>CM076447.1:28337976-28950476 GCA_038419695.1 Scomberomorus guttatus | reverse complement strand
AGTGCTGCTGCTGCTGATTTTTGCTCTAATCCAGAGCTGTTTCCCAGTGGGAAGATTTTATTTTTTAAATTTTTGGGATTAAAAATGGATTTATCTTCACTTTCACTTCTTAACCTAACTTAGCTTACACCGGAGTCACACAGCCCGCTCAGCTGCTGTCATCAGTAACAAACATCTTAAATGCCGGTGAGTTTACATAATTTTAAATTTACACTGTATGTAGATATCTCTGTGTATAAACATGTCGCTGCCATATTTATGCCTTTAGACGATGTTGCTTCGGGTGCTGATGGAGCAGCTACAATGTTTGCAAAGCATAGCTCTGATCGATCTGAACTCCTTTCAGAAAACAAGCATTTTAAAAGTTGTTTGCTTGTCGTCTTGTGGACAGACCTGACAAAACAGAAATCAGACTTTACAAATCGGCATCATGATGTAGTTATTTCGGCATCCTTTTGATGCTTTGAAGTTTTTTTTCACGCGAGTAAGACGCATAAAAACAAAAGTTCCCCCAGACAAACAGGCATGAGTAATGCGAGGTGAAAATTTGCTTTGCGTTTGGTGTGAACACAATATAATGGTGCAGACACCAAATCCGCTGACGGATTTCAAGTCGACAGATCCCATTCATTTTCTATGGAGAGTAGGCACGGTGCATGATGGATAGAGCACGGCAAGTTGACAGACCAATCACCGTATCTGAATTTACATAATCACGACTCGACCTCAACTTTATGCAAATGAGGTCCGTCTAGCTCATGAAACTCAGATCAAAGTGTCAAACTAGGCAGTGCTGATCAAATATGAATCAATATTCTGTTACTGCATTGCCTACTTTAGTGTACTGTTTAGCTGTAAAATGAGATCATTTGTAACGCTTCTGCCATGTTGGAAACGGCAGAGCGAAAACCAAACACCGCCGCACTCGCAGTACGTCACCCACCATGTCACTCACCAGCCGGAGCATTCAGTTTCCTGGTGTTTTCAGATCTGTTGTCAGCGTAGTCTGTGTGTCTGCACCATAAGGTTGCCAAGGAGTGAGGTAAGGCCAAGCCATGGAATGTTCAGTCACTTGACCTCAGACTAACTGAGCATGTGTTTCACTTGTTGGAGACCAGACTGAAGGGAAAACATCCCTAAAATAAGCAAGTAGTGAAGATAACTGTTGAACAGCCTGGCAGATGGAGATACAAGTGTCTCCTGATGTCATTGACTACAAATGATTTCTACTGAAATGTTAAAGTCCCCCTCCACTCAAAATCTTTTTCTTCTTGTTCCTACAGTTGAAAGTTTGACACAGGAAGCCTGCTGAAAGTTCCTCTGTGTTCACTGAAAATCCAATTTTAAGGGGCGGGCCTACAAGCATGATTTGTGACATCACAAATAGTTTGGAGGCCAATCATGGTCCAGTATGCAACTTGCACAAGTGTGATGTGGAAACTTGAAACCTCCAGTGCACATATACTGAGATTTTACAGTGAAGTAGGAGACATCTTGTGTCCAACAGTTAAACTTTTGAAATGAAATATATTTGCATATTTATAGATTCTGGAATTTTTAATGAGGGAGAAGAAGGAGATTTTAACAAGATAATCAAACTTTTTTGTGGAAAAACCATATCAGACTCAAATTATTATTCAAAGTAGATGTTAAAACATGCCTGGAGGGGATCTCTAAATATATTTACAGTCCCAATTTAAAAAAAGGTTTTGAGGACTATTTCTACCTCATCATCACATCACGGTTGATATCTCTTCATCAGCTAAAATGTCAAGGGATCGGAATGGATGAGCAACCAAGTACCCCTACAAATTATGTCCACATTGTACAATTTTGCTCCTCAAGATTTACTTCCAGTTACGATGTTCAGTGGGAAGTAGTGTGACTTTTACTTAGCAAGGAGGTCCTGTAGGACATGTGGAAGAACAGAGTTTGTGTCCTGTCATAGACCTGCAATTAACTTTTGCCTTTCATTCACCATAACCTCATTCTTTGCTTACCCTTAACAAAATGCCTAACCTAACTACACCGCAACCATAGTTTATGTGTCATAATCACAGTCTTTCCCTAACCTTAACCATACTGTAATTGCCACAGATATTAGAAAGCCAGAATTTTTAAAAAGATGGCAATAAATATAAAAAAAATCTTGTCTTGTCTTGAACATGATCCAGGGTTTTGCAGAATCGTCCAATATTGACACAGTTCTGTCTGGTGATGGGTTGGAATGAGAGTACATTGGAGTAGCTGTACCCTGTACTTACTGTAAGTGGATGCCCAGGCACTGCATAAGCTGAACTCATCAGCATTTAGGTCTCTCAGCAGGCTTAACAGAGCAGCCAGATTGTCATTTACAAGTAATTCTTATTCTTTTTAAATAGTCATAGAGGAGGTACACCACATTCATGTCACATGATGACGTGAACCCAAACTACTCTTCTACTGTGATGCTCCTGGTCCTGAGAACTGGGCGCCGATTCAAAGCATTCTTGCAGTTGTTGCTTTCATTCTATTTTGCTGATTGACAGTTTGTGGCAGTCAAGCACTAACAAAAGTAGTGAAGAAGACTGCTAGCAAGGAAACATGGATGGTTGTTCACAAGAAAACTCCACCGAGCACCTTTAAGTTTATATTTATTTGTCTCATTAGTTTGAGTCTAGACTATGTACATAAAGGCTTGTACAATAAAAGTTACTGTTGAAAGCCAGTTTTTTTACGTCAGTCATTGTCCCAATGTGAGCTGGGATAAGCTCCAGCCCACTGCGACCCTGCATATAAGCTGGTACACATAATAGATGGATAGTCATTGTTTCATTAGAACTGTGCGGGTGTACAGATCAAACACAATTAAAATGTGTCACTGCCCAAAGACTTACTGTAGCTGTGTTGTACAGTGCAATTATTATGTTGTAGTTTATGTGATTGAATAGGCACTTTTTATTGGATATTATGACATTTCACGGTGGGAAAAGCAGATTTAAATAATAAAATAAAATTAATAATGGCTGAGTACTGTGGCCTACTGGGACACTTGAATAGAATGGAGACATTGTTTATGTTATTAGTAACACCTGTGTTTTTTCAAAATGTCTGCCATGAAAAAGGCCTATTATCAAGAGAACTGGCGGCAGCTTATCAGAAGTCACATGATCCAGACTGCATCAGTCCCATGGCAGCTGTTTTCAAATTACAACCTTTGTGTGAAAGTTGTCTCCTCCAATATATAAAAAAAGTAGTTTTTTGGGATATTAAAAAAGAAACAGATTGATTCTTATATACAAACACACACACACACACAACAACACGCACAAACACTGAAGAAACAATCATGACCATCTTGCAGTGCCGCTCACCATCTCTCTCGGGATTCGTCAGCAGCAGGGGAGTGGGTGGAGTTCAAAGCCAAGTAAAAATAAAGAAACAAAATGTAAACTGCAGAACAAGGCATTCTGGCAGTTTCCTCTCAATCACCGTCTGGCGAATCATTATTAGCTGTTTCTGTGTGTGGGAAATCATTAATTTTAGAAAAACAAAATATGTCAAGTTTATCCCTGGGGCCAGCGACTATTTCTGTGTGTTCAAGATAGGAAGTGTTGAATGTGATGATATCCTGAAGGCAATTTGTTATTTATTAATTTCTACTCATGCATTTAATTTGAGGTGTGGGTTGAAGGGGGAGCTCTAATTTGTACACTAGTACAAGGTCTATTTACAGCGCGGGCAGGCTAATACAAAAAGAAACGCTTGCGGGTAGAAGAGATATTTAATAGCACTGCTCTAATTATCTGTGTTTTATTGTGTCACCTCACATTTAGAATCACTTTACTAAACTGAATACGTGCCACTCTATTTGTATGCTTCTCAGGTGGAACATGCATATGTTTGTTTCCCTGATACTGCCAGTCTGCCCACCACCTCAAATTCAGCCTTAACAATATTTATGTTTTCTCTCTCTTGGAAAATCTTGCCCTTTTCAAGACTCCTCCATCACTGCTGACAAGACAATGGTTACTGCCACCCAGAATGCCAAAAATGTAGTACAACTCCAAACCTACAATACTCACAAATAGGGCCAACGACCTGAACTTGTTTTTTAATAGGTTTGACACCTCTGCCCTTCCCCCTCCTGTCTGCAATAACACCCCTGCCCACCTTTCTAGCCTCCACAGTGACAGTGCTTTTCCATGCCCAGCTCTCCCTCCACCAAGCACTCCTCCCCGTCCCCTCCACTCCCCCCGATGGCATCAGCCCCAGAGTCCTCGGGAGGTGTGCCACTCAGTTGTGTGGAGTCCTCCAATGGATCTTCAACCTGAGTCTTGAACTGCACAGGGTCCCGGTTCTCTGGAAAACATCTTTCCTTGTCCCTGTCCCTAAGAAGGCCCATCATCTCATCCTCTCCTCCCTCAATGACTACAGGCCAGTGGTTCTGATCTCATATGTCATGAAGTCACTAGAAAGACTCATCCTCAACCACCTGCGCATGGTGGTGAAACCACGGTTAGACCCTCTACAGTTTCCTAATCAGCCCTGCATCGGTGTGGAGGATGCCGTCATATACCTGCTGCAACAGGCCTTTTCCCACCTGGATACAGTTGGAAACACTGTGAGGGTTACGTTTTTTGACTTCTCCAGTGCTTTTAACACCATCAGACCATCATTATTGGGGAATAAGCTAATTGACATGTAGGAAGACACATGGCCTAGATAACCAACCACCTCACGGGGTGACCACAGCATGTCTAGCTGAAGAACTGCTCCTCGACACCTTAGTGAGCAGCACTGGAACGCCGCAGGGGACTGTCTTATCTCCCTTCCTCTTCACCCTCTATACATCTGTCTTCAGGTACAGATCAAAGTTGTGTCAGCTGCAGAAATTCTCTGATGACTCGGCTACTGTAGGCTGTATCAGTGGAGGACAGGAGGATGAATATGGGGGGTGGTTGATAGCTTTATGGAGAGGTGTGAGCTCAACCACCTACAGCTTAACATCACAGAGACTAAAGAGCTGGTCGTGGACTTCAGGAAGCGAAGGACACCCCTGTCACCATCAGGGAGACTGACGTTGAGGTGGTTGAGGATTACAAGTACTTGGGAGTATACATTGACAATAAAATGGACTGACCTAGAAACAGAGACGCTGTGTTCAAAAAGGGCCAGAGTTGACTCTTCCTACTGAGGCTCAGGTCCTTCAACATCTGCAAGACCATCCTGTGCATGTTCATGTAGGATAGCGAGCGTCATCTTCTATGCAGCAGTGTGCTAGTTCAGCAGGGCGAAGGCAGCTGATGCCAACAGACTTAATAAACTCATTAAGAAGGCTGGTTCTCTTCTGGGAGTCAAACTAGAGACTCTGATGGATAAGGTCTGAGAGGAGGATGCTGCAGAAACTTCTCAGCATCATGGACAATCCCTCTCACCCCCTGCATGCCTCCCCAGAAGGACATCAAAGCACACTCAGCAGGGGACTCATTGTCCCTCAGTGCAGGACTGAGTGGGTCAGGAGATCCTTTCTACTGGAGGCCATCAGACTCTATAACTCCTCCGTTTGCAGGGAGATCACCTAAAAACCCTTTCAGTAAGGGCAATAACATGTAACATTTGTCATGCAACATTCTACAGGCTTAAACCAAATATGTGCAATAAGTAATTTACTATCTACATTGAGTGCAATATCTATAGAGGGTACAGTATCTTCACCCCATCTGTTTTGCTTCTGCTATCAGCACTGTGGCCATCATGTTATCATTTCATCATTTCAATATTAATATAAATTGTCACTTTCAGCCCATCAACTATGTTGTTCTATGCACTGTCACATCTATGTCTATAGCTGCACTGTGCATATTTTATTCTATTTTTTATTTTATTTTATCATTTTCTCTCTATTTTATTTTTGTTTATTGTACATAATAAATACATAAATTAGATTTTACTAAGAAATGTCTTTCTCTACCCTGTGTTTCTGTTTCATTGAGCATGTTGATGGCACAAGAATTTCCTTCGGGATTAATAAAGTTCTTTCTTCTTTTATCTTATCTTACAGCCACAGCCTGATACTACAAATACAACATCAGAACTTTCCTCACCAGAGACTTTGTCCAAATCCTCACTCAAGTTTAGTCATCACCTGTCTGGGCTACTGCAACTCCCTCCATGGCCTCACTTATTTCCAGCCCCTACAACTCATCCAGAACGCTGCAACACGCCCTGCCTTCAACCTCCCCAGACCCTCCCAATGTTATCCCCCTCACACAGTCCGTCCACTGGCTGCTCGTATTAAATACAAAATCCTGCTGCTGGCAAACAGGGCTGCAATGGGATCCATGCAGACACACCACCAGGCCTCCGTCCAGGCCTACACACACCATTCTGCTCTGCTTTTCTGCCACCACTGGCCATTCAGCTCCCCACCTCCATTGGTTTCCAAACCAGCTGGCTGTCTCGTTACTTCTTCCTTCCCCTCCCCTGTAGTGTAATTTCTCCTTAAGTATCCTCTCTCTCTAGTCATTTTGGCCTCTCTGTAGGATTTTGCTAATTTTACAGTTGCACTCCAATTAAGTTGCTCAGAATAAGAGCATCAGTTAAATTAATGAAATGTAAATGTCAGTCTTCTGCCTGCTGCTGTTTTCATTCTCTCCCCTCTTGTTCATGAATGTATGAGCATGTTGTGGCAGTGCTAAAAGTATGTCTGAATATCAAAAGCTCTGTTTCATGAGCTCACTAAGCCTTCATGTTGGTAATTGTATGCTTCCCACCCTGAGTCTGCCGTATGTGTGTCCATGGGTGCGTGTACAGTTTTAAGTCACTCGCATTAACCCTGTGAACCTCAAGCGTGGGTAGCCTTCCGAAAGACTTGTTAGGTGTGTGAAATGTTGTGCTTGTGCATGGATTGGACACACACATCACTGCATGGGTTGAAGCGCCATAAGGTGACCATAAAACCTGGGAGGGCTATAGCTTGATAGATTGCTGCCTGCACAATAACCTTTAGATAGTGTTGGCAAGAAATCATTTGCCTCATAGAGCCATCTGCCCCATTTGCAATTTCTTCCACAAGATATGAAATTGTGTTTGTAGGCTTTTACTGTAAACATACATGTGACCACATTCACTTGGTCTTAGTCTTGTTTTATCAGTGGTGTGATGACTTGGACTGGGCGACATAGCAAATTCATTCAATTAATTCAAATAGTTGTTCTGTAAAATGTCTACATTATCAAAATCAAGTTATTACAATGGACACAAAAAGGGTATCTTCAGTCAAAAAGTAACGGTTACATTAACTGTCTTGTGTCACGACAGTCCTGTAAACTGTGACGTGAATAGTTAAACTATATGTGCACCTGCTGCTAGTGGCATTGTGCCCATTCAACTTGAGGGGTTTATGAGTGTTTGAGGGGTTTAAGTGTTTTAAACTATAGTGTATAAACAAAAATCAATTTTCTGTATGTTTATACTCAGAGCTAGTACAGCCACTCAGCTGCACGGCTTGGGAAGTCGTGTAGAATTGTTGCAAACTGCGGTTGTGATTAACCAAATCTCAGCTCATGCTATGAAGCAATATGACTTGAATCAATACACTACTTAACCTAGAACTTCAGAATGTCCCTATTTAAAGTGACTTTAGTATCAGTGATTTTTAAACTATCACTCATAAGTAATTAACAATAATGTTAGCTTGTTGTCCTTTGCCATTATTAGCAGCTATATTCTTGTTTTTGTCAAAACAAATGTGCAGCACTGAAATGCGTCTTACAAAATGGAATGGACATTAGGAGAAAGAGTCAATAGCTAAATAGTTTAAGTAAAAACAGTTGCTACATTTTTGTGAGCTTTCTTTACTTAACATTAACTAATCAACAGTACTGGCTAGCTACCCAGCTAAAGTTACCCCTGATTTTAAAGCCTTTTCACAAACATTTTTTTGTTATGTCTTGTTTCTTTTATTAAATATAATATAGTGTTAATAAGTGTTATTCAGTTATAGTTATAGTTAGTTACTGATAGGGTTAGGGTTGGTCATAAATAGAAGCCAAAGCAGATAATTACTGGTAACAACTTGGTTTGGTGTAAACATTAACATATTCACTGTGCAGTTTAGGAGTTCTTTCGACTCCAGGTGGCTAGCTGGCCATAACTATCTCAGTTAATTTAGCGGTTGTATCTACGAGGTAACATCTCTGGTAACAAGAAATAAAGCCTTGAGAGTCGACTGAACAGTGTGAGGATTCTACTTTGTTCAGTCTGTCTCTACCTGCCGGGTAGTTAACGCTAGCTAGGCAGCTACATTTTGCAGACTTATTGTATGTCTAATAATGACAAACTTTTCCACTGTCTGTGCTGAAACTGATTATTAAAGTGGATGTCCATGCTCTATACTCTATACTCTGTTACTGACAGTAACTGTATGGGATAACCTATATTTTTTGAATATGTTTAACAATGACAGCCTTCCAAGTGGTGCAGAACTTGCATCATCTATTGTCCCCAAGCTTAAAAAAAAAGACTTAATTTTTTTGGCCACATTGCCCTGCCCCATAATTGTAATACAACTGTAATCAGAATCTAATCTAAGTGTGACTGTGTCTTAGTATGAACTGTAACATTTTCAGAAAGAAGGAGAAGGAGAAAAAGACTATGAGCTCTTCTTTGTCCTTGAGTTTGAACATTTTAATTTTCCTCCCCGCATCTGCATTACCCTGTTGCTGAGCAGTGAAAACACCTCCACATCTCTCACTTTTTCCTCCACTTTTCTTTCTGGGCCCCACGTGGTCTCCGAAAAGGAGCAAAGATGCGATATGGATAAATGAGGAAAGATATAAAGATAGAGACAGGTGTAGATGGAGAGATGGAGAGATGGATAGAAGATCTGGAGCAGGGTGAAAGAGGAAATGGAAAGATGGATAGAAAGATGGATGCATGATTAGGTGGGAGGGGGGGTTAGTGGCATCTATAAATAGGTGAATGAATGGATGCATGGATGGTTGCTGGCTGAATGAGTGGATGGATGGATGAATGGGTGGATGGTTAGAGAGATGAAAAGCCTTGAGGTAAGGAGAGATATTAAAAGATGAATGAATACAGAGCAGCTCCCTCTCTGCACTTTTCAATTTTTTTCCCCTTTCCTCCAGCTCTCCCTTTTTTCCCAAACCATTCTTGGTCTCTGTCTCGCTCTGTCATTGTTTCTCTGTCTGTTTTATGGACTCTCTCTCTCTCTCTCGCTTATTCTGACCAGATGAGTAATAGCTGTGGCGCTGTGGCTTGACTGATTAATGCACTCGAAGAGCCTAGGGAGGTGGAGCACAACAAACAGATGGAGGAGGGAGAAAAAAGACTGAGGAAAGATTGGAGAGAGAAGAATGAGAGAGAGTCAGAGTGTGCGTGTGTGCGCACGTGTGAATGCGTGCGTCCGTGTGGAGGGAACCTCAGTGCTGCCGTTCAGGAAGCTACGGCATCAAGTGGTTTGATTCACAGAGGGAGGTACCCTTCCCCTCATCAGTGGAAGTGTTCTCTCTTTTCCAATTTAGAGCAATCATGCTCACTCATACTGTATGACCAATCAGCCAGCAGTGGGATTCCTGTTAGGGAATGGATGGAGAGACAAATGGGGATAAAGTGACAAAAGAGAGAAAAAGCAGGGAAAGGTAAGTGAGAGGGGAGTTATGTAGTTTTTCACTTTTGGGTTGATGAGGTCCAAACTAACATTAGAAGTGATTGCAAGGCACATTCTCCCTCTCATTTCACCCACTCTGTCACCGCTTCCTTTCCCTTCCCTCCATCCCCATCTCATCTCTGCTAGCTCTAATGACTTTCCTCTGTCTTTCTGCACTCTGTCTCATCTTAATGATGCAGTAATGAAGCATCACACAGAGAATCAGACTCCCCCCATTTGTTGATTGTTTTTGCTTTCAGACCATGGAAGCGACGCTCTCCATCCCGTGTTGCAACATGAAATCCTGGAATTAACCCAGTGCAGCCCTTTAGGTTGAACTAAGGATTAATGAACCATGACCAAGATTTATATGTCATCATTAGTTATCCTGTCTCAAACTTTATTTAGCCTACAGATCCAGCATTTATGTAAACCTATTTCTTCTAAATCAAACCAGGGCCTCCTTTGTGTTTAAATGCCACTCTGAATATTTTTACAGGAGAATAAAATTATTTAAAGTCACAATATAGCAGATGTCTGTAACTAAGATGCCTTAAAGTTTGCCATGCTGACTGAAATAAGATTTTTTTTTAACATTTATTAATTTTTGTCAAAGCTCTACAACTCAGACACAATGAAATATCAACCAAACAGAAACTTAAAGTCCCCATCCACTCAAAAAATGTGTAGATATGCAGACACCAATAGGAATAATGAAAAGGAGAGATGTCACTGCTAACTGCTGGCTTAGCAAGAGCCAACAACACATACAGGCAAACATATGCAAGCCTCTCTTATAAAAGGTAGAGATCATGAACATGTTTAAATTGTAAGTGTGCTCGATGTTTGACTTATCATCACTAAACTGTTGACAGCTATATTTAACATAAAATGTCTCTATGTTCCTGACTCTGATGCAGCTTAGTAAAGTGTAAAAAACCTTTAGTCCTGCCTACAGAGTCTTTAATTGGCTCAACTGTTTCTCTAACAGAGCAAACAGCCATTCAAGACCAGACCTTTCTGAATCTTTGACTTGGTCTGAGATGTGGGAGGTGAGTCAGAGGTCTGGAAACAGGCTAAACATATAACTACAACAGGCAATATTTCTGATACACTGAATCAGTCAGAAAAAGCAAAAAGGTAGTCCCATATATTCAACCATGTAACAGAAATAATATGACTGATGATAAAATAATAATCTAATAATTAAAAGTCAACAACCATGGATACACAATACACGGTAACCTTTGTTTCAAGGTAGCTTAGTAGCTTAGGCATTTAATACAATACAATACAACAACTTGGGGTGAGTGAGGAGGTAACAGGAATGACTCTTGAAATACTATACTGTACATATCAGCAAATTTGGAAGAAACAAAAAAGTACAGCACATTTTTAAATAGCTCCAGGAAGAAAAATTGCATTTTAATCAAACCCAAGTGCACCCAAACTGTGTTTTTTCTTCTACCAACAAATACTTGCACCTGCACCTCATTAAAACACTTTGTGTGAATTTACTGTACCTTCTTCCTTTCTTTTGAGCAGAGAGCAGAGCTTTTCTTTTTTTATATCCTGTTTCAAAATAGAAAAAATGTCTTTGTCTTTTATAGGGTAGCAACTTTACAAGTATTGGTGCTTTTATAGTGATATCTCACTTTGAGACAGCGAGTGATGAATGAGGATAAAGAAGAGTGAGGAAATGTCAAAACTGTAATGCTGCGCTGCATGACAAAGAATCACTGAAGTCGACCATATCATTTTAAAAGACAGTTCAATAAGTATTGTGTTTGTGTGTCTGTGTGTGTGTGTGTGTGTGTGTGTGTGTGTGTGTTGATTATTTGCACGGTCTTGTGATTCTGTGGTGACTTAGGTGGTTGTGACACTGACGTTTTGGAGCAAATGCATGATTACCTTTTTCACCACACAGACCATCACAGAAGAAAAATACAGACATACACAACGTGATGAAAAGCTGAGAATGTCTATGTCATTCTTTAGAGTTTAGATTTCATTTGTTGCCTTTCATTAGGGCCCGAGCACTTTCAGTGCTAAGGCCCAACGGTCCCTGGCACTGAAAGTGTGAGAAGCCTATTGTTTTTGTGGGGATTGGTTTTTATTCCCCTACGCCATTGCATTTTTGAGGGGCTTGGGATGCTCAAAAGCTCACGAAAATTGGCACACACACCAGAACTGGCGAAATTTGCAAAGTTCTGTAGTGATTGGGCACAGGCGTGGCCAGTGGGCTTTACAGTGCCCCCAAACACAGGGCCATGTTAGGATAAAGTTGCTTGGATGTTCATGAAAATCGGTGGGATCATTGTTTTCACCATTCTGGACGTAATACATATTTTTTGAAATTTTGTCTCCGGATAGGAAGTCAGCCATTTTGGATTTCATGCATCAATTTTCATTTTAAGAACATGTTTGATGCCTTTAGGAAGCGAAAAAACTCGAGAAACTTTGCGCCCATGTTTGAACTACTAATTATTTCAATTTGATATCACAATTGGGCTTGGGAGTGGCATGTCGGCTCTATAGCCCCGCCTAATTACTTTTAGCATTTTTGAGGTGCTAGGAGTGCTCAAAAACTCACAAAACCTTGCACATTCATCAGAAGTGGAGTAACTTGATATCTGATATGAGTCTTGGGCTTGGGTGTGGTAAAATGGCTTGAGGGCTCCCCCTAGAAAATTTCAAAGTCAAAGCCCCCACCTTTAAATTTGACATAGATGTATGAAATTTGACAGGCAGATGTAACTTCTCTGGACTTAAAAAAAGCCTCTTAGAGCCATACCCTAAGTCCAACAGGAAGTCAGCCATTTTGAATTTACTGTGCAATTTTTTTCTCAGATTGAAGCCATTTACAGGTGTTGTACTTGAACGAAATCCACCAAAGGATTTAACCCAAGTGACTTCAAAGCTGGCAGATGACATCTAAAGACTTTAGCGATCCTAAATTGTGAAGCTTTTGAGTTTTCGTGGAATGCTCCAGACATGGCATGCTGGTCAATTTTGCCCAAAACATGATACAAGAAGTTGTTGTTGTAACTTGACTTTACATTGTCCAATCTGCCCCAAATTTCACATGTTCGATAAGAGTCCAGGCCTGAACACATCTACATATCAATATTAAGTCATAGTCACTGCACCACCTACTGACAACAGGAAGTCAGCCTTATATCTGATTTACATGAAATTTATGTGGTGTGGTCTAAACATGACGTATAATTAGTGAGTGTTCTCTAGCGCCACATAGTGGACACAGGAAGTGAGATTTAACTCCTTCATGCAATGTCCGATATTCATGAAAATGCATATGCATGTCAGGTGACCTCCACTACATGTAGTGAAACCATGGCTGCTCCTCCCTCCACACAAGGTGTGGGGGCCCATTCATCACTGCTTGCAGCTCTATTCTTTATTCATCCATCTCTCCTTCAGCTCCGCTGCAATAAGGACCGTTACAGGAGGTCATTCCTGCCTAACACAATAGCATCTACAATGACTCCCACCCGCTGAGTGGCAATGCACAATGCACATTTTGTATTTAATGTGCACAGTAATGGCAATACCTTGCCTTAAATTTTAAAACTCTATTTTAATTTTATTTTGTATATATATATATATATATATATATATATATCAGGAGTTGCCCCTTTACACATGTAGCACACAACAGGAGATTGTCTGTGTCAGATGCATTTTAGCCTACTGGAAATACTCTGTTTGGTTTAGGTGAGGGGTGGCGCCTGGGTAGAGTGTGCAGGAAGCAGGACATGACACAGAAAGTATGCTGCGGTTGTAATTCTGCATTGTAAAGCTTTTCGCCAGAAACAAAATTACTTTTATTTCACAAGAGGTCACAGGAAGCCCTCTCTCCCATTAGCGCTAGCTTCACAGCGGAGTGTTCAGGCCCAGTCCTTAACAATGCAGGTTAGCTGGCCTGCTGCGGTTAACCGGCATCAGATAGAAAAGTCATCAACTCGCCCACTTGCTCACTGTGAATTTTCCGGAGAATTCACTGCTGTATTCACACATGGGCTCAATCAGACATTACATGTACTTTGTACTAGGGAGCTGGCAGCGTAAAGTCAGTTTAATGTCCGGCCCGGCTGATTCGGGCATTTGCGATCACACACAAAGCTTCTCTGTCTGTGAGTACTCTCTCTCTCTCTCTCTCTCTCTCTCTCTGTCTGTCTGCCTATCTATCTATCTATCTATCTATCTCATCCATCCATTCTCCCCCACCTCTCTGTCTTTCACCCTCTTTCATCAGAGGAGTCTGTTTCACATGCATTGGCTTCTCTCAGAGAACCCTCTAACTGTTAACCTTCATTCTCTAACTCCATAGATCCATCATCACTCTGGCTGCGTCTGCACATATAGCATAACTGTATACAGTTTACTGTTTCAAAGGCTGTCATGTTATTATGAACCACTTGGGGGCACTGTGGTATTTGGTAAGACAATGAGAACATTTCTCTTTAGTCTTTTTTCTTTTTCTTTTCCTTTTTTGGTAGTTTTAATGAAAGGGCACAAAATTAGCAGAAGGTGTGAGAGGGACGAAAAATGCAAGGAGGTGAAGAAGACAGGGAAACTGAGGTGGGGAGAGAAAGGATGGAAAAATTAAGAAAATGGGTGCTCTGGTATGGGGAGCTCTGACTTATACAGAGGTATACAAAGAGAGCAAGAATGGGGAGAAATCAGACATTTTGCAACATAGCCTAACCCTCATTTCCCTGCCTAAGCTTCACTGCCGATTTTACAGTACAAGGGATGCTGAAACCTGGGGTGATATAACATACCAGCAGCACATAACCATGACTACCCCTTTCAAAATGCCAAGTCTCTAATAAGAGTGTGTACTAAAGCACCTTTTATGACAGATATTACAGATATTCATATGTCATTTCTTTTGTGTCTCAATTCCAAAGAGATTGAAAATGGCGATTCTCCATTAATGCTTATCACATTTGTCATCAGCGAACAAGATTTCATGAAAAGAAATAGTTCAAATTAAAGCCTTTTTTTTAGTTCATTTATCTATGGGAAATTGAATGACTTCTTTAGCCTCAAACTCAGTAAAGCTGTGTGAGTGTGCCGCTCCTACTCAAAGCTGTTCACATCCATCAACACATACAGATACAATACTCTTAAATAGTCATTATGCAGTTGGGAGGAGCAGCAAACTTTATCTGTTGGAAGCAGTTTTTATGGTTGTGGAATTGGTTGGGTTTTTTTTGTTTTTGTTTTTGTTTCTTTAAATACTTAAAGACACTAGCCAAATTAGAAATATATTAGACTCTCATCCTTGTGCATTGCTAAGACAGAATTCACAGTGGCAGGACACTTAATCATTTGAGTGGGTCACTACACACTTCTAACTAGGCTTGTTTACATAATGTGAAGGTGAGGTGAGACAGAACTTAAACAGTAAAGTTGCGTACAGTAAAACCAAAGAGATAGAGAAAGATACCGACACAAACTGTAGAGCTAAGGAGTAGAATTGGGTGCTAATCCTGTGAGATTTCATCAGTACTTGCAACCCTTCTCATATTGTATTCGATCCAATGTTTGTATACAAATATTCATTAGTGCAGCTTTAAATTCTTACTTTCCACCATGATAAATGTGTATTTACAGGCATGTTGACGTCCAATATTAGGAGGAGCTTCCCCTTGTGCTGGCTGTTAGTTGTGATGATAATGATAATGAGAACTAAAACAATACACAAATTACATCTGAGTAATGGCTCATATAGAGCCTTTTTTTAAAATGTTTTCTGAAAATGATGTTCTTTCCACTCTATCTGCACAGGCTTGTGGCTACTGACAGAAATGCCCAAGAAAAGAACACAACCTACAGTACTAAAATAACAGCCAAAGATCACATTGTACCACACTGCAGTGTTGTAGTGGAACACAGATGATCAAAATGATTTTCTTTTAACATTTTTTTTAAACTTTAAGTCATTTTAGGCTGCAAAAATGCTGAAAAAACTTCAGCTACAGTGTAGGTACATGATAGGCTAACAACAACAAAACAGTTGTCACAGCACATTAAAATAGACAAAACTCAAAAACACATATTGTTTAACCTAGGGCTAAATGCTCTTCCAAAAAAGACACCACATCAAGATAAAAAAAAAAAGTGTTGGGGCATGAACTTGACCAAATGAGAGGGAGGAGGGTGGGACAAGGACTTTGCTGACTCAAGACCAAAGTACTGTAGCTTGTAGATTAATGACTGATGATCCACAATAGCCGAACCCACCAAATCTCTCTAGCTGTGGAGCAGCTTGAGCTTTATTGCACTTTTTAAAAGAATATCTTCTATCAACAGATAATAGATAAACTGTCAGATTTGGCTATATAAGGAAGACTGTCTTCTGGTATATTTTGGAAAAGGGTGTATCATTTAGGGTTCTTTGGCACAGATACTGTTTGTTCAAAAGATTAGATTTCTACTGGAGGTGAAATCCTTGTAACAGATGGTAAACAACACAGACACAGTGAAGCACAATGGCATGCCTGTGTTATTATAATCTCTATAAACAGATATCTGCATATGAATGCAGAATCTGTAGGCAACGAGACAAGTTTTCGTACCGGAAGCGTTCTGGTTTCTGTTTGTAGTCTGAGCAGTATTGACCAATCACATTTGAGCGGGCTTTGGTTGCATGCAGGTAAACAGTCCGTGTGGAGAGCAAAAGAGGTGGAATGCATTGGCTGAAATACAATCTCAGAACCCATCGGCTATTATCTGACGATGATTTAGCTTTTTATTAGCTTTTTTAAATGGTATCTGCATGCATATGCATATATCTGTTTATAGAGATTAGCCGAAATGTTGTCTGGACCGTCTGAAGTTGGTAAACAAGTTGCTTCCACAGAAGAGGAAGTCTTGGACTGTATATCCGTTATCCAGATATCCGCTTGCTACACTGGAACCCCCGAAATATTGGCTGCTGCCCCCAGAGGCTAAATCGCCATCAGAAAGATAGCCAATGGGTTCTGAGATTAGTGTTATTATACAGTATCACAGTTTGAATGTGCACATTTATAGCAGCATTTGCTTTCTGTGTCCATAGTGTTTTAATAGCAATTGGTTTTAGTTATTCATGTAATGAAAAGCCATGTTCAGTTGCAACTGGTGGGAAATGATGGAAAACATTTCTCTGAGAATAAAGCAGGAATGGATTGCTTTTTACAGATCTAACAAATGACAACCATGCTTTTAGTTTTTTACAGCTCAGTTGCAACAGAAACTGACTTTAAGAAACTAAAATGTCTTAACACTCAAACTTTAAGTGTAGTGTGTAATTCTAGCACTTACGTATACAGAAGCAATCTGTTTACATGTTAAGCTTAGTATGAATATTCTGAACTCCTCAAATGACACATTTGAACTCTTTTTGACCTACCATGCTCAATTACAAAGCTGTGATTACCACTATTAAAGATACACTCTTCAAACAATATCCCAACACATGCAACCACATTGGGTACATTTTATTGCCAGCTGCACCCATCTAATTTATCCCCCCTCAATATACACCAATTACATATAAAACACTGATGAATCACATTAGGCAATGTACACTGAAGCATTAATCATGTGTTAGGCAATCAGAGATAATTTATAGGTTCTCCTGTGTTTCTAAATGATCTCTCTCCTATCCCTGATTGATCCATTATTTGGTTGTAAGCAGAAACATGTTTGCCACATCAATCAAATGATTAATCGCAAATAATTGCCTTGACGGCTGAACATAATATAGTGTGTGTGGGGTTATGCGGGGTGCAGTAGAGAAAGGAAGGGGGCTGGTACTTCTGTAGTTCATGCTTGACTGTCACTCACATACCTTCATACACCCACAACTATCACTAAGGGTCTATACTCTCTCTTTTGAACTCATTTGCACAGTATCTATACCACCTTTCTCTTGATAAATATCTTAAAGTTGCACTAATCAATATTTTTACAACAAGGGATTAAATTCTCTCATGTGATGTAGAATATGACACTAGTAGTGACAAACCCACATAATTATGTTCCTCTCACCTCTACAGATTTAATATATGGTTCAGTCTCACAGCTTTCACTGATCTCCAGTGGAAGACATTTCCAACAAAGAAACTAATAAACCCAGTGTAAGCTAGCTGCACAGCTGGCTAGCATTTAGCAGCTAAACACCTCCCCACCTATTTTTCAGAGTTGATGGAGACTGGACACCAAAACAGAGCTGAATGCTGAGGAACTGTTGAACTTAAAGGTAAAGTCAGTTATTCTAATCCATTACACTTTTGTCAAATTCACTGAATATCTCCTCATGGTTTGCTAGCTGTCCATTCTGTGTGTGCGATGAAAAAAATCCGCCGTTCATACACAGCACTAGCTCTGTAAATGGGCATGTAAACACAGTGGCTCGGAGCAAGCCACACAACACTACTCCAGCCAATGAGCAGCAGGGGGCGTTCATGCTAAACCCCCAGGAAGAGCACTAGGCTTTGAAGCCAATTTGACATAGTGGCCAAACTGTGTAATTATAATGTCACGTGATGCTATTGGGCCCAAAAACACTTTTTCTCATAGACTTACATTGTGAAAGAGACGTCTGTAAATCAGTGGATCATTTTCTTTGAGTGCCACAATCCCCATGAAATGATTCGTTTCACTATCAGAATTTGATCCATTCAGTCTGATCACATTTCGAACATCTAGAAAAGCTGCACGATTGAATAATTTTATCCCCATTCAAATTAGTCGGAGGGCTAAACCAGAAGTTAGCGGTCTCTACTGAGCATGCTGCATGGACGCATCGGGCCCATAGAGCGTGTGCATCTTTTCATCCAGGTATTTCTTTACAACAGGAAGTGACTTTTTTGGCTTCATGTGCCACTGAGCAACTTCACAGGAATGAACGGGGCCCCGCCTCCAACGCTGTATCCATTTCTCTTTATACATTCATGATTCATGCTCATACACAGGACAGGGGGAAGCATCCATTGAATGGTGGGGGAGGGCTGATGAACTGGAGAGAGAGAGGTTGTGGCCAATTCACATAGAAAGTGTTTTCTCGCGGAACAGATGCGTTGGCATTGCATTGATGCATTGGCCTTGCGTTTGTCTGCCAGAAGCTCTCTCAGAAATTTACATTTTTATCCAATTTTAAACCACATTTTCATGCTACTCTTTTAGATTTGAGTTGCTTTACCTATATGTTTTTTAAGTTTTTTAGACATTGGCTGCTCAGGTCATAATTTTTAAGTCCTGTGGGTGGATTAGCCCGCTGCAAGCGGATTTACTGCTAGCACCGGGTTGTTTTTAGCACTGGAGCTAGCGAGCCAACGGGGACCGCAGACAACATCATTGCTGTTTTTACTCTATCAACATGCCCTGTGAAGACTGTCTGCTGCTCACACGCACCAACAGAGATGTTACCTGAAGGAAGATATCCCTAGGCTCTTTGCAGAGCTGCTGAAGGACTCCTTGCTGTCGAGTTATATCAACATGGCAGCTGCACAGGCAAAGAAGATCTCGGCCATGAACTCCGCCATCTCGGATACCATATTGTGGGATCCAATACGCCCTTGGCCATCCTCTTGCTCAACCCCCAACCCACATGCAACCTGGTCGGAAGTGGTGGTCAGGGGTGGAAGGAGGAGGGGGGGCCGTTTGTTTCTCCCTCACAACTCCACCTGAGAAATCACTTTGCAGCACTGCCAGATGAAGTCCCGGACCACCCAGGTGATGCTGGGGAAACCTGCCCGGATCCAGACTGTGGCCCCACTGGAGTGTCTTCCAATCCTGCTCACTGTCCAGCAGTGATTGCTTCTGATGGATCCAGCATTGGTGGTCTGGAGGATCCTCCAGTTGTGGTTCTCGTGCCGATCCCACCTCTCACCGCACTTCAGTGGGGCAGCGGGCCGGTTCTGCCATGGACAGGTTGGCTCCCTCTACATCCCCTAGTCACCAACAGCCAGGCAATCTACACTCCTCTCTGCCTCCAAGTAGCTGGGTAAGCCCTGCAACATCATCCACAGTAGATCCACAAATCCTTGTTATTGGCAACTCCAGGCTGGTTAAAGCAGACTGTTATCCAGGTGCCAGAGTACTGGATATAGCACAAAAGGTGCCATCTCTGCCTTAAAAAGTACCCTACTGTGAAGCGACTCATCATTCATGCTGGTATGAATGATACCTTGTGTCGGCATTCTGAACTGCTGAAGACTATCTTTGTTCTTTTTAATGTTATTTGTACATCCCACGCTGGTCAGGTGCTCATTTTTGGTCCTACTCCTGTGTCTAACTGCGGCATCGAGGGTTTCAGTAGGCTGCTGAGTATTCACACTTGGTTGTCCTCAATTTCTGCAAAGTACAACGTAGGCTATATTGATAACTTGAATCTCTTCTGGAACCGTGATGAACTTTTTGCAAAAGTCTGCACCTCAGTGCATGAAGGTCACACATACTGACAACATCCTGTACGGTCTTCATCACTTGTGTCCCCTTGTCCAACAGCAAATGACATCATCAAATCAACAAACTAGCTGTGGACAGTTTTGCCTGGACATATGATCCCACTTACTGTAACAGCCCAGATCGACCTAGTTTGAAAAAAATGCCCCTCAAGGTCCTTATCTGTACTCCCACCTGCTATTCCTGTTATTATTTCTGATAGGTCTGTAAACATAAAGAGAGGTATTTCTGAACCTAATTTTAATAACCTCATCCCCATCCTTCTCAGTCACACTACCTCACACCCCAGCCCTACCTCACATGCTCTTAAGTTTGCTTTATTGAGTGTCTGTTCCCTGACCAATAAGTCATTTATGGTCAGCAAACTCACTGAGGATAATGACCTTGATGCTCTTTTTATTACTGAAACGTGGCTTGATACAAATAATGTTTTCACTCTGCGTGAGGCATCACCCCCCAATTAAAACTTTCTGCACACTGCAAGGCAGGGAAAACGAGGTGGGGGAGTTGCAACCATTTTCTCAGATTTGTAAAACTGTCTTCAGGTCTCACTTGGAGAGTACCACCCAACATGTTAAGGAGCCAACCTATCAGCATGGACACATACTTGACCTTGTCATTTCCATGGGTACTGATATCACAGTAAGCGCTGTCAATGATGTTGCACTGTCGGACCATTACTGTGTCTTCTTCAGTGCTTGGTTGTTGCACTCTTAGCTGCTGATTGAGCTATCACCAGTGGTCATGTCAAGAAATGGTACTTCCGCGAAACACCACTACAGTCTTTTCAGACTCACTCTCTTAGTGCAAAGTCCTCCTTTTTACCTTTATCTGAGAGCAGCAGTTGTGATCACCTGTTAGACAGTATCAATAATGCTGCACCACTAAGATTTAAAAAAAACCCTAGCAAATGTAAAGCCCCATGGAGAAATGCTGAGACCATAAAGCAGCTCAAAAGAGACTGCCAGAAAGCTGAGAGGAGGTGGAGTAAATCAAAACTGCACGTTGACTGGGACATTTTCAAAAACACCCTCAAGAACTACAACAGAAGCTTGAAACAGGCCAGAAAAGAATTCTTCTCGACTCTTGTCGACACCCACAAAAACGATCCAAAACACCTTTTCTCAACCACTGATAAACTCAGTAGCTCCTCCCCTGTTGTTTCTTGTGATACTTTCTCAACTGCCAAATGCAATGAATTTGTATCATTTTTTAACAACAAAATTACTAACATCAGGCGCAACATCCCAATTACTAACATCACTGCTAACTATGACATACCTCCACCGCTGCATGCTAACGGTCTCACCATTTCTCCACTGTAGACTCCTGTGACCTCACTGATGCCATAAATCATCTTAAGTCCTCTACCACTCCCTTTGATCCACTTTCAGCATCCTTTTTTAAATCTGTTTTTAATTTTTTAACAGATGACATGTCAATTGTCAATAGTAAACTGTTCCCTCCAGACTGGTATTTTTCCCCACTGCATGAAAACTGCTGCTATTAGACCACTTCTAAAAAAGAATAACCTGGACCCAAATGCACTTAGCAACTATAGGCCAATCTCCAATCTCACCTTCCTGAGTAAGATTATTGAGATGGTTGTATATCAGCAACTAAACTGCTATCTTACAGATAATAATAGCTATGATAAATTCCAGTCTGGCTTCTGCACATCTCATAGCACAGAAACTGCCCTTCTAAAAGTTGTTAATGAATGAGGATCAACAGTGACAATAAAAAACCTCAGTCCTCACACTTCTAGACCTAAGCTCTGCATTCGACACAGTGGATCATGGGATTCGTCTGGAAAGGCAGAAAGACTGGGTGGGTCTGTCTGGCATGGTCCTCCAGTGGTTCAAATCCTACTTGCATAATTGTGATTTCATTGTCACACCTGGGGACTTCCACTCCAACAGAAACAAATTAGAGTGCGGGGTCCTGCAGGGATCCACCCTGGGTCTTCTTCTATTCAACCTATATATGCTACCCTTTATTTACATTATCAGCAAATATAACATCAGCTACCATAATTATGATGATGACACACAACTTCTCATCTCACTATCCTCTGATGACTTCCAACCCATAAACCCCCTAGTCAGCCCCTTGAAAGAAATCAACCACTGGATGGCAGCAAACTTCCTTCAGCTGAACAGGGAGAAAACTGAGATTTTGGTCGTAGGTGCTAAAGCCCAGAGATAAGTTGTCTGTGAGTACCTGGAGTCCAGATCATCAAAAACAAGTGACCAGATTAAAAACCTAGGAGTAACCATGGATGGTGAACTCAGCATGAAGGGTCATATTAACCACATCACCAAGGTTGCCTTTTCCATATTAGAAACATTTCCAGAATCAGAGGTTTTCTTTCTCAATGTGCAAGAGAAACTCTTGCATGTATTTGTCATAAACAGGCTGGATTACTGCAACTCTCTGTTTATGGCTCTTCCAAACAAAACCATCCACAGATTACAATTTATCCAGAATCTCACATCTCAGCTGCATGAGTTCCAAGCAGGACAAAAAATCAGACCATATAACTCCAGGCCTCCGGAACCTCCACTGGCTACCCGTTGTTTTCAGAATACAATTCAAAATGATCCTTTTGGTTTACAAAGCACTTGCTGGTCTGGCTCCACAGTACATCACAGACATGCCATCAGTTTATAACCCCAGCAGATCTATTTGGTCACAAGGTGGAAATCTCCTCCATTTGCCTGGAGCACTTTCAAAGTCTGGTGAGATGATTTTCAGTATTTATGGCCCTTAAGAATGGAACAGTTTGCCTGCTGAACTTAGACTTGCTCCAAAACTGTGTTCTGTTAAAAGCAAACTAAAGACCTTCCTTTTCAGTCGAGCATTTTCTTAAATGATCACCATACTTGTACAGCAGTAGTTTGTTTGTATGAATATATGCATGTATGTTTATGTGATTTTATCTGTATGTATGCATGATGTTTCTGTTTCTTTGTTATGTAAAGCACTTTTGCATGAGAACTGCTTTTGTATGAGATGGTGTTATACAAATAAATTTGAATTTGAACATTTTATAAAATGTATCATTCCACACTGAATCCGAGACAATCTCATGGAGACCCCCCACGATTGTCTGTTTCTGTCACATTTAGTGTAGCGTAATCTGAGCAGGCAGCTGTTTAAATCACACAAATCCTGTTGTATATGTGTTTTCAATTTATCAACCATATCAATGAATCAATAAATATAAACACTGTTGTTTTGACTTCCCATGGAGCCAACATGCAAACTATTTTGGTTCAGTAAATTTTTGCTGTCAGTCAGCCTGGTGAAGGCAGTTTGGCCGGCCACTGTCCTCTCAGCTCCCCAGGAGCTGCAGCTGACAGATGGCTGCTTCTGTGGACAGAGACACTGAACGCAGGTCGAGTGAGAAGTGGGGAGGCCGCAGAGAGGAGGCTGGATGGACTGTTGTGTTCACATGAGACAATTTTTTTTTTCACTTGTGATTATGTGTGAGAGAAACAGAAGTGACTCTACAGCTGACGCATCGCTCTGGATTCTGCCATATTTCTCATTTGGTTGTTGCCTTGGCAATGTGCGTCCATGAATTTGGGGGGCGGAGCTTCTGAAGGAGCATGAAGGGAGGGGTGTATTTGTTTGGATGTTTAGTTCAAATATCAACAATCTTTCTCCAGAATGACTGACTCTACCTTTAACATTTGTCAGGAGGCCAGAAGCATAACTCCGATGGGAAAATCATGTTGCTCCATGGTCGCTGAATGTGCAAATGGTTTTCAACAGGTTAGCTATAACAACTTTATTAGCCAGAAATCCCTGCATATTACTGTTTTGATGTTTTTCTGCCCCCTGGTGTCCAAAATGTAATAATGCTTTAAGACTTCCCCCTTCCTTTCTGTCATTGTAGTACTAGCAGGCAGCATTCATCCACATAATTCCCTATTTCCTGCGCCCCTTTTCACCTCCATGCTTCCAACCTTCTCTGTTAACTGTTTCAGAATCTCACAGCAAACATGAGCTATCTTCATTCCTGTTCTCCACTGTTTTTCCTTCTTTGTCTCTCCTGCCTCTTCCCTCCCTGCCTCCTTTCTGCACCTGCATGCCTCTTCTATCCATTCATGTCTGTCAGGCAATTACCACCTCCATTCCTCCTCTCCATTGATTTTCTCCTCTCTTTCTGCTCATCTCTTTCCTCTTCCATCCCCTCTCACTCTCACATCCATCCTTGTTTCTCTCTCTATACCTCACTTTCTCAGGGCTTTCCCTCCCTTCATCTGTCCCTGTCGGTTGTGGGGTCTGTGTACACGGTAACTACCGCCGTTGTTTCTTTGTTTTCCATCTTCTCCGCCTTGCATTTTTTTCCCTCCCAGTCGCCCTCCCCATGCTCCTCCACCTGTAAACCCACTGAGCCCCACCCTACTCAATGTCTGCTGTGGGGTCTCCATTCTGCCTGACTGAGTTAAATTATTCCACAGCCACTGGGCTAATTCGCTGGCATAATCACCTCATGCATTTGAAATTTAAATGATTTCATGAGCGCCTGCACTGCTCCCTCATTAAAGAATCCCTCTCAAGACTCAAACAAGCAGGTAGGAAGGCACAGTACAACTTTCACCTGTGAGTGTGTGGTGTGATGGCGTCATGTATTCAGTCTGAGCGCTGTGTCAATGTGTGTGTCCTCATTTGCTGTTGAGCCAGAAGAGGGGATGTATTTGAAACTGACAAGCGCATGTATTCCCAGAATCACCGTTCCATCCCACCAATCGATCAATATACTTCCTGATTAACTGGCATTGGCTTAAACATGGTTGACTTTTGACCTTCAAGGTCAGGGTACAGCTGCATTATGAAGATGTCCTTCAGTAGCCGACACTCCAAAGGCCTCTTGGTGACAGCTTGACTGGATGCAGACTCATGGGAGGTATAGCATTGATTGGTGTGTCGATGTGGCGGCAGGCACCCAGAAAGCAGGAGACTGGCACCTACACACACAAATTCACACACACACACACACACACACACGCACGTACACACAACTGAAGTGTGTTTATACACGTCCACGTAGATATAACACACTGAATCAAAAAGATGAATGTTAGATTGAAGAAAAGCAAAACGGACTGGAAGTTGAGGCGGCAATCAATTTAGCAGCTGTGTCATCATTTATATTAGAGTGCTTGTGCGGGAAGTCAACAAAGGGGAGCCAGGCACTGACGTACACAAAAAAGAAAGCATCCAAAAATATACAAAGAATCAGATTTTACAGACACACAAAACATAACACATTTACACACACCGTCTGCACCAGCTAAACCATTAGCCTGAGCAGAAATCTATTTTGGGGGGATATCAAATTTCTGAACAGCAACCAGAAAGTCAGAGAGCATGAAGCCGTCGGAGATGGGTTGATGGGTTCAATGGAAGTTGGGACACATTGCTTTCGACTCCATACTGATACTGCATTTAACCTCTTCATATCTGTATTTCCTTATGCATTTATTTTTTTACATATAACAGAATCTTACACCAGTGAAACTTTAACTAATAAACACAGCTCAGTGTTAAAGCCTTAAACAACATTGTTTCATTATACATACTAAATATACATATCACAATTACACATCAGCTCTGACCACTGTACACACAAAGCCCAACACGGAAATTATTTACAGCTCTAAAGAAAATGGAAGCAGCAATTGTGTGATTAAAGTCAAAGTGTGTTTTCATTGCAGAAATCATATACTGTATATTCTGTTGGCATTTGGTGGTTGTACTGTTACTGTGTTGTGTTGATTTTTCGCAATGGAGTATATTATGTTCATGCTTGTTGAAATTTCCACTGATTTAGCTTAAAGAAACAATGCAGGTATTACACAGACATGAGACAATTACACATGCAAGGATTCAGGTCCCACTCAAATTCAAAAATGTGTTTTGCTTATTGTTACTTTATCTGGATGTTTTCGCCTTCACTCTGCAGAATGATGTTTGTGCTGAGTTTGACTTTAGAAGCTGTTTTCATCTGCTAAAAAAGGGACACAATCATTTATCATGTCTCAAAACATGTCTGGAGGGGATCTTTAAAGCAGCAGTTAAATTGTAACAATATATATATTCACAGATGAAATATAAAACTTTACTTTCACATATAACTTACACACTGCTCATTTATGTATGTTTGGCATACAAAAGTACAGTATGTCTTTAAAAAGTCATTCAGCAAACAAAGAAAAGTTGAAAAAGTTCTAAGAAGCTGTTATAAGACCTAATGCATATATTACACACAATCACACATAGCTGATTAGATGACATGACTACTAACAAATATAAAATTTGGGAAACTCTGAATGTATTCAAAGTCCCAATGGGTTTTTTCCATTGTTTGTGCGGAGCTAAATCCAGGCAAACAAAGTGAAGCCGGGGATAAAGTGAACACACAACTTCAAATGCTAATTCGTGTTTTTTTTTTTTTTTTGTTACCCAATTATGGAAAGCAACTTGTAGAAAAATCTTGGCTTCCACCAAAGGCCAGGCTTTCCAATTTACAAAAGAAAATTTTAGAAAAAAACAAATAAATAAAAAGCTCAATACCCTTCCAGCACAGAAAACATGCCCCAGAAATGGTGACAAACTCGCACCAAATGTGGCACAAATGTGGTACAAGTACAGCACGAAAACAACAGTGGCACCTCTATAAACAGAAGAACACATTCACCACACTGTCATGTAAATGCTCTAACGTATCAGTGCTAATATATCAAATTTAGCAGCCCTTTCAGTTCAGAGAGAAAGCAACATTTATTTTGATTTATACATTTGATAACCAAAAAACAAAACAGCAAAATAGAAATAATCAAACTGTTTAATACCAAATTCACGGACAGCAAACTGTGCTCCGCACATGCGAGGTTTTCAATCCATCAACATCTGCAATTCTACCAAAACAATCACACAAAATGTGGCTTTTTATAAGTGCATCAAACGACATTAACCACTCTTTTACGGCATTGTGCGTAATAATCTCAAAACAATATAAGATACTCGATAAATGTTCTCACCGTCTCACAAAGTAGCACGTTATGTTGTACTTCCGGTATTTTCCCAGCATTCCCTGTCCACTCAGCAGACATACCGCTCCAATAAATGGTAAACCCACACCCCCTGCTGTCCAAAGTAAGCATCCCTAGCCGGATAGCAACAACGGAGAACTTGTGGGTGGGTGCATGTAAATTTGACTCACCCATAATAGTAAATCCATTCTTGTGTCCTACATGTTGTCCAGTAACTGTGTCATATAATTTCCCACTCAAATTAACTTTCTCCTGACCACCACCTGTTCAACTCGCTCCTCTTTTTATTCCCTTCTGCTGGTCCAGTTTCATTGTAGTGTTTATATCCCATTACATTACATTACATTCATCGGCGCTCAAGATCTCAAGTCAGTCACTGGGAACAACATGGGAGCTAACATTGTTACAGTGTTTTCCCAAGGTTAACTGCTTTGGGGCGGTTGTGATGGGAAGGGATGCGCTGAGCAAAACTCTGGAGAGACTTAGCAGCCAGACATTTCTCCATTCTCTGTTGAAGAGTGGCTGTGATTGACACTAAAATGAGAATAGCTGGTCCACCTTAAAGATCAGTCCACCTTAAAGGTCAGTCCACCTTAAGTGAGCCTGGTCAGGTTAGGCTAACCCATTGTTGCTAACTTTGGGGCTAACCCCCATCACTTTTCCAGCAGTTGGGGAAACAACAGATAAGACTTTTCTTGGTCTTGAGAAGCTGCAGCATTTTATTAACTGACACATTGTAACCTGTACTGTACATTTACTGTCAGACTGACAACTTACTGCTAAACTTTTCCTCTGCTCCGCTCACATTCACCGTCAATTTTCTGCCACTCGCTCAACCACACACGCACATTACGTACCGCCCTATTCCTTAACGGAGCTATGCTACTCTTATAACAGTACCTTTCATGTAGATGCCCTTTGAAGAATGAAGAAAGGGAGGATGACTCCAAAGAATTCCATGATAACGTAGAATGTTATCGTGATGGCATCAGTGGCTACTAATGATAAATCATTAGTAGATCGTGTGAAATTTCATTCTGCAGAACGAATATAGGGGAAACACTGAATTAGTAATACTAGAAAATATGCTAACAGGCTAACAAATTATATTAGAGAAAAGCTGTGATATGACACTTCCAGCTGATTTGATACTTGCTCTTTTTTAATCACAGGATATACATCTTCACCTGGCTTTCCATCTATCTACTCTAACATAGGATCACGCTACACTGACTGACATACTATGTGTAGAACTAGCCTACAGTACAGTGTGAATATTTTAAACTGCCATACTGTATGGATCATTTGAAAATGTCCTTATCCCAAGAGAGTTTTATTTTTTTTTGCAAAAGATAACACTCTCACCACCACTAAATTTAATTACATACTTTAATTGAATTGCTGTTATAATTGCTGCTGTATCACACCACTTTGCAATTAAAAGTACATTAATTAAAATGTAATTCATGAACTGTTCAGCACAATGCATAAAACAGTGGAATAGCAGACTCTGTGTGCAAACACAGAAGTGTGTGTGGATACAGCAGCCTGGTGTTGGCTGTGCATGATTTAATCATGGTACACACAATGGGTCATTGTGTGTATGGCGTGGTGCTCTCAAATTAGAGAGTGCAGATAGAACACACATACAGTATCTGTCCTGCTGCTTTCAGAATGATGTAGGGATTTAATCAACTAAAGGGAAAGCCTTTGCACTGTGTAAAATCAGTTGTGTATAACAGAAAAAGGCAAGTATCATTTATTTATCAATAATATCTTCTAACCAGGGCTGTGTCTTTACCCATTCACTCTATAATACATTTTTTTTAATATATCAAATATTTTCCTACTGTTTTCAAATTCCTCTGCTGAATTTTGTTGTATTAGGAGGTATGTGTGTACTGTACAAGCATGACGTGTGACAACATAAATTGTCTGAGAACCATGGTTTAATATACAAATACAGACATTTCCTCCAAATGGAAAAAAAATAATTACAAAATGCATCATTGGTGTAAGGCGGTAGCAGGTGAAATTGTGACAGTTGGTCCACGCACTCCAGAACAACAAAAAAGAAGCATTTTATGATCTGAGGCCCCAGGCAGTAATTGCTTTGCTCCTGTCATAATTCCTATAGCCAGTAGAGGGTGTTTGTCACTTTTGGGCACTTACTGAAACAACGCGCTGATTTCACATTTTTCTTGGGGGTAGAGTCTCACACATACCCATAAATTATACAAGTATAGAGTGGAAATGTGAAACCTTGAAAGTCTTAAAAGTAAGCTTTCTCTGTGCAACACATTTCTTAGGTGGCTTTTTGATAGCATTAGCAATAGCGTTCTTTGCTTACAGCAGTTGCTGTGAGTTTGCTGGGGAAATCAAATCAGACAGTGTCTCATATAAAGATGTGTTCCTACATCTATCCAACTCTTATACCTACACCTCTCTTATTACCTTTGCACAGTTCATGCTGTGCTTGGCATGAAAATAGCAAATGGACAGGCAAAGGGCATTTTAAGGTCAGGAAAATGCTAGCATGTCATTGTCATGCGCAAGTCAGTAGCCTAAATGAAAAAGGTTACATGTAAAAGACATGCTAGCATTTCTTGGATAAATCTTGATGGATGAACTTTATTGAAAAAAAAATATGACAAGGAAAAAGAAAACCATATAATCCATCACCCTTTTTCTCCTCCTGCCATGCGCATCCCTGGAATTTTTTTTTCCTTTGACCGCGCAGAGTCAAACCATCCCACGCTGACTTGCATTTCCATTACCAGTTTTACCGCACTGAGTTGTGCCGAGTCGCGCCCAAGATGGACCATCTCTGGAGTCAGGCCAAAGCACGCCCGACACACCTCCAAGCAGGTTGCAGTGATGTCTCGCTAACCGTGACGAACCCCCTTCTCCCTGCTTGTCCCCCTCAACCAAGCATGTGTTGCGCAGACTCAAGACTCAACTCATGTCTGTGCTGGAGACCAGAGAGAAATCTGTGTTTCTGTGTGTTCAGCTCTCAGGACTTTTGCAGCTTCCAAATAAATCTCTGTGGTTTGAAGTTTCTCTCCTGTGTTTCTATTTGTACTTTCAGATATCTGTTTTATTTTACCATTTCCTTGCATTCAGCCATGTCGGAGCTGCGTTAAATTACTGCAGATGAAAATACATTTCCTGCTGCTTCATATTAAAAGCTTTCCACTGACACCGTTTTACAGCTGCAACTTTGACCACTAGTCACAGCCATGATGTCTACAGCACACTGCTTTCGACTCAGGATAAGCATGTCATCAGTTAAAGACACACCTTCAGGCAGGTATTCCTGTTGGGCTGGTGCAGACCGAGTCAAGCCAAGCCCACATGTGTAAGGCCTATAAGTGAATTTGGTGGCAAGTGTGCCAGAAAGTTGAAGGCTTAATGCTTTTCTTCTAGAACTGTCACCAGATTTCTGGTCATCTGAGTGACAGCTTGCATCAGAGCAAACTATTAGTCTGTCAAGACTCGAAGGCAGATATTTCAGCCTTTACACCATTACCTTTTACCATGGAAATCAGTGGCAGCTTCACAGATAATCCACTGTGGCAAACAGAAAAATGACAGTGTCAATACCAGACTGCTCATATAATTGTATACACATTAAAACACATAAAAATGTAAAGTGAGTAGAAATATGAAATAAATGTAGGTGCTTCTATAATATTTATTATTATTAAAGGGAGAAAGGACAGTTATTGCATATTGGAGGAACACAATCTGAAACAGCACATCAGGTAAATGACAGCAATTCAGATGTAATGGTCTTATTCACACAAGCACAATGGCACATATATAAAGGAACCAAAATTACAAAATGACATATAAGCATGTACCCAAACGGAGACAAGTGTAACAAAGAGGAAACACACAAACACATAGATTCACTGGCATGCACCAGTTACCACTGACGCTCGCTGAAGCTACGTGACATGTGTTTACTTTTTTTGTTCTTTCCTCGATACTCAAATTGCTCCATGGATGGAAACAGTAAGAGCTCCCCAAAGCACAGGTGCTGAATATGTGCATTTTTTATTTTCCATAGCCATCACTCCTGACAGGCAGGAACACACCTATTTTAGAGGCCTTTTTTTAGAAATGTGTTTTATACAGCAGGTCGTGTCAAGTCTTACCCACCTTCTTGCATTTTACAGGCAAAAGGCAGATGTCAAATACAAAACAGTAATACAGAAAACTGGAAGTTCTTTTGCAGCACTTGTTGGTGGATATATTTGTTTCTCCTCTCTTACAGAGTTTAAAGGTAACCTTTTTTGAAAGTTTCCTTTTTTTCCGTTTCATATCAAATGTGTGGCTTTCTTAGTCAAAATAAATAAAACTTTACAAGACATTACATCAACTGTAACTGGGGCCTCAGAGAGAAACTTTTCATGGTGTCAACTTTTCTCACCCAATCACACGCAACCTTGATGAACTTTTACAGGCAAACACTGACTGGGGAGGGGGGGCGTCAGAAGTTATCAAAAGCTGTTGTCGGCATGGTTAAAGGGGGGTTTTGATTTGAAAAAGTGACTGAACTCCCTGAGAGGGGAGGAGAAGGGTATGCGAGGAACAGACTGATTCGTGAAACCCTACAGCAGCCCTCAAGCTAAAATCCATAACAGTGCTGCTCTATGCTTGGCTGTCATAGCTCTGCAGTCAGTCACTCATCCAGTCACAGACATGCACACACACATGCTTGGGTGCCCACTATATACAGTAAAGTATGCCCACTCTCAAAGATAAACCTCTACAGTCACAAATATGAAGATATAATTACAAAGACAGACTCTCCCATTCACAAAAAATGGAAAAAGAGATTACTAAAAAGCAAAGTTTACAGCTCATTTAATATAGTGAAGCCTACTAAATAAGCTATTACTCAACACGCAGTGCCTTACATTCACACCAACTAATTTGCATGAACACACATAATGGAACTTAATGCACATATAATATGTAAGCATGGAAGTGCACATAAACACACCTGAATGCTTTTGTGTACCATTAACATGAACATAACTGAAGTGATGCAACATTGGAAAGCTATTTTTACTTGTGTGTTCACTTTCAATGTGAAGCAATGTGAATGAGTGTGTGTGTGTTGGTCAGTTTCCTGTCACTCTGTGTGCCACGGTCCAGCAGTGGCCTTCCAAACACCTCAGGCCATGCCTCCAGCCAATCAAAGTTAAAAGTCTTCACCATGACAACAGGCAGCAGTAGCCCACTCTTCAGTCTTAACACCCTGGCGACCACCCTGCATTTTGATTTCTTTCACGTAAAAAGACTTCATTGGCATGTGTCGGACACAGGGCAGCTGCAATCAAAGTTACTTCCATGTTTTTGGCTATATATAATCATTTCTCAGTGTGTGTGATAGAGTGAAAGAAAAGGGGAGAGTTTTCTTATATGTACTGAGTGAATCAGATGGCAGGTAAACTACTCACCACATACCGCATCACAGAGAAGTTTGAAGAGAAAAGTGAGGACGCGCAGAGCATGTGAATGACTGTTCCTCTTCCAAATAGCAGAGACATTCGGAAGATGGAGTGATTAAAGGATGAAGGAAGAGGGGATGAAAGGAAGGAAAGGAGCTGTCAGATCAAGGGGATGCTATGATTGGATAATGAAGCATCAGAAGTCAACATGAGTGTGATTTTAGTGCATATGCAACACCGTTCCCAGTTAAAGACAGAACATAGCAGGAATTCCCACCTAAATGGGACACCGCATGACATGACTTGCAAGTGTATTTCTTTTCATTAATTTACCTCATTATACAGTAATGTGACCTTTGTGTGCCAATTGACCACTTAGTTGTAAAAAAAAGAATTAAGCTAATCTTTAAGTTGCAATGATATAAAACAAAAAATTGTAACTGAAATTTGTCATATTTGAGAAGGTGGAATCAGAAATATTTAGTATTTTTGCTTGATAATTGACTTAAATAATTCATCCACTGTGAATTGTTAAATGTTCAATTTGATTAACAAAACAAGCTATTATCTAAATTATTAAGTTGTGTATTGCATTTTTGAATTTACAAAAAATGTTATTTAATGAAGAGCCCCTGGAGATAAACCATCTCGTTTTCGAGGGGCTCCAAGACAAAACATACAATACAATACAAAAGACACGATCACATACAACAATTACCGACCCACCCACACATCATTCCCAAAAGTAGGAAGTAGATACTGCAAAACAAAACAAAACAAAACAAAAAAAAAAGGATTACAAGCTTATAGAGCATGAATGGAAAAATAAATAATAATAATAATAATAATAATAGTGACCCAACAAGCGAAAGCTGTACAATAATAAAGGGGCAAGAAGACATTACCATTAAAAGAAGCAGCATGACGTTTTAAGAAAGAGTAATAAAGAGTTCTCAAAGAGGCAAAATGAGTTCATTGTTCTTATGGTACTGGGCAGGTTGTTCCAGTCAGAAGGAGCTTTAAATTTAAAGGCACATCTGCCAATTTCTTTATTAGTTTTGGGAACAAAAAAGAAAGGTTGCTGAATATATCTAAGAGAGTATGAAGATATTTGTTTGATTAGTGACTCAAAAGATGAATTAATCTGCTGATTTACAGAGAGGGCAGGGGAGTTAATTTAAACACGGAGATAGCAGCGCATATTTTCAAACAGTCTTTCTTGGAAAACATTGACAGTATTGCATTTTGTTGTTTGTTTGAAAAGTGACAGAAATAGTTGTGTCAAGAATGACAATGGAGAGCTGTCGAGAGATGTTCAAACCTCCTTTCTCACCTCTGGACAGCAGGCCAATTACAGCATAAAGTGGGCGTGAATGTCAGAAAGTTACAGAAATGGCCCTGCACAGCTTCCTCTAATCCAATGTCGGAAAAGTGTGGGAGGAGGGGTTTCCAAAAGCTGTTCGACCATGCTACAGGCACGCCTGAGGAGGTATACCAGTGTCATGCCAAAAAACGATTGTCTGCCAGGAAGTGATTGCTGTCTGTGGGAGCTTGTCTACAGCGTCTGTTCACTTAAATCTACGGCTCCGTTTCTCAGCATCAAAATAAAGAAAAGCAGATAACAGTGAGTGTATGCCTTGGTAAAACAAAACAAAACTAAACTAAAACTAAAAAAAAAAGACATGCTCACAGTTTGGGATACCAAGTCGGTCTATCCTCCAGCATATTATGTAGACATGTAAACAATATTCTACAGTAAGTGGCATTATTCATGTCTGTATAAGTTTGCCCGTTAAAACTTGTTTTGTTTCAATGTGGGCGTTTTAGTCCTTGTATGTTTATTTTTTTCATGTATTGAGCTGCATAACATTATTTTACATATGTGGGCTCCATATTGTATTATAAAGCATTTGATCCCACACACATCTAAAGAGGCTGTATTCAGGTAAATGCAGGTTCCTGCTTGCCAAAAAGTGATTTCCTCTTATAGTCTACTACTTGCATTAAGGGGCCAGTGTCGTGCCAAAAAACAGTTGTTCAAATAAACTTTATTTCACTCATGTTGGCTTTACACTGTACAATATAGAGCATTTGATTCATTTTGTCAGGTAAAACACATTTAAGGAGACAGTATGCTATGAGAAATGGAGGTTGCTACTTGCCAAAAAGTGATTTGCTCTTATATCTGGACACTGAAAGGTTTGCTCTGCCTCAAATCAGTGTCCAGATATAAGAGGAATTAACTTTTTGGCAAGCATGTGCTTTATTTGAAAAAAAAAAAAAAGATAAAATACTCTAAAATGCAAAACAGAGCCAACATGAGTGAAATAATGTGAGGCAGAGCAAACCTTTCAGTGTCCAGATATAAGGGGAAATCATTTTTTGGCAAGCAGGAGCCTGCATTTACCTGAATAAAGCCTTTCTAGATGTGTGTGGGATCACATGCTCTGTAATGGACAATATAGTACCCATGTATGTAAAATAAAGTTACATACATACAGCTTAATACATGAAAAATAAACATACAAGGATACTTGTATGTTTTGTTCTACATTTTAAGAACAAGGTCCTTTAACATTTAATGCAGGCAAATATGTGTCAAGAGTAAGTATTTCACAATAGTCTGTTTCATTTAAGGGATTTTTAAAAATTTTCCGCATACATGTAAATCCACGTCTTTGACTAAAACGCCCACATTGAAACAAAACAAGTTTTAGCAGGCAAGCTTATATGAACAATGCCACATAGAGGATTGTGTACATGTCTATATAATACACTGGAGGATAGACTGACTTGGCATCTCAAACCCCTAATGTTACCTGCTTTTTAAATTTTGATGCAGAGAAACGGAGCCTTAGCCTTAAGTAAATACATGCTGTAGGCAAGCTGCACACACTCCTGCAGATGGCAATCACTTTCTGGCAGACAATGGGTTTTTTGGCATATTGTGTAGTCTGATCCTGCAGCGATTAATCTACTTATATTTTAAGCACTACCTCTACATTCTATACATTCACATAACAAAACAACTTCCAATCTATTATAAAGGGTTATATTTTTTTATTTCTGTTGACAGTTGATAAATGTGGTCAAAACAAACTGTCAAACTCAGTGATGTAGATTTGACTTGTACAGCAAAAAGCTGTGACAGTGTAGCTTCCCTGCTGGAAATAAATCTTTTGGAAGCTGTTTACTTTTCAGCAGTGGAAGGGTGCAAGGAGAGGTTTAATAACCCGACATTGAAAAACATGAGTTTTGTGTTCCACTTTGAGCCCATTCATTGCAATTTGAGTACTCCTACAAAGTACAAACTGCAGAAGCTAAAAAAGAGAGAGTGGGGAAGGGGGGAGGGGGGTAGCTGATGGATGATAGCTTCCAGTGCAGCCAGATCAGACTTTTGATGCTGATGTAAACAAGAATAATTTAAAGAGCGCACATCCACCTGAATGAAGCTGTTTTGGGTCTAGAAACTACGCTGTCACAGTCATTCATTTTCCATTCAGCAGTCATGAGAAGAACAATGTGAATAATTACAGTCTGAGCCAAAAGGCTGCAATATAACTTGCTGCTACATCTGCAAAAACAAAGGAACCAGTATTTTTGGCTCCTGTTAAACAAGTGATGCCCCACAGGCCCTGATGTTAGAAGAGCAACATCTGGGGCACCCACTGCCTGCCACCATTTTCAAATTATTTACCACTACAAATGCAATCTCTGGCACTGATTGTCATTTCACCACAGCCCAACAAGAAATTAAATGGAAATGTCAAATGATAAACAATCACCGAACAATGCGAACACGCTCCCTTTCACACACACACACACACACACACAGTATAACCTCATGCATGGTGCCCTCATGCAATATGAATTTCCATTTGTTTAGCTCACTTGGCGGTGTGTCCCAGGAGAAGTTTTGAGCAGCTAATGTTTTATTGATGGAAGGCGTGAATTCACCTGGACTCTGCAGATTCCTTTTACACAAGCATGCCTCCTGGACAGATATGCAACGGTGGGATGAATTTTTGTTTAACAGTGGCAAGAAGGGATTCCTAATTCCTGTTGCTCAGGGTAAATGTATTTGTCTCCGCTTGAAAGAATGCAGTTACTGCTTATTTATTTCTCTATTTTCTCTATCTTTTTGTATTTCTCACCCGCCTTGCATCATCTGCAAACTCTCTCTTTTGACCCTCTGGCGCCTGCACTCATTTACCTGCATTTTGTTTCTCTATCTTCCCCTCTCCCCCTTTTCTCCCCTCTCCTGCCACCACTATCTCTCTCCCTCTGTCTCCAGCAGCTGTGCATGCATCCCGACTATGGGATATTGCTTTTCTAATCTTGCTGACAGGGGACAATATTTATGTATTGTTTTTCAATATCCATTTCTCATGCTCACACAGGCCCTGGTTTTGCCCGGACAACAATACCACGGCACAAACCCACAAGCTCCTCTCCCCTCCCGTCCTGACGCCTGTGTTTTTAATGTGCTCACTACATTTCCCCCTGTGTCTCCTCCACCAACACCTATTATTATTATTTTTTTCTTCGAGGGCAAATAAGGGACAGGGAGCGAGGTATACAGGCTCCGTGAAATGAAAGTTTCGGCAAAACAGAAAGCTGTTTTGGAAGTGCAGCCAAGAGCGCTGGCGGTAGGGGTGTTGGCAGTTCACGTGGAGAAGCAAGGCCTTAACAACAACATGATTGGACCTTGGAGACTAGTCTGGGGGCCTTGTATACAGACAGCACCAGCTCCTGTGCTACGCTGTGGGGAAGGAACTTCTCCTTGGTATTCAACAGCTCTCTGCTTTTAGGGTTTGGGTTTCTTTAAAAACTCTCTTTTGCTCTCTCTCACTCTCACTCTCTCACAGTCTTTCCCATGCTGCTGAAGGCCATTGTAAGTCCTCTCACACTGTCGGTCTGTACAGTTCACCAGTGTCCCTCCAGACCTCTCACCCCTCTCTACTCCCCCAACACACACACACACACACGCTCCCCTGGGCTCTGACCCTGGCCAAATGTCTGACAGCTCACTAAACAGAACGGCCGCGTGGATCCGCATGGAGATAAACATACGTGCACACACGCTGAATAAGGCTACCAGACAAACAGTATGTGTATTGCTTAGCAATCTCCTGCTTGCTACAGTGTATTTTCTGTGATTAGGTACTTTTTGAGTTCAGAGTAGTTCTCTAGAGCTGCAACACTCGGCGGTGTATTGATCCTAAAAAGACGCATATTGTCTCTGAAAAAGTGTTATGAATGATATCACTCTCTGTGTGTGGGTGTTTGTCCTTGATCAGTGTTGCATTCTTGCAAGACTTCTGTGTGTCTGATGCCACCGTGTAAACAACAGAAGCTCCTCACTGACAAAATGGTTTTTTGTCTCTCTCACACACACACACATAAACACAACCAGGCACATACAGCAGCACAAACTAAATGATCCATAAACAATGATTTATGAGATGAGGGGGAATGTCACAAGTAGGATGTGAAATATTCAGCAGTCATTCCATATTCAAGGCAGACTTAGAGGTGCATGGATCCGCTACACAGCAGCAGGTTATACACACACTGATGCACTCTATCACCCTGGAGATCGAAGCGTGCATGTTAGCTTGTCAAACACTGGCTGGGGGGAAGGCTCATATGTTATCACTGCATTATAGACAGCGTCATCAGTTTTCGCACAAGTATAATCACCCTTGTCCAGCTGTGTGTAGGTCATGCAAGTTTTGAGGCAAAATAGGAAAAAGCAAACCAAGACATGCATGCAAAAACACACACCTATACAAACATATCCCAGTGCACAAGGAAATGAACAAAACTTGTGTATACAAAACTTGTGCATGTGCTGTTCATACGCACATACACACATACACACACACGCACACACACACATATTCAGCTGCTTCCTCTGATGAAATTGAAGTGAATGCTGGTAACCATGTTTTTAAATTGTATTAAGTATTGAAGAGTTGGGTTTTCTCTCTGGGATTAGAGGCCTTCCACAATCTAGACTTTTATATGTTCAACTGCCAAGTTTGATTTTCACTAAAGCTCCACTGCTCTGACTCGACTAAGATACACCAGCACACACACACACACACACACACACACACACACACACACGTGCATGTGCACACACACACACCCACACACACACACACACACACACACACACACACACACACACACACACAAAGAGTTGTGTTTCCATCACTTCAGAGGACATTACATTGACTTACACTCATTTCCTGGACACTTATACTAACCTTTGCTTTTTGCCCCCATAAGGCCCCCCAACATGACTGAAGATACAGAAAAACTAGTCCACGCATTTGTTACTTCTAGGCTGGATTATTGCAATTCCTTATTATCAGGCTGCCCTAACAAGTCTCTAAAGACTCTCCAGCTGGTCCAGAATGCAGCTGCATGTATACTGACAAAAACTAGAAAAAGAGATCATATTTCTCCCATTTTAGCTTCTCTGCACTGGCTTCCTGTAAAATCCAAAATAGAAGTTAAAATACTTCTCCTCACCTACAAAGACCTTAATGGCCATCATATCTTAAAGAGGTCATAGTACCCTATTCTCCCACTAGAACACTGCACTCACAGAATGAAGGCTTACTTGTGGTTCCTAAAGTCTCCTAGAGTAGAGAGGGAGGCAGAGCCTTCAGCTACCAGGCTCCTCTCCTGTGGAACCATCTCCCAGTTTGGGTCCGGGGGGCAGACACCCTCTCTACATTTAAGAGTAGGCTTAAAACTTTCCTTTTTGATAAAGCTTATAGTTAGGGCCAGCCAGGCTCACCTTGGACCAGCCCCTAGTTATGCTGCTATAGGCCTGGACTACTGGGAGACTTCCCATGATGCACTGAGCTCCTCTCTCCTCCTCCCCCTCTCCATCTGTACACATTCATGTACCATTAATGTATGTTACTAACTTGCCTTCTTCCACAGAGTTTTTGTGCTTTCTTGTCTCACAGGTTTCTATGGATCATGGTCGCGGACCGCCTGGTTGTGGATCGTGAGCTTCCATGGATCCTAGTTGCAGACCGCCTGCTGCCGTGGTCCTGTTTAATGCCTACTATTATTATTATTAGTCATATTTCTATTAGTATTATTGTTATTGTGCTTCTTCGTGTCTCTCTATCCCCTCTCCCCCTCTCTCTTTCTCTCTCAACCCAGCTGGTCAAGGCAGATGGCCGCCCACCTAGAGCCTAGTGCTCGAGGTTTCTTCTTCGAATTTTTCCTTGCCACAAAGTGCTTGCTCATGGGGGAATGTTGGGTCTCTGTAAATTAAAGAGTACGTTCTAATCCTGCTCTATGTGAAAAGTGCCCTGAGATAACTTCTGTTGTGATTTGGCACTGTATAAATAAAATTGACTTGACTGAAAACAGATTTACATCCCCACTATGTGATGAATAGCCGGACCACACACACACACACACACTACAGACACACTTTCAGTGCCCTCTCACTGTGTCTTTTTTCCTTGTTTTCTCTCATATTATGCACACATTTCAAATGTCTCCTTATTTGCTGTATTTGTCAAAAATATAGATCCTGTATCATTACTGCTTGTAGTAGTGGGTGAAATAAGTCTGAGGGATGGCAGAGTCAGTTGGTCAGACAATCAACTCTTTGGTCCAGACTGAAATATTTCATTAACTATTGAATGGATTGCCATAAAATTGGGTACAGACATTCATTCTTCCCAGAGGATTAATGTAAATGACAATTAAAATGTTTAACATTCCAATCTACAACATGGAAGCATTCATGGTTCCCAGACAATGAATACTCACTTTGGTGATCTGCTGACTTTTCCTCTCAAAGTCAACCATGAGGTTGACTTTGTGATTTTTTGTAAAATGTCTTAACAGCTATTGGATGGATTGCTATGAAATTGACATTCATGTCACCTTCATGATGAATTGTAATTGTAAAATTACTTTCCATTTTCAAGACCTGCAAAACTAATGACATTCCCATCAGTATCTCAATAATACTACTCTACTACTACTACTGTGAGTCTGGTCAGTGAAAACAGATCCAGTTTCCAAACTGTCCACTGTGGTGTGTGAGATAAATTCATCATCCTCTCAAATGCACATGGCTAAATTACTATAGTCCATTGTCAAGTGTATTAGAAGAGCCATAAGTAAAAGTGACATGTTGAGTGTAGATGTGCCAGGTAATCTGAATGCATGGCCTGTAAGAGGATAACCACCACAAAAGCACTGTGACTCTTTTCTGCATCATGACAGAGCATTTCAGCACTACATATGACACGTATATGTCAAACTGTAAAAATGTATACACATAAACATGATGCAGTCCAAGTGTTACAAAGTAACCTGGGAACCAGGATTGGCTGATGCAATAGCTTGGCCTTTTTGCATGTGCAAAGCCTGTTTACTTGTGCCTAACTGTGTAAACAGATGTTCTCTGTAATAAAAAGATAGCCAACAAATCCTCCCACAGGTTCCACTTGACCAGCCGCCGTCTGTCCATTCTGAAAATGACCACAGCTAATTAGAAAGCTGCAAGAAAAGGGAGTTAGATGTCTGATCAGTGGATCAGAAAATAATCTCATCCTTTGGAGTGATGAGAGAGTGTCCTATAATAAATACCATGCAACAGTGTGATATATTTAAGTCTGTGAGACTTTGCTGGCTTTATTATGTTAGTTTAGTACATGTGTATCACTTATTTTTATACATATGCTAAATAATAAAACATATCCAATTTAAGCACAACTGGGTATGTTAATTATTTGTAGTGCCGTATCAGAATACATTAGGTGTTCACCTCCAAATTATACAATTTTACTCTGCTAAATTTTATAAAGGTTAATGACTGTATATTGTATATTGCTTAATAAATTAATAAATATGCAGCCCCACAAGTTGACTCTAATTTCTCAATGTCTTTAAATCCTCACTGGTTTACTGCTTAGCCTTTGATTAATTACAGAAATTATTAATAAAAGGCGCTTTTGCTGTATGGAGGCAGTTTCTCATTTTTATACCAATGCCACTTGCAAAGTTTGCTAAGTTTGCTAATTAGTCACCAGGGATATATTCAGCACTGAAGGTGTCTGAAGGTTTCTGCTGTTTCTTTGCCAAATTGTCCACATTTATTAGTAAATATGATAATTATGATGTTGACGCAATTAGCAGAAATTCTGACATTTCCATATACGCTCTTATATAAATAGAAATCTACCAGTTATCAGCTTGCTATTTAGGGATACCGCAGTCAACTGTGCTTTGTACATCACATGCAGCTGTAGTGTGATATTACTTCTCATCTTTAGCATTCAAGACATTCTTTGGAGTCAGTGTGGGTCAGCGGTGTCCAGCATAAAGGCTCAAGTTCATCTGTAGAATTCCTGCTGAAACCTTGACCTGATATCTGCCTCCACAGCTGTTCATTAAATGAAGGTTGGTGCAGGGGTGCCTTCTGGTTTTGCTGGTGTCATTCCTGACCTGTACAACCACCCTTCCCCTATCTCTCAAGTACTGCTGTGGGCAAGCCAGGGGTTGCCAAAGCTGCAACAGGGGTGCTTCGACAATGGCTACTGAGCTAGCATCCACCAACGTGGTCATGATACCCGAAACCATCAATTCAGCAGTTCAAAATCTCTTGTCATACCATATGTAGGGACTCAAAATGAATCAAACTTTCACAGGTTTCACAGCGAGTGTTGGGCAGGTTACTTGAAAAGTGTAATCCATTAACAGCTTATTTACTTAATCAGCAGCAGAAGTAGTTAGTTATATTATTTGTTACATTACTTTCTGTTACTCAGCCACAACTCTGTCAAAGGTGCCTTCCAACAACTCCAAAGCTGCCACATCTACATGTCACATCTTCAGCACATGTAGAAATGGAAAATAAGACATTGTGTGTTAAATAGCATGTAGCCCCCGTGACTTCATGCAGAACTACAGTACTGTATCATTCCACTGCCCACCTTCATTCTTTTTTCATTATTATTATTCCACTGGGGTGATATCATATCTGCCAGTAGATGTCAGTAGCAACTGTGTAATGTCTGTAATCCTGGCACATGAGCAAGATACACCAGTCTGAACATAAAACAAGGAAAGCCAAGCTTCGATTGTAAACATATAGCTGCTGGCTGCGACTACAGTGTCAGTGGACATGCCCTTTGCTGTGGCTATAACTACTGCTATGGCGATAGTTATATGGCTATTGCTAACGATAGTTATGGTTGTCATTGTGGCTGGCTGGCTACTCTTTACAGCACCCAAGACAATGTTGTAAACCCAGACACACCCTCTAGGACTTGAACCTGGTACTTCTATCAGTAATGACAGATAGTATGTCACCAGTACACCACAACAGTTCAGGAAAACCTTCACCACAATGCTCAGTCAACTCAAATATATCAGTTTACACTGGCATGTAGCTTCAACCTGAACCATAATCGCAGCAATGGTAGTGCCCTATAGTCACATACTGTAACAGTCGCAGTCATGGCAGTAGCTGGTCATAGCCTCAGTTAATTATCTTAACATTAACAAAGATTGACTTATTACTTACCATCACCAATAACCAGGCAAAAAACCCCCCCAAAAAACACAATGCATTAACGGAGTACCAAACCATCTACAATTAAAGTTTTTCAAAGAAGAAAAAAAAACATTAGCAAATCATACAGAAAACAATAGAAACAATAAAAATTACCAAATAATTATACGTGCCAACAATAAACAAGATACATGTAAGTTACTAATGACAAGCATAGCATACTATACAAAAAGATACTAGAACAAAGAAAGAAGAATACAACAACAAAGATTGTGTTCCAGTATGCTTATTCTACAGCTGAGCTCCCCTGTATCTGATGGAGAAGTGACAGAGAGTTGTTCTAAATCTTGGAAGATACAAATGGGTATCGATACGAGTGGATCACTGAATTTGTCTGAAAAAAATTGATTTAATGATAGAGGTCCAAATTAGGCTGATACACACTCTAGTAGATAAAAATACACATGATATACAAACTACATTTATAGTGGATATAGAAATGACATCCAAATCATGGAGGAGCGGGGCTGAGTGTTTGATCTGCCTAAATGTAGCAAGTCTGACAAATCTTTTTTGTCAAGAGAGGATCTTTATAAGGTTGGTATAACAATAACAGACTAATGAACAGGATTTTTCCAGCTCAGTTGTTCATAATGTAAATCTAGTAGATGAGACCTGAGAGATCAAGTTATATCCAGTGAAAAGCCAGGAATTAGATTTACAGTCATTTTTGTTTTCGGCAGTTAAATTTGATGCATTAACATTTATTAACAAACAAAAACGTTGGTATCTAATTCAAAATGTATCTCAGAAATAAGTTTTTCTGTGAAAGAGAAATAAGCTAATATTATCAGAAAAAAGTAAAAGATGAAGATGCAGTGATCAAGTCATTAGTGTGCAATGCAAATTATTTGAAGTTCCTTGAAAGGTATTGTTCTATACAGTGCTTCCTCAGACTGGAACCTTTTACCAACCTATCAAATATAATTCTAATCCAAAGTTTCAAGAGATAATACTGTGTAATGTATACATCTAACATCTTTCTCTGTTTGGTTAAGAATATTAATTCTTTCAATTATACTGTAGATCTTGTCCTACATACATTTGTGGGTACTAAAGGACCCTGGGAAGACTAGCAAACACTTAAGTGGGAACTAATGGGGATCCTCCCATTCAATAAACAATAGTGTAGATGAGGAACAAAGGGGGCCCAAGAACGGACCCTTGTGGGACACCTCAAGTAATTTGCGCCATATCAATCTATTTAAATTTACAATTTGGTTATTAGTAATAATTAAAGTGTCATTTGTAAGTCAGTCCACTGTACAATGCGATAACTTAAGCAAAATATTATGATCCAAGGTATCAAAAGTTTTTGATGAATCCAAAAATATACCCAAATCATATTTATTATTGTGTGAAACAGTATTAATTTGATCAACCTGTTGAATGACAGCCAAGACTGTTAAATTATTTTTTCTGGATCCATACTCTACTAAAAACATTTAAAAAAAACATGCTTTGCTCTTGAAGATACATGAGCATTATATTACACACTTCCTGTCAAGCATTTTTGAAAAACATGGAAGGAAAGAGAGAGGGTGATAATTACACCATTATCTCTGATCTGCAGATTTAATGAGAGAAAATACTTTTGCAATTTTGAGATCAGTGGGAACAGTTCTAGTTGAAAGTATACTACTAATTAAAAACAGTAAGTAAGAGGTTTAACTGGAGGAATTATTTTGGTGACCAATGTAAGCCTAACCTCATCATGACCTGCTACTGAGTTTCACATTTTAGATGTAATATCAGTATCAATGACCTTGCTCTCTGCAGGAGGATCAAAACTCTGAAAGGAGGGATGAACAGATGGAAAGTCTTAGATGAATACAGGCCTTGTAGCTCTCTGCTATCATGACTGTTCTATTTTCAGACTGGTGTATCTTGCTTCTACTGTACATCACATTCATTAACTCTAACACAGATTGTAACATGTTCTGTATTTGCATGAGAAATGGCCGGATGAAATTAAATACGATGGTGTAGAAAATTATGGAGGAACCAGGGAATCCAACTGTTAAAGCTAAAGCTGTTCATGTTCAAACGAGTGAATTGTTGGGGTTTAAGATTGTTAAAATCTCACAATGAAGAATAATAAAATCTAATTATAATCCAATGTCCTGCCTGTTTGTAATGTGTGTATGTGGGTCTCTGCATGGTCTATATGCCGCTGACTTTAACTCCTGTCAATAATGCAATCAGTCTATAATGCAATCAGTCTATAATGCACTCTATACACATGCAGCAGGTGTTCAATGTTTCTCCTGAGGTCCAGTGAGTTTCACATGACAACAATTTAACTCTGAATAGCCTATTATCCACTAGATCAATTAACTCGCAATTTTAAGGCAGCAGGGAATCTAATGACTTTAAGTTTAAATAATTTACAAGAAAGTATTTAACACAGTGGTGGTGTTTTGGCATTTAAACACCTGACATAACAGTGGATGTGGATATGAATATTTTGAGGATTTGTGAAAAAATTACAGTGTTTGATAGTAGTAGTAGTATTGTAGTGGCAGCGTTGCTGTTAACAGCAGGACGGACCATGGGCGGACAGGCAGAAATGCACATCAACTGCCTTTGAGAGATGGAACGTTCCGCGAATGTTTCCTGAGGGTTATTTTGGAAAGATTTCTTAACATAAACATGTAATTTTTACAAAAACCGAACGTTTGTGGAATGTTAAGAAAACCTTCCAAAATAACCCCCAGGGAATGTCCCCCCAACCTTCATGCAACGTTCGTGGAATGTTCCCCGAACTGAAAATTGTTTGCTGGGTTACTTGTAGAGTAAACACTCCAGTAACATACACTACACAACCTGTTTATGAAGTGTTTTGTCTTTGCAATTCTTATTAAACTGTTAAATGTGTTTCTGTATTTCTTACAGATGCACAAATTCAAGGGGAGTAGATTTTTAATATATTTCGTGTATAGTTTGTTCTTTTTGAAGGTTGATTTTCAGAGACCTGTAGTAAAGCATAGTTTATTATATATAGTCATTGATATTTTAGCAATGTTACCAAGAGGAAAACATTCATTAAATGACTGATATGCAGAATCAGGATCATTGTGACTATAAACATTTTCCCAGGGTATTTCACTAATCTCAGACTGGAAACAGCTACTATCTCTATCATTGAAGAGTCTGGTCTGAGATCTTTTTAGATTTTGGTTTTAATATCTTGGAATTTAAATCTGGCACTCAAAGTGAGAAGAAAAATAGAAACATGATGGGAAATGTCAGAGTAAATAATATCACTACACAAGACATCATTGGTAACAATGTTTTCAATAAGGATAACAGATGAAGAGGTAACTTTAGTTAGTTTTGGGATTAAGGGGTAAGCATAGTGGGAGCATTGATTATTTAGAAAATCTGCTGTGAGAATTAGTCTCACTTTTAAGAAATCAATGTAAAAATGTTTTCTCCCCTAGAGAAAACATTTTTCTTTCTCTATTTTATTTTATTTTTCCATACTAGATAAGATACTATCAATAAATGTTTACATCTGGGATTCTGTAAATGCAACCAATAATGATATTTTTATCTTCAAAGACAGAACAAGAAGGAATTTCAATGAAAAGTGAATCAGCATAATCACATATTCAGAGAACAAGATAATTTCTCTCAATGTCCAGGAATTTGTTATGTAAATGAACTGATGCACCACCAATTCTTGCCCTCTGACAACAATGAAATGTATGATAATTGGAAATATTAAGGAGAGATACAGAAATATCATTTAGCCAAGTTTCAGAAAACCCTGAAAATGAAAATGCATGATAAAGTGAAGACAAAAAAATACATCAGTTGCTCATAGTTTATCTTAGTTTGATATGGGTTGAGGACCATTTCATTTTAAACATTTTCTACCCTTAAATTTAACATCAACAGAAAAGTCATTGTTATGAATACTACACTATAAATACTATAATACTATTAAAATCAACACTATAATAAAGAAATGAGGAAACAAGAACCAAGATCCCCAATCATGCATTTCAAATGGATCAGCCGCCACCTTAGCACATTATGACCAACATTAGTAACGTTTATGATCATTGATCTCAGCCAGTGGCAAACCAACTAACAACTACTGTAATGACACACATACTATCACATTACTATATCTAGCTAACTGCAGTTTTACATAGAATAAGCATAAAATATTTTTACCATTAGGTATGCATGACTAAATTGTTGCAAAACTTGACCTGATACATGCTACATTAGCTATTTTTCTGGGCAAGTTAACATGCTAGCTTATTAGTGTGTCTTTATCGTGCAAGTGATTTTTTTTTTTGGACTGGAGCACCTTAGAGTAGCATGAAAGCATACTTGTTAGTGAATGGCCTGCCAGTTTCATGTTGTGTATTATAAGTACATTATGTTGAGCTACATTTTGATGGGTATTTCATTTCCTCTGGTCATTTGTAAGATTTATAGTAGATAAAATACAATACAGACTGCATATGGTTACAGTATGTGTTAGAGTTAATGTACTTGGTGTAGGAGCAAGTTACACCAGTCTGAGTGTAGAACAATCACGAAGCAGACAGCTACAAGGTATTGTAGCTTGTATTCATCTAAGACTGTTCTATGCTGTGTACATATTAAAATCATCTGGCACCTGTATCAACCTTGTCATCATTCAGTGTGTGTAACACTAACATATTCTGGACCTGTCTTCACTGAATGCATAGAGACAAACTTGATATTAATCCTCCAATTTAACTCCTGGAAAGACAGCAAACAAGCAGATCACCAAAATGAGGTGATCTCATGGTAACTGTAATTAGTGACTTTCAAATTATAACCAGATACATTACTGTTACTGAAAAAACACTGTTCATCCCAGCACAGCTCAGTGTATTATCAATGTAGTTATGTGTGTCATTTGGAAGAAAAGAGCCTTGAAGTCCAAAATAACACTTGTGTAAAGCACAAGAGAAGCTAGGACCATTTTGTGGCCAAGGTAGATAGTTTTATTGATTAAAACTGAACCACAGCTGTTCCTTCAGACAGAATGAAACCAACAACTTAAAAACATAAAACATCAGTATTAAAATGTGCATATTATCAGCTATCAGTGTGATGAACAGTACTGAGATGGCTACCAAGACACAAGTAATGACTATCCTGAATTGTTCCACAAACCTCCAGGATCAGCAAACCCACAAAATGGGTGATATCTTTGTTGATTTGAGTTTCAAAATTACAGGTCACGCCAGTTCTGACCTCTGTGATCTGTATTTGTACCACCCTGAGGGGAAATGCTACAGTAAAACTAAGCTAGTATCACAAATTGATGCACACAGTAACTTATACAGTGTACTCTGAGTTTGTAACACTGCATTACGATCATAATCCTGTCGCAACCCCTAGCAGTGTGTACGTAGCTCAGTAATCTGCAGCAGTAATGAATGGGTGGGGGAAGGCAACAAGCTGGGAAGAGTGTCCGTTTGGGTGAGAGGCTGGAAGCGGTACCTACAACACTACAGATTTGTATCAAACTCAGAAACGAATTAGTGCAGATGATTGTGTTGTACTATTTTGCCCACCACTGGATGTTGGAAGGGATTTGGATTAATATAAAAGGAAACACTTCAGCGTCTCATTAATTTGACAAGTTGGAAAGCAGAGAGAGAAGCAGAGAAAATACAGTTGTAGTAGGATTTGATGTGAAGCCAGTAGAGGCACACATGTGGCTCCAGAGACGGAAACCTTCACCACTTTACTGCTGTTGGGCACCTAACCTGCTGTTTAAAATCCCTTGCACAGTTTTCAATGAAACATGCAAACAGGGATGTTCAGAGGATGTTAGAGGGGCAGGGGCCTAAATTCATAAAAGGCAATTTTTGCAAATAATTAAATAAATATATGCCTCAAGTGACTACTTTTGCAACACTGTTAAAGGGATATTAAAATGTACAGTATGTTCAATGTTCAAACACTGCTACATGACAGTCAATTAATGATACGTACAAAGAAATGAAGTGTATTTCAGTAAATTCTCCACACGTTAATCAGCCCAACTCTTACCTACTGTAGCCCTCTGACTGACATCCTCACTTGCAGAAGCTCAACAGCTGACAAAGAGACACTTCCTCAGGCTGCATGGCTGCCTCCCTCACCTCCATATTTGCCTCCATATTCGTCTCTTACCACCTCTCCATAGAAGGCATAATTGCTTCAGTAATAACGGGCATTAAGACGATGCTGATATTGTATGCCTAAGATACTATTACTATGTGCCAACAAATTAGTTTAATATAATTCACATATCCTATCATAATACTGAGGCTTGGAAGACATCATGCATTTAAACCACAATTCTAAAAAGCAACACATAAGCTTTAGATAAGGTGTATTAGACACTGGTTTATAAAAGATTTTAACAGTTAACATTCATCCCTTCCCTCCCTCCCTCCAAAAATGCTGAAAAAAGTGTTTTGCCTAAATATATAATGACATTTAGTAAACAGTTAACATTCAACATTCACATATTCACCTGTTGAGCAAACATAACATAAAATATGAAGAAAGGAAATATGTTTACTGTACATATAATTGTACATTAGGCGTTACTTTAATGTGTGACATTAATAATATAAACTCAATGACAACATCACTAATTCTCTGTCAGCTACACTCAGAAACAAGATGAGATCCTGAGTATATTGTTGTGTCACGCTGGATGTAGCAGAAATAACAGGAATTTATTTATTTACACTGTCTCTCTAGGAAGCCAAAATGGGCAGGTGCTCAAGCCCCCTTTGAGGTCTATCTATGCACATGCCTACATACCACTGAAATAAACACAATGGCCCATTTTCCTGCAGGAGATGGGTTAAAATAGAAATTGATAAGCATATTTCTTTTTAAGGAGACACCTACTATGGTAGGAAAGAGGCCTCGTTTGTGTTTTAACCATGTTTCACTTATGAGTTATTGACGTGTTCATCACTCTTAAGTGTCCTCTGGAAACACTTCTGTTGTCTTGTGGTATTTGCGGTGCGTTTTCTAAATGCTGCACTTATGTTGTCAAATTGATGAAGATCTTTTCTTAATTTGCTTGTGTTTTGTCTATTTGCATGTGTTTTCTTAAGTTGCAGTGCGTTTGCCCTTGTCGGACACCATATGACAGAGACAAACAACATGGCACATGAACACACACACGCACGTTCACAAACTCTTATCAGATGACGGTACCACATACAAAAACCTATGTCACTCTTCCCTCTGTCCCCTGTTTATTCACGCATCTTCCATCCATCCTTCACATTCTGACAATACCACAGAGAGCAGGCATTCTCAATTAATCCTCAACCTGCATGAATTATTAAGACGTTTAGCGTCAACCCCTGTGTTGCCTCAACATGTCATGATTCTGTCATGAGCTCGGCTTAACTAGCCTGAATTAAAAATGTCAGCAGCTGACCTTAATAAAACAAGGTGAGACATTAACTTCCAGCCCCTCAGGTACATATTGTGAGCATGCTGCATGAGGTCATAGCTTATTTATAACAAGGAGGAGTAAGGATGCTTTAGAGTAGCTCTAAGGTTTTGTTAATTATGATTTAGAAATACAATTTAATAATGCAATTTGTATAAGAAAAGACAGTACCAAAGGGTGCTATAACAAAACTGACAGTCTGTGTTAGGCAGACTCTTGTGTAAGTACTGTTTATTGTGGTATAGCATAAACCTATGTTTAAAGGGGGGATATTTAAGTGTAGTAGCCAACAAAAAAAGCCCGGAATACACGCAGAGAAAGCACAGCGTGACTTCTTCAACCCCCAATTACTCTCAGAAAGTATTCATATGAACAATATAATAAACAGAATATGATTCAGGGGGAGGAGAAAGTTTCCTTTGGCAAAGCACACCCTATTTTCAGAGTTACATTCAAAAAAACGAAGAGAGATGAGAGGGAATGCAAAAATACGATGATGAGAAAACCTGGGGTGGTTGTTGTAGTGATATGCAGCATTTTCTGGTTCAAAGCCAGTATTACTTGTTTACATTCAGTTCAGTAAAGTACAGTTAGTTGAGTTACTGCAGTAAGCATCTGCCAAGCTCATAAAAGAAACTTGTTTCTATCTAGACGTATTTCTTTGCAAAAGTTATAGATTAGCTGAATTCTATTGCATGGCTTGTTCTGAGGCCATGAATTAATTAAATAATAGTTGTGAAAGTTTTTGTTCTGGGTATATTAATGAAGTGAAACGTGTGAAGGATGTACAATGTTCTTTCTAATGAGCATCTTGTGCATTCACATGTTTTTGTACTTAAAAGAAAGGTTCACAAACAGCACTAAAACAACAATCAGGTGTCCATATAAACAGTGAAAGAGGTTTTCCTCGCTGTAATCATTCCTCCTGTTCATACTGGCTGTTAAAGGATCCCCTTCAAATGAGCTTTCAGTGTAAGTGATGGAGGCCAAAATCCACAGTGTGTCCACACAGTCAGTTTGTGCAAAAATGCGTTTAAAAGTTGATGTGAAGCTTATATGAGGCTTCAGCAGTCTGAGTTAGTCATCAAGTGGATATCTGCCACATTTACAGTCTTTTTAGCATATGTTATGGCAAGAAAAACCTTTTTCAATGTTCATTTGGGCACCTGACTATTATTTTAAGACAGACTTGACTTGACAACAGAAATCCAGTTTTCATAAGGACTTTTTCTTTGGTAGAAAGTAGTTCCAGTCAAAAACTGTTCACAGTGAAGTCTGTGAATCATCCAGAGTAACGTGGACACGGTTTTTGCACAGACATGTTTTTTTCATTTTATAAATATGCAGTATATAATAATTAATTGCTGTAAACACCACAGATAACATCTTATTCACCTCCATTGTAAGCAGAAAGAAGCAGAAATCTGCATGGCTAGATACCTCTAGAGGCGAGTAAATATTCTAATATTAATATTCTAATCTAATATATTCAAATCTAATATTCTAATTTGGTTGAACCATCCATTTAAGCAACATGACAAAGAGATGCACAGACTGTGAGCAGAATGAGAAGCATCAGCTGCACTGCACATCTCATCTCATTTAGAGATATAAAAATGCATTGCTTCCAAATGACCAGGATTCATTATCCATCTTGTGCTTGTATGGTTTTCTTTGTCCTTTTTGTTATTTACAATTCCAGATGCTACACAATAAAAATGAGCCGCTGCTGCTATTTGTTTTTGCTTATTACAGTGATGGTGATCACAATGCTCAATTTCTAGTGAAAGCCATGCAGTCAGTCAGTTTTACAGCCAGTCTGGTCTGAACAGAATCAAGTTCACAAGTGCTCTAATAAGCCATTTACAAGCCCTGTACATTTTAACATCAATATAAAACAACAAAAACAATATCTTAAAGCTCAGCTAATTAGGATCAAGACAGGATATTTCACTTGCCTGTATTAAAAAAGTCATTAGTAATAAATATTTTAAATGCTTATTGCACCATATTGGATTGAAGTTCAGAATTCAAAAGAGAGGGGTGTAAATGAAAAGTTAATCATGTCAGTAATTAGAGATGGTTAAGGGCGGTCACTAACCATGCTGGTCACACAGTGTGAATTGATTCAGCTCAATTATAGAGTTGTTTAGCAAACAGCTCTGGGGGAAGTCTTGTTTTTTTGCCAGTTTCCCAGAGATTTTTAAAAGCTGACTGTGGATGTCACGGCAGAAACTCTAATTAAGGATGAACACCTTCTGGTCCCTTTTGTCAGAGTTTTTGCGACTGTATGTTGATGTTAAAGTTCAACATCATAAATTACTGCCGGCAGGTGAGGGAAACTGTAACAAATATAAGTTTTGTCCTCTCCTCCTTCAAACTTTCTTGACTTCCTTTCTTTTTTCCCTCCTCTAACGTTCCATCTTTGTCTCTCAGCAAGGGGTATATTGTTAAATATTGATTGCTGAAGAGATTGGGGGCTTAGAGAGAGAAAAACAGAGAGAGAGAGAACGAGTGAGCTCGCCTGCAGTCAACATAGAAAGGAGCAGCCTTCTGTCTGGGACTAGCCACAGATGTTTGCAACAGAGCACCACTGCAAATAGAGAAAGCTCTCTACAAGTCACACACACGTACACACGCACGCATGCACACATACATATGGCTGCACCCTCCAAACAGTGTGAGAGCGATAGTGAATCAGTCTCTTTCACATTAGGCTATAATTGGCAGGAGGCTGGACGAGGCTATCACTTATCTTGTCACTGAGCAATTGTTATGGGTAATGGAAGTGGTGTGCGTGTCTGTGTGTATGTGTGTGTGTGTGTGTGTGTGTGTGTGTGTGTGTGTGTGTGTGTGAGCATGTCTGCACGTCTGTATGAGAGAGAGTAAGCTGTGTTTTTGCGTTGATGTCAGTGTGCGTGTGTATTTCCCCTTGTGTTTGTGTGTCACTCCAGGCAGCAGATGGAACTCCATGCTGATTGGGTGGAGATCAGTGGGGGAGTTTGGAGCAGACTGACCCGGGGCTGGGCTGCCGCTCCTGGGCTTGGCTCGCTCCCACCTCTGGCTCTGTGGCTGGTTCTCTGGCTGCTGGTATTAGGCTGCTTTCCATCACTTCATCTGCCCATCCATCTATGGATAACCCCTTCTGACCCATAACCCAAACGACATGCTTGTTTGTTCATTTGTACTTTTCCTCCTCTCCTTCCTCATTTGTACTTTTCCTCCTTTCCCTGGTTTATTTGTTTCCTTTAGCCTTTTATGTTCTTCTCTCCACTAAACCATATTTTCATTTTATTTCACCTTCAACTTTAATAATCCCTCCTTTTAAACCATTTCTGTGAAACAGCAACACACACATATCCGCTTGATACATCCCTGAACATTTTTTTCTAGTCCATAAGACTGGGTGAGCTTTGCACATGCCAATTTTTATGCTTTACAAAGGATAAAACTGAAAAGACAGTACACCTTTTCTAACTGTGTACATTTTGCCAATGATGCTATATCCATCACAGTGTTAACCCTTGGGGTCGCATTTTGATTTTACAGATTTCATAATGAAAGAAGAAGAAGAGAATCAAGGACCTTTTTTTCTTATTTTGTTGTGTTCATTCATTTTGAATAGTTCTTTTTTTCCTACCTCTTTGCACTGTGCTTTGCACTGCTGTAACATGTTATCAGGATCAATAATGTCTTGTCTTGGCTTAAACCATAATGAGTAATGCTGCATTTGGCTTGAAGTCAGCACTTTTGATTCCCTATTTACTACTAGGGAGAATGAAATTAATCAAAACAGTAGTGCTGAAACAATTAGGTGACTGAAAATTAATAGAAACCATTTTGATAATTGATTAACCGTTTATGTCACTTATTAGGCAAAAATGCCAAAGCAGCTTCTCAAATCATATTCTAAATTGAATAGCTTTTAGTTTTGGACCAGTGGTTGCACAAAATCAGCATTTATTTAAGACCTCAGTGTGGGCTCTGGGAACTGTAATGGGCATCTCTTTTACTATATTCTGACATTTCACAGATTAAAGAATTAATTAGTTAATCAAAAAAGAAAAAAAAAAGAAAAAAAGAAAAAACTGATAATGAAGGCCCAAAAAGGAGTTTTCTCAAGCTCCAGTTCACAACATGACATCATCCTACATGAATGAACATGGCTGTCAATAATGAATTATTAACTCAACATATCCTTAACATCACCAAATCAGAGAGCAAGCTAGCAACTCTTGTGAACCAATGGCCATCAGACCATTGACTCTTTGCTTCTATGGGCAACATGGACTGGCTGGGGAAATTATATCATGAATAATGTACTGCGTGTGCATGATATTTGCCGGGAGCAGTGAACCTGATGACACCAATGGAAACTCAGTGCATACAGAACTTGATTGGTAATGCTGCAAAAAGGCCAACAAGGAAAAATGATGAAATAGTTTGTTAAATGTAATGATAGAAAGAACCAATATTTTATGCCAAAGTTGAATTTATCTCCCATCTGTCTTCGTTTCTCTCCCTCACTTTGAATGCTTGTCTGAGAAACTTTGCATCCAATTGTCTGCCCTGTTCTTCTTTATTGACTCATAGTTCTTACCAGTCTGTGAGTACAGTTCACATTTGGAAAGAGTTGTTTTTGTTGACAGACCTTCATATGGTTTCCCGCATCGCCACACCCACCCACTTGGTGATTAAATAATCCTACAGAAACAGAATTATTCAACTCTGGCATTTTGCACTTGTGGTTTCACCTCCCACATGGCGGGAGTTCACGGCTGGGGGCTCTTAAGTGTATGTGTGTGCGGGGGTGGGTGGGTGGTTGTGTGCTTGGGTACGTCTGAGTACTCTGTTATTATTTGATGGCACCCAGTGCACATTTATCCATTATTCATGGCATGCCGAAGGGGCAACTTTGGGCCAAAGCTTTGGCAAAAGCATGCCTGAACCCTTCATTATGTCTACAGGCTAGTAAGTGTGTGTGTGTGTAGGTGTGTGTACATGTGTACATGTATGTGTGTGTGTGTGTGTGTTTAACTCCAGAAAAGACTCCTGATACTGCCAATACCAAGCTGGTTACAGTGACACTAGCAGAAAATCACAGAGTGCAAGAGAGCAGCTGGGAAAGTAGTGTGTGTGTGTGTGTGTGTGTGTGTGTGTGTGTGTGTGTGTGTGCTGTATGACTGGAAGCCAGAGCTGGATTTTCTTTCAGTCAATGAAGAGGGATTTGAACGTGCACTGACTGCCTTGGTCCCTTACAGGCCTCTCATCTCAGCTGTCTCCCAACAGTGCCATGAAAACATTGGCATGATATGCACAGAATATATTTCATCTGTCGTTTTCTGGAGACACTGGGATATAGACTTCATATGAAAGACAAACAAAGCTTCATGTTCTTATAAGATTAACTCAGCATGGCGCAATGCTACTGTGAAATCATATAAAAGCTGATGGACTTGACTTGACTTAAAAAGCACATTCATGGTGCACTGCAAAACATCCCCATCTAAATGAGCAAACTAATCAGGTAATCAGTATTTAAAATATTTCCTTTTGCACACATTGAACACAATGGGCACATCCTCACTGCTCTCCAAATCAACATCTTTCAATTATACATTTAAAGGCGTTCTATCTAAAGGGTGTGATTTGAATATAGCTTGGTTGCTTTGCATAACCCAAAAGGAAATAAGGTTACAACTTAAATCTTGTGTCATTTCTATTCCTCTGCAGAAAACTGTAATGCCTTTAAGTATGGATTACCTGTACTCAAGGGGAAATGTGAGGTCTGGGAGTCTTTTGTGGTAAATATCTGACATTACTTAAAAGATAACCTCTTGCTGCCTGCACTTACAGTATTTTCTCCCCTGACAAGCATTAAGAATACTCGATGAGGTAAAAAATAGTCAGGAACAGGGATACATTAGAGAAGTGAGATCTAGCTTTTTATCAATTGAGTATGTTTATTAACATGAAATACACCTTAATGGTGTACCTTGACTGAATGTTGTTATTTGCTTTTTTTTATTATTATTGGTGATAAAAGACGGATGAAATAAGGAAAAAGACAAAAAAAACATTTGGCTTTGCTTTGCTTGGAAACAGAACAATGTTATGTTTCACTACATAGTGTTTAATGCGATAATCAGGATCATATACACTTTCACTATAATGTGTTTAATGTGCTGATCATGGACATTTTCACTGTAATCTATCTAATCTTTTCTGATTCATGACCATGGCCAGTTCCACTATAATGTTTTTCATGTGTTGATATCTCATTCAAGACCATTGACAGGTTCTCTATTATGTATCTAATGTGTTAAAGGACGGGTTCACAATTTTTCAAGTCTGTCTTAAAACAACAGTCAGGAGCCCAAATGAACATTGAAATAGGTTTTTCTTGCTGTAATCATTCCTCTTGTTCATACTGACATTAGAAGATCCCTTCATAATGCACTTACAATGAAAGCGATGGGGGACAAAATCCACAGTCCTCCTTCTGTGCAAAAATGTATTTAAAAGTTTATCTGAAGCTAATATGAAGCTTCAGCTGTCCAGATGAGTCAAATCTGGTAGATATCTTTCCACATTTCAGTCTTTTTAAAGCCAAAGTCCCTCTTTTTGTTACTATACTTCCACCACAGCTCAACAGGGAAACACTGAGGAAACACAAAGAGGGAATTTGATGTTTAAAAGACTGTAAATGTGGCAGATATCCACTTGATATGACTAACTCAGACTGCTGAAGCCTCATATAAGCTTCAGATAAATTTTTAAATGCATTTTTGCACTAAATGACTGTGTGGACACACTGTGGATTTTGGCCCTCATCACTTACACTGAAAGTTCATTTGAAGGGGATCTTTTAACAGCCAGTATGAACAGGAGGAATGATTACAGAGAGGAAAACCTCTTTCACTGTTTATATAGACACCTGACTGTTGTTTTAAGACACACTTGAAAAATTGTGAACCTGTCCTTTAATTCAATTTCAGGACCATGGACAGTTTCACTAAACTGTTTATTGTATTTTAAATTCAGGGCCATGAACAGTTACACTTTAATGTGTTTAATGTGTTGACTTCTAATTCAGGACCATGAACATATGTTGATTTTAGTGCTTAGCTTTTGCAGGCTTATACAGCAGCAGTCTCCACATGTTTGATCCTCCATAGGATCGCAAATGCACATATACAAACAGAACATAAAGTGATGCACACACCCCTTCACACAAAAATTATGTACACCAACTCAAACATAAACATACACAAACAAGAAACAAACATACTTTATATGCATGTGCGCATCCTCCCAAACAGCCACTTACATGCATCCACACACATTGTGCAGTGCAAGTGTGCACACATTTTGACCATGTCAGCAGACTCTGGCAGGACAGACAGGAGACATATGGCGGTAGCAGACTGCGAAGCACCATCTGACAGTAACACACTCTCACACACACTCAAACACAGCACCCACCAGTATGCGCACGTATATAGAGGGCCATTCAAATACATCTGTTTCTACTTAAATTAAAAAAAAAACAAAAAAAACAACAGTAATACATATGAATATGCTTAACCAGTTTGGTTCAACTTCATTGGTTTAGCTATTTACACGTAACTAGCTTGTGTAAAACACATATAGATAATGCATTACATTAAGTGCAGCAGTACTTGGAGTGATTTGTCACACATCTGCACATATACGTTGAGTATAAGACATGTAGAAGTGCATGCTAAAGGGTAGGGTTGCTTTAAATACTCTTAATTTAAAATGTACTGTAAATGAAACATTTATCAACTCCAGCACAACTATTCATCCTTCATTTCCACTGATTTGATTATACATTTGATATTGGAATCCTTTTTAGAATCAATTAGAAGCCCTCTGCCACTAGAAATTCAGTATGTTTTTTTAGTTGTGTTATTATTCATTCTTTCTTTTACTGACATGTCGCAGAACAAACTGGCGTTTTTCTGACACTAGAACAACTTACTCACTCTTTCTGATTGTTGTTATCTGCGCTTTAGCTCCATCTGTTTACATACCACTGGGGGGTGTCACTGGGTTGTGTCTGTGAGTGTGTGTTTGCGTGTGTTTATGTGTGTTATGGATCTGACAACGAGCTCATCTGGTGGCAATGTGTCAGTGCCATTGACCCCTGTGTTCCCCATCTGGTTGGTACACACACTCAGCCAGCAGTGACAGCTGTTCAATCAGGGGCCCATCACGCACACAGACACACTAACAAACCATGAAGCATAATCAAAACACCAACTCCAATGTGCACACACACACAATCATGCGCACACGAGAAAGTGTGATAACAGATTCCACTACTCTCACAAGCTTTGCATATTTTAATCACATTCCAGTGTTACTTACACAGTCTGTAAGATTGCAGTCATGACAGATTTCTTTGATTCAAATCGAAGAATCAGTGCCTGCCATCTTTTATTTCACAGGATATAGAGAAAGGGAACAAATATGCTTGTTAAATGTTACACCCTCATGAAGCGGCACAGGCCAGAGAGCTAACCTAATCACGGCTGTCTTTTTATCTATTATTGAGCAGAGAAGGGGAGGGGGAGGTAGGAGAGGCAGAAGGTGGGTGACAGCACACAGGTAAAGGCAACGATCATAACTGTGCTCATTTTCAATGGAAGAGTTAAATCTCTGTGTCATGTTGTGCACTGAATTATTGAGGGGCAGACTTTGTGCGCTGAAGCGGATAGGTCCCACACCGGGCACATGGGCCCGAACGAGGATCCTCAACACACACACACGAACACACACATATTCCACACATGCACACCCCTACCCCAAAGGTCTACACCTGCCTTATAAAATATAGAAACGCCCTCAAGGCAGAAAAGTTTAAAATATTAACTGCATAAACAGGACTGTGTCTTATCTACTTTGAAGATTTTGTTGTTTTTCTTGTTGTTCTGTGTGTGTGTGTGTGTGTGTGTGTGTTTATATGTTGTTAATGTCATGTAAAAAACCTCCGCTTTTTGGTGACGTTCATGTTTTAAAGTAATGTTCCTAACGTCAGGACAACCAGAGGATCACAAGACAAATCTGAGAGGTCACGAGATTTAGAAATAAGAAAAAAAAAACACAAATTATATATATTTTTTCTGACATCATGTATAATCTTAGTTTTTCCTCTTCACTCCTGTAAAAAGTATTGAAATGAAATGCAGTTACTCTTTGGCTGAACCACCTACATAGATGTATGCAACCTGTGACCTGTGATCTTATATCAGTATTGCTTTGCTTTAAAGTGTTAGAAAACTAAAATTGTAACACTTTCTATGACACCCATGTCTATAATGCATTATAAACATACTTATAATGTGTTATAATCTGCTTATAGCACTGTATAATTATAATTATCAGCACTCATAATATTCATAATGTTTTACAACAATAATCATAACACATTATAAAGCATTTTGTAATGACTTATAAGATCAAATATCATAAATCTTTGCAAGGATCATAGTGTATTATAATTCTCATAGTTGTAATACATTATAATCACATTATAATGAGATTATAAGTTACTCTAAGTGGTCATTGGGTGCTTTAAGTGAAGTAATGAAATTCCTGAGGTATAGGCAGATATAATACATTACAAGCTGGTTATAAGTCACTATAAGTGGTCATTGTTTGCTTTAAGTAAAGTGAAAAAAAATCATTAAATCTATGCAAGAACAACACAAAATGTCAAATAAATTTTTAAAGACTTAATTAAGACTCTTATAGATTTATAGATAATACCTGAAACAATTTCTACTTTGCCCGGAGCTGTATATTTTACTTGAAATATATTTTACTTTTTACTTAAAACTTGATAAATGATAAATGATTATAATGTATTACAACTATGGTAATTATAATACACTATGATCCTTGCAAAAAAATGTCAAGTTTTGTTTGTAAATTTTATTAATTCGAAGTTAATTCAACTTAAAATGTCTAGTTTTCATTTTCAGACCATTTCTGAACATGAATTCACCTGACTTGAAGTCTTTTTATTTGAAATGATGAGATGGCTGAATGTTCCCTCAACTCAATAAATCAAGTTTTTAAAGAAATAAAATCAGCATGTCTGCAGACTTCCCAGCATGCATTGTTTAAATGGTAAATGGTAAATAGACTGCATTTATATAGTGCCTTTCTAGTCTTATTGACTGCTCAAAGCGCTTTAACACATGCCAACATTCACCCATTCACACCCACATTCATACACTGATGGCAGAGGCTGCCATGCAAGGTGCCAACCTGCTCATCATGAGTGATACAGCACTTCCTATCACCCATTTGCACATTCACTCACACACCGATGGCACAGCCATCGGGAGCATTTTGGGGTTCAGTATCTTGCCCAAGGACACTTTGACATGCAGACTGCAGGAGCCGGGGATCAAACCACTGACCTCATTAGTGGACGGCCTCCTGAGCCACAGCCGCCCCTCAGCCATTTGAGATTTAAGACTCCAGTGACCCTGCAATGCAAACCATGTAGGTTAGTATCAAATTTAATCCCTACACTTTAAATTTAAGTTATTCAGAGTAGCCTTGCATGTTGACTTGACATTGACTCTGGTACAAAGCGGGTCAAACAACAGCAGATGTAAGTTCTTCAAACTGAGAAAAAGTAAATTTAATGCTAATCTGATTGTGACATTTTGTCCATGTGATTAAAACAGATGATTCAACTTAATACCTTAAATTTATTGAATTTGCTTTCTCTAGTTGAGTTCACATATCTCAGTTTTACATCTTTACAACTCGCGAGACAACTTTGAACTAATTATTCAACTTAAGTTCAGTAACTCAGATTTCAAAGTTGAACCAATTTGAAATGCATTACAGCACTGCGGTTGTGGAGAGAAAATAACCCTGATGATGTCATTATTGCTTGACAGCTTGTATTACAAACTGAGGTGTGGAGTTAGAAAGACAGAGAAAGTCTAATATAGTCTAATATACATTGTCTTTTGATAACCAAAAAACAGTGGAAACCAATGCCTGCCTGGAACAGCAGGACAAATACATATTTTATCTAATGCTGTACAGCATACATTATGGTATACATAATTTAGTTGAGGAGCTAAAAGTTGCAAACACACATATGGTTCTCTAACTTTAGTTTGAGGCTGTGGGTTCAGAACAACTCCACATTTTCTGTCTTCAGGCTGAGTAATAGGATTAATCAGGCATCAGGGAGTAAATATCTGCTTTCAACCATTTCGCTCTTCATGATATTAAAGTCAACCAGCTAACCCACGGTGCTGGTTTAACAACTGTCCTTTTCAATGTGTCCCATGGCACCCGATTATCACAGGTGTCTCTTTCAGATCCGTGACCTACAGATACCAAGAGAATTTGCACAGTGCTGATTTGATGCCACCTGCCAAGAGCCACGTATGAACACATGCCAAGGCAAGGAGCCACCATTCAGCACACGCCAGTGACATCACCACAATCACACACCCAAGTGAGCGGCCGAAAGCGAGCGCATTATATTTGTGGAGCAGGAGATTCACTGGCATGAGCATGCTGTATTTTCAAGTTAGGAGGAGGCAATGAATTATTCATTTTTACAAAAGCAGGTGGGAATTTTGTTTGTCTGTGCCATAAAATATGACATTTGTTATGATCTCACCTTGAATCATCATCAGCAGTTGTGACATTCTTGCTATGAAAAGTTGGCGGACTTACAGATATGTAGGCTGCTATACATGTACAAGATCTGTAAAGTCAGAGTGAGATGCTGAATCATTATTCAGCCAATATATACTGTATATTTGCTGTTATGAAAACAGCATAACAGATCAGCCATGTCAAGATTCTGTAGTTTTATATAAAGTTGAACAAACAACAGTATACAGATATTAAGTATTAAAAATAGAAATGCAAATACAAACATTAAGGAAAATAAAAGAAACACACACATATAATGCAGGACTAATCAGATGACAGTGATCATATAAATAACAACAAGAGTCCACAGCCCAGCAGCGACTCTGTGAGGCTGTAATCTAATTATAAAGAAGCAAACTGTTAGATAAAACTGATAAAAGACAAGGTCTAGAATTATTTTTTCTGATCTTTAGCAGTCATGGAGCAGTAAATGTAATAATAGGCCAGAGGGTGACAGAAATAATTCCAAAGACTTTTCTGCTAAAAAAGAAAAAAAAAGTCATGTACGGTTTCTCATGAATAAATCTTCAAAGAAATACCCTGTTTTGTTTTTGTTTGTTTGCTTTTTTTTTCTTTTTTACCTCAAAATACAGTTTTTGGTTTTATTGGTGATTGTTATGTATTCCCAGTTCACATGAGAAATCAGTACATTTTATACTATTTATACTATTCATGTATTATTTACATAATTCAGCAATTCAGTATTTCACTTTAGCGTGTTTACAAGTTAACATACTAACACGCAAAGTAGCACTAAACACAAAATACAGTTGAGGCAGAGTAAGTACAAATGTTAACCTGCTGGTGGTGCTAGAGGAAAGGTCAAGGGATTTAACAAAGTAGGATTCATCCTCTGGGCACCATGAATAGATGTACCATATTTCATGGCAATCCATCCAATAGTTATTTAGACATTTCAGCCTGGACCAAAGTGTCAAACTGACTGACAGACTGACATTGCCATAGAGCCATGCCACTAGACTAAAACGCTAAAAACTTCAGTGCAGGAGGAAAAAGTAAAACAGAATTTAATAACTAGATGACAAAGATTAGTTTGACATCATGAATCAAATGCAACAACAATTTCTTTTTAAGATTTCGGATAAGAAAGTGAGATCTTAATAATATGTAAGCTGGCTTTCTGTGCACCGTGATATCTCAGAAAACACTGGCCGTGCCTGGTTTTACAAAAAAAGGATGAAGATGTTATTATGGGAATGAATTCAGGAATTAAATTTGAAGACCTTCACATTAGGTGCAGTGCAGAAGGTAAAATAATTCTCCCTTCCAGTGCACACGCAGTCACACACAGTCCCACACACCTTGCAATTCATACTTTGTACTCTGTCCGCCCTCTCAAACAACTAAACATGAATCCTGCATGCACATCCACACTCTCCTTCACTCTCTCTGTCTTTCTTACCCACTCACATTCACAGGAGCCCTGACTGGGAGCATAGAGGAATAAGATATATTTTCAGTAAAATATGAATTAATACCTCCTCCTCTGTAAATATTTAACACCACTTAAACTTACAGCTCCCTACTGGGCCTCAGCACGGAACTGTCTAGAGACTGTGGGAATGGGGGAAACTGAACGGGGGAAAGGCACGGATTAAGCCCAGATTCAATTAACTTAGCACGCCAGCTCTGTGGTGTCCGGGGAAATCATTTTGAGTGAATAAACACATCATGCTGGATGTCTCCATGCGCTGTTTGGTAAATAATGTGTGATATATATATATAAGTGAGAGAGAGAGAGAGAGTAAGAGAAGAAGAAGAGAAGGGAAAAAAGCACTCTGGAAACGTCCCCAGGTGAGGGCCTTGGAAGAAACGAGGCTGTGATGTGTGATTTGTAGATGGATGAGGGTCATGGCTTCCATCTTTGCTCCTCATTACTTGATAATGCTAATTGGAGAAGAAGAGTCAGAGTGGATTTTACGTTGCTGATTTTTGTGATTATGCATGCAGAAAAGTATATTTTTTTAACCAAACATTCACATCTGTTGTGATGCGAAGTGAATTAAGGACTAACAAAATGGTAATGAATGGGGGGGGGGGGGGTAGTAAGTGATAGGAACTTCTAATCAGGTTTCTCTGTACTTCTGTTCCAGCCTATCCTCAAAAGAAAAATGACAGTATAAGTCAAAAATTCAGCCGGCAAAAACAACCTATAGTTACGTTTGAGTGACAGACACCATCTAGCGGCCGTAGTAATTATGACCCTGAGAAGTGACACAATTCAGATGACATCAACATAAAGTGACAAATTCCATAATCGGCGGTTGGGTGGATGGTTAGATAGATAGATGGCGAAAAGTGGACTTAGCTGCAAGAGACCACTGTTCACTTCCCACTCCCAACTGCGAGTGTCATGTTTCCAACTGCAAGTCAGGACAGTTTTTTTTTAAAAACTACAATTGTTGTGGTGTTTACTGTTGCCATGGCAACAAAGGTTGCCTAACTTTAAGGAAGTAGTAACTTTAACCCACTTGAAAGATGGTCTTTCAAGTGATCATTTTCACCCAAACCATGATCTTTCCCTAACCAAGTGGTTTTTGTGCCTAAACCTAACCAGACTTTAACCACAGCACTGTCACATCATAAAACATCATTATTTGTTAACAGTGATTTGTAACAGTTTTGGAAAGCACCAATAGAGGTGGCATATTACAAAATGTTCCTATGGGTTGTTCTGGAGTGCATGTGGTTGGTGTTTAATTATGAGGATGCGTTGTCTGTTCAGTTGTAAATCAGTGGGAGGCAAAAGCAAACAAGGATTTATCTAAAAAAAACATCTTAAAATAACCTGTGGAAACAGCAGGCAGGGAGAAAAAGGAAAGGGCACACGTGTGGGGGAGTGACAGCAAGTATTTGGAAGGGTTGGAACTTGCAGCTCATAATAAAATAACCTTTGGAGTGAGGCAGCAATATTCATTTTTGTCACTGTCAGTGAATCATGACAATATTTTGATACACAATGTAACAACATTGCTATTGTCTTTCCATATAACTTGAAAAGACTAACATCCCTAAATAATTTACTTTCATATCCGCTCCCATGTGGACCACAGAGGATATACTGTACATATATATATATATACAGATTCATTTGACTTGCAGCACTGTCCCATCGTGATCCAAGTCTTTTTATCCCCTCTTCAAAGGTGGTGAGCTCTAACTCAGAACAGTGGGTCTCGCTCAGTTTTCCTGGAGGCCTAGCAGATCATTTCAGGAAGACAAAGGTAGAATAAAATGTAGGGAGCCGGGCAGAAAGCTGCTGGAAGCCATTCTACTGGAGTGGAACTTGAAGACATCCCATTATCAGAGGCGCAATTCAGCTACGTTTCAAAGATCTCTGCTACTCTCACTTACAATCAATACTTTGTTTTTATGGCCATCCTGTGGTCAGAGAAGCTGAGAAGTTCGGCATGTGTTTCTTTTCTCAATGTGTGTGCTCATATGCCTGCCTGCCCACTGATGTGTGTGTATTTTGTTGCACTTCTGAGAGCACAAGACCTTATCTTTAATGTATGACCAATAGTAAGCCTGTAAAATAATGTAAGATTTTAAAGGATCGGAGCACAAAACTGCTTATAAGCCTCAGGTCGTCGCAAAGAACAAAATATTGTAGGGATGTTTTTTGGCTCACGCCATCTTTGGTATAAACAGGCGCAGTAAAGATTAAAGTCAGTCTCTGGGAGATCAGGCAGGCCTCCAACTGTAGCTTGAAGATTCGCTTTTTGATGTTTTGATGTTTCGAAAATCGCAGATCTCAAATGGTATTTGCAGTGATGCTGACATTAAATGCATCGGTATTGAATCTGAGCTCAGTGTCTGCAAAGGCAGCAGGCCGGTGCTTCTGTCCTTCTTTTTCATTGGGCGCATGAAAAGCTGCAGTATACTCCTTTAAATTCTCCCTGCTAATGGAAAAAATCTCAGGGTTGCTCTCATTCATAAAGAAATCAACCCCTAAAAGATTACAGCTCATTAATAAGGCTTTTATTCAATTCCATTTCATTAGCGATACAGTCACCGGAAGCCCCGTTACTGCCGGGCCATTCTGAATTAACATAAACATCCTTGGACAGATGCCAGACCATCCGTCCCGTGCCCTGTCTTCCTCTCGCTGTCTCGCTCTCTCTCGCTGTTGTAAACGAGCCTGTGATATTCCGAGAGGAGCTCAGCGCTGTTCCCTCATTGATCCGCCTGGCAGATTAATATCAATCGTTAATTTCTGACTTTACAGTGACTGCCGGGAGTCAGAGGAAGTTCATGCTGTTTGGTATGCCTTTCATTCTCCCTTTGACTTCTTTGATAAGTCAGTCAGTAACAACTACAGCTGGGGAATCAAGGTAGAAAACAACATACTGTTTATATCATGAAGCAGCTGCAGGTTTAGATAGTGTAAGGTCAGAGAGCGCTTACTGACACGATGAATTCAGAAATTGTGGTCTTCCTTCTGTGAACTCTTCTGTTTGCATTCTACAAACAGTCAAGTAAATGTTTGCAAAAATATTAGTTATTTTTTATTTTATTTCTAATTGAAGGATGAGAAGTTGATATACAAAAGGGAGGCTGTGAATGATAAAAGTACTATGGTAAAAGTACTACACAATACATACTTAATGTAAATACTTTGTTACAGCTGAGCCAAGCAGTATTTCTTCTTCTACTGTATGACTTGTATTTTTTTCTGCTTCTGCTGCCAGTGGAGGCTGTGCCAAACTCCTATCAACTGGCACAATCTTTGAAAGTCATCCAGAAGAAAAAGGTGAGCATGCATCCCACGTAATGTATGTTCACACATACAGCATACTGCACACTCACAGGTTTTCCCCAGCTACATACACACACACACACACACACACTAGTGTCTGCATACACAATCACATGCAATACTTCACTGTTACACACTTCTGGACACATGCATGTACTGTAATCACAATTTCATGCACATTTTGAGAAATACAGCCTGCAATTATATACACATAACACTGAGAAAGAGGAAGAAAAGGAGTTTTATGTGTATGTGTGTGTGTGTGTGTATGTGTGTGTGTGTGTGTGTGTGTGAGTGTGTGTGTGTGTTTGCTTTCAGGTTTGCTTGTGTGCATGTGTGTCCACAAAGCCAGTGGCTGATGTGAGCTGTGTTTTATTAGGTCCATTGCCAGTATGACCCTGGTCTGTCTGTACCAGAAATCACCTGACATGAGTAGAAATATGAGCTGCCTTGTTGATCACACACACACACACACACACACACACACACGCGCACACACACACACACACACACACACACACACACACACACACACACACACACACACACACACACACCTGGGTCACCATTTACCTAGGTCACTTTTAGGGTGTAGTTTATTTACATAAACTTACATTAATTTCCTGGAGACTTACCCTAATCACAACCACTACTTGTCTAAACCTAAACCTAACCCTGACCTTAAAGCACCAGTGTGGTGATTTAGTGGCATGTAGCGGAATGGACTTGGCAGAAATGTAATATAATATTCATAAGTGTTTTAATGTTTTAATTAGTGTATAATCCCATGGAAATAACAATCATTGTGTTTTTGTTACCTTAGAATGAGCCCTTTATATCTACATAGGGAGCAGGTCCTCTTCTACGGAACCCGCCATGTTGCACCGCCATGTTTCTACAGTAGCCCAGAACAGACAAACCCAACACTGGCTCTAGAGAGGGCCTTTCGCATTTTTCACAATATTCGTGGCCACCATAAGTTCTTCTACATGCTTTGAACGGGAAGGGGAGGGGAGGGGTATTCATTTGGTTGCATTCTGCAATCTCACTGGCTAGTTGCCACTAAATCTTACACACTGGCCCTTTAACTACTGACCCAAAAATCGGCGTTTTACCAATTGGGGACCTGGCTTTTGTCCCCAGTTGCACAAACCGTCCCAATCAACTGGTCTTAAGTCTGGTGTGTGTCCCTGAAAGTAAGATAAGTCTTACCCACACACACACACACACACACACACACGGTCAGCTAAGCTTGGCAAAGAAGTTTTGGATAATACTAATAGCTTAGGGAGTGAGCGGTGGATTTAGGATGGAGAGAACGGGGTGCGTGTGTGAGGTTTGTAATGATGCAGGGACACGAGGGAGAGGAGGTAAGAAGCAATGATGCGGGAGGAAATACAGATATGAGGCACAAGGAAGTGACCACAGAGGGAGGGAGGCAGCAAGGTGGAGCAGAAGCAAGATGGCTAATTGAGGAAATTAAACTTAGAGTAAGGGAAATGAGGAAAGAAAATAATGAAAACGGAAGCACGGAATAGATTAAATTAAGATCAAGATTGCTTTGTTAACCAATTTGCAGGCAGTGGATGAAATCTGTCTTTTTGCATATCTTTCCGGACATAAAAATTATGCATTTAATGTAAGAGTTTCAGTTCAGTGCTTCTGTGAAAAGGTTCACTGCCTTGCTCTGGGACCCTACAGCAGAGTAGGTAGATGATGTAATGTACTGTATACTGATGCTTAAAATAATCTTTTTACTGACAGAAATGAACAAACCGCAGGTAAACCGGTGAAGGCAGGATGCAGGGATGTCACAGCTGAGTTGAAAAAGGAAGAGAACAGGAGAGACGACACTGTTTTTGCAGGTAGCACTATTTCAGCTGCGATTGATCACCTCCAGAACCCTGGCAAAGGAATTCTGCCTGTGATGTGCACACGTCCATTGGCCTGCAGCCACCATTGTGCACAACAACACAAACACACACACACACAGACAAAGGTGTAGGCACACCTACGTATACACAGGCACTGATAAACATACACACACACAATCACTCATAAACACAGAGTTGCCAAGGTCCTGCTGGGCAGCTGAAGTTAACACTGCAGAGTCACATGTGAGAGAGCTCACCTGGCGCAAAGCCCAGATCTGACATGCTGCAGTGAGACTATCACCATCTTTCTCTCCCTCTCTCTGTTTCTTTCTCTCTCTGTCTGTCTGTTTGGATATGTGCCAAGTTAGACAGTTAGCCTACACCGCTCCCCTTTGAGTCTCTGATCTCATCCGTTCACCTGAAGACCACCTCGAGTGTGGGTGCGTAAACTTGTGTGCACATGAGTAACTGTGCTGCACATGACAAAGTGTTCATGTCTGATTGTGCATGCAGAACAATGTGTGTGTGTGTGTGTGTGTGTGTGGTAGCCCCCGTCCTTGCCATTCTCGCAGTGGCTTGTATCCAGCTTTGATTTTGCAAAGCTGTATATGTAAAGCTTTAAACTGTGGAATCTCATGCTGACTGCTTTGAAAGGCAACAGAGAAACTATTGTTAGTTTAATTTATATTATCTTTATGAGTTCATGAAGTTCAGACTTTTCGAATAAATTTGTGTTTAAACTGCAGTAACATGCAATGAAAATGTAACATTGACAAAAAATAATGTAGGCTGTGATGGATTACTCAACTCGGGGAACTTTCAGGTGTCTGTTAATTTATTTTCATACAGTACATTCATACAATACATTCATACAGTACAGTGAAGCATGAATCATGAATGAATCATCTTTACCTTCCTTTTTACAAAATGAAACATGTACTCCAGATATCACATACAGATATGGAAAAAATGCCAAAGTACATGTTGATCAAAAGCTTGTTATCTTTAGGAAATGGAAATTGTCAACACATTTAATTCATAATGTCTAATTATTTCTTGACACACACACACACACACACACACATATATATATATATATATATATTTTTTTTTTTTGTTGTTGTTCATTTTGTGTGCTTCTTGATGATTTATTTATTGTTGTATTTTCCTAAATTATGTTGGCTGATTCTTATTTTCTTGCTTTTTTTGTTATTTTTTTGTTTTTCTTGAGTTGAGTTGAGGGGGGGTCCATTGTATACACCTGTGGCTTCTTGACCTCTCCTGTCACATCTTTTGTTTTTATTATCTGGATTTTATGCAGTCGTATATGTGTGCAAATAAAAAAGAATAAATAAAAAAAGGATGAAATCAAATAGTGGTCTCAAATGGTGCAAAAAAATATATCCAAGCATCTAAAATTGTTCAGCAAAAATGTAGTGATTAAACTTCTTAACATACAGTTTGGCCCTGCTGTTTCCCCTTAAAGGGATTGTTTGACATTTTCTGAGATACGCTTATTTTCTTTCTCACTGAGATGAGAAGATTGATACCAGTGGCTCGTCTGAGTGCAGTCTCAATCTTCTCATCTTCTCATCTAACTCTTGGCCAAGATAAGGAGAAAGAAAATATAAACCAACTACAAGAAAAGTCCATATGTAGTTTTATGGCTACAGTATAAGGAGATTCATTCTGAAATCTGATGCCTTGTACTTGGTCATGCTGGAAGCCTACACAAGCAAAATAAACTCATGGTAAGCCAAAGTCTGAACTGATGCTGATACTGATCTTCTGAGAGAAGGGATGGATTTCTGTATAGCAGAGAGTACAGACACATCTGTCATTCTTGAATCTGTGGCATTCCTCTTTAATTTACAGTTTTTGGACTCCTGATGCTACTAAAATCTATATCCTGACAGCATGACAACATGACAAAACGGTCTAGCAAACAAAGCACTTGAATCCATGTGACTTTTGTTTACGAGCCTGTAATTGGGCGAACCTAATCAAACCAAACACAAAAATGCAATGATGTAAACGTACCCACGGTGCTTTGGACCAAAGAAAACAAACTCCTGGTGTGATTGTGTCCTCTATTTCAAAAAAAAAAAACACTGAATGTGCAATTTAATATTCAATACATCATGAAGATCAGCATGGATTGAGCCATTTTCTATTTGTTCCCTCGCATTCAGTGGTGACAAGGCAGCCACTGAGAGTGTGTGTATTCCTCCATCGATCCTATAATTCACACTCACCTGTCACACAGATGCATACATTTCTCCATTGCAGAATGGCTCAGTATATAGCCATTTATAACATAATGTCAGGGGGACTGTAAATATCACCGTGCAGCAAAACAGTTAAACAATGCAAATGGTAAGATAAAAGAGGGAGGTAATACCATAACCATAATAATACCATGTTTTCTCAATAAGTGAGTCCATCTCTTCAGTAGCTGGTGAACAACAATGCCCTTCCTGCACAATAGGCAGTAAAATAGGCCAGAGTTTGTCTGCACACAAAGGAAGTAAATCGAATGCATTTAATTCCTCCAAATGTTGTGTTTTTGAATGTCTGCGTGCACATGCTGGCGAATGTTTGAGTCCAAAAGTCACAGGACAAAGTTACCTTTTAGCACGGAGCTATACTCCCTGCTTCATCATTGTCTGTGTCTGTGTGTGTGTGTGTGTCTGTGTGTGTGTGTGCATGCGTGCAAGCACCCATGTGCATGCACTTGCGCGTGTGTTAGGATAATTAATCACAATTATCAGGGTGACTAATGCAGGTGCAGTCTCACTGGGAGAGGCCATTTACAAGCTCAGCAGCACAAAATACAACCTAGAGACAAAATGGTGGAGAATGGAGCAGAAATACCTCCAAGGCAACACAAAGAGTTGAAATGGCGGGTTACCTGCTGCCTTCAAATTACGGATATTAACTTTGTCTACAGCAAACAGCTGGCATATAAAATATCCTCCTTTGAAAGTGAAACTTTCCACTGAATTTCCACTGAAATCAAACGCATATGTTAAGCATGCCAAACAAGGACAATTTATTTGTGACACCACATATTAATAAAATGCATAAAGTGCTGGAAGATGACAATGTAGGTCCCACTTCAAAGTGACACTGTTTATTTCTTTTTTTCTGTTGTTTCTGGCAGTTTATCAAGCACAAGCACAAACTGGCACACGTCCCTTCTTCCTCAGTAGAAAAAAAGCCCAACTTTTCATCAAAGCAAAGGGAACAAGTTAAAGTTCAGGACAACCAATTGAGGGCCGGCTTGTGTCTTCAGAGAGGCTGGGGGGGAGGGGGGGGGCAGAAGAGGAGGGAGAGGAGAAGGGGGGAAGGGGTGGAGGTAGGGGTGTGTGAATGGAGTACACTGGCAGAATAAGAACGAAGGCATCCACTGCTCCTGTTGAAACGCTAATGAGAGTCCAAATCCACTACTGGCTAATTAACCATGATACCCTGTGACATGGAAGGAGGGAGGGAGGGAGGGAAAAGGAGGGAAAGGAGAGCTGAGAGGGAGGAGAGGAGGAAAAGGGCAGATATGGAAGGTAGGAGTGGTGAAGGAGGAGGAAAGGAAGGTGGGGAAAAAGAAAAAAAGGGAGGGAAAGGGGGAGATGTGGACAGGAAAAGAAAGGAAAAGGGGAGAAAGGAGAGGACAAGAAAACTGAAAAAAGGGAAGGAAGTAATAAGAGTGGCACAGAGATGGGAAAGAAAAGAAATGAGGCTGAGTAGAGAAGAATGGGATAAACCGCAGAAGAATGGAGGGAGGAGAGAAAAAGAAAAGTATGGAGGGGGCTGGAACTTTTATCAGGTCAGGGAGATGGTGAGGGAAGAGAAAAGGAAGGACAGTGAGGGGAGTGAATGGGAGGGAACGGAGGAATCATCCTTTTTCATTTAGCGAATAATGAGGGGTCTATGCACTTATCAGGAGTTGCTGTGTTAACTGCTCCTCTCCGCTTTCATCTCCTCTCTCACTCACTATCCATCCGTTTACATGTGGAGCATGTTAATCGATTTGCTCGCAGTTAGAGTAAACACACGCCGCAAAGAAATGGACGGTGAATGAATCATGCAGCGATGCAGCGAGCAGGCGTGTGTGTTGTTGTTTGTGCACGTGAGAGAAAAGAAGAGTCTTTTTCTTTGCCTTGCACACAGTTTTTAAAGTGCATACACTGTGTTCACTTAGTATAGGAAAGAGGCATTAAACACCAAACACAGACACACACATGCACACAGACTGTATGATGACAGTGGAGGATCTTTGGTATTCTGTAGCGCTGTGGGCCCTATGAGCTTGGCTGTTTTTCTGACAGCTTGACCTTTTGTTATATATTCCTCCAATCACACAGCCCTAAATACTGTATTCATCACACACATACTGTACACACACTGCGGAGCTCACACAAACACACACATACACACACACACAACGTACACGCACGCATGAAAGCACAAGACCGCTTGTGACGTCTGATAGTGTGGCTTGACAAAACAGAGAGCAGTGTGTGTGTGTGCGTGTGTGTGATCCAGGTTTTCCTCACATAGTGGGGACATAAATCTGTTTACACAGGGGTGAAGGGGTGAAGGGTGAAGACTTTAAAGTTAGTTTAGGGTTATATTAAGTTTAGGGTAGGGTTAGGTAGGATTAGGCATGTGGTGGTTATGGTTAAGGTTAGGCTAAGTCTCCAGGAAATGAATGTAAGTCAATGTAATGTCCTCTGAAGTGATGGAAACACGACTCTGTGTGTGTGTGTGTGTGTGCTTTCCTGACAGCCACAGTTTAATCCAACCAGGTGGCCAGAGGATTGCATGTATATTGACCGTGGAAGAATGCTTTATGGGTTATGGATTCATTTTGTCCACTTAGTCTGTCTAATTGTCAGCTTGCCTGTCCGTCTATCTGTTAGTGGGCCTGTCTTTTCATCTGCCTGTCTTCCTCAGTTTGTGTCTATTGGACTGTCTATCTTCCATCTGGCTCTTTGATTTTTTTTTTCCCTTATCTGTCTTATTCTTATCTTTTCCATCATAATATCTGTCTAACGCTCTGTCCAGCTGTCTTTCTGACAGTCTGCCTGACTAGCACTCCCCTCAGTTGTCAAATGTTATTAACTATTTGTCTTTGCTGTCTGTCTTCTTCATTTGTTGTAGTCAGTCTCTGACATGCACCTCTTCCTCCCTCCCTTCCCTCCTCTTTTCTCTTCCCGATAGTCCTAGTAACAAACTGCCATAATGTCTGTGAACCGCCTCAGGGGTTCTGGTTGTCGGGTTGATAATGTGTGTAATAATGCCTTTGCGTTTCCTTAGCAACACCATGGAGCCGCCTTGCTACATTCATGGTTTGATTCGTTGCAGAAAAAAATGAACTGCTGTCAATGGGGTGGCTCTGAATTCTGCTGTTTCATTGCTGGAGTTCTGCAAACGGTCAATGGAGGGCGCTAGAATGCAAGGGAAAGGCAGGAGGTAGGGAGGCTGGCATAGTAAAAAAACAGACCGAGGGGCTCTCACAATGACTGAGCAACATTACAGCTCTCACACTGTGTTACTGCTGGAATCTGCTGGAGATTGAAATGAACTTCTATAGAATGGATTTCCTTCCCCCCACACCCTCCTCTTTCTCCATCTCTCCCAATATCCATCTATCAATTCTCTCTGTTTGGTTATTTAGAGCATGTTAGTGCTGACAGAAGTTTGCAACCCATAAGTCAATGTGGACTCCTGTGAATTATTGTGATGGAGAGGCCCAGACTGCACAGAGAGAATTATGATCAACAATCAATAGCCATTGACGCACACACTTCACATACACTCAATATAACCCACGCATGCACACAAGGCTTCCATCACTTTGATGCGATTGTCACTGCACCTGTTTTTAATCAACTTCCAAGGCCACACACACTTTCTTCATCCTGTCTTCTCCCCTTCTCTCCAGACTCAAAAGCACAGAATAAAAAAGAGAAAAAAGAAAAAAGAAAGTTACCGATAAATTATTATTGATCTCCAGTGTTGGCTGCTGGGCTCGGGATGGATCTCACTAGTAATTTTCACAGTCTCACCGTTTATCACCCAAACGGTTTGTGTGTGTTTTTCTGTGTACAGTATATGATTTCCTTGTATGCGTGTCAATTTTTCACCCTTCTTCTCTGCACTGCAAGTGTGTGTTTCCCTGTGCCCGTGTGTGTGTGCAGTATTTCAAACAAACCTGATTAGAATAAGTGACAGACACTTGCAGCAGGTTCAATTAGACTTCATAGTCTAAATTGAGTTGTAGATTGAGATTAATTCTCTGGCTTTGGTGTTAAACTCACTTTTTAAGGTGCTGCTCACACTCTTCAGTTTCATCTCAGCATACCTTATGTACAGCCACATGGTGGACACAATAACAGAAACACCTACACAATGTAATGTAAAATTATATTTTCCTATTTTTTCCTATTATTGTGTCCACCGCTGTACTGCAGTGTGCAATTAATACCATTTCTGTGAGCAAGAAGGGATTATTTCTTGAAAAAAAACATTAATCATTAATTAGAGAATGCTATAACAGTGAACTGTTTGTTAATTAAAAAGATCATGACAGTGAAATGACAAAGAAATACACAGAAACTAACAAAAGCTTTGTGTTAATAATTAATTTTCAAAATGAAAAACTGAAGCAATTTGCTTCATGTCACATGTGTCATGTCACTTTTTTTTCTGTTCGCGAGCAATTCTCTGGTAAAATCTTCTTCTGTAAAGGATTTGCAGCGCACGAGAGAGAAGTTTATTGTGTTCAGAAGATTTTCTTTAATGACTTCAGAAAAAAAAACTTTTTTGTGTTTTACCTGTCAGGAGCACTTGTCAAGTGGAATCCAGTCAAATTACTTGGAAAATGTACTCTCTGAAAATCAAAAAAATACCTCTGTGAAAGTTTGTTGAGGAGGTGTAAAGGAGGGGTTGATTTGCAACAACCACAGGTAAACAAAACAACACAGACACCTTCATACATCTGTATACAATTTATTGCTTCGAGTCTTTACCAGTTCAGCCTTTGATTGCAGGTAAACTCAGTCCAAACCATGAAATTTAATGAGTTTTCAACAATCAACAATCATTTTTTGATTGCAAATGCTTAGTGCTGATTTTGTATACAAAGTTGATATCATGGGTCATTTTGACTTGAAGACTTTTATTGATTGATTTTATTTTAAGTGCTGCCTCTGGGTTCATGTTGATAGGTTGTACACCAGGGATAGCAGATATTACTGATGAGTGAAGTGTGTGTGGTGGGTCAGAATCAGGTCAAATTTTTATTCAAGGCAGTGCATAAAAACCCATTTTCACATTCTCTCATGGGAGATTATAATCAATATAGCTACTGGCAAACAGGTGATGCTCTGTAAATGTAACATATTCTGAGGAGATTCAGGTGCAGGTACAGTGTAGTGCGGACAGGTGTTTTCCCCATGGCCACAAGTGTATGTGTCTGTGTGTTTGTGTGTGAGAAAGGAAAAATCTCAACAATGAGCTCCAGAAGATTCACCATCATCACTGTTTATTCTGGGTTGCAGCGGTTTAGTAGAAGAAAGGGCTTCAGAGCCAGAACCAGGATGTGAAGTTTCCACTGAAGAGGATTCAGAGGAAGAGTTTTCCACAGCCTCCACTATATTAGATAAAAACTGAATGCAAAAACCATACACAGGACATAAAAAAGACACAGATATGTAAAGATGGTCATAATGAGTCGTCATCACCATAACAAAGCTTGAGGCAGACTGTTAGGTTTCAGTGGAGTGTATAATCAGAATGGATCCAAGCTTTGCCACTCAAAACCATGACATGACATCCAGATTAAGGTTTTCAGGTCCCAATCCACAGATAAATCATACTGGACATGGCCAAAGGAGTGTTTGCAGCTTGGCAGGTCATGCTGATGTCAACTAGAGTGGCTCAGCAAAATCATAAGCCCCTTTTATACAGCCTGTTCAAGGCGGGAATGTTGCAGTAATTCTGTCTCGCCCGTTCTGTATGAAACATAGGAACACGGAATGGGGAGGTATTGTTGTTCTACCGGTAAGGTGGCAGTGGAGGTAGTCACAGAGCCGAATCAACATCTGTGTAAAAGGGAGAGCTGGCATGGGTGGGGGACAGGGGTGTGATGTTATGATGATGTGTTATGTATGCAGCCCGCCACCGGGGGATTTAAAAATCTCTTGACCGTTGCAAAGCAACTTTACTTGCATTTGCTGCAACTGTGCAAATTGTTTAAACTGGATCAACCAGATCAGAGTCCACCTATGGAGACAAGAGAAGCAAAATATTTTGTGTTTGTCACCATAAAAGGAAACCAGCACCCCATATTTAAAATGCAAAGTTCCAATATCCAGAAAGTGATTCAGAAGTGTAGCATCTGTTCATCAGCAGCCACATTTATAAAAATCATTTTGAGCTGTTTTGTGGACATTTTTCATATTTTACCAGTATAAATACATGTTTTCAGCTCATTTAGATGTGATAAAAGATGCTTTGTAACAGCACTTCAATATGTCAACTTTCTGTTGATTCTAACTTTCTCTGTGATCACTCATTTTAAATGTCAATACAGCCCATCTCACAGCACAGCTGCTGTCGTTAACCTGTATTTTTGTTCATTGTGGTCTGACAATGTGGTGGTCATAAAATGATGATTGAATGATTTTATCTGAAGCTCAGCCTCTTGGTAATGACTGCTGATCAACCTAGTATTCACGAGCCTGTGTCTGACAGCAGAAGCAGAAAAAATTATAAATGAGAACAGTTTTGCTGCGTATGTGTGAAAGAAAAGTCAAATACAACTGAAATGCATCATTTAAAATAATTATAAGTTAGATACCAATATTACTGTACATGTTTTTGTCATGTTGTTGATGATCATGGTAACTTATCATTTATATTTTTCACGTGGTTTTCCAATCCATTCCCTCAGTTTATGAATTCATTCACACAGATTTCCACATCAATATTTCTGTTTTTTGTTTTGTTTTTTTCTTTAATGTTGCCTGACACACGTTTTCAGTCTCAGATGAGGAGTGTGCTTGTCCAACTTGTTTAGTCAGAACAGATGGTCATTGTTTCCTTTGTATTTCTTCAATACAGAAATATACAATGTTCTCTCCCTCATTGGACTTTGATTTAGAGCAACGAACAATCCAATGTAAAAGTAATGATTTCCTCCCCGTCTTTATTTGACTTCTTCACATCAGTCTCTCTTTGCATTTGCAGCCTGTCCCACTTGCAGCCCGCCTCTCTACCTTCATTTAGGTTTTCTTGGACCTGTATAACAATAAATGATGGCTGGTTTTTGTTGTTTTTTTTTCTCTTACCTCTCCCACTTTCTTTGACTCAATTTTTAACAAACAGACAATACATCTGCAATAAAGCCCAGGCTTTCTTCCACTGTTTCCTCATTTAATCATGTTTCTGGCCTGCCTCTTGACGTTACTTTTGTCTGAACTGCACCTTTAAGACAATAAAGTCATGGCTCCAATTGTGTTTCCTCATATAGAAATGCTGCTGGCGGACTTCCTTCCTTTAATATCTGTCAAAGGGCTCCAGCAGCCCGCAGGTAGCCAGCAGCCAATATGAATGGAGACAGATACAGGGGCATGGTCTGAAATAGTCCACCGTGTATTACAGCCTGGAGAGGGGTACGCACCTACACACACATGCACGTTCACACAATGAAACACAAGATTCAAGCCAGCACACACCAACAAAGATAGACACAGGTATTAGAGCCCAAGGAGAAGCTTGTGCTCTCTCCAACCTCATTACATCCACAGGCCACAGGTGGATATAGTGTCTCTGTATCCTCAGGGACAGGCCTAAGAATGTGTCAGTATGGATGTTTGTGTGTGAGTAAGAGCTTGGACTCCACATGGCAGAACTCACCTACTATATGCATATATGGTTTATATTCTAAAACCTGCACGTTACGAGAAATCCAGGAGAAGCTTCAAACTAGACGTGGCCGACCCCATCTCATCACCTTGTTGACATTCTTTATCTGACAGCTACATGTTGGCCTCAGCTATTTGATTCTCTCTTTCATTTCTTCCTCTCCACTCACTTTTCCCCTCTTCTCTTAGGTTTGCTTAAGCTGACTCAGGGTCACTTCAATTTAGTTTTCTGGCCCCGGGCATGTGAGAGCTACAGCGCTAAGGTACTGTAAATGGAGCCAGTGCTGCTACCTCTATATAAGTATGTGTGTGTGTGTGTGTGTGTGTGTGTGCGTGTATGTGTGTGTGTGTATGCGTGTTTGTCTTTGTGCATGTGGCCGGTATTTATTAGGTTGTATTGGACCTGGTGGTCGGTGCCAAATAGAAGTCAAAAGTCAAATGCTCTTTGTTTGAGTTGTGAGTGAGAATATATGAGGAGACAAACAAAGAAAAAAAAACAGGATGGACAGAGAGAGACAGAAAGAGACACAGGGTGTGTGTGTGCGCGTGCGTGTGCATGTGTGTGTTTGTGTGTGTGTGTGTGTTAGAGAGAGAGAGAGAGAGAGAGAGAGAGAGAGAGAGAGAGAGAGAGAGAGAGAGAGGTCCAATTTCAAACCAACTCAGCACTTCAGCACTTGATTAAGTGTCCACTTAGCTTGTACTTTAAAAAGTGGACACTTGTGCTGCCGACGCAGTTGCCTATCTATGAGAATTGAGACAAGGTACGCTTTAATCGCCATTTCAAAAACTTTCCAAATTTGCAACTGTTGCTAAACAACTGTGTTTATATGAACAATTGGTGTTGCTAGGTTACGGTGTTAGGGTGGTAGCAGATAGCTGAGCCTCCTGTGGACCGTTTAGCCATTTGGCAACTTGAAATTGAGATGCACATTGTATTCCTGGCTCAGCAACAAATTCATCAGATAAGCAAAGCGGTTGGTTTGAGACTTAACCAGAAAGAGAGAGAAAGCAGTATAGGAAAAGCAGACTGCAAATAATTTAAGCTGTTTTTCACTTGTTTCCCTTTTCTTGACTCTCCAGTTCGCTTCAATGAAGAAAAGCCTTTACTGCCCAAACAAGAGCATCAATGTCTCTCTCTCTTTCCTTCCCTTTAACGCTGATATGGTTCTCTGGCTCCCAATCAAATGCTCACTTCATTAGCCCTCTTCTCTCCTCTCCTCATTGGCCCTGGGAAAAGAAGGGCAGAGATACACGCTGGCAGTCAGACGGGCACATACACACTTACACTCCATCACCCAGTCAGCCCCCAAATACACAGACACACACACACACACACACAGATGAGAAGCTTGTGCAGCTATTCTTGTTAGGACATTACACTGACTTCCATTCATTGTGGACAGCCTAACCCAAACCCTAACCAGAACCTTAACCATAACCAATTCATGCCTAACTATAACCTTAACCTAACCTCAATTCACACTTTACCGCTAACCCTAACCAGGACCTCAGAAATGAGGTTTAGCCTCATTAGGACCGGGCTTTGGTCCCCATGAGCACTACTGGTCCCGACAAGGTTGGTGTTTATAACGGAAAAGGTCCCACACACACACACACACACACACACACAGGCAAACACACAGAGCAGTTCTGACTTTAAATAATGAGAGAGCTGTCACATCAGATCAGTGTCTGTGCTGCGGCATGGCCTGGTGGTCAGCAGGACAGATGGGAGTAACCGCTGGCGGCTGACACCCTCTGGACACACAGGGAAGGAAAAGGAGATGGGGAGGGAGAGGGGAGGAGATGAGGTGGGGAGGTGTCTGGAGAGAGAGAGAGAGAGAGAGAGAGCAATGGAGATCGACAGAACTGCGGTCTGCCGTCTCCCTTAGCATCCGAAGCCTGTAGGGCTAAATTGAGGAGGGAAAAGGAGTGGTATAAGAAGAAAAGAGAAAACAAGAGAGGTGAGGAGAAGAGAGGAGAGGTGAGGTGAAGAGAAGAGAAACAAGAAGAAAGAAGAAAGGAAAGAAAAAGAAAGGAAAAGAGAAGAGGAGGAAACAAAAGGAAAGGGGAGGAGAAGATGAGAGAAGGGAAGTAAAGGAAAGAAGAGTGGGGGAAAGGAGACAAGAGGAGAGGAAATTATAGGAGTGAAAAGGAAAGGAAAAGAGAGCCAAGAGAACAAAAAATGAGAAGGGAGTATAAAAAAGAAGAAAAAACAAGATAACCAGAGAGGAAAGAAGAAGAAAGAGGAGGAGGGGAGAAAACAAGAGGGAAGGAAAGGAAAGGTGAAAACAAGGGAACAAGGGATAGAATATAAGAGTAGAGAAGGAGAGGAGAGGATAAGAAAAACCCAGGAAGAAAATAAATGTAATGAAAGGAAAGGAAAGAGGAAGAGAGGAGAGGTGAAAACAAGACAGAAGGGAATAGCAAAGGAAAGGAAAGGAAAGAGGAGACGGCGAGAAGGAAAACAGACCAAAAATAAGAAGTAAGGAACAGATAACAGAAGAGGTGAGGCAAATAGAGGGAAGAAAGTGGTAAAAGCTAATTCCACCCAAATAATGGCGTGAAGCAGTACCCTTGAGACAATGGAAGGAGGAGAGATAGAGGCGAGGATTGAAAATCTGGCTGTTTGTCTGGTAGAGGTCAGAAAGCATTAGTGTCAGCGCAGCCTACTGAGGCCTCAACTTTCTCTCTCTTTCTCCTGGCTCTCTAGCTCTCTCTGCCACATTTTTGCACCGATAATGAAGACTGACAAAAGACTAAGTAGGTGAAACTGACATTCATTTTCTGAATTAAAATAAATATTGCGTCTCAGATGATCCAATTCTCCATCAGTCTAGACAAACTTTTAAATGAAGTACATGAGGTGTACTTGTGTTTCTAATACCCAAGTAAATAAATTCTCTTATTTCTTAACTGCCTTCAAGAATGCCTGCAGCACAGAGATTTGTATACACCCCACTTCTCTCTTTGTCCCTAGCGTAACCCTTTCCCCACACAGCCTCCAGTTCAGCCCCTCCTCCCACCTAGCTAAACCCATCATCTTTATTCAATATGGCCCCTGGTAAGCATTTTAAGTCGGCTTAGCTTGTCAGAAAACTTCCATTTTTTGGAGTGTTGACTCTCTCTCTCTCCCTCTCTTTCTCCCAGTCTCTCTCTCTCTATATACCTAATGCCCACCCCCACATTACACACAAACCAACACACACACACACACACACACACACAAACCGAAGTGCTTCCAATAATATTCAATCATGCCAATTTGTCAGGCAAATCAATCTCCATAAATTCAACACAGAAATAGGAATTACCTATATCTTCCTAACTATAACACAGACACACATACCCACACACACACGCACGCGCGCACATACACATGCAGGTACATCTGTCCCTGCAACCCCAGGGGGCTGAGAAATGGTGCCAATAATGGGAATGGAGGACACCGTTTTCTCCAATAAAATCACAAATAGCATATTCCCCTGACAGTCTGGATGGGCTCTGAGAGAGATGTTCTGTAATATTACTACAACTGTGTGCATGTACTGTGTGTGTGTGCATGTGTGTGTATGTGACCATAAATACATTTCAGCTCATGGATGGATGGGGGATCTCCACGGTGATTTGTTTGCTTGGATTAAATGTCAGTTTTGAAAATGTGTTGTTATACCTGAACTCCTGAGAGGGAGAAAAAGTGCAAGAACAGGCAAGACAGACAGACTCACCTGAGAGGTGTGTGTGACTCTTGACTGATAACAAGTAATCAAAATAGCTATAGTGATGCATAGTGTGTGCAGATACTTATCTTGTAGTTTGTGTAACAGCATGTGCTGTCTGTCATTTAAAAAAAAAATGAACACACACTGGTGATTATATTACAAATGTTCAGATACTTAACATTTCTACTCATAATTTAAGCTAAATATTTATGAATGTCTATAATGTGTCATTAATTGTTCATTTGAAATGTTTTCCTTTTATCCTATATGGAAGCATCTGTATTAAAAAAAAAAACAAAGTGTGAAAATATCTGCATACCATTTAATGCTTTTTTGTATACAATTGAAACATATTTAAGCTAAAAAGTGGTGATGTGATTGGTCAATCATAAAATCAACAATAAGAAATAGTAACTGGAAGTAACTCCAGTTCAATAAGTACATGCGTAGTCCTCTTCACTAGTGTTTAACCCCGTCTAGTCTCTGCCTTGGTGCTGTGAGACTGGTGCACTTCACTGTGCAATCATTAGGTGGCCAAACCTGCACGGCAGGTGAGAGTCCCTCCTGCCTGAATTGGACTAGGTGCTGATATCACTTGGCACACTAACAATCAGAAACTATAAAAGTGATTGACAACCACTGTGTCCTGAACCTGTGAAGCAGTTGCATCATATCACTCCTTGGGATGGAAACACGTGCATCAGGCCCCGAGGCAACACCAGGTGAGCAAATGTGTCCATTCCCAGGGGAGGGGCGCCATTTTTCCTCAGCATGAACTATACGTGTTGCGTGTCCTCCTTAAGAACAAGCAGCTTGGCTTATAGTCCAGCAAAAACGATGTCAGCTCCTGTGTTGAGGAAACTGAGAGCATGCCAACACTAAATGAGTAAAGGAGAATCTGCCTGTGACTGGTCTACCCACCCCCCCCCCCCACCCCCTCATCTGGCAAGTGCAGGTCCGAAAGGTTACATCTTATGGCAGCGGTGCACTAGGGTGCTCTTTTCACCTGCTCAAACCAATACTGGAGACTCCTTTGCATTTAAGTTTGTCTCAACAAAAAATAAAGAGTCTGCATACATGCTGCAGCAGAACTACTCTTCACCTAGTTTTCCCTCACGTTACATCTGAATTTTTTGTGTACTGTGGAGAACTGAGAGGGGAGTTTTTGTGCACTACAAGTTAGAACTCAAAGACTTCCAACTCAGAGAGAGTTAAACTCAAAGAGCAGCTTGCTGCTGTTCACTGGCAACTGTCTACAAGATATTTTCACTTCAAAAGAACTCAATGTCAGTATGTTACACATTCATTCCATACAACACTGCATATGAGTTTGTCTGTTAATTAATGGAAATATTTAATTAAAAAAAGAATAAATTGTGAAAAAAGTACTGAACCTTATTTCTCAAATGTTTATTTATGGTGTGTTACTGAAAAAAAAAAAAAAAATAAAATCTCTAACCTTGGTTATAACAAGGTTTCATATCTGATAAAAAGGCATTCTGTGATGTGCAAAGCTGAAATACATGTTGCCATAAACAATTTGCAAACCACAGACTCAATAGTAAGCTGTCACTCTAAATTACAGTTCACGACAAGCACAGAGTCTAACTTGGCAGATTCATTAGTGGTAATCTCGGCTATTACAGCCAAATAAGCTTTATATTACAACTGCCCAACTGGGATTTGACCAGAAATATCCCTGTAACATTCTCTAGCCATCCCAATTATTTCTGCATGGCTTTACCTCTCTTCAACTGCAACCTTCTTGCTACAGTATGTTGCTTCGATGCACTTAGTAATTGACCCAAGATTGGTTGACTGACTGACTATATTCAGGCATATAATACAACTATTGTACAAATATTGTATGAAGAAGTGTGGGGTGTGCCCATTTGTACTGTATGTGGGGTCCTATTATCTATGTACCATGTGTGATGAAAATATGTTTCCAATAATGCCAATCCATGTACATGCATTGCTTCATTGACTCACAGTATTGTAATGATTATTCTGACTTTGTTTCTGACACATCTCATGGTATCACTTATTATGGATTGGACAGGCTATATTTGAAAACACACAGCTGGAAATTCTCTCTAGCATAGGCCAAACTGCCCTGGAGCATACCAATATAAATTTTAACACCTATTCACTGCTATTCTCCTTCAGGATTCCCATTCATTTTCTCTTATTTGGTAAAGAGGCAGGCCAAGGAAAGGTAGAGACGGATGTGATGGCTAGAGCATGTGGATGTTTTTCTTGTGACACTGCAACCCAGTAAAGTTGCAGACATATTTACAAAGTGTAATTGTCTCTCTATCTGTGTTAGGGCCCAGTCACGCCAGCATTTAGAAAAGCAAAACTATGGAGCAAAATAAATGATTTTGAGTGTATTGTCTTGTGAAGTCAGTTGGTGCAGTGCTTTCATTGTGGTGTTCGACTGTGGTAAACTTTGACATCCAAGTTGTTTGGACAGTGCAGACTTAGTCACAACATTGTAAATGGAGAAAACCAACGCCATGACGTTTCCATTAGCCTCAGCTGTGTTGAGTGCTAATTAGCAAGTGTTAGCATGTTAACACGCTAAACGACAGGTAAGATGGTGAACCTAGTAAAAGTTATACTTGCCATCATACATCAGCATGTAAGCATGCCAATGCATTTAGCTAGTATTTTATTAAGAGACACTAGGAAAATGATTGGGGTGGGGGTGGGGGGGTGAATTCTATATTTTGTTTTATAAAAAAGTGATACCTTCCCCAGTTTTATTTACATTAAATTTAGACCCTCCCCTTGACATTGAAAATAATGCAATGCAATAACTCAAAACAATTAATGGCAGAAATAATGAGATTGTGAAAATACGACCACTGATTCTGAATAAAAAAAGCTGCTAAATAAATTGTTTTCCGGCTTCTGAATTATTGAACCATGAACAGGCTCCAGCTCTGTGGCTGCTGAATGGCTTGAACACCTCAGTATTTTCACCCCATCCTGAATTACAACAAATAGCCTAGAATAAGTATGAATTAGATAAGATGATGTTGTAGCCTGATGTGTGTGAGATAAGATGTCTTACTTACTGTCATAATCAAAGTGGCCATAAACAGTTGTCACCACTGTACCTGAATGAGACAAAGGCACCTTGCAATGTTTATCACCCCACTCCAGATTGAAAATAATTAAAACAAATATGAATGAAATCAGATTATATTGAAGTCTGTTTGAGATCAGCTATCTGAATGTCATAAAACAATTACATGATCAGTGCATGAGATGACCAAGATAAAAAAACAAAACCAAGATACGAAAGAAAAATGGCGCAATACCCAAGCAATCTATCACAAAGCTTCCCTCCCAGTATAGCAGGAATCCTGCTGATCTGTATAACCGACGCAGTCAGACATCTCCCTCATCATGGGGCTCACAAGATCAGAACCTTGGACAGAGATCATGATGCACATTGTGCAGAATGTTATTTAAGATCCATCTGTGAAGCAGGAGGCAGCTATAAACTGTAGGCTGAGCTACTGATAATCTTCAGCATCTACCACAACTGAAAATTCTATGACATCAGTGAAGTTTTCAGTCCTACAATAGCTTTGTGATCCAGAATCCTCCAGGCAGATAGATGCATTATAGATATGCAGGCCTATATCATTTAAAATCTCCAACCATTTGAAATCTGCTCTTTGTTTTATCTCTACAAGTCTGTTCAACAAATTTTATTGCTGTGTGTGTTAGAAATGGTAGAAATCCTTAGTTCTACACTATTGTGATGTGAAAGCGACAGACGTGATGCGTACAGGTCTGAATGGTAAATGGGCTGCTGTTGATGGAGAAGTTGTTTGATGGAGCAGACACATTATTTCTTGGCTGCAAATTTTTGGTCAAATTAAATTCAAAATGGATTTGTGTTACAGACTTGGGGCATTTCCCACACAGCAGCATCAGATATGGGACACTTCACATAAATGTATTCACCAAATCTAAATATTTTTCAAAAAATTTAGGCACCCCTGCACACAAAGGGCTTTCCTGTGTGTCTGTGTCAGAGAAGAGCCACCGATTATGGCTTCTGAGGGGTTTGAGCACCATAATATTTTGCCCCACCCCACATTTCAAATAGTAAAACTTGATCACTGTCAGTGTCTAGTTAAAGTCCCAGATCACACAAGAGGGAGACAGCTGTGTACATCATGCATTCTCATGCTGTGCTACTGCTAAGCTCTCGTTTTACGCACAGCTAGTGATTTACGCCCAAAGTGACATATATAAATGAAGCTCTCAGTGTCTTGGTTACAGTCCGGCTAACTGTGAAAGAACAGATGACAAAGTGTGTGATCAGATCAGTTTGTGGACTGAAGGAAACCCGTGTGCAAAACTGATCATTTTAGTATTATTCCAAACTGTAAACAGCACCAATCAACATGTTTCATTTCACTGATCAGAAGAACTGACAACGTGTGATTCTCATATTATTGTATTCTAATTTTATATGACATATTTATCAGCTCTCTGTTATGATGCAGAATAAAGGAGTGACTGTACAGGGTAGTGAAAAAAAATGATGTGCTCTTGAGACATATCAATCAGTAATAACTAATAAGATCAATATTTTTCTGTGTTTTTCAAAAAAGGGACATTAGCTGTTTGTTTGATGGTGATGAGGAAAATAAAACCCTGATACAGAGACAGGATTAATCCTCTGTATGTAAAATACCTTTATGACCTGTGGTGCACATGAAAGACATTTTTTTATGTAGCCTAACTATTTGATCTCTTTTTTATATTATAACTCTCACAAGGGAAGACTGAAATAAATGACTTATGGAGTAAGAAAAAGTCAGGATACTCTTCATTTGGCAAAAATAAACATTATGATGATTAAATTGGGAGGGTAATGTAAAGTTCTAATTAAATAATACAAACACTGTGTCATGGTAGGGGAGGGGAGACAGCCTCCGGCCTTAATATCTGAGACCAGGAAACCATTGCGGTGGAGCACCAGCCTCAGGTGCTCCGACCTGCACCTGATGAGTAACACACCAGGAACCTATTAGGAAGATGGAGACAAACAACCAGGCCAGAACAGGCAGAGCCAGAGCTATATCACAAAGATGTCTCCCTGCCATTCAGGCATTGTTGTTCAAGCTCCTCACAAGAACCTACATATGGGTAAAGAAAATGGCAGAATAAATGCACTTAAAGATCAAACCGCCCATGACATCTCAAAGGATATGCCTTCTGCTCAACACCTACAATACTGTTGCACTTATTTATGTTTTAAGGTTTTTGGTATGTGTGCACAGGTGGGAGGAGGAGACAGTGAACAGCATGAGTTCTATAATGGCCTTCTCCTTCATTCTGGCTTGTTTGGACTCATCATTCGTTTTCTTCCTGATGCCCTGACCCCCGATCCCTTTCACCCACGTTTCCTATTGTCACAACGACAGACAGCTCGCTAGCTATCCTCTATTACTGTACAACAACCTTCAATTTTTTTTTTCCTCCCAAATCCTCGGCTCTCTGAGCATCTCTCTGATTCTCTGTTTTCTGCTTTTGCTTTATACTCCAACTGTCTATCAAAAGTTTACCTTACCCGACTCTACAAATCCATTTTGGGCGTCCAGGGGAGAGAAATAATATAGCAAGGACATGTACTGCTGTTCTGATCTGTAACATTTCAGCAAACAGTAATTTCATTCAGGAAATTATGTACAAATTGTCTTCATCAATCCTGACATATCACAAATTCTAACTCAGTCTCTCAGTGAGAAGAGGAAGTCCACATTTAGCCGTTAACACGGATCTAAAAGTCAGACTATGTAACTTTTGCTGGACAGCTGTAGCCACAAGTGACCATTATGGGATATATAGTCCAAAATAAATTATTTTTTGGCTACTTCGGGGCAGCAGAACACATTGTGAACACATCACTGACATATCATCACCTTTTCACCTGTTTCTATTCACCAATAGTGGAAAGTAACTTTTGCTCCAAGTACTTAAGTACAAGTTTTAGGGACTTGTACTTTACTTGAGTATTTCCATTTTTTGCTACTTTATACTTCCAAAAAGGTCTGTAGAGCCAAGGCAAGCTGCAGAGTTGCTGGTAATTCTCTGTAGGTGTGAAGGAATTTTCATATATGTGTCTTCTTCCTGGTCGAGCCAACCTGGCTTTATGATTGTTGCCATAGGTACAGTGCTGAAGTAAACAATTTTATAGCAATTTTGTGACTGAGGACAAGGTCGCCTGGGTGCTGCCTGAATAACTGAGGGTGCTTCAACTCTTTTCCTTCAGACTTCATGTGGCATTTCACTGTGCCAACACCGGCACTTTGATATGTAACTGTTGTCCCCTTGATTGATCAAGTTTGTGTTTGTCAATAAATCTTTGCTTAAGACATCCATATCTCCTGAATATCTCCTCCATTTATGAGCTAACCAGTTCTCAGTATTTGCATTCACAGTAGGTGGTTCCCAGTGACATTAGATATTGTCATTTGATACATTGTTATTATAAAAATATACAGTACTAGTCAAAGGTTTGGACATCAAAACTATAAAGGGACACACATGGAGTAATGTAGTAAACAAAAAACCCAAAATATTTTTCATATTTTAGATTGCTCAAAGTAACCACTGTAATATCATAATATCTTAACCACCTTCAAACAACAGTCCATCATTACTTTAAAACATGATGTTTTGATGAAATTGGGTCTCAGCAGGACCGCCTTAAGAAATAAAGACCAAGAGTCACCTCACCTGCAGAGGATAAGTTCATTAGAGTTACCAGCCTCAGAAATCGCCAATTAACGTCACTTCACATTAGAGCCCACATCAGTGCTTCCCAGAGTTCAAGCAGCAGATACATCTCAACATCAACTGTTCGGGGGAGACTGCATGAATCAGGCCTTCATGATTGAATGCTGCAAAGAATCCACTACTGTGGAAATCTGTACTTTGGTCTGATAAGTCAGACCAAACCACAGCATTCTGCAGTGACACACCATCCCATCTGGTTTGCGCTTAGTGGGGCCATCATTTGTTTTTTAACAGGACAATGAACCAAAACACACCTCCAGGCTATGTAAGGACTATATGACCAAGAAACAGATTGATGGAGTGCTACATCAGATGACCTGGCCGCCACAATCACCCAACCTAAACCCAGCTGAGATGGTTTGAGATGAGTTGGACCACAGAGTGAAGGAAAAGCAGCGACAAGTGCTCAGCATATGTGGGAATTCCTTCAAGACTGTTGGAAAAGCATTACAGGGGACGACCTCATGAAGCTGGTGGAAAGAATGCCAAGAGTGTGCAAAGCTGTCATCAAAGCAAACAGTGGCTACTTTGAGGAATCTAAAATATGAAATATATTTCAGTTTGTTTAACACTTTTTTATTTACTACATGATTCCATATGTGTTATTTTATAGTTGTGATATCTTCAGTATTGTTCTACAATGTAGAACATAGAAAAATAAAGAAAAACCCTTGAATGTTGTGTCCAAATGTTTGACTGGTACTTTAGATTATAGCTGCTTTATGGAAAGATAGTAAATGTTAAAATGTAGTATATTAACACTACAACTCAATTCACCCATATTCATATGGGTACCATAAAAGGTCCCAATCTGCCAATCAGAGGAAACCATTCACAAACACTCACACACCTATGGCAACTAGGTGATGGCACAGCCATTGGGAGCAATTTGGGGTTCAGTATCTCGCCCACGGACACTTCGACATGTGGACTGGAGAAGCCGGGAATCGAACCGCCGATCTTCCCATTAGTGGAGGACCCGCTCTACCTCCTGAGCCACAGCTGCCGACCTAGTATAACAGTAGCACAAGTAGAGAAGAGTCCCCAAGCTACGAAATCAACTCAGTACTATTTATGAGACAGCAATGTCTGTTTAAAGCCAACATTAGCTAACATTAGTTACCATTAGATACTGGTCATACCAGACCAAGTAGCTCTAACAGAAAAAGTGTATTAAATTGAGCGTGTATTAAGGTGCATTTTATTTGTATGGATTCAGCTTTTCTTTTGTAAAAGGAAGAACATGTTATTTCCTCTTTCAAAAGATAGTGTCACTAGTCTACTACTACTAATTTATTGGTGCATCTGAAAATACACTTACAGGAACTTAGGTAACATTATGTTCTTTTTAGGATAAGAACAAAAAAAAGTACTTTTAAAAACCTGTATGTAACTGATATGCTGTTTTTCCTGTGTTTTGTTTTTGTTTTTTTGCTCTTTCATTAATGTAGCTCATTTGTTTGCTGGCAGTCCAATATAGCTTCAGAATTGTTCTGAGTCAGCTTTAAACATTATTCGTCAGCAGCACATGTGTTACTCAGATTATAGCTGACTGTTTTGTTTTGTTGTTACTACCTGTGCATAGTAAAAAAAAAAAAAAAAAACAGCTGCAAATGTATTCCTCTTTATTGTCAATCAATACAGTATAAGCCTGAACATGATGATAGAAGTGTGAAATTGCAAACAGGTCTTTGAAATAATTTCATTAGTCTGTTTCAATACTGTGAAATCCGAGATGTCTGCTGATATAATTTATGAATTACCCGCAGATGCTGCTGCCTTACATGCCTATAATGTGTTTGTATGGACATTAAGCTTACAAACCCACTCAATATATGTATACATTCTATACTAATAATGTACATCTGTGAGGATAATGTGAGCAGGTGTTCTAATGAGCAAACAAAGGCAGCAGTCTTTGTTTTTGTCACCTGCCTCTCTGTCTCTTCTTTCTCTCTCTCTCTCTCTCACGCCAACATGCCAAGTGCCTTGTCTGCCCATCTATCATGCAGGGAGGCAGATGATTGGCCGCCTCGGACTGCTCCTCATAACAACAATCTCTGCATGGTAACTGTTACTGAGGAGAGAAAATTACCAAACCCACCGAGATACAACCTGCTAAAAATAGCTGTCATCAAAAATCCCTGCTGCTTGTTACACCCTATGTGTGTGTGTGTGTGTGTGTGTGTGTGTGTGTGGGTGGGTGGGTGTGAGTATGTGTATGGCGTAGGGAGAAAGATGGAAAAAGAGAGAGAGGGGGGGAGAGAGGTAATACATGACAGAAGGAATGACTGACTGACAGACCGACTGACACTCTAAATGGCTGACTGATTGTATGATTGATTTACTTACCACCTCCTGTCTTCGCTAAGTAAGTAGCATAAATCAGCAAATGCAGCAAAGAGCAACACTTAAAAAGACTCTGCCAGGCCTTTGGGTATTTCTGGCTATTTCAAGACAAGATAAAGTTACTGAAACATTACCTAGACCCAAACACATGATGGCAACTCAACATCAAAAATACATAGCTAAAACTCAAGATGGGAGTGTGTGAATGCAATGTATGTGTGAGAGAGAGAGAGCCAGAGAACCCAGTGGCCATACTGATGTGTCTAGCAGGATGAACTCCTTGATGTGTTCGTATTTACAGCTATGACCCAGGGGCCAATATAATCTATTTAGGTACCTGTAACTATGTTGAGCTGGGAGGAATGCTCAAATATTACACGTGTGTGTGTGTGTGTGTGTGTGTGTGTGTGCTCCATTGGTGTGTTTGTCCGTGTCCAAACTCAACAGCCTGGCTTTAAGCTTTTCTTGCTTTAGTTGCTTTCAGTGGGAGATACTGTAGGTATTAATCTTCAAAAGCCAGTTTACTGTTGTAGAAAACAATTTAACAATCCAGCTTTGAAAGCCAAAATTATAAAATTGAAAGGCTTACTTTCAGCTAAATTGTTATTTGAGCAGGCCATGCCATACTGATAATCAGCATTTTGGATAACAATTGTTGGTTTGCCGCATTGCGGAGTGTCCTGATGAAGACAAACCATTGGGAGAAATTTGACCTGATGTTAAGGGAATGGGAGCATAATCTAAGAATTGCAAATTATTACATCAGATTGAAGATATAATTTTTCAGAGTTCAAGTTCAGTATTTTCTTTTTTTTCTCCTCTCCTACACAGGGACAGTCACAGTATAAATAAACAAGCATAGGGAAATCGAAATCGAAACACACACACGCACACACAAACAACAGATCGAAGCAAGTGAGCCTTTTAAGGATGGAGTTTGTTTTCCTTTTTTGCCCACAGTTAGGTCCATGGTGTCGGATTGTGCTGCATCTCTTTCACAGTCCAAAGAAGCCTTGAAAACTCCACCACAACGCCCTGCCAATAAAATAGGGCTCTTCAAATGAAGTATATCATACTAACAATACCCCACACCACATGAGCGCACACAGACGAACACGCACAAACGCATTTTGTCAGCACAATATCAATACATATTGGCATGCCGCTGTTGTGTCCTGCCATCCCTGCTATATTCCCTCCTCTCAGAAAAAAAAAAAACTGCAGCATATTCTGCCAGCTGGAAGCCTTAGTGATTATTTAACTGCTCTGGGCTTAGCTTGGCAGCCCGCGAAGGGAGGATGAGGGAGGAGAAGAGACGAAAGAGGGAGGAGAACAGAGGAATTAGCGAGGGATGAGGTGCTCGGGAGTACACGTGTGTGATTGTGTTTGCCTGAACTTCTGTGTGTTGTGTGTATCCGCGTGCACGTGTGTGCATGTGTTTGTGGATACTCAAAAATTTACTAAGAGTGTCCCTGAGCCGATTTTAGGGTGTCAGATCTGTGTGCATGCAAGTTCTCCGTCAATCGGGAATGCTGTGACACTGAATCCGGCTATATGGATCAGTCCCTAACATGCAGGATTCTATTTTCCCCACCAGCTCACAAACACCCTTACCCCCACCTCTCTAGTTCACCCTTCCTAAAGGATAATGCAACAAATAATTAGCAGAGATTCTGCTGTGCTGGAGAGAGAGATTACGAAAAGGATACATGGAAGAATCCTCTCAATATGCTGAGAATAGTAACAATTGAATTCCTCCAAAGCTAGAATAACATAATCCTATAATTGATATCCAATTTTGGGGTGCTGGAAACACTATTGATGTGTTATTACTCCACAACCATGAAGAATACTACAGACGATGTTTCAGTGATTAGCATGATGTTTTGATCCAAAAACATGTTGCCAAAGCATATGAACAGAAGTAAATAATTAATACAGCCAATACATAAAAAGAAAAGATACAGAGTACATGGTAAGTAGCTACTGATAACACATGTAGATAAAGTATGAAATGGGTCATTTTAAACCAGAAAAAAAGAAAATATTGTGTATTGCTGTACACAAAAATAAAGAAAATGAGAGCATGTCTTGTTTTGGATTTACCATCTCCTCTGTTTCTAGGTACAGGATTGTTTTTCTCTAATCTGTTGTTTTCTAAGCTGATCCAGTTTGTCGGTCTGTATTTAGTTAAATTTTGTAGTGTCCCTTGGTTTTTAGTTTAGATCAAAGATAGTAAGCGATACTGTCTTTGAAGTGACTGATGACTTCAAGTTTTTGAATCGATCAAAGGTGGGAGAAACATCTAACAAGTCCCAAGTCATAAGTGTCAAACTTCTGTTCCAAGTTTTATACAAGCCATTATTTGTTTGTCTGCTGGTGTGCACTTCCAAACGCACCCTTCTCTCCTGCTGCAATATTGGCTGCTGGCATATTAATTAAAACTATGCAATGAAAAGAAAATTTACACTTTTAACATAATTTTTCATATTTTGGCGTGGGGAATCCTCCTCAAGGCATTCCATTAGAGTCCTGGTGAAGTCACGAGTCTTTAGTGTCAATGTCTTTTTTGTTTTTATCCTGTCAAGTCTGAACTCTACAGATTCATGACTTGAGTCCACACTTCTAAAACAGATTTTTTCCAGTTGGTGAAACAACTTTTACAATATTTGTCTGTTTGTTTGTTTTAATTGCTGGGTAGAGTCCATGTTCATGTTGTCATTGTGGCATATTGATTGATTTAATTGTTTCCAGCTGGTTATGATAAATCTGCCACATCTGTATATGTACTGAATGTCATGCGATGCGATGTGCATGCTAACACAGCATATATATATATATATATATATATATATACAATCTCATCCCATAGTTAGAATCTCCAAACTATGACTGTCATAAGGCAAACAGCAATCAGTACAAAGAAATATCAGTTATACATTTGAATGTGTTTTTCTTTAAAGGTCATTATCCTTCAGATCTGTTAACACTTAAAAGAGGCATAATGTGAATATATGCAGACTAGTCATGTTGCAGAATAAAAAAAGAGTAAGCACTATTCTGAAAATATAATGTTGGTAAATTATATCCTTGTATCCCTAAGGATATGTGTGTATGTGTGCGTGTGTAGGCAGGTTGAGTTATACTTATGAGGACTGACTCTTGACATCCTTTTGTTCTTGTGAGAGTATTTTGGATTTTGAGGACTTTGTTTTGGCCAGTCCTCACAGTGACCCGTCATCACTGATTTTAGGGTTAGTGGTTGAGATGGTGAGCCTCAAAGGAATGAACAATTCCATTCTGTGTTCTCAAAAGTAACAAAAACCACTCTGTGTGTGTTTGTTTTTCTATGCATGGGTGTGTATGCCTGCGTCTGAGGATATAAAACAGTAAATAGAACATTTTAACCTCAGAGGGGATGTCTGTAAGTACCTTCTTGCTGATTCAGGACCGAGCCACTGAGTAAAGATGTCGTCTGTCTGTGTGTATGCGTGTGTGTGTGTGTGTGTGTGAGTGTGTGTGTGTGAGTGCTGGCACCTGTGAATGTGTGTGCGTTTGTGTCAGAACAGCCTCAGTGGAACTCGGTCTTTGAACTCTGCAGTTCAGGCTGCATTTGTGACACGCATGCATGCATTTCTGTACGTGTGTGTACACGAGGGTGAACTAAAAGCAGTGAGTATTCCTTTGACACATATAAACACGTGTGTTTATGCTTCAATGAAGCATTTAACAAACTACACAGAAAAGTGTGACTTTGCTGAATCAACAATGTAAAAAAAAAGAGCTATTTTCCAAGTCCCATCACTGTCCCTCTCTCTGCCTCTCTCTCTCTTCACCGCCTTTCTTGTCTCTCTGTTCAAAAGCCCCATTCATATTCATAATCACTTACAATTGAATTTTCTCCACCATATATTTAAATAATATGCAGTGGTGATCACTGGACTATTTTACAATATAATGACTCCCTGCTAAGGTCAATAGTCACCATTATGATTTTATATCATGTAACCATGAGGATCTTGTATATACAGATCACATACTGATGACCATATTATAGAATATACCCATAACGTTATTATACAATCCATTACAGGACTTTATGACCCCAGGCGCTATTAAAAGCTAAATTGGTCTCAGCAGGAAAAAAAGGCCAAGTGGTTAATTTCACCATGAAGTCAGTTTCTGCAGATAGACAGACAGGCAGATAGATGAAAAGTTACAGTCATAAGGGCAGAGAGGGAGATGAATGCACCAACACTTCATTTAAATCTGGGCTCTGATTTGATTCCTTTCCGCATGGTCCATTATTTTTTCTTCCTCGCTCCCAGTTTTTTAATGAGTGTCTTCATTCCGCATTTTACTGTCTGAAGCTGTGCTCCAAGCGACAGATATCTTTACACTCCAGTACACATTATACAGCCAACGCCCTCTGTTCTCATTCTCTCCCGTTCCTCACTTCCTCAGACAGTTGCCGAGTCTATGTCCATCCAATTTGCGAGACACTTTAAGTGATACGTTCCCGCCTCTCGCCAGTGTTCAATATTTCTCTCTCAGCAAGGCATCTGCTCCTCTCTTCTGACGCCCACTCCAACTTCTCTCATGTCTCCTCACTGTCTACACTTTTCATCTTAATTTTACCCTTCTTCATATCTGCTCTTAGTCCTTTGTGGCTACATTCTTATAACACATACACAGTGAAAATTCATATTGGGAATTCCTGCACATCTTTGAATAAAACTCATACATTTTTTACATTTTCTGTATTTCTATACTCCAGCTTTGAACTTAAGGATGCTGCAGGAAACCTGTCAAAAACATTCTTAATTTAGGAAAACACCTTGTGTTTTCTTACAGTCCAACAGGATTACAGTGAAGATGCTGTTCTAATGCCTTTCCTACTTTTCTACTTAAAATCTTGATTGCAATCCAAGCCATTATCATTGTTTTTTTTTTATTCTGCGGTTATTAAAATGTGTGAAAATATCAGCAGAAAAGGAAGCCAGAGCGACCTCAGAAGTAGTAACTTGTGTTGTCAGATAAATCTCCCAAAGGAAACATACTGTACATTGCAAGCATTTAGGATTAGAAAATATCATCCAGTCTGAAGTAATGAGTGTGGCAAGAAATTAAGGACAATATGAAGTATCCATCAGGTTTTCTTGTCTCAAAACACTCATATTGGCACATTTTCATTCTGTTCATCATTGAAAAAAAATCTGGCAGAATAAAACCTTATATATCTAAGGATGTTTCATAAGGATATATTTAAATTTGAACAACTCAGTCTGTCTGAGAATATCTTAAATCTGCTACATGCAATAGTTTTATATTAACAAAAGATGAAATGATGATGTGTATGTGTTGCTTGTAATGATGAACCTGCAGAGAATTATTACCCAAATCTGCAGTTTCCCTCAGCATTTCAGCATTTTCATCTCATTGTTTTGGCTTTCTGGCCTGAAGCTTTACTGTTTTGATTCATTCATATCGCTTTTATCAGCGTCATTCTCAGTTTCAGCTGTATGTGTAATTTTGCAATCGGCGTGAAATGGGTATCCACATGCGTGTATATGAGAGTGTCTTTATGGCTGTATCGATGGTTACAATATTGTAGCCCTAGTTCTATAAGCACAGGCAGAGCCCTCTACTAGACTCTATGTGTAATACTCTCTTCCAATTACACGCACGCAATTGCCCACTGAAATTTGCATGTACGTAACCGGCCATTTAGGACGTGCCTACCGATTATGTGTGTCGCACACTATATAAACAGCGTCTCACTGCTGCTCACTATCCGAAACCACTTCAGTGGATGGTGTAGGAGCGGCAGGGTCCATAGGTAGCGGGCTCCACCAGTGCTTATAGAACTAGGGTTACAATATTGTAACCTTCGTTCTATCTCACATAGGCTCCGCCCTCTACTGGACTCTATGGGTACAGTAGGCGGAGCCCGATGAATGTTCGCCCTGCTGTGACATGTCATCAGACTGCCTCACTGAGCCCCCAGTTATAAATTAGTCGCCGTGGCCCTCCTACTACTTTATAATCCCAGCCGTTTAAGCGGAGCAGTAGAGGGCCCAATCCAGCCAGTTAACATGACCTGAGCTGGGTGATAATATGGCCTAACTTCACAGGGGTCGTAGGTCATGCACCAAACACCCTGCGCGTCCCATTTCCTGAGTCATCTTGGATCATGGGAGAATGCAAGTGTATAATTGCCCGGGGGGGGGGGGTTAGGTGTACCACAGCTGACACTCACACCAGTTCAACATAACTTGCCAATGGACGTACTTGGCATAAGAAGTGCAGTTTTGCCTCCCTGGCATGACCATGGGGTGGAGGACAAAATGCCTCTATCTGAATAGTTCTTGACCTAAATGAATTCCTTATGTTCTTAGGAACAAAGGAGGGGTTCAGTCTGAGAGTAGCACTGCTGTGGTCATCATGAACCAGCAAACAGCTGGGGTGAACCAACAGGGTGCACAACTCGTTCACTCTCTTAGCTGAGGTCAGCGCAAGCAGTAAAGCTGTCTTCAACGCCTTCAGAGAGGAGCGCTCCAGAGGCTCATAGGGATCACTCACTAGGGTCTCGAGCACCACCGGTAGTTCCCACTGGGGGAACTTTAACAGTGGTATGAGACAGCCCCTTTTCCACCAGATATTGTAGAAAGGAGAGAACCTCTCCCAATGCACATGTCAGGGGGTCCAGTCTCCTTTCCTCGCACTGGTGTTGGAATCCCAACCACCTAGCTTTGTAGCAAGCAATGGTGGATCCTGCTCTTGCCACCTGGATGGTCTGCACCACCTGTGCAGGCAGTCCAGCCCACATCAGTGTGTCCTTCTCATGAGCCAAGCCTGGAAGGGTTGGCCTGACATGGGCAGCTTGCTTATCAAGCCCGCCTCCTGGGACAGAGCCACCCACACTTGGGGAATGGACCAGGGCTGGGCCACCAACATCTAGGTCATCTCTCCATACCAAGGCGCCAAACAACGGTCCAGGGCTATCAGGATGACCAACAGTGTCTCTTGTCTCACTCTCCCCAGCAGCGGGGGAATGAGACGAAGAGGAGGAAAGGCATAAAGCAGCCTCCTTGGCCATGGCACGTGTGTGGGGTGACACCCAACACCCCAGATTGTTGCAGAAGTAAGATCAGTGAGCTGAGTTCGCTTCCGCTGAGTTCTTTATTGAACACAGATGGGTATAATATTTACAGACAAGATAGGAATGCAAATGGAGGTGGAATAGCAATTTATGTTCAGAGCAGTAAGAGTTATGGAGGATCTAAGAAGTATAGGAGTTGAAGTAATCTGGCTACAAGTTCAACTGCCTTATCTAAAGCCAGTATTTATTGGCTGCTGTTATAGACCACCAAATACAGCGATAATTTATCTGGATCAAATATGTGAAACGTTAGATAGGATATGTGATATAAATAATGAGATTTACTTCCTGGGTGACTGAAGAAATTGTGGAATTCAAGGTGCTTTGCACTCAGAAATAAGTTGCCTTCTCTTGCAAATACATGTAATTTGTCACAAGTTATTACAAAGCCAACAAGAATATGTTGCAGAGCTGATGGTTTAAAATGATCGACTTGCATTGGTCAAATTTTTACAAATTTGTGCTCAAAAGCAATATCTACTCCAGTAGGCTGCAGAGATTATAAACTAATTGCAATTGGAAAGACGACTAAAGTTCCAAAATCTGGTCAGAAATTGATATTAAAGTGGATATTTAAGTATTTTAATGAAAATAATTACTATGATGAAGTAAGAAATATTGACTGGTCAACATTTCTGTGAGAGGAAGATCTTGATTTGGCTTTAGATGTTTTTACTAACTTGTTAATGCCAATTATTGACAAACATGCTCCTGTAAGAAAGAAAACTGTGAGAAATGTCACGGCTCCATGGCTGAACCAAGAACTCAAAGAACACATGGTGCAAAGAAACCAAGGCAGAAGCATCCAAACTGGGTGATGCATTACAGTGGAGTATATATTGTAAATTAAGGAATTATGTGACAAAATTGAACAAGATGAAAAAAGGATTTACTATCAAAATAGAATTAAAGATGCTAAATTAGAAAGTAGAAAAGTATGGAATGCACTCAATGAATTAATGGGAAGAAGAGTTAAGCCAACAACATCCTTTTTGGAAGCAGATGGAAAATTTCTTACTAAAGCAATGGATATTGCTAATTAGTTAAGTTATTATTTCAGTAATAAAATTCAGGATTTGAATGATGGTATGGATTTCAGACATGAAAAAGATGGGCTTTCTAGCAGGTTAATAAAAGACAATAATGAGTAATAAATCATGGAAGTTTAAATTTGAAAAGGTTAGTATTGGTACAATAGAGAAATTATGACGAGCAAGTAAGGAAAAACCTTCAGGTGTTGATAACCTTGATGTGAAGCTACTGAAACCTGTAGTAGAATTGATTGATCTGCCTATTACATCATTAATTTAAGATTAGAAAAATGTGTTTGTCCTTCAGAATGGAAAATAGTCAAGATTATTCCACTAGCCAAGAATGGTAAAGAACCATTCTCAGATAAAAATAGTCGAGCAATAAGACTACCACCCATTTTGAGTAAAATTATGGAGAGAATATTATATGAGCAAATCGAAAAGTATTTCTCTTAAAATGATTTAAATACGGTGTATTAGCATGCATATAAAAACAGGCACTATACAACTACGGCATTAACTCAGATGACTGATGACTGGATGAAAGAAACTGATGAGAAAAAAGTTGTTGTTGCTGTATTGTTGGATTTGAGTGCAGCATTTGACATACTTGATCCTAAGTTGTTAGTGAATAAATTGAGCTGTTATGGCTTTGAAGCATCTTCTGCTGCATGGATCAAAAGTTATCTCACCAACAAGAAATATACTGTACATTTTTAATGGTAGTTATTCTGAGGTAAGAAGCAGTGAATTGTGGAGTGCCTTAAGGAAGTTGCTTAGGGCCACTTTTGTTTTCCATTTTTACAAATGATTTACCTCTAATTTTGAATTATGCCACCAGAGGCTCATAGGGATCACTCACTAGGGTCTCGAGCACCACCGGTAGTTCCCACTGGGGGAACTTTAACAGTGGTATGAGACAGCCCCTTTTCCACCAGATATTGTAGAAAGGAGAGAACCTCTCCCAATGCACATGTCAGGGGGTCCAGTCTCCTTTCCTCGCACTGGCGTTGGAATCCCAACCACCTAGCCTTGCAGCAAGCAATAGTGGATCCCGCTCTTGCCACCTGGATGGTCTGCACCACCCGTGCAGACAGTCCAGCCCGCATCAGTCTGTCCTTCTCATGAGCCAAGCCTGGATTGGTTGGCCTGACATGGGCAGCTTGCTTATCAAGCCCGCCTCCTGGGACAGAGCCACCCATTACGAATTATGCCACCATTGTGAAGGGTGCCACCATTCCAAATACAGTATTTGGCAGAGCACAAATAGTGGGTTTTCACAAATATTTATTTCAAATCAAATCAAATATTTTAAAAATTATTTGTTTTCGGGGTGAAAAAAACAAATAGTTGCTTTTCCTCATGTGAGCACAGTGGGTATTTGAGCTCCGCCTGCTTGTGCTGACATGACAGGACAGTAGGAGAGTGGAGGAGAGAGAGAGTACAGACTGAAAGAGTGTTTAATGCTGCTTGATTAAAATACAGGCAAAACCAGAGGCTCTGGGCAAAACGTAGTACACTGCTGAGCCGCTATTTTGTTTTGACTAGGTTCTTTTTTTATAGTTAGTTTATTATAACATTACATGTCTTTTGTTTTCCTGTTGGACTCGCAATATGTGAAGTGGATTTTGTTTGACCAGGAGGAGAAGATTAGTCTGTCAGCTCTGGCAGTGTAGTACTATCTCACCTACTTCATTGTTAGCTCTGTTGTCCACCTCCATAGTTAGCAGGCTTCTCAATGTGGTTGCACCTCGCTACCAACTACCATCTTGTTGGTACTTCTCTCCTAAGGTTGTACCACAACTTTATCAAGATGTGAAAATGAAGGTAAAGGAATCCCTCTTAAAAATGGAAGGGAAAGTTGTGCACTGCACATCAGACATCTGGACAAACAAATTAATGTAGATCACAGAAACTGTTGAACAAGAGTAAGTACCATATATAATCATTCGGCTTGGTTAAGTGTATAAAGCAGGTTACATTTTTCTCTAGTGTGCTTTATTAAAACATCATCATAACTAAAACTGCAGAAATACTTTACAGTAACCTATCATTTTTCTTAGACAGACATCATTATTCTACTCAGCAGTCATTAGCGGGTCGTTTTCTGTTGCCTCCGTGTAGAACTAATTTAATACAGAAACCGGTTAATTATTGAGCGATGGTGGAATGGAATTCATTACCAAGTTTTTTGATTTTAGAAAGTAACAGAGCTTGTTTTAACAAAAAGTTAAGATTGTATTTGTTTACACAAGGATGAATTGCTAAGTGAGTTCTTTTCTCAATTATTTAAGAGATGAAATTATTATATAGAGCTATTGTATGTATTACACAGGCTTTGAGTTAGTGTGGGTTGTTGTGTGCCTCAGTGGTTGTTTTATGTATTGTGAGTCTTATTGTGAGTATGAATGTTATGGATGTGTATTGATGTATTTCTGTTATGAAGTATTGTTAAAAATACTTATGGGGACCCCAGGAAGAGTTGCTACTGTTACAATACAGTAGCTAATGGGGATCTGAATAAACAACCAAACAAACAAACCTGTCTGACCAAATGTACAATCCCTGCCCAGCATCAAACAGCAAGCAACAGACAAAGCTAGCCACAAGCTAAACAGTGGAATGTTTACTGTAGCAGCTAAAGAACCAAATATTTCCCTCAGGAGGTGGTGGAGAGCAGAGCTGAGATAACAGGAGAGTGAATATTAGATGTAAATTCATCAGGTGGCCAGAAACACGACTCCAGATGAATGCCAGTGTTGCACTGTTGGGGTGTAAATGGGCAACTGTTTGCTGACATCTTTGCCATATCAACTTTATAAGGTGATATGTTATTATTGCAATGGTTTAAAGCTGCATTCATTATTATTTTGTACAGCTGTGTTGGCCACTTGGGGGCAGTACAAGCTGAAAACACATCATATGGCCATCTTATAAAGTTGTTATGACAAACAGTTGACTTACATATCCAGCTCATTTGGAGCCTTGGAGTCTATTTTGGACTCCTGAAATTAAATGCTTGCTCTTAAGCTTTCTCTCTTTTTTTTTTTTTTTTGCTCTTTTTTCACCAGTTAGTTGCTAACTTTGTCTATCTGCTGTTTGGTGCTGGGCAGATAGTGTTTATGGGTGCCTTTTTTGCTAAAACAGGTTTGCCATAAAACCAAAACAATGTGTTGAAAGGCTCTGAAAAAAGCCGAGGGGGAGTGCAGAGTTTGGTGAAAATTGTCACTACGAGCAACCCCTTTCACATCAAATATAGTAATTTGATCCATAAATAAAAAAAAAGTATTGACTGATGAAGCTTTAAGGGATCTACTACAGACAATATTTTGTTGAGATGCTTTATTAAATTGGCCTTTTGATGAAACAAACTGAGCTAGTGCACACTGGTACTGTAAAAGCTATGATACCTTGTCCATTTAGTCATTCATAGAAATAGACTAAGTATATTCAACAATACCTATTTTAAGTTTTCTTTACTAGCCTTACATTTGCCTTTTTTTCCCATTCTCGTCCACTTTGTCCTCCCCCTGCCCTCATTCTCCCCCTTTCTCCTTGTTTATTAGTCAGAGTCTAGGGCCTCAGGGTCAGTTTGGTCTGCCTGTTCTTCCATTCTTTATTTCCTGCTCTCTTGCTTGCCCCCACCTGTCATTCCCTTTCTTTAAAAAACATCTCTCTTCACTTGGTAATTTCTTACTTTACTTCCTCTCTGTCTTGTCAGGTCCTCATCTCTTCTTCTCTTTCCATAATTGTGCATACTGCTCAGGTCACCATGCTATCCTGACTATCAGAATATTCTCTCAGGATATTCTCTCTTTGTCTTCTCATCTTTTTCTCCTCCTGTCTTGCTGAACTCCTTCACCTGACCCCTTTCCGGCACCCACAATCCTAATTTGTTTCTTCACTCAATTCGTGCCCCCGTCAACCCCCCCCCCACACACACACGCTCTACACATATATGCACACACACTTCTCTCTGTTGTGTCGATTAGTCAGAGTTGAAGGCCTGGAGTCTCTGGCTGATGGACACATTTGTCTGCTCAGCAATCTGCTGCTGTGCCAGAAGGAGCACACACAAACCCAAATCCAACTCATGCACACATAAGCATGTAGGCGCACACACACACACACACACACACACACAGATACACACACACACACACACTTAACCTGCACTTATGTCAAAGAGGAACCCACCATAACTAATGCCTGAGGTAACCTACTTTTGTTAGCTAGCTCTGAAGTGTGATTCATATGATTACTCACACGCATGAGCACACCCACAATCCTGCACCAACACACACACACACACTCTCACGCACAGTATAGATCGATATACAGTGAGGCTGGCAGTGAGTTCAGACACTGTGGGTATTATCTCTGAAATCTTGTTCCAAACTATCATCTGGATGAAAAATGTTTCTCTGGCTGCAGTCTGACAAAGGCGGTAAAACAGCCGCCAAACACCATCACGGCTATTAATGCTCTGAAACATTCTTCCACAAAGGAACAGGAATTTGTATAGTCTCTTCTAAGGTAGGGGAAATCCACGATAAAACACTGGATGGTGGTATTTTAATTTTGTTTTGGAAAAGCAGATTTTCTTTGGTCTACAAATATTTGTTAGTGGAGAGTACTCACTGATAAAAAAAACCAGACTTTGATTTGAACCAGTCATTATGCAGTAAAATAATTATACTATCAGGAGCTTCAATTTTAAACCACAGAATGCTGGAATAAGCAAGTGAGCTCAGTCCAAAACCAATAACATTTCACATACACAACATACAACATATAGAGCCCCAAAGTGTTCAATATATATGTAAACTATGTGAAAATATATAAATGAAAAAAAAATTAATATTTAGAGTTTATTTTTATTTCATTTTATTTCAAAATGCTTTCTCAAAAATCAACAAATATTTCATAATTACATTTTTACCAATGACACTTTTATGTCATGTTACTTTTTATTTCGTAACTTCAGTTTAATGGCAGTGTTGTCACTAGTCACCTTTCAGTCAATCACATGTTACCAGCCTCTCTTGAGTGAACAAACCGAACTGCAACAACAATGTCAAAGTAATTCTGAATCAACCAACTACAGGCTGCTGCTGTAAATAAACACCTGTCATTTTATTCATTCTTAACAAGACCGCACGTGACTGTAGGCGGTCGATTAGCAGGGCTGGGTTGTGACCTTGGATCATTACTTTGCACTAAAGTGAAGAGCCAGCATCAATGTCCGCAGCTAGCTTAAAGTCAACGTTACTTTTAGTTCATTATATTTCAACATCCGCTGAGTCATAGCATAGCATAGTCTTAGCGATTGCAAGTGCGGTGGTGATGCCAGACTGTGAAACCTCACAGCAATGTAAACTTAGCATTCCATACATTACGTACAACTATCTGGTCACTGTAGCAAATAGGAACTAGCTAACACTGTAATATTGATATTGGAGGGTTCTGATTTCAGAAACTCTGAATATGAAGTTGTGCCTAAAGCAACTCATGATCAGGTTTGTGCCAGGTGATAAAAATCAACAGGAAATAAAATCCTTGTTGCACAAGTTCTCCGTTGTTGCTATTCGGCTAGGGATGCTTACTTTGGACAGCAGGAGGTGTGGGTTTACCATTTATTGCAGCAGTATGCCTGCTGAGTGGACAGGGAATGCTGGGAAAATACAGGAAGTACAACATAACGCGTTACTTTTTGCTGGGAATGACCACTGGTTCCAACAGATTGCAGATGTTAATGGATTGAAAACCTCACACGTGAGGAGCATGGTTTGCTATCCATGAATTCGAGGTGCCACTGCCGTATTTGTGCTGTACTTGTACTCCATTTGAGCCACATTTGGTGTGAATCTGTCACCATTTCTGGGGTATGTTTTCTGTGCTGGAAGGGTACTGAGTTTTTTTTTTAATTTATTTGTTTGTTTTTTTCAATTTTTCCTTTTGTAAATTTGAAAGCCTGGCCTTTAGTGGGTAACAAAAAAGACAATAAAATCCCCACGATTACCATTTGAAGTTGTGTGTTCACTTTTATCCCCAGCTTCATATAAGCAGAATTAGAGCACAGATATGACAATGCAACACAGTGATTGGTTAAAAGGTGATGGGCTGGTGACTGGTGATGCCGGGAAAACAAACATTTCTATAATGACATAAAAATGAACTCCAATAAAACTCATTATGAAAATAAGCATAATGAAATAACATTTTGTAATGTGTTTACAATTTATTGGTTCATATTTTACTAAATGTATTATTTATTTCATATTGTCAATTTTATTTATTTATTATACTATTTTACTCTTTGGCAGTCCATAGAAACAGTACACTGTTGGTCTCTCCATTTCCCTCACAGGACTCTTTTCTGACTGTAAATAACCAGTACCCTTTGAAGGAGTCCAAGTCCATGGCCTGGCAACAAGGCATTTGAAACACATTATTATACAACACTATACCTACTAAGTTCTACAACATTTGCAAAGACTATGCTGCAGCAACTACTCCCGGGATATCTCTTGGGAGTCTAGATTCGCGGTGCAGTTGACTTGATAGAATAACACACGAAAAACAAGCACACTCTAGCTGTTTCCTATTGAAAAGCTTCCTCATCATTTCTCGTGGAAGTCAGTTGGGGGAAGAGATGATTTGGAATAGCAAAATAAAGTGGAAAAAAAAAAGAAGGAAAGGGGAAAATCAAACACCCTGGCTGTGGGTGATGAACGTCTGCTGTGGTTGTACGTCTCCTCCAGTCCATCCCAAGAGGAGAAGGGGGGATGAGAGGAGCAGAGGAGGAAGAGGAGGTTTGTCTGAATCAACATGTTTTTTAAAAGAGATGTGAGAAACTGGGACAGTGGTGGCATCGCTGATGTCCCTGGGCTCAGCGTGCTACAAACACAGGACACACACACACACACACACAAGCAAGTCAGAACAAACACACATTTACACACGAAGAGATTCTCCCGCCTTGGGAAGCCCTGCTTTCAAAGTGCTTTCAAGTGGTGCTGTGCCAAATCTCCATACATTATAACCAGAATTTATATAAAAAGGCTGTGTTTGCATAAATGTGGGGACCAAACAGAGTAGAAGTGGCTTGACTTATTCGACCCTCTGACACACGTCAATCTAGATACACAAGGACACATACAAAAACACATGTAGAAACATTCACAAACAAGAGACAGACTTCAGTCTCATTTTAAGGGAAATCTTAAGATGTTATAAATCACACATGAGCCTAACAGATTGGCGTCTGAGTGTTAGAAGAGTGATCCCAGGTCAAAGTCAGGTCTATTAGGTGCCTGATTGCATTAGATATGTAAATGAGGCCCAGCTGGAGCCAATCCTGTGACACCTGTGGGTCCCCGAGGTCCTTCTGCAACAAATCAGAGAGACGTATGATTTTAATGATGTGCTCCAATATGAAGGAGACTCTCATTCACTACAGTTAATCTGCAAAATATACTGTAACCGGTTTTTGGTTATAAGTTACACATTTTTTTGTGTATAACTTAGCTAAGATACATAACAATAAAGGTTATTAGCTAACTGTTAGTTATCATTAACATTGGTTATTGATATCCACAAAATATTATGCAAATATTAAACAAAATTTTTAACAATTTTTGTTTCTTAACGTCATTTGGTTAAATATTTTTTTGAGTTTTTTGCATTAATGACTATGTTCCTCTGCCTCTTTAACATTAGTTAGCTAAGGAGGAGGAGTCTTTGGTAACTTAACGTTAACAGCAAACAATGTGAGTGGAGCAAAGTGAGTTAGGCAACACCTTTGTTAAATGTGGAGTTTTTTAACAGTATTTTCAAGTGCATCTTTTGTTTTTTATTTCCAAATTTGTGGTCTGAATCATGTTTATGATGTTGGAGGTGTCTTTTGGAGCCTTTTCTGGCTGTTGGCCAGGTGGTTGGTGGTCGCTGTGGTGGTCAACTGGTGAGTAGGCTAAGTTAATATCAACTAAATTAGCCGTCAGTTAAACAGACAAAAGTAAGATAAAGAAACTGGTGGTGTAACCAATGTTATTTGACTCTAATATTAAAACATTAACATTAAATCAGTAGTCTCTCATAATAGATAACATTATTTAATGTTAACAGACTAACATTACGTTTCAACAGATTGATGGTTAATTTTTATCGAAGAGCTAGTTAGTGGTTTAACAAGCTGATACTCAGCAGAGATAAGGAATAAGAGTTAAAGTGCTTTCAGACAGTCTGCCTGCCCACCGAGAATTGCAGAGCTAATTGGAAAACTACCTACAATGTAATGATTTTATCAGCACATACTTTATTCGATCGACTTTGACATAGTGAATTTGACACCCCACATTTGTTTTTCTGATTTTAAAAAACACATTTTACTATGTGAAATCCTATGCTTAAAAACACATCAACAAACAAGAGTTCGCCCCTAATCAAGGAAACCTTGTAAATTTCAGACCAATCATATCAAGGAAATGCTACTACTACTGTGCTGTGTAATGAAACATTGATGACTTCAGACCATTTATCATCAGTGATTAACCTGACAAAGCAGATATAATTTTTAAACAGTACTTTGCTTTAAAAATCATTAATTAATTAATGAATTAATTCATTAATTAATTTTTCATTTTTAACTACTTTAAGGATCTAGCACCCAGTTTTAATGGTATTATGAGTTGAGCATGTATTTTATTATTTCTTAAAAATCATTACATTTTCCCTGTAGCTGTGCGTGCTCCCGCGAGGTGCATGCAATTCTTGGTGGGCAGGTAGAACTCAATGTACCACCGGCAATGTCTGTGTTCTTTATTTTGAATTGGCAGCAGCCCACCCTACCGGGCTGTACACCACAGGCTGGGCTATCCACTATCCACCTAGTATAATATCACCACGCAGCTGAATAGATCGGGTCATAGCTTACAATTGAGGAAAGGGTTAGCAATGTGACATGATTAACAGCAAATTTGGCTAACTAATATCATAAATGTTGTTTATTATATTAAACAATATTAACACCTCTTAGAATAATGTTGTCAGTACAACACCACCTTTGAGCTCTCTTACCTCATTGTCACACATCGTTGTTAATCATAAGTACCATTATGGTATGGTAGTTTTTACCCATAGGCTGACCATAGCCTATAATAATACTAAAAAGCTGCTGTGCCAGTGTCTTTTACAGGGGATTCTGCTCTCCAAGCAAAAACATGGATGCTGACTATGGAGGGCAGAGTCATCACCCAGGTGCAAGAGCTAACGGATTTTTCATCAGCATTAGCTGTCCTGTTTGGCTGCTACTATGTATTCAATGTGCAGTACCAGGAAGAGGTGGCTTGCATACTGGAGTTAATTCATAGGTTTGTACATTATATTATAAATTAATTCAAAAGCAGGATAACTCCAAATGTCATAAGACAAAGTGACTTGTGTATTGTCAAAATAATATTTAAACACAATATGTCATTTCAGCTTGTTTCTCTGACAAATTAAGATCCAGATGTTCAGCAGGTTTTACCAGGAGCCAAATTATCCGCAGAGGTAGGGATGTGCAGAGAACCCAATTTTTGTATTTCTATCTATATTTGTTGAGGCAGAAAAATAATTTGTATTTGTATTCGAATAAAAGTGGAAATAGGCGTAAAAATCCCGTATTTTTTTTACAACCTAACTTTGTGGACAGGAGAAGGGGAACAACTGGTTATGGAGAGTCCCTTTAGAGCACTTAAGGCATGTCAGTAGCTCAGCTGTAGCAGGTGGATGTGATTCCTCCCTTTGAGACCTGCTGATAGACATAACAGCAGAGCAGAGCAAGGAGACTGAGATAGTGACGTAACCGATCTGCGCGCTGGTATTTGACTTTTTTTTTCTTCCCGAAAACAAATTATTTTTAATATATTTGTACAAAATAAATGTTTGTAAAAATCCCATTATTTGTGTTTTTTTGAATAACGTATTCGGGCCTACCCATACGCAGAGGTCTCCTCCTCTCCAAAACTAATGTACACAGTGATTAAAACTGGTAAAAACACTGAATAAAGCAGTTTCATGTAAAAAAATTAGTGTTTCTCTGAGGCTGTTCGGCGGACACAGGACATCCGGAGGGGCTGCGAGCCAAGCTGCTGCTAACATTTGTTCAGCTTGTTTCTCTGACAACTGACATACTATCTTGTATGTGCATACTCTTTGGTAGACGCCATTGTGGCGGACAACCACAACGCAGAATGTGGAATAGTTACATATTTTAGCTTTAAATGACTGTTGGTGTTTTTTTATGTTGAACTCCATAACTACAAATTGTGCTTAATTTATATTCATAATTTCTGTTTCGGCTGACATTTTTAGATTGATTTTATACCTTCCAGGTAGCCATTGGTTTTAGCTTGTTTCAGTATGGTCTGAAAATCAATTCACAGAGCCTTGAAACTTATTAGAGGTAGATATTTCATCCCAGTGAGCATTTAATTACCTATACAGTACAGGCCAAAAGTTTGGACACACCTTCTCATTCAATGAGTTTTCTTTATTTTCATGACTATTTACATTGTAGATTCTCACTGAAGGCATCAAAACTATGAATCAACACATGTGGAGTTATGTACTTAACAAAAAAAGGTGAAATAACTGAAAACATGTTTTATAATCTAGTTTCTTCAAAATAGCCACCCTTTGCTCTGATTACTGCTTTGCACACTCTTGGCATTCTCTTGATGAGCTATTTTTTGCTGTATTTTCGCATTATTTGTTAGCATTGGAGTTTAGGGAATTACATTTTAAATGTTTATGTAGTCGAAAACAGCAACTGTTTAAAAAAGATGTAGTTAAAGGACTGGTGCATTTAAAGACATCTTTGATTGTTTTAATGTGAATAACAAGTTCATGTCATTTTTTCACCTTATACATCTTGTTAGTTACTCTAAAGGCAGCTGTATAGCAGCACCGTACTTCTCTTCCAAGATTTCCATAAATTCTGACCGGAGCCTTTAATTACCTCAACTGCAGAAGGTACCAGGCCATTGTTTCTAATTCCTTCTGTTTTTAAAGTATATTTGGTCATATTTTAGTATGAAGCCTGCTTGTTTTCTGATCTGCTCCTGTGTGCTCTTTAAAATTTTGATACTGCATTATGGTGTTAATAAAAACTCAACACTTCCTGTATCTGTTTCAAATTAAAAGCCCTCTAGCATTTCTGTGGAAAGTATCCCTTCACAAGGCTTTTATTGTGAAATATTTGCAGGAATGTGTTGCAAACACATACAGTTTGGCTGTGACATTAACACCCGTACCCCGCAGTGATTGAAACAGGACAACAACACTTAAGATGAGTAATCCAGAACAACAAAGTGTTGCATGGTTAAATTGTTGAAATTGTTAAATTAAAGCAATGGAAATGTACATTATGCTTATTTGGCATGCATATTAAATGACTGGCACCAGGAGTTTATCCACCCTTGTTTTTTCCCATGGCCTGTATTTGTTCACGGCGACCACACACTGGGCCATTATTTGAGAAAATACGGTAGTTTATCCATTTTGATATCCAGTTGAGTGATCAAATATCTATGTTAACCGACAATGTAGTAAATGAGGGATGTGAGGTGTATCAGTGGGAAAATGTACTGTAGTTTTGTTGTAATAGCCAGTTTTGTTGTATTTTATCCGCCCCATGTGGTTTTGTGCTGCTTCACCCATAGACCATATGAAATATCTTTAAAAAAAAAAAAAAGGCTATTAAAAAAACTAAGTAAAGCGCTGCAACGTGAGAACAGTCTATAGTGCAGTGCAGTAGAGCTGACTGCATTGAGGCTATGTGTTGATGCAGTAAATGGACCAGGGGTTGCCTCCTTCCCTGCTTGGAGATTTGCAGTCATGTGGGTAAAAGGGGGGGCGACCCCTCCACAGAAAAGCCTAAAGAGAAGACAGAAGTCCATCATCAAAGCAGACTGTTTTCTTAGTCTGACAAGTAGGCACGTATAGCCTATTTATTTTTATGACAGCATGTTCTGCTATTGCATGTTGTGATTATTTTCTATTCAATATTAAAGTTTACTATGCGCTGCGCATAGAGCTGAATTACACAGTGACTTGCAAGACTGACATAGGTCCTAGTTTTGTGGAGGCTCAATAAGCAGCGCTCTGACTGTTCGATATTTTCCTGACCTTGAAACTTGCTTTGCGGATCTGTGTGGTATTTAGGTGACCCACGCAGAGCGCACGGTGCACAAGTGGGAGGAGAGGCGCAGGCAGGTGGGAGGTTCGTTCATATGAAGCAGCATAAAGACAGTTGTTGTATTTTGGTTGAATTATAGACATTGCACTGAAAACAGACATCTCACCACGTCTGTTTCTGGTGCAATGTCAATCCACTGCTGCTTTGGTGATTTTATTTAAATAAGGACCAACTAAATACTTGCTGCAAACGTGCTACAATATCAGATTTATGCTTGAAGTATAAATAAGATATTTCAATTAAACACTTTCCAACCAAAATCAGTACAGAAAATATGGTTAAAGAAGGAAAATCAGTAAATCAGTCTGCATTGATCTATAAATGAATGTAGGTGATTCTTACAGTATCTGTTGTCCAACACTTTGAACCATCCAGACATTTCCTGAAGAAGCTATGTGACTGGCTGAGGGAGTATTAATCACCACACCTGCTGATTTATATTCACCATCATCCATCCCTTTTGCACGTTGCACTGCTGCAAATACATGAACCAAAATAGCAGGTGCGCATGGAGATGTCCATACAGCCCGTGAGCTACTACACTGCACTTGTTACATTTGTGCAGTTAAATTAGGGCCCAAGTGTATTGGCACGTCTGTCCGAGTGGTGCTATCCACTGTACTGAAAGCCTTTTATTTTGTTGTATATGATCACATCTCCCACGTGGACAGGGCATGAACTTCACATCACATCACTGAGAGTGAAAATATCACACTACTACAGGAATTAAATTTTTTTTTAAAAATGGATTACGATATAAGTTTTGTAATTGTTTTATTTAAGTTCATAATTATTTTATTAATTATTAATGTTAATAGTGTATATAGGCCTACTGTGGTTCTGATTTATTTTCATGAATAAAAACATTTTGAAAACATCCCCCTCTGATTTTTTTCACAAATCGCTCCCTGTATCTGTCTGTGTTGGCAGGTATGACATTATCCATCATACCAGAAGGCACTAAGCAGGTCCTCTTTGGTGCCTGGTAGATGATGGAAACCAGGGGCCTCGTGTATAAATGCTGCATATGTACAAAACAAGGCTACTCATGCAAACTTCATGAGAATCGGAAAATAGTGATGCAGATGGTGAGGGTAGGATGAAAACAAGATAAAAAATAAATAATAAAAATAAAATAAATAAAACTATAGACTATAGGCAGGCGGAATGCAAAGAATACAAGAGAATGTTTGCAATTTGGTTTACATTTTTTCACTGTTGGTGTAGCTATCAGTATTGAAGGCTTATTAGTAGTTAATCGGATTTGTATTCATCAAGTTACTGAGACTCTAAGCTTATTTTTTCCATACACCAAGGATGACTTTGGAAAATTCAATCAGCAAGACAGAAAACTTAATAAGAAATAACTTAATATATCATGATATGAAATTTAGGCCATATTGCTCACCACTTGCAGGCACACAAGCAATACATCTTCAGTCTTATACATGAGGCCCAAGGGGTTGCAGATATTCCTCTAATTTGGCTTTTGATCTTTAAAGTTAAAACATTAGAAAGTCATTCCAAAAGTGTTCAAATTAAGGAGAGTAAGAAGAGTGCATCCACCCAGAGTAGGTGTTGCGAGATCCTAAATTGTAAAATGAACCAAAAAAATATAAAATATAAAATGAGAATGAACAAGCACAAATAGAACATTCTGTGGACTAACCTTTTAAGAGGCTCTCATACAGACTGTGTATGGCTTTGACTGTGGCATGTTCTTGGTCTGTGACTGCCTCCAGGCCACTGAGGTAGTCACACGACACAATGTTCTTTTTTGAATTTCTGAATAAAAGAAATGGATGCAGACCCGCCATCTTGAGCTTGTGAATCTGCAGACAAATTAGGAACATTATCAAAATGGATGAACTACTAAAAACAATACAACTTATGCTGTTAGTGGCTGACAACAGGGTATATCCCTGAAATGCCCTAAATCCTTATGGTACCTTTTGACAGTGCCCCTGATCTGGTCAAACAGTTTGGCCTACCAACTGTCTTAAATAGTGGTCAATAGATGCCAAACATATAGTTTATTTAGAATCAAATGAACAGCTTAGGAGAAGTAGGAAAAAAAAACGTGTTTTTACCCGTTATCTGTTTACCATGTATTTCAAAATTTGATTGGATCTGGTAGTCATACAGTTTGTACTATGACCAAAATCAGATATTTGAAGACGTTGGTCCCTATTTGCCACACAGTAAATTTAATGAGAATCAGATGTACAGCCTTGTAAGGGTAGGGAAAAAGTGATGAACATTTATTTTTGTTTTGAAGTTTTGACAAATTGGACCATTTCAACAACAACAAACAGCTATTATCCAGTGATTCAGTGAGTGTTTGCCATATCAGTGGTCTGAATTTTATGTTTAGGTACTAACTGTGTCTTAGTATGAAAAATGAAATCATATGACATACGGTCGCCTGAGGCATCTTAAGTTGATCTCTACTAGTGCAGTGCCGATCGGGCAGCATCTGCCAGCTTAGATGTGTTACCCCCTTTTTTTGTCTGGACAGCTTGCCCCAGCTGTCCAGACCGTGTATAGCTCACCTGGGTGGGTATAACTTGTGGCCTCGGTTCCTTGGACTACCCTCTCAGCTCTGCAGCTTCATCCACCTGCTGCACTCTCTGTCTCTCTCCATCTTCCCTGTCTTTTCCGGGCAGCGATGATGGCTTTTGTGTCTGTGCTCCCACCCCCGTTCTCCGCACGTTGATTACCTCCACACAGGTGTGTCCAATTTTGTTGATGGCTGTGGCCAAGTCAAAGTCAACAGAAACTACCTCACACACTGTTCAACACAATACATGCAAAAAATTTAGCAAACAACAAACTTATATCAATAATCATAATTTCACCCAAGACAAAATAAGTAACATAGGATATAAGGCATGCAACTCAAACACGGCAACCTAAAATATAACCATAATAAAAACAAATAAAGTAAATGACAGGCCACAACCTCACACATGCAACACGTATGTGCATGCAAGATATGCTCAGTTTCGTAGTGGAGCCCGGCATGCCAGCTGAAAGAGAAAAAAGAAAAAAAAGCATTAGCCTACATCAATAGAGGCCATGCTATCTTAAGAAAAACAAAATTAGCCTTTCAATTATTATAATTATTATTCAGCTACTCTTTCTATTAGTAACAAATTGGCCAATAATGCACAGTTTTACATGATCTGGGAAACCTTCTGGGTGATTAAGTGTAGAGTTAGATATCTGAGGAAAAAAATAAGCAAAAACAAGGTTGATATTAAACACTTATTAACTAACTGCAAATAATGAGTAAAATACTGGATCATATTAGCCTAGTTCAACCTAAGCCAATGGAATGTACAGTGGGCCAATTTACATCATTTTGCAATTTACATTGCACCCGTAACACCCATAGAGACACCCCTGTCTGAGAATCACTGACTCTGAGTCCCTCCTGAATTGTAGACATGATGAATGATGTCCACGCAAATGGCGCATTCTCAGTCAGCAGTATAGACCCACACATCATGAACTCAACAGCCCCATCTTGTGACTTTTTGATGAACCAGAATCTGGCCTATCTTTTCGAATTACTGGTAGAAGAAAAGGGATTTTCGCACACTTAGATCTTGCAGTGTTTCACTTCATTTGTTGAATCAAGAAATACAGTGAGCCAGCCTGAGTCCGATTTTATCCACTCCACCTTCCCGTGACGGGTGAAATTCACCCCTCCTCGCAGGATACATAGAGGTTATATGGTTATATGACATGACACAGTAGACCACATTACATTTTCAGGACAGCTGATATTCTGGATCAGAAGGCTATTGTTTTTGACCTATGAGTAGCCTATATACAGGCTAACCACATTAAACGCACATAAACCTATAAATTGGTAAGAAAAGCTAGGATTATTTAGCCGTGTGAAACGCCACGTGAAATACTTTCATATTGCTAAAAAAAATTTCATTTCATTTTGTAATATAGCTGGGGTATATTTACACATAATAATGTGTGGAATAAGTGGAATAATAAAGATATTGGTTTGCATTTGTTTTTATCCATTATGAATTATGTGTTTTAAGGATTTAGTGTTGTTCTTCTATTCCCTTTACAAAGAATTAAAATGTGAGATAGTTTTTTCCCCCTTCGTTTGGTTGAGATAATAAGGTGAATGCGGGGGGTGCATTTCAAGGCAGGGGTGCATATTATGGCACAACCGCTGCTGCATCTGCATGCGCCGCCGTTGTCATGGAAGTGAACGTGCTGTTTTCAGATGTCATGGGCAGTGATCATCTCAGGGTCCGCTGCTCTTCATCCAAAACCCCATGCTTCCCTCTCCATTGCCTATAAGTGTATTTCCACGGTGACAGTGAGGAAAATACTTCTGAGTGGAAGCTACATTAGCGAATGATAGAAACCTGAAAGAATTTTTGCAATAACTAACAAACTAAACATCATATACACTAACTGAACAAAGATTATGAAAATAAAATGCACATTTCTTGCTAGAAATGTTATCAAAACGCATTTTAATGCCTAAACTATCTTAAAATATTGCATTTTCCACTGAAAATAAAAGTTTACACAGAAAGAGCAGCCTGCAGCACATAGGTAACGTGATACGTGACACAGCCTTCTGGCTCACAATTACATGGGTTATATATGAATTATAGTGCATTACTTTTCATAGGTATAAATACGAACAGTGAATGAGAACAACCTGTTTGTGTATGCATCTGCTGGCCAGCTAAGGCCTTTCTGTGAATTTCCTCCCACAGTCCGAAGACATGTATGTTAGGTTAATTGGAGAGTCAAGGATTGTATTTTTTCTTGTGGTTGCAGGTTCATTCTCAGAATCAACCCTGATGACTCCAAATGCCAATCAACACCACAGGTCAGCCAGAAATCTGGAAAGATTGTCCAAAGAAAAAGCAACAGCCTGAATCCCCTTGTGGCGTCTCTTATCAGAGAGCTTGTCGACTTTGAACACAACAACAACACAAACTTTTTTTATTGTGTTTTATTTTTGTAATGCTTGTTTTGCTTTTCAGCATGTATAAGTTCACATTTTAGCCATGCTAGCAGCATGGCTTAAAGTCATTGGTCCACCACTTTGGTCCAGACTGAAATGTCTTGACACCTATTGGACGGACTGCCATGAAGTTTGGTACCCATGGTCCCCAGGGGATGAATTCTATTGTTTCAATTGACCCTGATTTTTCAGCTAGTTCCACCTGAGAGAGAGAGACAGAGAGAGAGAGAGAGAGAGACTTTATTAATCCCCGATGGAAAATCGCATTGTCATAGCATCCATGACCTGGCATTAGAGTAAAATATCTCATGAAACTAGATGGAATGACGCAAGATTTGTACAGACATTAATGGTCCTAAGAGGATGAATCCTACTGACTTTGGTAAATTAAATGTCTCAACTACTATTGGATGAATTACCAGGACATCCATCGAAGACAAATGAGCCAGCAAGGTGGTGGGAATGCGGCAGCAGGGAGCATGCACCCATCGAGCCTGGACTCGATGGGTGCTGAAATGTAGTTGAGATATTCATGTTCCCCTCAGGATGACTTGTAATAACTTTGGTGATCCTGTGACTTTTTATCTAGTGTCATCATCAGGCCAAAATTTTAATTTGTTTAATATTTTGGTTTATGACGAAATACCGGGGTGACTCTAGAACCAATATTAGGACCAGAGGTGGACATTTCTTATAACGTTTATTAGCGTTAAGACGAAGTTATGTTGTTAGCTTACCAACCAATTTATAAAAAGAAGATAAAGAGAAAGAGACATAGAGTATATGAACACATTTACAATTTGAACCTAACCTGAACCTAAATGTTCAACAATTAAAAAGCATATTTTAAGGATAAATGTTCATGAGTAATTTTGATTTTTGTTTTATAGTGTTGTACTACAATTGGATTGTTTTTACAGGTAAAAAATGTGAATTTTGTTTAAAGTAAATGAAGCTAAACTCTATTTGAAAAACAGTTCTAATACTGTAAATGAAAATACAATAATAATGCTGTAAACACTTTTACAGTAACCTTTTTACAGTGTATGTTTGTGCATGAGTGTTTTAGATGAAGGAATACCTGAGGGCAAAGAATAGCTTTTAATCATAATTGGATGTTTGAGAGTTTGGGAGAGAGAGAAAAAATAATAATAGCCTAATTAGTGTCCCTGATGTATTTTGGTCAGGTGTTTTTAAAGTGGGCATCTTGAGTGAGAGTGAGAATCAGTGCTGAAAAGTGTATATGAGTAAACTGCATTATAGTTTTCTAGTTTGAGCAAATATTGAAGAGGCTGGTGCTATCTGATGGAATGTCTCCATACATAGTTGGATATGTCCAAATATAGGCAGAAGATATACTGTAAAGTGAGAACAGGACAGCAGTCATCAGTGCTGTATTGTGTGGTTTGAGAGGTTTCTGTTCTTACCTCCAAGTACTCAATGTAATGAGTACCATTAATTATCTGTTGTAATAATAAATGACATAACAGTATTTCTGAGTAGGAACTGAAGGGTAATATAAAGAAGTGCACAATATGTCTCTGAAAAGTCTACAAACCATTATAGTGGCTTCACATTTGAAAATGTATGGTCATTTTTCTTGCCATCTTTATCACAATAACTAACAATGGACATGAGGGAGACATTATGTTCTTTTTATAAAGCTGCAAAAAAAGAAAAGACAATTACACATTTATCAGGGCAGAAGATGGAGCACAGACAGAAAAAGAGGAAAAACGATAAATCTGGTCTAAACACCACCAATAATAAAGAGTTTGTTTAAACTCCACAAATGTAATATATTTGAAAGTAGTTAAGTTAGTTTACAGTATCTGTGGAACAAAAATATGTTTGTTTCCTCATTTATTTGCTTTCTCATCTAGAACTGAAATAAATGCAGAAGAAAAGCTTGCTTTAAGTTGCCGTTGCATGCCACAGATTGATAGAAGAAACGTTGTTATATCGATATATTACATTGACATAGTACATGTACATAAAGCTCCTTAACACTCTGCAATACTTTGATTTGTCTGTATGTATGTCAGATGTTATGATCGATATTTTTAATATCATTCTCTTATAACATGTTCCAGTGTGTGGAAAATTGTCTGAGGATTGCGGATGTGATGTCAATCATTGTTATTTGATTTTCTATAATATGTAACTCATTGTATTAAAAGTGATATGTTGTATGTCATTTTTATTCTACTTGAAAGACTATTTCTCTTGATCTCTGCCAGGAGAAATCATTGTCATTATCTGTTGATGTTAGAGTGTTGCGTTTGTGAATAAATGCAACAGCAAGACATGTTCATGTAACAGCAGGAATACCTAATTTAGTATTTGGATTGATATTGAGAATTGTCCAATCCACATTATGAATTATGTAGATCCATTCTGAAGAAAGAAATGGCATTGGTCCTTCTCTGTGTCACTTTGTACACCGTGTAGGCCTACATCCCCACATACAATCATATCATCAGCCCGACACCAGCCAGGCTTGAAATGGAGCCCGTTTTCCTTGCTCTCCTCTATTCTTTTAGATGAGTTGCATGGGTCTGCTTATAGTCAGTGTGAAATGAGCTGAGCTAAAGTGGTTTTGCTAGGGCAGTTATGCCTGAACCAAAGACAGGGAAATGAATGGCTTGGTGTTTTACTTGACGGGATGGAGATAGGAAATACTGTTTGAACGTGGACAGGAATTGTATTCAGACAAATGTGCATGTGTGTGCATAGGTATATTTTATGGAAATATATGATTATAGGAAATAATATTTGATTATTCTCCACATCTGTGTCTTTCCTGCTCTGTCCTTTGGGATACCTCTTACACCTGTCTACACTAGCCTTGCAGTAAAAGAAACACATCAGCACAATAGCAAGGGCTTGATGGACTCCAAGACTCCAGAAGCATTTGACATAGATGAAAAGCCAATACACAATCATGTACCTGAGTGGTGGCAAAAGAGATCAAAAGCATGAAAAGATATATATAAAGTGCAAATCAATACTTAGAGTCTATAACCATATAGCAGCTTTGTCAGGCTGCTATGCTGTGATCTAAATGCTAACGTCAGCATGGTAACATCCTCACACTGACAATACTAACATGCTGATGTTTAGAAGGAATAAGATTTACCAAGTTCAAACAAAGTACAGTTGAGGCTGGTGGGAATGCCATTGTTTTTTTTCAGGTATTTGGTCATAAACAAAAGTAACTGACAAATTAGAATTTTGACCTAATGATGGAGCTAAATTGAATGTGAAGGATTCACCGAAGTTATTACAGTTCCTGAACCTGAATACTGTATCTGCACCAAATGGCATGGCAATCCATCCAATAGTTGTTGAGACAGTTCACTGAAGACCAGAAGTGCTAACCTCATGGTGGCACTAGATGAGAAATCAGGATATCCAAAATCCATAGGTCAGATTCATCCTCTGGGGACTATGAATGTCTGTAGAAAAGTTTATTTCAATCCATCCAGATATTTCAGTCAGGACCAAAGTGGTGAACTGACCGACTGACATTGCCATCTGTGGAGGCATGTCTTTAAATTTCATCAGATAAAAAACCATGATTGAAGCATTTCTGGTGTATACAGTGTGTTACAGATGGACAAGGATTATATCACAGGTGTGACGTATTAATCTACCTCATTGGTAATTCCTGTTGATATCCTGTTTCCTAGGAGACACAAATGTTTCCTTCATACAGTAACACATGGAAATTGAAAAGAAAGTTCATCACACAAGCTAGTAAATTAACATAGAGCCTAATTGCATGAGCATAATTATAGAACATTTTGCATAAAAAAAAAAAAAAAAACTCTTGGAGAGTTGTGTCATGTGCTTTCAAAGGTCAGACTGGTCAGAGAGGAGGCTTTTAACTGGATACCAGATGTAAAAAAAAACTGTGTATTGGCCATTTGTTATGGAGAGCTAATTTGATTATCTGATGAATATTTTGTGTGTGACAATTCGCTGAAATGAGAATGTGTGGAGACTGCAAAATGAAGAGGTTTGTTTGTCAAAACACAAATATCCTGCATTGAATAATCAATTTATAAATGTGGGAACCCGGCAATGAAGACAATGAAATTTAGCTGAAATAGTAAGAAAGGAAATGATGTGAACTGCAACGACCCAGCAGATTCCGTGCGCCACTACAGTGTACTTCCTTTGTCTGTCCTAAACCTGATTAAACAATCATAACCGAATTCCAGTCAAAAATGTGGAGGAAACTAGCCGAAAATATGCAATTAATTTGATTTAACCTTTGAAAGAAACAAGGGAGCAAATGTCCCAGGCACTAATCCACATACCGGTGGTAATTAAAAACGTCACATAGACACCAAATGCATTCAAGCAGCTACAAACATCCAAGGCTTGACCAATAGCCTCTTCCCATAAAGACCGTTTTCTGACCACAGGGAGTGGAGTAGAAGTACTTGAATGTAAAAGGGGAATTTAATGCAATTAGGATAAAAAGGTACATAGTGGGACACAATTCTAACAAATAATTTTTTCATTATGGTACTAAGAAAAAGCTGCTACAGAAAGAATATTTCCTTTACCGGGCAATTATGAGAATAAGGTTGAAAAATAACTGAACACTGAGAAACTTCTTTTTTCTATTATTAGATTGGCACATGTCTGATTCAAATGTATTGACCCTGATTTGCTTCTGCCAGGTCTTCTTTCCACATAATCGCAAGAATGTTGAATATCTCATATGTGCTGGCAGTGAGCAGTAGATCTGTGTGTGTGTGTGTGTGTGTGTGTGTGTGTGTGTGTGTGTGTGTGCTGGTTGGTCAGTGAGGTGATGCGGGGGGCGGTCCTGGAGGTCTAAGGTGGATGCAGGTGGCACGATCTGCCATCTGCCATGCCACCGCATTAGGACAGTATCTCACCACCTGCTCGGTTGAGTTCAAAACACATGCATACGCACACACACACACACGTACACACACATGGCTGCACAGGGATGTACACAAACAAACGGAGGCCTGAAGGGTAGAGATGAAATATCCTCCTCATCAGTCTTACACTGAGACCCGCAGACCCAGACCTGGAGACCGTGACCATACATCTGACCACATGACCCTGGGATACAGATGCACTCCCACCCACACACGTGCTTAAATGCATACACACTCACTGTTTCTGTTCTTTATGTCCCTGTTTTTTGTTTTTTCTCAACCCCATATCTAAAGCCACGCTGTGGCTTATGTGTTCTAAATGTGCTTATTTGAATATCTTTGCTTTGAAGAAAACACACAGAAATTTACCACTATCTCTAACCACCTCATTCTTGGCCTCTGTACCACACGGATAATAGACGCCATCAAATCCTGACATGTGGGTGCATGTTTGTGGGTGTATGGTTGTGTGCCACCACAATGTCACCGTATTAACCAGATCAGAACTACAATGAGTAAATAGGTCAACTAGAAACCCTTTAGTGCCAATTTAGAGACTGATGAAAGGGCGTAGGAAGGCATATATCATTATAAACCTTATTAAATGGGCCAGCGTCTGTCCCAGAGGCTGGAGCAGGGATGTTGTAAAAATGTTATTGATGTGGTTGTAATATGAGCTACAGTGCTCATTATGCATGGGATGATAAGTAGCCGAGATGCTGACACATTTAGGTGTATTTTATGCTCTGTTCTATTATCAAACAGCATAGTTTATATTTAATGGTCCCCTGCGGCCCCTGCATTTAGCATGTCAGTCTTCGAATGAAGATAAACATGTTTATGAAGAAAGGGTCTCTTTCTATTGTCTGTTGGACTGGAATTGTGTTCAGTGCATCAAAGCAGTCCACTGTTATGTGTTCATATACATAAACTTACTTATTTGGATATTTTTGCAGGCTTTAGTGCACATCTTAAATAAATTTGGTGTATCTACTTACCCTCTGTGTACCTTATCCACTAAAGCTAATGGCTGACAACCATCAAAGAAGGGGTGGGGAAATCTGGAAATCTTTTTTGAACAATGGACAAGCTCATGAAGCCTTTGTTTTACTTGTGTAACTTAAAAATAACTCAGTAGAAAAAACACAGTACACAGTAGCTACACACTACACAGTAATACCAGTAGCTGTTTTTAAAAGTTGTTTTTTTGGAGGAGTTTGATTATTTTTCTCTTATTTAATCTAATTTTTTTAAGAATATTTTTTAATTAATTTTTTAAAACATAAATAGACACGAATAGACAGACAAAGAAAAAAAGAAGAATTAGAAGATTAAGAATTATTAATTAAAAATAAAACACATGCAATACAGCCCAAACCATATCATATTAACCCCTTAACCCCACCCACACCAACCCTCCTCTCAGACTCCTCCGGGCAAAACAATACAAACTACTGGTAAAAAATAGTAAGAATTCATAGCACATTAACAATTCATACTGATAATTCATACCAGAAAGTAATCAAACAAACATTTTAGTGTGAATTCATATTTGAAGTTCTTGGACTGGAGTTCTTTTTTGGAGGCTCCAATCTAAAACCTTGCCTAGAGCTAACAGCTAAAGCTACGCACTTTTATTCATTTTCATCCTCCTGTGTGTGCAATAACACTGTTGAAGTGCAATAGAAATGTCTTGTTCTGAAATGTTAGAATAATTGTGATTACATTTTTTAACAAAATAATCATGATTATCATTTTGGCTATTATCATGCAGCCCTAATAGGACTGGAGGTACTATTGTAGCATTTTGTTCAATTCTTGTGTGCAATTATTGTGAATCTGAGTGTTTTTCATTTTCAAAATTCCAATGACCAGTTCAATTGTTTTTGAATAAGTTAGTTCTTGTTTTGTAAGTACTTGTAAGCACAGTTGTTTTTATTATTACATGTACTTATTTAACTTATTCAACTTACTTATCTTCTTTATTAAGTTCAAGTTAAATTGAAAAGCAAGTGGCACTGTTGGGGAGCAATGGGGATTAAGAGTGGTGGCAGGGGCAGGTTTGGAGGGGGAATGGAGGGGACCAACACAGTCAGGGCCGGCCTTGCTGGGAAGCCCCAGTTATATTAATGCTTAATAGATATAAAAGAATATTTCATCAATTGCTATCAAATCTGTCATGTATGTGACAGTTTTGACAGACATCATATTTAGCTATATCTGGGCATGGATAAACATTTAGCACAATATAGCAAACACAGCAATGTAGAAGAAAAGACAAATCAATATTGAATTATTTTGGAAAGTATATTTTCTAAATCTTCTAACAAATAATATTTTTTTATTTTATTATAACTAATATTTCACACATCACTAGAGAAAGTATACTGCTCTTGTCTACTTACCTCTAGCTGATTAGTATGACTAATAGGACTGATCCAGTGTTTTTCATCTCAGGCCAAAGATTTGGATTTCATTTTCAAAGACGGGAAGCTATGGGAAGATACTGGCATTCAGGTCTATCTGTTCTACCAATGAATAGAACTGATTAATTTAAAGAGGACCTATTATGCTCAGTTCGAGCTCTATATTTTTATTTTTGGACTCAACTAGAGTAGCTTTGCATGATTCACAGTTCAAAAAACTGTTTATTTATCTTATACTGGCCCTTTATGCAGCCCCTTAGTTCAGCCTCTGTCTCTAACAGGCAGTCTTAGCTCCTGTCTCTTTAAGGCCCCCCTCCCCATGAGTCCACTCTGTTCTGATTGGCCAGCTTTCTGGAAGCTGCCGAGGGTCAGTCATATCAGTCGTGTTTAGTTATCACCGATTCAACATTTCCTGCTTTACTGCTTCATATTAAAAGCTTTTAAATGGCTAAATATTTGGAGACTTTTATTGTGAAGAATTTACAGGAAATGAAACGTGTTCCTCAAACACTGAATTAGCAGAACTTCATTAGCAACACTAAAAACCGGTTGAAACAGCAACATATGGAGATATTTGGAGCTCTTTGTTCAGCGGATCAGTCAGAAATAATGCAGGGAGGAATAGTACAAGCAGAAACAGCCACAGTGATGAAAAAAAAAAACTACTGGAAAGCGAGTGTTCAGAGCAGTCTGAAGCCGGTGCTTTTTGCTCACAGGGATTACTTCTACATACAGTACATTTACCTCATTATTTGACACTTTGGCCACATTTAATATGAACATCCCACACTGTAACATTATATGTATGACTGAAAATAAGGAAAAGCATAATAGGTCCCCTTTAATCAACAGTTTAATTGACTTTGTTTGGCTTCAGGCAGATATTAATAAAAGCTGAATGAAAGCATTGTTTGTTACTCTCTTTTGATTAGTACAATATACATAGGCACATGACTATCATGTGAGCTTCCTGTTTTTGAAAATTAGATTTAAACTAATTATTACAGGGGTGAATTACAGCCCCACTGGAATGTGTTTATTACCAGTGAGAAACTGCAGCACAGTGGTTGGTTTCTTTCTAATAAGGCTATCAGTTAGTTTGTGTTGTGCATGATGGGAAATGATGGTGAAGAACATTTAAGTAATAATAAGTTCTGGGTTGAAAAACAGAATATAGATAACTCATCACAGTTGTTGTTGGCTGGTATTGTCTTGGTTAATAAAACTAAGCCAGATAAGAATGCTTTCAAACATACAATATAAAGTTACAGTACAACCATTTTTGGGTTGCTGTTAAAATAGACTACTGACTGATGGCTCTTATTATCATACAGAAATACATTTTTTATACATTTAAAAATTTCACACAGATATTTTTAAAAGCGGTTGCCAAAAGCATCTCTTCTGACAATAACATTATTGAGGTTTATGGGGCACACTGATATTTTGAGTGACAGGATTAAAACTAGTGGGTAGAGCTATTTTTAGAAATATGAAGCCACAGCCAGTGGCCATGGAAAAGAGGGAAACTGGGGTGATGATTTCAGCTACCGCAGGCTCACTGTTCAATTAGACGGCAAGGGTGAGCTCAGATACTGTATTTATTTTCAACAGTTGCGCTGTAGCCAGCACGGTGTGGGTTGTGTTGGCTTAAGGGTTTTATCGGCTGTTGGCATTGCACATTGTGACATTGCACATTGTCAGGAAGTCAAAAACCCTAATATGTTGGGACTTTCCGTGGTTATGTGATGGTTTATTTACTATACTGATAAGAAATCAAGTGGTGGGAAGAATATAAGCACTAAGTATTATACCTAAATATACAAAAGCAAATACATTTATTTGCATTTATTTTACATTACATTACTTTGAGCACTATGATTTTGAATATTAAACATTTGCATTCAAAACACCATCTTATATTAAAATATGATACATTGTTATATTACCCCTGCTAAAATTAGTTCCACCTCCGCCAGCTACATTAACATGCTGCTTACTGCATCAGTACTAATAAATAATCCAGTTTAGTGATATATTATATACTGTAATAGTAGTAGTGGTGCTTTTACTTTCTATACCTTAGTGCATTTTGCTCTTAGTGGTTTGACATTGTAATTAATGTATACAATGTATAATAATATATAATATGTAACTACTAATAATAATATAGAGGCTGTAATATTCGGTGTTTGTTGAAATTGTTTCTAAAGATGTTAATTCAGTTCTGTCATCCACCCCCTTTATATCAATGAGTGGAAAAAACACCTCTCAGTATAACTGAGTATAATGCAATAGCACCATAAACTACAGCCTCCAACCAGTAAGCTAAATCAAAACCTAGATTAAAAAAAAAAAATCACTATAATAACACTATAACTTTGATAGGTAGGCTTTATTACAGCTCCACCATTTCAACAGCAGCTTGCAAATTTGTATGCATTGCTGACCTTTGTGTTGCTAATTTATAAAGGTGTTACAGGCTACTATATTTGAAGAAATTATTTCTCAATTTACACACCCTCTAAATCAGTGACACATACAGTAAATATAGACCTTACTTCCTCTTAACAACACAGCCTCTAAAGTGATAACAGTATATTTGGACTTTAATGAAAGGTGAACTAAAGACATTTACAGCTTGTTTAATATACAGTACATGTCAAAAGAAAAGTTTGTTCATCTTGACACATGACACATGTTTCTCACTCCTCATTCAGAATGACCCGGGCAAAGATGGTGTCAAAACACCATCTCCAAGATACAAGAGCTTGTTATTTATAAACCACACTGTATCCAATAAATCACTATCTGCAAAGTTTCCTTCAGACACACACATAGACACCAGAATCACACACACACACAGGCACACACAAACAAGATAAGTTCCGGTGCGGCTGTGGCCTCCTGCCTGTTCGGTCAGAACTGATGTCAGAGTGGAGCCCTCTCACCGACCCCTTTCTTAATTGAAGGAAGCCGGTGAACAAGTGGACCGGAAAATTAGTTCTTCTTACCAGCCAGGCACACAGTCGCACAGTAGTACAGTTGGAGACACCCGTACACAGAAATGCATTTACCAGACACTCTCAAACACACCCAGCTGCACACATACAAACAGCTAAGGATTTCCCTACCCCTGCTGCAGTGACCGCATCCTGAACTTTGCTCTATTGGAACGTAGTGATTGATATCCTCCTTGTCTAACATCACCTGAGGCACCTTTAAACACTCATATACCACCTCAAAGCTTTTAAAGCTTAATTAGGCAGGGCTAGGCTACTAGAAAATATATCACAACTGACAAAAAAAACTTTATTTCTCAGAATTGAAGGAGAAATTATTAAAACTGATGGCCTTAACATTAACCTATCATATTGTTGAGTTATCAAGGACACTTTTGTGTTTTTGTGTTGAGAAATGTTAAAGATATCATTAAAAGAAAACCTTAACATGGTGACAGTGGAGAAAATAGTTCCAGGAAGGTCCTCTGGTCAGCCAATCGCAAAGCTTCAAATTCTGGATTTCAAATTCAGTTCATCCCAGGGCGCTCTAAAGTCTATGATTTTTATTGTAAGAACATCATCAAACAGTTACATCAAATAACACAAATAACATAACAGCTCAGATAACTACACAACGCAAAGACAGTGATTCAAACAACATGCAACTACATTGTTTCAACGACAGCAGCGTCCGTAGCAACCACCATAGCAACGGTAGAAATCCTGAAAAAATCTTTGTAATAACTGATAAACTAAACATCATATACATTCACTGAACAAAGATTATGAAAAATAAAATGCACGTCTTGTTAGAAATGTTATCAAAACGCAGTTTACTGCTGAAACTATCTTAAAATATTGCATTCCATTTGTTTTCACAGACTTGACAGTCAAGTGACATGGACACAGGCCAATACAAAAGAATAGGCCAAAAAGACATAGACATCTCACAATTTTAGAACCATTATTGTGAACCTAATGTGTTTGGTGCTGTGGACCAACATAGCTATTACACATTTTGTAATACTGTAACATCCCCCCAACCCCAGAAGAAATGTAGAGAAAATGTACACATCAAGCAAGGACAAATGATTCTGTTTGTAAGGAAAACAGGAGAATCAAAATCTTTGGCAGGTAAAACTGAGATGTATAAGATTTACCAGGTCTGTGCATCCCATAAAAAAGAAAAAGCAAGGAAATATACAAAAAAATTTAAAAACTCTTAACTGCAGCATTTTAATTGTGGTTATAGGAGGTTTTATCCACAAATGAATGGCAGCAAATAGTGTTGCTTCTATAAGATGCTGTGACGCCATTAAGAATTTGTTTCCTAGCAATCTGAATCATTTGCCCTTGATATTGAAAAAAGTACAAAAGTATAAATACAATTGTCTGGATTTGAATAAGGCTATTATGAGAGTTTAAAAACAATTGATCACAGAGACAAGGTTGTGATATTATAATGATATAAAGTCTCATTTGCATGTAGCTTATACTGGTGTCTTAGAGCTGACAAAAAGATAGGTGTGAAAAAATATAAATCTAATATAATATAACTATAATTTTTAGAGCGAACATGAGACAAGACAGGCTTATTTCCCAGGTTAATTTATTAACTATTTTAATAATTTAGATGAGTTCCGAGAAGAGACGTTGAGAGAAGTTTCCTTGACTCAAGGTTTTAATTGTTTACATACTGCACAACAGAGTGAAATGAGCACTCAGAGTATCAGTTCCCAAGCAACCCTGCTGCAAACATGGTGACTGAGTTGAGAATGTGCACATAACACTTTACTTTTATTTCTGTCTCTGTGAGCCAGTTCAACCCTCTATAGGAAAAGGTACACACATTCAGTCAGGCAGCGAGGGTCATAATGAAGTGGAGGAGGTGTGTTGCTAGTCAAAAAGTCAAGTGTTGTGTGTTGTATGTGCAACACATATAAGTCAAATTCATGCTCAGACTAAGTATAATGACTCCAACACATCATCCCAAAATGAGTTGTGAATGTGGCGAAGAGCATCTGAGAGTGGATCAAAGCTTTTGCTCACTGTACAGTTATTTAACCACTTTTATCAATATACTGCATGGCTTTAATGGCCACAAAATGGTCTATAAATAGATGCTTTTACTGCTTACTGTTGGCTGTGGAAGAAGCCCTTTAGAACTACTGGAATTATTTCTTCATTTTCTGCCTTTCAATCTTCCATAATCACGAATCAGAGCTGTTGTAGTCTGCAAAATGTCACAAATTTCACATGCTGGCCCCCTGCTCATGGTCTACTTTTCCATAGAGCATCTTATTGCAAAGTGAAGGCACATTAAATGAAGTCATGATTGGAGAAGGAGGAAGCTGAGTGGAGCTGGTGACAGGGGTAAAATTATGTTTTGTCAGATAATTCTACAGTCAGCTGCCTCCATCATTTTATATTAAAGAGAAAAACTAGATTCTTCTGCTATTACTTTTTCAGGCGATTTCATGTTCATATATTTAAATACCAAATGTGTATGTATCTAAGAATTACGTTAGTTAGAAAATCTATTAGAGAAGTTTCATTTGTAGCTCTCACTCACTCTCTCTCAGACACAAACACACACACACACACACACACTCCTCTTGCAGGAAGAGGTGAAAAGCTCTCAGCTGAATTGATTGGCACTCAATGGCTCGTACTTGAAATCAGCCCAAATTACTGACTGGCCAGTGTGCTTGAAACAACTTACTTACTTGAACACACTTGAACACACATAAATCCACTTGAATACATCCCTTCTCTCATTCATTACAGCACTCACACGCACACACCTTTCTTACTCTCTTTACATTCATGTTCTAACACACTTTTGTCTACACCGAGGTATGCCAATGCTGTCTTTTCATCCTGCTGGCCCATTTCCAAGTCATCAAGTTAATGACATGATTGAGGCTGCTCTGAACACAGCTGCAGCTATGAATTACCTTAAAGATTACCTTAAAAGAAATTTTTTTAACAGCCTGAGCCTTATTTTCATAGTTTAGGCCATCACTCCTATTGGTTATGATAACATTTGAATAATCAATTTATTTGCCGAGAGCTGAGGATGTGGCAACACTACCAAAATATTGCAAGAGTCCAGTAAGGCAATAAACATGAGCACTGAAATGATCATGCTGGTCGTTACTGAGTGGAGCCAACAATCAGTTTTAAATGTCCATTGCAAAAATAAAAGCTGTGGTAAAATAATAAAATTGAGTAATGTTTATCTTGGTTTAGTTATCCAAATAAGAATAGTAAAAGTGGACCGCAGTGTCCATTTTTTTTGCCATCATAATCATTGAATGTGTTCAAAATATTTGTATTTACCACACAAAAGTAGTTCCAGGTCGCAAGTAGTTTGGCTTTTCAGCAAGTATGTAAACCAATATGAATGCATTCATCAGATGAACAGATAATGTGCTTTGAACAGATACAAACAGCATTTGAATTTTAGCAGAGACACATTAAGTATTTGTCCCCCCACTATCCTGCCAGCTGATTGACACAAAAGGCTTTTTTCACAGAGGACATTCTGAGATATTACATTAGGAAAAGCAAAGGTATAAATAATGAATAATGGCTAAATTCCATTTAGCTCCTTCAGTTTCAAAGTCCTGTTTTACACTGCCATGGCTTACTGGGACACTTGAATATAACAGAGCCATTGTTAATGTTATTAGTCACAACTGTACTTTTTGTACTATGATAAGTCAAATTGTGTGCTGTGAAAAAGGTCTATTTGCCACGTCACGCCACTTCTCTTGAGTCAGACCTCAGTCAAATTGAAATACTCACACTGCTACAATCAGCTGAGCTCACTAATGGTAGAATCCATTAACATCCATAAATCCATTTAGAAATCCTGGAGATGTTGCCTCATAATCATCAGATTCAGGCTTTTTCTTCAGAAGCAAAGGTACAGTACAAACAGGAACCGCTAATAACCAAAGCAACACAATCCAAATTAACAAAAATGTAAGTAAACAGTCTAAAGGCTTTAAAACAAAGAAATAGATGTTTTAAGTTCTACAGTCAAACATTCTGGTTTATCTGCAATGACTTTTCATCAGTTTTTACCAAATATTTTCTTCCTATTCAATTTTAATAATAATTAAAAAAAAGAAAAGGATATAGAATACACAACTCTTAAAATGTAAATGTCCTTTTCTTTCTGACTGCTGACGTGGGCCTGTGTGCTGCAATGTTTACAGCTTGTATTGACGCACTCCTGAAATTTGTGATCCAGGTGGGAGAAGACAGAGCCGGCGGGGGGGCGGCTGCTGAAATGTGCATGCAGAGAAATACGCTTCTGGTGTGAAGCGGCTTGCTGACTCGCATGTAACTCTACTCGGAACGCATCCTTTCAAGTGTGCCTTTGAGGGTATAGCCTAAAGTGCTGTTGCCCACAAAACTGCTGTTCTCACAATGGTGAGTCAAACGAAGCGGTTCTGAATTGATTCCCATCTGGTGAACTGTTCAAAAGAATCAAAGAATCAAAAGAATGTGTTTTCCCACCCCTAGTTTGCAGGCCGATGACTGTATACTGTCCAGTTTAATTCAGAAAATAATTACTTTTCAGTCACATTTTCTCCAACAATGGTTAGTTTTGAAGAAGTTCTATTTTTACTGTTTTTCGACTTCTCTCTGGTCAAAATGACCTGGCTCAACCCTTTTGTCCAAGTTTTTTACAGCAAGGTTCAACTTTGTCTTTGTCCGTTCGTTAAGTAGGAAGGAGGGTTGGAATGTAATTTCTGACTCTTTCTCCAGAAGCTCTCATTGTTTGTTTTATAGAAAGGTCACAGATGTTTGGATGCCTGCTGTGGTGCCCAGCACACTTAATGGGACCTTTACAGTTTTCGCCCCCACAGAGGTAGCTCTGTTTCTGGAGGCCATAACAAGCCCTGCAAGAGTGTCAAACTGACTGAAAACAAGGATGTTCAGACACATGCACTGGCAAGACTTCACACATTCACACACACACAAACATGCACGTGCACACATATTCTTCATCAAACTATTACACCTCCACATCACCGGCTGGCTCCCCACTGCGACGCCTTCTGTTCAGCAGACAGATTCTACATGTTTACAGCTAATGGATATCAACTGCCATATATTCACGCCCCCTGGAAGAAATAAACTCTGTGTTTCTGTGTGCGTCTCTGTGTGTGGGTTGTGTGTACATTTCATCTATTCATTTTTCCCAGATGAGATATATTGAGCTTGTGTGCCAGATCCAGAACAGCCATTCGGAAAGAAGCCGACACAGAGCTCTGATGGCCTCCCATGGAGCGAAGCTATTAGCTGCATGCTAAATGGTCCCAGTGAAGATGCTAACATTAGCTTGATCTGTCACAGCAGTCATCTCAATGAGCAGCACCATTATTTACATACAGAGCGATGCATGGAGATGTTGTCAGACTAAATAATTGTTTACGGACATGTATGGAAGGATTCAGCCACAACACAGGTGCAAATGGTCATTAAAACATTTAGTCGTGCTAGATTTATGGGGTTCATGTCCTTTTACAACAAATCAAACAGAATTAGTCTACTGTATGCTGCTAAACTTTTGTGCTTATGTGCATTTACAGAAACCACCCTAAACTCTCCTCCCAGCCTTCCCTGCTATGTTTCTCTCTTTGTGTGTGCCCAATCTAATGCAGGTCAGCCATTGTTTATCACCTGTGTTATGTTCCCACATAGGACAGCTATGTCCAAATATCCAAGAAAAAAAAAGCCTGCCCACTCAGCAGTCAGTGTGTCTGTGTGGGAGTCTGTCTGTCTCACTGTGAGAAAGAAGGGCTGCAAGCTTTTTTTATTAAACGACTAGTGTGTAGGATTTGGGGGGATCTATTGGAAGAAATGGAATATGGTATTCATAAGTATGTTTTAATTGGTGTAAAATCACCTGAAAATAAGAATCATTGTGTTTTCATCATCTTAGAATGAGCCCTTTATATCTACATAGGGAGCGGGTCCTCCTCATGGATGTATTATAAGAGCTGGATACCAGACCGAAAATGGCGCCCATTCAGTCCAATAAGAATTTCTCGGCTGGCACATACGCCAAAAAAAGTTGTGCAGCCCACTGAATATGCACAGTGGGCCGTATATTCAAATTTAAAAAAGTCATAATTGACCTTATTTGCAGTCAGAGGTGTCATGTTAACAGTTTTACAGATGTCTCTTTTACAATGGTGGTCTATGGGGAAAATGCTTTTTGGGCTGCAGGGGTATTTTTTCCTGCAATACCGCGAGTGACCACTTGGAAAAATTAGCTAGTCGTCTCTTATAATACATCCACGGTCCTCTTCCACAGAGCCTGCCATGTTGCACCGCCATGTTTCTACAGGACAGACAAACCAAACACTGGCTCTAGAGAGGGTCTTTCATGTTTTTTGTAAGTTTTGCGCCCACCGTACGTTCTCCTACATGTTTGGAAGGGGAGGGGGAAGGGTATTCATTTGGTTGCAATTTGCAACCTCACCGCTAGATGCCACTAAATCCTACACACTGGTCCTTTAAAAGCAATGCCTTCCAAGCATACATCTGAAACTGGCTGACAATGGTGTACCATGTATCTCATTTTTAAGGAACAACAAACGTCAGTTACACTAAATTTCTTAGTTAGGTTATCATTTGTATACATGCATATAAGTGTGTAAATTAGTTTCCCTCTCAGTACCACAATTAAACACAGTTTGCTAATTGTCAATGAAATTACTTTATTAATGTTAACAAACCTTTTATTAATGTTGTATAGGCTAAATGAGTTAACATCATAGGGTTATTAGTTTGGATTCAGACTTTCACTCAGTAAATAGCCATTAAAGCTGCACTAATTGATATTTTTATTGTAACAATGGATCAACTGACTGACATAATGTGAAAGGGGTCACTCATGGTGACAAACCCACAGAGAATTATCACCCAACTCTGCAGTACCCCTCAGCTCTACGAAGCATTGTAGCATCTATCACACATTGTTTTGGTTTTATGACCAGCAACTTTATTGATTTGGGTAACTCACCACTCTCATTAACTCATTTCTAGACAGTTGTTTTTCAATAAAAAGGCTCTAATAAACCCATTGTACAGCAGGTGGAGTATATCCAGACAGATAAACTGCTAGCTGAACATAGTGGAACATTTAGCAGCATAAGTGCTAGATATTATTCTCAGGAGTTGGTGGAGACCTACAGAGCTAAAAGTTAATACTGGCTTACATCCACCAAATCACCAAACAACACAGCTCCAAATTAATGTTAATGTTGCTTTGTGTCTGCTGGATTTGTGTCACAGTAAATATGGCAGGTGTTAACAGCTTGTTCTGCAGAACCCAGGTGGAAAAAAATAAATGAATGCTAGTTAAAGTGGTCTGCAGCCGTTATCTACAGGCAGTGAGTCTGTGTAAGTGATCCTTCCTGATAACTTAGAGTAAACTTAATCCAAAATAAGCTTAAATGGCATAGAATATACTTACTGTTATTTTACATATTTACTTGAATACACCAATTAACACTTGTAAATCTAACTTTTGAAACATACTTTAGACCACCTCATAAATAAAACTATTTTGGAAATGTGGGCCCACACAGTGCAAAACAGCCTTGCCATATCAACCTGCATTGTAACCTGCGCTGTTAAAAGAACCAACCAGTGTTTCATGTTTCAGATTAACTCTTTACATTACTGCCTGTATGTATAATGTTCTAAAGCACACAACATTGTAGATTGTTGAATGTTGTTTTTCAACCTTCCAGGCTGGTTTCTATTCATTTTGGTACACTATAAAAATCTACATGCAGAGATTTTAAATTTGCTTCAGCTATGGGTAATATTGGCTGTTTATTATTTTAAAGGTGTTGTTGCTTGTAGCCTTTATTTCATTGGCAAGCAGTAAATGTAATACATCCTCTCACAAAATGCTTCCTCGGTAGTGTACAGTTCACCAGTTTGTTCCATCCACAATTTACTGTATAACCTAATGACAGAATTATATTTTTTATGCTAATTTTGTATAGATAAAAATCACAAACAAACGATAGTGGTACAAAATGAGACCAAATGAAAACAAATTTCACTTTTTAAATTTAGAGATATAGGCTCAGAATGATGAAATTAAGATCAGGCTTGAAAATGCATGATGTCTTTAACCAATTTTTAGTCTGTCTCCTTGCAGAGCTCCAAATGACCATAGTTTGAGTCTGACAGGCTGCCAAACCTAAGACAGGCAAAGTACATCTACATGTGAAGAGAAAAAAGCTTTAGTTTTTCTATCAATTTTGAAGAAAACAAAAAAAAAAGATCAATAGTTAAAACATTTTGAATATCAAACAATCCTTGATGCTTTTGTTTTCTTGTAACTGGTCACAACAAATTAATAATGTTATTCAGAGAATAAAAATCTTAGGAATCTGCTTCATTTCTTTTTTCATGTTGCTTTTCAAGAGAACAAACAGATACAGCTTGTTGATTCAGCAGGATGTGCCATAAATGTCTATTCAAGCTGATGTGTGCAAAACCTTAATTTACGATTATGCTGATTACATACCTACCATCTCTGCAAATAACCACACATGTGGCTACAGCACCTGGAGCAGCTGGAAGCAAGCTGAAACTGACATTCAAATTCATGGCGACTATTGGGGCTTGGTAAGATCCAGTTGGTTTAGATTTTAAAAACTGCTGCTTCATTTTCTTTTTTTTTTGTTCTCCTTCACTCCTCCTTTCACTTTTGCTGCCTGCCCACATTTTGTTCATATTTACCCATCCCCGAATCAACATAAATATTATTTTTTTACCTGTTACACATACTTTTTGCAGGTTACCTGTCCCCGGTGCAGGACTCTGAGCTAGCCTGGTTTTATCCAAAGGTAATAAAATCTGTCTATCAGCACCTCTTAAACTCACTAACATGTTATACTGTATCTCATTTGTTTAAACTGTGAGATTTCCAGGCGTAAAAAGAAATCACTGCGTCCGGCCAAGTTTTTAGTTTTTCTACATAAAACAAACATACAACAGACATATAATTTGTTCATTACTAAATATAGGATTTGCTGGGGGGGCATTTTTCCTCTATCTTTAGACAAAACCACACTATCTGTGTCCACCTCCTTCCAGGCTTTTTGCTAAGCTAAGCTAACTGAGTTTGCTGTCAATCTTCTCAATTCCAGAAGAAAGCAATTAAGCTGCAAATGTCAAATTATTGCTTTAATGCTGGCTAATTAGTCACTTAAGTGAAAAAATATACATTACAGCCTTTTTTATAGCTATTACCTGTGTGCTCTCTTACATTTCATTGCACACCAAAAGGAAAGATGTAAAATAACTTTACAAATGAGACACTTCATGCTGTGTTATTTTTTGTGTGTGGTTTGAATGTGTTACTAGTTATGGACTACAGTTTTAAAGACCTTTCAGTACATTTCCAGGAAAACAGAAACAAAGGTGGTATTCAAGCCAATAAAACATTTTCACATTGACATTTGAGTCATTTTCTGGCATTATATCTGTAATTCAAATGAAAACCCACTCCTCCCCCGTGGCTCCAGTATTCAGGGCTATGCTTTGAAAAAGGAGTAAATGTTTAATTAGTCACCATAATGAATACTTAACTGTTGTATGTTCCAGTTCTTCTGGCCTTGTCTTGTTGTGTCTTGCTCTCTGCGCATGTCCTCCTTGTGGCTTCCCTCCTGTCTCAATAAGTTATGAGAAATGCCAACGCAAGGGTCAGAGAAAGGCAGTGAATGGAGTAAAGTCTCAATTGTAGACACAGCAGACAGGCCATGGGGTTTGCGGCTGTGCTTCTTTTGCTGCTGTCAGACCTGCATGCCTCAAAAGAACACACTGAGTAAGTACTGTACACTAATCATAATCCATTTATGAACACCACTTTGGATAAGGTGTGTGTGTGTGTGTGCGAGTATGTACATGGGCTTGAACAGTCAAGCTGCACTCAACCTTCATAACAAGTTGGAGCACACAGTCCAACACACACCGACAGCCGAGCAGCACCCTTACTGAATAAACCATCACAATAATTCATCTTAGTATTAACTCATCACTAATTCATAACTCTCCAATAGACACTGCTTGGATACACAAGATGGAGAGGGAGGAAGGACGGGAAATGTGATGTGTACTCAGAGAAGGAACAAGACAGAAAGAGAAACAGAAAAGGTGAGAGGAGCAGGTGTTGCTGAGTGCTGCACAAACCTGGGAAGCCCAGAGAGACTAGTCTGCATGGATATGCTTTTGGCTTTCGCTTGGAGGCGGACAGACATTTTATTAATCTCACAAGAGGGCAGCATGCCAATATGGCCATTATGTAGGCATTTCCTTTACAACAATTAGCTCTCATAATGTGTTACCTCATTTGTCTTTTGTCAGCGAGCTCGCCTTTAGATTTGTGTCCATGCTGAAATAAGCAATGCATGTAGCAACAGAATTTCAAAGCAGGCTGTTAGTAAAAGTGCTCTGCAAGAACACTCACATGCCCACGTACACATGTCACATACTGTAGTGTGCTTTATTGTTTCATTTATTGGTGTTTTATTTCTTCATTTTTAATCCCATGGCTCAAAGAAAAGATATTCCTTGATGCCTGCCTGAACTTTTAGGGCTTTTGTGGATTTCACTAATGACTGTACATTTTGCAAATACCTTGCCAAATACCAGCAGTTGTCCTGGCTTGCAATTATAAATCCGATGTTCTAAGGGATTAATTCTAAAAGCACGTTATTATTATTCGACAGTGTCTAACCAGGAAGAATACAGACTTGCAGACTACCAGTGATAATACTTGCACGGTGTTCTAATGTTAACCTTGCCGCAGTCTCAGCTGTCAGTCACTCTCCTCTGACAGGCATGACTCACACCTTCACCTTCTCTCATTGGTCAGTGACAATTCATGACTAACCTGTCCTCTGAGGAAATTGGACAGCAGCTATTGATGGGCATGAATGACGGACAAAGGATGTGTGTGTGTGTGTGTGTGTGTGTGTGTGTGTGTGTCAGTGAGTGTATTAGGGGTTGATGACTCAGGTCAAAGAGTGCCTAACCTCCTCTGCTGTCCATTTAAGTGAAACACCACCCAGTAAGAACAGGAAAGCATGTTGTTTTGTTTTATGTGCATATATGCTCTTGTGTATGTGGTTTTCTGCATGCTATACAGTTTTTCTTTTTCACCATCATCTAATTTAACAATCATTGTGCAACTCTCATATACTCAGTTCATTTTCTCACAACATTATATGTTGTGAGACCCCATTGCTTGACCCCATGATGCAATGACTTGACCAAAGTGGATTAAACTGCTTTTCTAATGGTTTCTATTACTTCCAAGTACATTTATCAACATGTCTGTTGTGTAAATCCTCACCAACCATCATAACCATCCAAACATAAATATCTCATATTTTCAGTGCAGCTTATTATATGTTGTCAAATGTACATGGGCAGCTCCTCAGCTATCATTTCAACACTTACACCACAGAGATCAAAGCTGCTTTCTGTGTTATAGTGATTGGATATTGACCAGGTTGACATGCCTCTCATACAGATAGGGAAGATTTCAAAGAGGTTTGTGTTTGGTCAGAGGGAGAGGAGGACAGATTAGAAGAAAAGAGAGGACAGAGCGTACATGCTTCCTGTGAGGAAATCAAGTCAGAGACATGTCAGAGGAGGGTTGCACCATGTCAAAGTATTGTTTATGTATCGTAAAGCCAAGTATTAGATGAAATGCAGATAGAGAGGACTGTTTGGATAACCAGTGAGGTTTTGGAGGGAATTTAACATTTTGTTTTTCATTTCTAGGTTTGAATTTACATGAATTTGTTTTTACTGACAGTGAGAAACTTGTGAATAGGCTGCTGAGACTGGTGTTTGTATAATGAGTCAGTTGGCCGTAGAGGATATTTGACTTTATTATTGGATTACTTTATGTAAATAATATAAAGAAACACACTTTGTGGGTGATAACGGAGCATGTCAGTTTGGTGGCGCACTGACACACTATCAGATAAAATTATTTACCTTTAACACATTTGTTAAATGTTTGTCAAAACATGTGTGGTGGTTGCTCTTAATGTTTTAAGAACTGTAACAGTATATCAGGAAATGTGCTTAAGCAGTTGAGGAAAAACTGTAAGAGACTCTAACAGCATATCTGATGAGGGGTTCATATTTCTGCTCCTATGCTAATGAACAATAACACACTGTAACCTAAATTGTATTTCACTCTGGCTTTTCCCTCTAATAGGGCTCTGATGGCCTGACCACACATCTTTGGGGAGCAGCACATAGACATTTGCATGTACGTGCTCAGCCAATCAGGATCAGAATGAGCCAATACAGGTCTACGTGAGCTGGACTTATAAAAAGGCATACTTGAGGACATGACACCAGCAGCAAACTGAAGAGAACAATTGGGTTTTTAGTGCTTATAAAAGAACTGAGACAACGATGTCTACTGTTCAAGGACAACCCTGTCTCCACCCTCATTGGCCTGTGTGAACTGCACAGCCCTGTCATGATTGCCTTCTTTTTTGGGGGGGGGGGCATTCTTCCAGGCTGAGACTCCAGACATAAGCTGTGTGACATGTCTTCACCTCTGACCATGCTTATGACCCACTAACTCTCATCTGATGCACAAGACAACCAAATATTGCTTTCTCTACTAGTTAAATACTCATTTCAATCTCTGATATTTGATTTGAGCCACTGATTCATCCAAAAATATCAATTAGTGCAGCTTTAAGTAGGGCTTAATACTTTTAGATACTGATTGAAATGTGTCCATTGCAGAAACTATTGAAAACTGCCAAGTGCTATGGGCTGGCATTCAATTTTGCATTCAGATGTTTCTATATTTTACATTTATCCACATCTACATTACATTACATTACATGGTGCTTTAGGTTTCCAATCTTGTCATGATGGGGTGCAGGTTTCATCTATTATTGCTATATATTGCACTATAGAAATGTATTTGCATACATTTGACAAAATGAAAATATGCTTGAGATAAGGGGTAACATCTGAGTGGCCCAAGGTTAGTGTGCTTAGCTCCCCTTTGTGGTGTCCTTATGGAGAGCAATGCACAAAACACAAATGTCAGTCCAGTATAACAATATCACATCTGTCTGGGAAGGAAATATCATATATCAGTTTCTCACCCTGCAATATTAAAAATCCCACTCTGACTTTTAAATATTTAATCAGCTACATTCAAGAAGTCAGTCAGACATGCTGTGGGCCAAATAAATCTCTGGGTTTACACAGAGCAGGTCCATTACAGCAGCAGGTCACGCTTTAAATGTTACATCATAATTAATGTATGATCATGAATAGGGCTTCTTCATTATGAAGCAATATGTAGATTCCCTCTTCCTCCACACTGTACCATGTAATATTCAGGTAATGTAAAAGCCTTTAAACTCCTCTTTCATATAATCCAAATTTGAATATGTTCCCAGAGAAAATGCGAGGGTGAATGTATTGAGTAGTGCCAACCAAGCAAATTAGGTTTCATGCTTGTAATAACTTAATGTTCATTCGTGGATTCTGTGCTGCATTTACGGGCCTCTCTTGTTTACCTGAACATTAGCAAATAAAATGAAATGATAAATTACCTATAGTTCTTTTTGTGTATGTATAAATTTGATGATTATCCACAGTGACTTTCTGATCATGAGAGGATTTGTTACAATGTATCATACCATGTGTTAGCTTCAGTTACTAAAGGCAATGAATACAACACATACTGTATATTATAGACCACGCTAACCTGTGTGCAGGTTTATTCAGTAAAGCCTGTAGAGACTAACTGTCAATATACTGTACTTCAGGCTTGGTCTGGAAACAAGAGCTTTATTCTCAACCATTTGCTTCTTGACGTCCATAAAATTGTCATCTATAAAAGCGTCTTTGTGTGTTAGTGGGAGTGTAGCCCACATTTTCAGGTAGTCATCTTCATGCCACTTTTAATAATAGTAAAAACGCTTGGAGAGCCATTTTGAGGAGATGTGGAGTCAGCGGAGTCAGTGAAGAGAGGGCGTCTGAGGCTGGTGATGTAGGAAGTTGGGATGTCACTCTTGGTTGTGCTGCCAACTCAGCTGGTACTTTCTTTTACACACTACAGTGGATACACACACATGCACACACACGTTTTCCTGCACCCTCCCTCACAGTCACACACTTCAAAACCCTTTCTCTCTGGGTGTGAAATAACTTCTTTCCTGACTGACTTCACATTGTGTAGTAATTGCACACCTTTATCTTTTTTCTTTTTTTCTTTTTCTATTACTGCTTGCCATTTTCAGTCAGTTTCCTCTTATGTCTTCCTTAAATGGCTAATCAACATAAAATTGTTCTAAACTGCAGAGGATCTGCTCTGTAAAATGCTTCATTTACCTATAGTCCCTAAACATGTACCATCATTTGTTTTAATATAGTATTACGTATCACATCAAAACCATAGCTGTCACTGTCCAATTGGGTGTCATAGTCTTGTGTAAAATTTTAGCATTTTCAAAAGCTGCCTGCACACATTTGGCTCATTTAGTTGTAATCTGAATGAGCAAATATATAAGTTAATAACATATATTTGATTTGCTGAAGTAGCTCATGCATATATATGAGTAAGCTTCCATTTAAAACACATTTGTCATGGAGGCTAGTAGTTTTTTTTCAGATTTAAGATGTAAAAGTCTTATTTTAGCCCTACAAATCACAAATTCTTTAGATTATTATCTAACCTTCAGTTATTACTGAAGTTTCTGTATTACACAAGTTTAGATTTCAATGTGTTGGTCCAAAACTTGATTTAGCTTTGGCTTGTTTTTATTTTTGTCAGTTACTCTATCAGCTTGAAGTTCCGACTGATTTGCCCATATTCGTCCCAATAATTTGATCTAACTCTCCACATAACAACAGCCAATTAGGCTGCCTTTCACTTTACAAGCAGCTACACAGACAGATGCTGGAGAGCCAATTACAAACACTTGCAGTTTCATACGGGTGAGAGACTGCTGGCATGAGGGTCAGCTGCTATGTATGTATGTATGTGTGAATGTGTTTAGATAGACAGACAGACAGACAGACAGACAGATAGATAGATAGATAGATTAGCCCGGTCTCTTCAATCTGTGTACAAATAACACAACTTTACACTTTCAAATTGCATGCAGTGCATATGCCAATCCCTCCCAGGGAGGTGACATCAATGTAATGCGATTTTATTTTATTTTATAAGGTAAGTTTTGGCTTATTAGGAGGAGTTAGGTTGAGTGGATGGCTAGATAATTTGTTGGCAAAAAGTTGCAGCACTGTTCAAGACCCCCAACCACGTCACGTCAGGCATTTTAACTGTATTTTACTGTTTCAACCCAAACCATGATCTTTCCCTAACCCTAACCAAGTGGTTTTTGTGCCTAAACAGCCCATTCTCTTTCCCAGGCTGTCAAATACCGACACTTTGTCAAGCCCCTCGGCGTCTGATACCGACGCACAGGGCACCCTTTAGCATCTGTATGAGACACACCGGGCTCTCAACTAACTTCAATGTAAATCCATTATTAGACCTCCTCGATCTTTCCCTAACCAGGTGTTTTTTTGTGCCCAAACCTAATCAAGTGGTTTCTGTGCCTAAACCTAAACAGACCACACCAGTTGCTCTGAGTGTGTAATATAGTTGCGAATGGGTCTACATTGGTAGGTAGTTGAAAGCCTGGTGCGTCGCTCTACAGATGCCAAAGGGTACCTTGTGCATCTGCATGAGATGCCAGAGGGGCGTGACAAAGGTTTGGTATTTGATGACCTGGGATGAGAACGTGTTGGCCTAAATCTAACCAACATTGTTAAATGAGATGCGAAAAGGTTAAAAATGCGCCGTTAAAACGCTGTATCACCTGCACACATAATTGGACTTTGGCATATGCACTGCACGCAAATCTATCCGAGTTGGATAGATAGATACTAAAATTGTATATGTGGGGGTGTACGTGCACATAAGCAATTCTATAGGCCTTGTCAGGAGTGGAGAAATCTTGTGGAGAGATGGATTTAGGCTGTGGGTGTTGGATATGAAATATTTATCTGACTGTCTGTAAAGTTTTCTGAGAGTTGAGTATCAATTTACAGCCCTTAGGAACAGGATATATACAGTTTTTGCTGCATGAAACTACTTCTGCCCGGCAGAGAAAGATGAAGAAAAGAAATGGAAACTGTGTACAATAGTTACAATATGGACTCAAACCACTATAGAGCCCTTCGTTTCAATGACTCTTCACAGCAAATCTCTTCTCTTAGGTCCTTTACATTGTGTTTTCTTTCAATAGATGGAAATACTGTTTCCATCTATTAAATAGATACAGTATGTTTTATGACAGCATATTGGTTATAGTAACTTATATCATCTTTGTATTGTAAAATGTAGGTCATTAATAGTTTCAGACTACAATTCCCACAGATCTTAGATGTGGTTACATGTTCCAAGGGCACTGGTGTTTTGCAGAACTCACCAAGTGAATGTCTGTGGGCATGGACATCCCCATTCCTAGAACCTCTCTGCTAATTAGGCTATAGGCTATTAGGCCCGATATATAGACCAAATATCCTCCATGAAATGCTGAGGAGCTGCATACAAATATTAGTATTTCTATCCAGCAAAGGCAGACTTCATTTACACTACAGTACTCCATTAATGTTATTATGAGCTACTGAATATAATAATTGGTATTCTATTTGCTACAAAAGGCATATGCCAATCAATGCCTGTCATTATCAAAAAATGTAGTTTTGTTTTTGTGGAACCACCAGGAGAGACCAACAAGATAATAAAGGATTAATTGGGCTACTTATTTATACAGTGTATTATATCATTTGCTTATATATCAGGGTAATTTGATCTACACCCTGGCAGTAGCTCAAACATTGTTCATTTAATAGCTGAGTCATGGCACAGATGATATTATGTAGGCGTGAGGATGGACTGAAGAGGGAATTGTACTGATTGGGTAAACGGAAATGCATTGTCTGGATATGGAATAACTGGGAAGAAATAAAGTGGATGAAAGATTATTGTTGGACCAAGCTTAAGATATCACTGTTATTTGCTCTCATATTAATTTTAATATATTATATTAATCTGTGCAGTGTTTCGGACATCAATCTTCATCAGACACAACACATTTCAACAAGGGTTTTGGTCACTGGCTTTTATAACTGAATACTGCTTTTTTCGGTCATTGTTTTGTGATATGTACTGTATATAACCAACCCTATTGCCACATGCAAACACTGAGGTTATTGGTTTAGGGAAAGATCATGGTTATGGCAAACAAACTATATGGTTAAAACTGAACTAACAGATTTCTTGTCCACATGGGGCAGAGTGAACAAGTTTTAAACACAATACTAACATATTACTGTATCACTTTTTAAGTTGATATGGCAAACTTGTTGGCAAGCAGTTGCCTTTTTACAGATACAAAGCAACATTAGTATTCATTTGTAGTCAATTTTTTGTCTTCCTTATGAATGTAAGTCCCATATTCACTCTCTTTTTAGCTGTTGTGGTTCTAACCAACTCTTGAGGGAAATAAGAGTAAAATATAAAATAAATAAAAGTTCATTAGCTGCTATACTGTATGCTAGAGTAAAATATTGAAAAAATAAAACTTCATTAGCCACTATATGCTCTATGTTCACTAGCTAGTTGAACCAGTAAAGTTGCAGGCCAGAAAATCAAAACAATGAGCTGAAACATGCTTTAAAGCTCTGTAAAGCTGAGAGGAACTGCAGAGTTGGTATATTTCACTGGGTTTGTCACTAGGAGCGACCCCTTTCACTCCACATGTAGTTATGAGGTCCACTGCTACTACTAAAATATATTTTTATAGCACCTTTAAGGTTAGGCAACTAAAACACTTGGTTAAAGATCCCCTCCAGACATCTTTAAGACATATAAAAATGCTCTGCTTGGAATGATAAAAAGTTACCTTGTTAAAAAAGTCTCCTTCTCCCTCATTGATAAAATCAAGACACAAGGTGTCTCCTACTTCACTGAAAAATCCATTCTCAGTGTATGTGCACTGGAGGCTCCAATTTCCATATCACACTTGTGTAAGTTGTATACTGGACCAGGATCGGCTTCTGAACTAGTTATGATGTCACAACTCCTGCTTGTAGGTACACATCTTAAACTCAGGTGAGCACAAGAGAGGGATAAACTTTCCCTTTTCAGCAGATGAAAACATCCTTCTGGTGTCAAGCTCTGCACAGACATTATTCTGCACAGTGAAGCTCAAACACCCAAGTGAAACAACAAGAAGAAAAACACATTTTTGGCTGGAGATGGACTTTAAGTTTAGGTAAAAAATTGTGGTTATGACACCATTAGCAAGATATACATACTACATGATGCATTGTCACTGAATGTTGAACACTGGCCATATATCATGAGGCGCAGAGTTGTCCAATATGCTTACTTTTTACTATTTTGTGCCTAGTGAAGATCTATGACTGATCCAAATATTGCAAAGCAACACCAAAGTATTGTGAGAGCAAAAACAGTGAGTTGTTTCTTATATTTTTTGCAATTGCATAGAAGATCAAAGGAAAATAATAGACATGAGTGAGGAGAGCCAGGGTGCCTTTCTTGTAGAACCTTCACTATAGCTTCATAAGTGAAGTTACTTACCAGTATTTCATTGCCAAAAAACATCTCGAATAGTTATATTTATTTATAGTTAAAATATATATTAATTTGCCTTTTCCAACACTCCCTTTTCCTTCAATGAGCCAAGTGTCATTGGGATCAGTGATGATGATAGCAGGGGCTAGAAAATGGAATGAGGAGGAGTCTATCAAACATATTGTAGCTGTGCTTGCTAACTTCAGTCACTTTATCCTGCCTGGCTGAATGGAGTTGAATGTTATTGCCCATGACAGGAGTGGGTTAGAGATGGAAATCACTTAAAAGGCAAGAATCTGTTGAGGCGGGTGCTGGGTGAAAAAGATCTAATATGTCTCGCTCCTCTTTCCATATCACTCTGAAGTCAAACCCTTTTTGTTTTCCACGCTCATTCTCCTCACCTACTCTGTCTCCCTTGCTCACCGCTCATCTCCGGAGCTCACCTCCCCCTCATATTTCTTCAAAAAGTGGGAAGCGCTCGTGCATCACCATCCATGCCAGCATCCTCATCCTCATCTTCATCATCACCATCCTTATCCTCGTTGTCATCCTCTTTTTGGTTACACTCACAGCAGTTTCAAATTTAATTGGCAACTTGAGGTAGTATCAGAAGTTATCTGCTTCTCCCCAGTGAGGCGACCTGCCCCTCCCTCTCTCTCCTTTCTCCTTGTAGTTTTCTGAGTCGTGTCATTGCGGCTTGATGTGAGTAATTTGCCACTGAAGATTCCTCAGCAAACGAGCTTACAGAACAAGTGGTTCCTCCTAGAAAGCTGTGTTCTTCCTCAGAACAGCGAAGAGGAAGGTGTCACTGTGTGTGTAGTGCTGCTGCTCTGGATTAGAAGCCGAGGTTGGGAACTATGAGGACATGATGAAACACTGCATGCCTTCTGTTCTATCTAGCTGATAAAGCACTGGAATCGGTTGGGAAAAGTGCCTATGTAGCACTTCTTGTACAGATCACAATCTTTTTGGAGGCCTAGTTAGAGAGTGCATGGAGCATGGCTGCATTGATATTTAAATGTTTGTCTAACTTCCGCTCAGGCTGACTATAAAGAAACTTAAGGGAGGTTATATGTGTGCTCAACTCAACTCAAAAATATGAGCCATGTTTACATGCACAAAATAAATTAGTTATACAGTCAGTGTTTTTCAAATTCCTAAAAACACCAATATGCAAAAAATACTGTAAATTAAATACTCTACACTGCACTGTCCTTCACCCTGAGGACAAAAAAAATGGAGCCATTTAGGGTTCCCCTAAGTCTAGGGTGCCCTGTATGTGAGAAAAACATGGTGAAGTGACCTTCCAGTGAAGAAGATGAGGATACTGTGCCCTATACGATGGAGTAGACTGGCCATTATGGTAGAAAAGAATGTATCCTTTATGTACGCTGATCATTAGGAAAATAAAGCAGCCTTAAAAACATTTTGTAGTTATTCCATTCAGTTGATTTTGGTACAGTACTACTCACCAGTCTTTAGATTGTTTGGGTCAGTGCAGTCTAAGCTGTAACCTTGATCCTACAATAATTTGTGAAGTAGGTCACATAGCAACGCTGTTTTGCAATTAAAACGATGCATTACTAATGTATATAGGCTGTGTTTTCTAAGTTGTTTTTATATGTAGACCTGCTGATGATAGTGGCTGATGGGGGCCCATTGAATGTATCAGGTGCCCTTTATATCTTTTTCGTCCCTGCCCCTCACACAGCTTGAGTCCGCCACTGCTGTGTTGTGTGCTGGTAATGTAACAGTAACTACATGTTGAACAAGCTTAATAAAACAAACATGTTTTAATGATGTTTACAGGCGTATTTAACCAGCGAGTTATTATAATCACATTGAAATCACAAAATGGATGCACAAATAAAACAAATTGCTGAAGTGTGCCGACAAGATTTCACGCTTCTTGGTCCTCACTAATGTCACACACTTCAGGTTCAGGATTTTTTTAGTCGCTGATGATTAAAGCGCTCCAGCAGACTTCTGTGTAAGTCCTTCATACATGAAGGCTCATAATTGGCACTACTTTCAGAACACGCACACACACACACACACACACACATGCAGGGAGAGACACACACAAGCAAACCTGTAAGTATGCAGACACACTGTGATGTAGACACAGACGTTTGCCTCAGGACAACACAGAAGTCCCTGGATCACTGTCAAAAGATGTATATACCTTGACATCCTTCCATCTCCCAAGGCCTGAATGGACATCATTAATTTTCCTTATATGTTCTGTTGCGCAGCAGAACGCTACTGCCTCTTACTCAAATGCGTCTCCCATCCATATTGTGTAATAAATGTGAGATTTTTTTTATTTGAGCAGATAGTATAGTGTATTAGCTAGATTTTAAGGTAAAAGCCTACTACTTCCTACAACTTGGTATGTGGTATATCGAGAGTATAATTGAGACTTTGTTTCTGGACATTCATATTGATATTGAGTGTTTCAGATGTAATTTTGAAAACCACAGCACATAAAAATGAGACTATCTGCATTTATGTTCTTTGGTGTCATCTGGGTGGGATGTGAATGAGTACCAGTACAGTGCCCTTCACTTGACTGTGACTTGCAAATGAAGAGCTGAAATTAGGGTCCGTCTTAAGAGTGCATGCAAAATGACCAAGAGAGCTTTTCAGATTGTTGTAAATTGCTTTATCATTTTCATTTTTTTTTACAGACACTTCAGAACAACTCATTTTCATCTGGACTACCTCTCATTATATGCACATCCTCCAGTTTTTACAGAAAAATCATGCAACAAAATGGGAAATTTCTGGTGAAGGTCAAAACCAGATTTTTTTTTTTTTTTAACACATACGTCACATGTGATATTAATGTGATTTTAAAGTACTGATGCAATTAAATGTATTTTGGAGGTATTTACAATAAACATAAAGATGATTTTGAAGATTTTGCATTGACATTTGCATATTTATATTTGCAAATGCGTTGTGTGCTAAAAAGTCTTTCTTTTTCCTTTGTTATTTATTTTGCTGGCCTCAAAATATTTTACACCAGCAAAACAAAAGCATTTTTGGGAGGAGTTCAAGCCTTTGATTTAAGGTATTTGAGTTTTCATTAGTGCATGCATTGTATAACAGAATATGTTGTGTAGTGACAGTGAAAGATGTTTTCGAAGATATTGAAAAAATAACCTTGAGACAGATGGACAAAGGCAAAAAGAGTGACAGTTTGTGGTGTCTTGCAGAGGCACTTGCTTACAAAGCTGCATTACCACGTTGTTGCCACATAATAGACTAGATGATGGCAGTTCTGCAGACGTTTGCAACAAGGTTGCAAATGAGGTCAGCTCACTAAGCAAGACTACTCAGGGATTTTAACAAACTGAAAAACAGAGAATGAATTACACAATTTATTTTCAGATACTAAAAGTAAGAGAAAGCAAGAGAGAGCAAATCAAATCATTCAAACTAATGAAAATCATGTGGACTACAGCCAAGTTAAAATTTTTCCCTCACCTCTCTCCCTCCCTCCCCATGTCTCTCTGTATCGAATACTCTCTCTCATTTGCCTCACAGTTTATTACACAATTACAGATACATATCCCAGTCTGGCAAAGGGCCTGGCTTTAGGGCTGAGCATATGGCCGTTGGCTATGGGGGCATGGAGGGTGAGGAGTGGGGAGAGAAAGAGGGATGAGGGGTGAGAGAAAGAGTGATAGCACCAGAGCTGGCAGGGGAAATGCTTCACTGTCACTTTATATGCCAGCCTGAACAGAGGGCACACACACACACACACACACACACACACACACACCCACACACACAGGATTGTTGTACAAAAATACACCAGTACATTTTCACTCAAAAATCTATTATGGCACATACACATTTGCTTTGCATACTTACACTCTTTCTCATTTATGGGCTATACCTACAGTTTCACTTTTACCCTTGAACACTGAGTGAACCTCACTCACTCTGACATGCTAAATGAGTATGTGTGTGTGTGTGTGTGTGTGTGTGTATGTGTGTGTGTGTGTGCATTGGACAGGCAGCAGAGCTTGCTGGGTTATCGTGGCAGGCTCGTGGGCCTTGTCAAAATGCGTGTGAGAAAATACAGAGTGACAGATGTAGCCTTTCTGCTCCCTCACACTAACATGGTTATTCTCCCACCGCCCGCTTCACTGATCACACACACACACACACACACACACACACACACACACACATGCACCCAAGTTCAGTCGCTGTACTCCCTGTGTGACCACACACACTCACAATGCTATCCCTTGTTTACTAGTTGCAACTCTTACTACACACACACACACAAACACACAGCCTGCAAAGTCTCCAGATTGGAATGTGGGAATTTTTCGGAAGTCCAGACTGTTGATTATTTAAACCCCAAACAAAACAAGCACTGGTAGAGAAAGCGCCCACTTGAGTGAATTTCTTATTAAAAACTGCCAGTTTAAATGTTTCCAGCCGGATATTGCTTGAGACAACAAATCTCTTCGACCTAATCATTTCCAAGATAATAAATCAAAGTCGTTTTAACTTTAATGAATTTCAACCACGTTTCGATTGAGCTAAGAGATGAGGCTCCTTTGAGTCCATTGAAGCGTGTCATCAAGGCCCATATCGGATCATATATCAATGCCACTTCCTTTTGCCTCATCTTCCTCCAACACATTATCACCAGCACTGTCAGATACCAGTACAAATGAGAAAACAATGGGGAGATGAGAGCAAGTTGTTGAATATTCATAGGGAGGATAAGGATACAACTGGGACATTTTGGGGCTTTATCGGCACTAACAGGATCTAAGCCGTGGTAATTCATGCTAAATCCAAACCAAATCGGCCCCAGTGCTTTTTCTGTGAAAGAAAAAAAAACAAAAAGAAAATTGACTTGGGTTGAATCTCCCGAGTGCTTTTGTGATGTGTTTCCATGTCATCTCTACCCAATTCATTTATCACAACAAGCTAGTTGAGATATCTCTTATTCTCTTCATTTCCTTCACCGTGTTGCGTCTTGAGCTCAAGGCAAAGAAAGGGAGCAGGGGAATGAAGAAAACAAATTTGAAAAACTGTTAAAGGAGCCATACGTGGCTAAAAAGTGAACAGCTTTGAGATTCATCCTCGTTGAAAGGCACAGATGCTTCTCTCACAGATAGTGAATACGTAACCTTGGGGGAGCATCTAGATGGCATATTAGTTGTTCTGACCTCATGCTCTGCTACTCCCTGTCTAGAGTGGTTGACCTTTGGAGACTCTGACTTAGCTGCTTCTCAAAACGGAGCACTTCCTCTGAGACCAAACTAAAGGTATTAGTATTTGACTGCCTGACCTTTCCCAAAGGCTTCTGGGTAAAAGGAAGTGACCCAAGTGGCCTATGTGTCTCTGGTGGATAAGTTGTGTCTTTGTGTGTGTGTACTGTGCGTGTATACAGGAGGTATGCACATGGTATGAGTTTTTTTTAACCATATCAGAAAACAGCAGATAAAGCTGTTTCTTTATTCTTAGCGGCATAAACAATCAATACCCGGTGAGGGCATTTGGTCACATATCATACAACATACAAAGTGATCAATTGGAGGTTGCGATTGATGTTGACCTTATGTCTAGCTGACTTCACAAAACTTAAAATCAGGTATAACTGATATATCATTCAGTGCACTGTACATACAGTATAAGAGCACAGATTGATTTATTACAGATTCAAGCGCATCTCGCATGACACAGTAGATAAACACGTGCATGTACTTTTACAAGCAACTGAATCGCATTTAACTTTACAGGCAGTGTTCACTCTGAATAGGACAAAAATTGTTAAATAAATACCTTAAAGCTGCACGAACCAACAACGTTAGACGACTAGTTGGGTGAGTGAGTGGAGCTAAACAGTCAGATAAAACGGAGCTAAAAATTTGGATTTAGATTCACTTGGTGGCCAGAGACATAACTTTAAATGAATGCTAATGTTGCTACGTGGTTGCTGGATTCATACATTTTGGTAACACTCTCACCATATTGATGTATTGTTGAGCTTGTTGCACTACAAGTGGCAAAAAAATAACAATAACATAAAAATAAATCCATGCAGGTTTAAATTTATCTCAACTACAGAGACGAAGACGCCTTTACTTATTAGCTTTATTCATATTTGAGACAGCTAATTGCTAATTTCCTCTGTTTTACTGTAAAAGTATGTTTCATCATATTTTAGTAACACATTTCCATGTTTTCTGATCTGCTACTGTTTGCTGTTTTAATTTGATGTTGATGTTGTTTGCCATTTTGCAAACTTATCCTTTTTCTTGATACATTCAACATAATGTACATTTCTACTGTGTGTATGAGCACAGCAATGTGTTTATGCCATACTCACCAGTCTGCTGCTCTGAGTTTCTCTTTTTAAACTTTCTTTTTCTTTTTTTTTTCCTTTTAGTGCTAAGCTACTTGTTTTACAACATAGTTCAGATTAAGAGCCTTCCAGTTGCAGAAAAGGCACAATCCCTCACCGTCTCTTTGACTTTTAATGTGAAATATCTGCATGAAGTTTCATTAATTAATAATAATTGGAATTACTTTGTGAATGAAAACAGCCTTTCTGTCACCAAGAGAAACTCAGAGCGGCAAATCTGTGAGTATGACAACCCTGTTGTGGAATTAGTGCAGTTGAAATTTATATTGCAATGCATTTAGTTTGTATGTCATATACTACCATCATTGTACAGGTGGTGCCACCCCTCATTAGGCACGTGCATAAATAGACCTCAAAGAGGGCTTAAGCACCTGCCCATTTGGTCTCCTAAAGAGAAGGTTTTTTTAATAAATCAATAAATTCCTATTATTCCTGCTACATCCAGTGTGACACAACAATATATTCAGTACCTCATCTTGTTTCTATGTGTACCTGACAGAGAATTATTAGTGACTGTAGTTGACAGAACTCAGTAGCATGGAACAAATGTTCAGGGGGACTGTTATTGTCATCGCACATCCCATGCAAAGTGTGTATGGACACTGTCATGTAACAAGTTGTTTAAGTTAGTTATAAAGCTGTGAAAAAGGTTTGCATCTTTATCCCCCACAAGCTACAAGATAACAACGACGCTTAACAATGACACTTTAGAAAGACGATGAAATTAAGGACGTTTTCCTCCCTTCTGTAACAAGCAGCCAATGAGGTGCGTTCAGTGTTAGCTAAATTAATCTGAGCTTCTAGTGCCGAATTGATCTGTATTAAGTATAGTGAGCATTATATGTACAGTAAACATATTTCCTTTCTTCGTATTTTATGTTATATTTGCTCAACAGGTGAATATGTGTATAAGGACAGTGAATGCAGCTACATTTACATGAACGTTGAATGTTAACTGTTTACTAAATGTCATTATATATTTAGGCAAAACACTTTTTTCAGTATTTTTGGAGGGAGGGAGGGAAGGGATGAATGTTACCTGTTAAAATCTTTCATAAATCAGTGTCTAATACACCTTATCTAAAGCTTATGTGTTGCTTTTTAGAATTGTGATTTGAATACATGATGTCTTCCAAGCCTCAGTAAGATGATGTGATATGTGAATTGTAGAAGTGTTTGAACCAACCTCAGTCATGGGTTTGTGTTGAATACATGCATTTTTAATATCCCTTTAACAGCGAGGCACAAGTAGTCATTCCTGACATATATTTATTTAATTATTTGCAAAAATCGCCCCTCTAACATCCTCTGCACATCCCTGCCCCTCATCAATGTTTGTTACTAGATTTTATTAGGAGCAGAACTTTCTTTGTGCTGAACATGCCTCCAACTACTTTTTTGAGACTCGGTCATTAGTTGAATAGGTGCTTTTAATTGAGAATTACATCATGTCGACTTGGAGTGGTTGCTTGTGACTGTTAAAATGCAAATTGTGAGCTGCAGATAACTGTTTTCCACACTTAAACACTGAGCAAGAAGGAGAGCTAAATGTAATGTGAGAACTGAAGAGAAGGGACAGAAAATATAACAGATAAATAAGAGAGTAGAGGCAGAAAGCATGGAGGGTTGAAAAAAGAAAATAAGAAGGGGAAAGGGGAATTATTTTTAGTATTACCATTTAGACAGGCAGTGACCAATGCAATTTAATCTGACCTCAGAACAAATAGGCCTCTGTGTTATTGTGAGTGTGGATCAGAAGACAGGTCAGAGGGATAATTGGTAAATTGTGAATAATAATGCTGGGCTGTCATTATAAAAGAGAATAGCAATGAATCACAATGTTCCATCTCTCTCATGTCATCTCTGTCCTAGTACATAACAGCCATGTTACACACTCAAGTGGAGGAGCTGTGGTGGCTTCATGAATGTACTGGTGCATGATGAATTCATAAAGACAAGGATATGTGTAGATAGTCACAGTAATAACAGCTGATGTACAACAATAATAGCACAGTGAGGAATGTGCTAGAATGGAATACAAAAGAACAAATACGAGATCTGAATTGCTGCTGAGATTGTATAAACCTGGTTCCAAGCTGAGGCTGATGACAATACATCAAACAAGCAACAGATGTTTTTAATCTGGGTTGAGGTGTATCCGTCTGGTCTGGTTGTAACATGCGACTGAATGATGCGAGACTCATCCCAGAGTGCACAAACACCCACATACACATATATATATGACTTGAACACAACAGCACCTGCTGCCAATTAGCTCTAACTCTCCACCATCTGAAAGCAGATCACACTTGATGCCTCTCAGTGATGTGCAGAGTCTACAGGTAATAGCAGTCTCCATTTGGTTCGGATATTTCGGTGTGTTTTTTTAAATCCTCTTGCTAGGTACTTAGAATGATACTTGATGAATGTGTGAGAGGCACCAGATGTGCTGCAACGTGGTCCTTCAGGGAGAGCTTGTTGTCCAACAGCACTTTTCAGCTTTTCTCTTTCTGTCATTTTTGAAGTGTATTACTTCAGAAATTCACAATATGCGGCACAGTGAAGTATCTGAGAACTCCAGAGCCGAGCGCACACCATTTTGCCTCTTCATGTTCATGGACAAATAGACTTAACAATGGCAAGATTTATGTTCTCTTCAGTGATGAATGTTTTTGCTTTGCTTTCTTCCTGTTCTGACAAAGGCACTAGAGATGGGCAAAGCACCAGATGGTCTAATACTGTGTTCAAATATCTTATTTAGCTTTGGACTGTTGTTAACAACTGCAACTATATGGTGCATCCTTGCATGCTTTATTCTTATTGTTTTACATGCTGTGGATGTTTTGATCTACACACCTCTATATAGCTGCAGTATACTGTAGGTGTGACAATCCATTTGAGGATGCATTTGTTGTGTTTTGTTTATATTTCAATTCCAATCACCTGCACTTCTTTTACATCATAAGCCCAGTTCTACTAAGTGTTTACAAACTATGTATTGCAGTTAGAGGCATAGGCCATACTACTGTATAGTCACAGTCACAGGTTGTCATTTGTCGCTAATTAGTTTTCAACTGTGAAGAAGCCGAGTCTTAGAATACAGGAGAATACAGGAGTTCTGGGCCGATTCACCCCTCCCGACAGTTGGAGGAGAAATCTGGTCCGGGACCTTGGTTGGTACCGATGCCCAGATTATCTGGTAATGGGAGGGGTTTACAGATCCGATCTCAAACCTCCAGAACTGCTCGCAGACTCCTCATCAGGGCCGCCCCGATAATTTCAAACATATTTGATATTTAGAAGTTAAAATCTGGATGATTACGTCAAAACTTTTCCGAGCAGGGCCACAACAGCCAATGAGAGAGACAAGTTTACAAGGTGTTGATGGTGCTGCTGAGGGTGTTGCCAAGCAACGGTAAACATTCTCTCCCTTGAGGCTAACGTCAGCTAACATAATACTGTTGACAGATATTAAAACTGACAGTTAAAATCTCACCTCTAGTTCTCGCTGAAGAACAGACAACCCATGCTGACCACGTCTCCTTCAACCATTTATTCATCCAGACTCGTTTAGCCTTCTGATTTTGTTTTTTTCTCACTGCAAAGCATCACTTAAGCAAGTTGTTGCACTATGTCAGTCTCCATTTGGTTTACATCTGCTTCCCCATGAGATCACGTGAGGTGGTGCATTGCTCCTAGTGCCACTCTCCACAGCAGTTGGTGCAACTTTTGTTGAGACTATGATGGACAATGAATGACAACCCACATCCCTAAAGTATTTTGGTTTAGTGTTTTGTCTGTGTCTGTTTGTTAAACTGAAACAAACTCCGAGCTAAGTGCATGGTTGATGAGATGAGAAGAGGACGCTCCTGGGGGCTCCAGCTACCCAATTGAGTGAGTGACGCTGCGACAACAAAAAACAAGTTGAACAAGTTCGGGTAAGGTCTGCTCCCTTTTGCTGGTACGACTGAAAGGCTTAGTGGTAATTAAATCCCATAGACCAAACAACAAACCATTTTACTTGTACTACCTGTGCCAGGACACTATTGATTGAATAGGGAGACTAAATTGCTCAAAAATAGCAAACAACAGAGAAATCAGCAGCATGCTGTTGGAACAACACGTACAAAGTGATCAAATCGTTCACAAGAAGGATGAAACAAAGAACAGTTCTCATGTGAGTGACTTGATTTGACATATAACAAGATTTTATTTAATTCCATAATTAACACAAAAGTCATCAGCTCTGTGCTTCTACTCTCACAGTCACATAAGTGTTTTCGCCTCCTTGTGAACAGGAACTAACCTTCAGGCGCAGGTGTAAATTCCAGGAGGAGTCAACCTCTTCCATCTTTTTTCATTAATTATTGTAGGAAAAAATGTTCATCAAAGGCTCAACATTGTCTGTCTGTTTCACATGATTCCGTAAAGTCTTTCAGGGCTCAATACACAGCAGATTTGCCACCTGTGAATCTGGTAATCAGTGAATTGAATAGTCTATTCTGCTGTGTTCTTGATGAGTAAAGATTGAGGAATTCTACTCGCTGATGTGCCAGCAGTAACACAACGGAGAGACAGACCACCTGCTGTTGTTGTGAGTTTGGACTTAAAACCTCTCATTTCTCCACACACACACACACACACACACATCGTATGCTATCCTTTAAGAGCTCTATATTAGCTACTTTACAAACTGCAGGTGATGGTCTGTTGTTTGTTAACTGTTCATCAGTAGATGTAGTCGCACAGCAACCACTGGTTGTTGTGATGGAGAGATCAGTAAATTCCAGCAGAGAAATTAATCAAATTGGTCAGAAGAAACTGCTCACACAATGCATCCTGGCATGACTAACATGACACTGTGTGAAAAGAAACCTATCCCATCTGTGAGTGTTTGCAAATCTGTGGCAGATGTAATATTCTAATTAAAGCCTAAATTGAACATTGTTTATTCTGCCAATAGGCTAACACAATGAAATGTTGCATATTTTGTGTTCAAACAATAAAGAAAAGCATTACCTGCAAAGCCATAAACATGAGCTGCAGATTTTCTTGTTTTATTGCAGCACAGCACATTACTAGTCATAAATCTGTAGACAGAATTACTGTATCAAGAGTATAACAAGAGTTTGTTCCGTCCTGTACAACAGAAAGGTTTCTCTATCAGCTCAAATAGTGCTGTACACCAAATCCCTCTGTTTTATTTCGATGGAATATGTTTTATGGAACAAGCAATCCAGCATCCAGCTTCACATATTGGTTCACTCTTCAAAATGCTTTGATCATTGTGTGTCCTGGTAGCCACGGGGTTTAATATGATCATTTAATTTACATGTCTGGCTGGGGACCTTTGTAGCATGTTATCTCCCATATCTCTTGTCTCAGTTCATGTCAGCTCTCTGCTGTCCACTATCTAATAAAGCAAAAAAAAAAACAAAAAAAAAAAAACAAACTATGATTACCTTTGTGCAATATTGTATTTTCACTGCAATCTTTTACTGTAATCTAATTTGCACTGCACCACCATAAAGTTAGTTGCCTCAAAAGAGACAATAAAAAAGAGCCAAAATCAGAGCAGCAGAGGCCGATATATCCTGACTGTTAGTCTCTTGTATGTCAAACACCAAAAACACTGGCCTATATTCCCATATTACAACTCATTAGAGTCTTTCATTAGACCCTCCTAAACACCCACTTCTCCAGTTTGTATTACACACTTTCTGTCAAAAAATGTACAGTAAGTCTCAAATAGCTGAGATAACCCTGATGAAATCATGAGTTATACATGATGATCATTAGCATTACTTTTCAAACTTTGAAAAAGTAAACTGAACATCAGTCGTGTAAAATCAGTGGAATGGCCCTTATTTTAAAATGATTATAAAAACAATTCATAGTAGTAGACTGACCAAAAAATCAGGTATATGAAAAAAAACAGATTCATTATTTTTAAACAATAGTATCAGTTAGTCACTAGTTAAGAGTGTGACAACAACAATCATGTAAGTTTATTGCATGTCACATTGTGAAAGATACCTATGACTGCGTCATTCATCGGCGTCATTCTGATCACACAAACTTCTTTTTTGTTTTACCTCCATCTTATGTTTTTTTGTGTGAACGTATTAAGGAGAACAAGTGTGTTTTCTCCCTAAACTTTATTTAAAAAACTGCCCTTACAAAATGTCACGTCAGCCATTGTATTGTGTGTCACTCCATGCTGTATTCTGATTGGTTTGTTTGTAGATGTGGGTCGTTGCAGCAGTCGCATTGTGAGAATTTGGTCTTAAAATTCTGACATTGTCAGAATTTTGCCTCAGGCTGTCTTTGGTCACCAAAGCTCCAAATCAGTCATCAGTGGACGAGTCTCACAGTGCGATCTAGGACACCGTCTTCTCTCACGATTGTCGCCCAAAATCGCACACTGTAAAGGGGCCTCAGTCACTTCTGCATTAGGGTAACATCAGAAGTCTTCTTCTTCACTGGTATCCTGGTGCCAACCTATTACACAACCCCCCCCCCCAAAAAAAAAAATCAAATCATCAAATCAGCCCTTAACATACAAACATTCCTAATGTGTTAAAATAGGTAAGTCAGCCATATTTTTGATTCATTTTAGAGATGTCTTATAAATACAACAAAAGACTGTAAAATAGGACTAACAAAAAAAGAAAACAGAAAACTTCAGTTCACATTTTGAAGTATGTTTTATAAAGGGAATCTGTCTTGTCAGTGTTCTGTATAAACATATCTGACCTGCTCTGCTCTTTGTCCTCCCTGCCATAACCTATACATAGTGTATGACTGCATTTTTACATAAGCCTCCCATGTAAGGTGACATGAAAAATCCCACCCTTCCACATTATCAAGAATGACACCTTACATCTATGCACTGCCAAGCCGGTAAGAAGCTCATTCACCTTGGCAGCCCAGTTAACAGCGAAAAATACACAGCATTAATATTTGTTGACACATTAAAGTCGGTTTGAGGCTGACTGCTGTTGTTTCAGAGGTTTACGTGCTACTATGAGGAATACATGGCACATCCTGACAGCTGACAGTAGCAGTCTTGTCTTCAGTATGTAAAAGGTGTGAACAAGTGCTTTTTAGGTGCTGACATGGCTGGGTTCGAAATATATTTAGGGGGAATGTTTTTTTTTTCACATTTGCTACGTTGTCCTGCTCAGTATTCACACAATTTTGTCTTCCAATCAAGCTTGGCAATGAAAGGTAACACAAATACATCTGCTGGAACTGAGGCTTCTCTGGGTTTGGTTACAACAAGGTAGTTATTAAACTTTTATGTGGTTCTAATGAAATCGTGGTATACATGGCTTTCCAGCCCAAAGCATATGAAGTGTGTTTAATATCAGGGCGAAGATTGCAATCAGAGTTTATTTCTCTATTCAACAAACAGAAGAGTCAGATGATTAAATATGCAGTAAGCAATATAAGATAGTATTATTTCTTGCATCACAAAATATGGACCAGACTGAGCTTGTGTTCCTTCGGAGAAAAGGATGCTAATGTTAAAGCTACAGGGCAGTGAAAGGAAGTGCTTCTTCCAACCCCACACTCAAGCACAATCATTGCACTCCTCTGCCTCTGGGCGATGGGCCGCCCCCATCACTTCTATCACCCTGTGATCACTCATCTACTGTAAGTCAGGGTCCATCTCTAAACCGACTCAGCAGACACCAATGCTAGCACTTATTTGTGTCTGAGTTCCAGAGGGGAAAAAAGAAAAACAAGTCAGAGTACTTGAACTGTAGCACTGAACAAGCCTTTACTTGTTTTTGTTTTTTTGAGGGATGCACTTATGTAATTTTCAGCCCGTCCTCACTAGAAAAATGACAGTATAGGTCAGCCAGCAAAAATGAGCTATAGTCACATTTATGCCATCTTGCGACTGTAGCAATTATGACCCGGGGAAGTGATGCAGTCCAGATGACGCAAAAAGTGGACTTAGCTGCAGGAGACCACTGTTCACTTCTTGTTTCCAACCACGAGTGTCATGTTTCCAACTGTGAGTTGCGACATTTTTAACCCTAAACTGTAACATGGTGATTACTGTTGCCATGAAGATGAAGGTTGCCTAACTTTAAGGAAGTACTAGCCATGTTTCAACTGATCATTTTAACCCAAACCATGATCCTTCCCTGAACCTAACCAAGTGGTTTTTGTGCCTAAACCTAACCAGACCTTAACCACAGCGATGGCACACCATAAAACATCACTATTTTTTAACAGTGATTTGTTTTGGAAAGCACTATTAAAGCAACATTATGCAACTATTTTAACTTAAAATAACAGCTTCAGAATCATTTTGTAACTTGTAATAGGGTGAATAGTGCATCTTTCATTCCCACTCCATGCCCCGAATGCCTGTTCTTGCACTATGTAACTATAACTATATGCTGCTGCTGCTTCATATTAAAAGCTTTCCACTGACAAACTAACAGAATGCTTTTATCGTGAAGAACTTATAGGAAATGAAACGTGTTTATAACAGGAAAGTACAAACATCAATTAGCGTCCTGTAATTACCACTTGTAGCAGCAGAGGCTGCTGTTGCTGCTCAGCAGATGTGGCGTAATCTTGCTTTAATGTTACGCTCCTATACACCCCTCTGCGTTATTTTGAAATCTCTCCAATAGGGGGCACTGAAAACACTTATGTCGTTTTAGAAGTCACTGCAAATAGACCTATTCTGTTCAGTATGAGGACGTGTTGGTCATTTTTGATTACACCTACCTCTTAATTTAATTAATAATTTTGCTTTGGACAAAAGTGTCTGCCAAATGAATGAATGTAATGTATCAACCTTTTCATACATTCTTAAAACATATAAATACAGACATAAATTTGATTCAACCACATTGGTCCAGACTGAAACATCTCAACATACCATTCACCCCCTCAGGAAGAATTATGATAACTTTGGTGATCCCTTAACTTTGTGTTTAGTGGCATCTGTGAGGGAAGTTATTGAATGAATACACACACACACACACACACACACACATATATATATACATATATATATATATATATATATATATATATATACATACTTGTGTGAACTTGTGAAGTCAGAATGCTTAGTGACAGTCATAAAAACCATATTTGTGCGTCTGAACAGTATGTTTCTGTGTGAAAGAGAAACAAAGAACATCTGTTCATGCAGAAGCATATCCTGCCATGTCTGTATGGGTATAGCCACGCATAGAGTAGTCACAACAACTCCTAGAGGTCGGGGTGAAAGAGATAAAGGAGTATTCACCCCACTCTTCGGGGCTCACTCCTCTGCAGCAGCTTGTATGTCCGTATCGAGTGTGAGTCTGCCATGCTCTGAGCATTAAAGAAAGTGTGACAATATTGAGAAATTGTTTCTTTCCTTATTTAAGACAAGTGCAAGAGGTGCATTGAGGTGCACGCCAGTCTCATTCACTCCTTTGACTGTTCTCCACACAGCTCAAATCTGTGCAGCTGGTGAAGAGACTACAAGTCGCCTAAGTCAACCTCCCCTGACAAAAGCTAGTAAATGACTCCCAGGGTGAGAATAGACCTGGCTTGAATGGCACGCCATCTGAAATTAAATGAGGATACAGTATTGAAGACCAAGACATCTGAAAGGTAAAGACATTCCTTTAGGGGTGATGACCCGTTGACAAAGGAATGAATGAATAATGTCAGTTGAATGTCTGATTGAGTGATTAAGAACCCAAACTGAACTCAGGGTGAGATTGCTTGGGTTGTGCATGATAAAAGGGGTAAAGGTCAAAGTTAAGAAGTTCCTATGTTCTCAGGATGTGTGAAAATAATGAATGATAAACATGGACCAGAGACTTATAGGCAGTTACAGCTGTGGATTAAACACTGTGGGTTTCCTGAAAATGGCAGTTTCGGTTTGAGTCAAACTGAGAAATTACAAAAAGGACTTGAAGAATGTTAACAGTAAAAGTGAAAACGAAAGCAAGGGTGGATTGGAAGGCATTATCAGATCATTTTTTTAATTTGTCTAATATAGAACTTTAGTCTTTGACCAAATATCTGCACTTTGTGTTTTGTGCTGGTTAGCATATGTTAGCATGCTAAACTGCTAAACTAAGATGGTAAATATCAATATGTTAGCATTGTCTTTGTTAGCATGTTAGCATGCTGATGGTAACATTTAGCTCAAAGCACCACCGTGAGCTAAATGTTGCTTAATGTTAGTGTCATGTTAGCATGACTGTAGACTCTTAGGGCCCTGTTTTCCTCTGTTTGGTAATTTCCTGGCACCAAACAAGTTTGAGTTAGTGATAAAACCTGTTCAGACTATCTTTTATCGCAAACGCAGGTGCAGAGTTTAACAGTAAAATAATTTGGACTAACACAGTTGTCCTCAGGATGTGTCCTGAGCTCTAATTTTTCAATCTCATGTCAAGAGGATTATTATAGGGAGTTTGCAGTTTTCCCATTTGTAGTCTTAAAACATTTGCAGTAGTGTGTTTTACATAATTATCTCTAAATCAATTCTGATCTGACCTGTTAATATAAAACCTAACCTGACCTTCAATCAAATACAGGATCGGAGCTGCTAATGGATGGTGCTGGCAAAGGCTTGGAAAAAATAAACAGTGAAAATAATTAAATTAAATGTAAAGAAATGCACTGATATGTGCAGATTGCCGAGGCAGAAGCACCATACATGTTTTTAATGGATTATGTTCACTTTTCTTTCCTCCTTGATGGCAGAGCATTATACTCACACCTCTCCAAAACTGTTTACTTTATGCACAGCTGGCACAACGTGGATATCTTCATTAATAATTTAAATATTTGGACAAAACAGTGATAGTGATGCTTTTCAGATGCTAACCAGCGAATTTCACAAATTCATTCTACCATTGTCAGAATATTTGGAGTGATGTAAGCTGTTAATATTTGGGGTGTCCTGAATTAATATTTTGGAACTTTAGGTGCTTCACAAAGATTTCAGGACTAGTCATAATACAGATGTTTCATCTTTATCATAGCTACTGTGTCTAATTTAGAGCAGGAAAGACTTACTTGTAATAGTAACAATCCACTATAACAGCCAGTATGCTCATATAGCATTAGCAGTATATTGTCTTTATATATTTATGCACAAGGAACACATACTTTGTGTTCCTTGTGTATAAAATGTGTGATGAAAATGCTTCATTGTTTAAAAGTGTTAATTTGTGGCACTGTTGCCCTTGTGCCATTTCTATTGACACAGGCTGTGTAAGTTGTAATTATCTCTCTGCACTGCCCACACCATTTATTGCACAAGGAAATTAAAGTGAGTCTGACTCTGACTCTAATTTGACCCTCTGCACCCATAGCTTCTCCTCTGCCAACCACGGGCAAAGTGACAGACTGCTGTTGCAGCTGGGATCAGCAGCTCTGTATTCCTGTAGCAGAATGACTGACATATTTCTGGGATGGGATGGCCCATTGGTCAGCTTACCTGTTGAGTGATAAGAGCACAGACTCAGAGAATACTGTTTCCTGAAGTCTGTAAAACACAAACAATGTGAAGATATGACCACTTTAATTATATGACAGCAACATTGTGTAGTATTTTGCCCTGTAATCAGCTCAGCTGACATTTAGCTGACATTTGATCAGTTACAAAAAGCAACCTGCCAGCCGACAATCTGGTTAAAGCCGGGGCTGTAATTATGGGTACAAGTTCAGAAAAAATTGATTGTTAGAAATAACAAAGCGACTCACAGCAGAAAAAATGCATACGCCCACACACATATTTGACCGCCATAGCTTTTTTTGACAGTGCAGTGACAAACTACTGCAAATATCATTTATGTCATTCCCTTTGTAGAGAGGAAATAGATTTTCCATTACCTCATGTGTATATTAATGATATTATGCTCTTCAGTAAAGTTTTACAAGATTAGACTATTAGATTGAGGACACAAAAAAAGTCACAAAACATGAATTTAGCCTGAAGCTACAGTGCTAATAATCTTAAATAACAAGCAGTCAAGTGTTGCAATGATTTAACCCAAAAACTTGTAATCTGAAGCAGTGGGGAGTGACCTCCCTTTGCAAAAGTCTAAAACTTCCTCACAAGGACTGAATCACAAGAACACACCAGATACACACACACAGCGTGGTTCTGTGTGATGGCACGCTGGCCTGTCATGCTTTCTCTGGATGGGATGACAAGTCTTGGTGCAGTGCAGTTTATCACTGCACCAGTGTCACTAAAGTTGACACTGGAGCGGGATCGTGCGGGCTATCAGACAGCCAAGCCTGCACATACACACACTTGTGCAGAGACACAGTGGTGGTATACAGATAGGATGGGGGGGGTGGTGGTGGTGGGGTTTGACAACTAAAATCTAGGCATATTCTGTATGCAAATAATGATATAATGTAGTGTAATACAGTTAAATGAAAGGAAGGTAGAAGCAAGTTTCTGTTTTTTTTTAGTGTATGAAAACCATTTTGCAGCTAATTTCAAAGTTAAAGTTACTTGACTGTACAGTTATGTTGTAAAGCAGTTCAAAATGTGGGCTCATTTGAAGAATGATTCTACTGTTATGAACTTATGTGTGTCTGGTGTGTGGAGACAGGAGCCAGAGTGATCTACAGAAGCTGGGGATTGGCCCATTGGCTAGAGGTCTCTGTAGGCAATTGCTTAGCTATATGACATCAAGCTACACAAGCAGCCAGGCCAGCCAGCTGATACCGAGGCAAGACTCCCACATCTCACAGCCACGCTGACCTTTCTTCTCAGACTATTCCCATTATAAGATAGGACATGAGGGATCAATCAATGGTTTGATAAGTATGAAAGTGATATGAATTAGGAACTGTTTGTTATTTATGAGGGGGAAGGGGGTGGTGCAAAACAGGGGAGGCACATCGAATATTTTTTTAAGCACTGGGGAGGGACTTATGTTTGGCATAGGGGAGGGACATACAACTTTAAATGGTTGCATTTTGTATTTATTTTAAATATGTTTTTTCATTTCAAAATATGTGTTTTACCGCTGTATAATGACGGGACTCACTAATTCAAATGGGCGGGCTTTGTTGTCGCTAATTTATGAGAAGTTCAGCCCGCTGTGTGCTGTAAATGGGTCCACACCGTTACCACGCTGGCGTACACCTGTGGTGTGCTGAGTAGGCAGAGTCCGCACACCATCTGACAGTTATCGTAGCCAGCAGATACGCCAGATCTGCTGCTAAATTTCAGCATTAACGTCACTACAACTACATGGACCATACCACAAACAAGTTAAGGGAGATTGATAAGACAGAGAAATGATGAATGTCATTCAGGCTCACATAGAATCATATTGTGAACATTACTGTCCATGCCTGCAATTATTTGTCAGCTAGGAAAGCTACCATGGCTTTTGCCCTGTAGGCCGACATTGTTGTTTGTTTTGTCAGTTGGCAGTTATGTGGTTGCTGCCACTGGCTGATAGATTACACTCCATTTAAATACATAGTTTAAACAGTTTTCGATGTTAAGCAGTGCACCGGAAATGGAGTGGACACAATCGCAAGCCAGCAGGGAAAAAAACAGATAAACACGCCGAGAGTAACCATGGCTAGTGAGGATGCCTTTTTGTTAATCTGCAAAGGAAGACCTACACCAGAGCTAATTTGGTGCAGAAAACCAAAAGGCTTTTTCAACCCCAGGATTTCGTTTTCAAGTAACTTTCATTAATGCGATCATGAAAGGGCTGTGCCAACTGATATTATTCTGGCCACTGCTGCCACTGTTGTGTATATTACAGTTTATTTGGGGAAATGGTCGTTAATATGCACGTTTCTAATGTTGGCTGTGTGTGCGCTGTGATATGTGTGTGTGTGTGTGTGATGTGTAGGCTTATTAAATGTTGTTGGTTTTGTGTGATAGGAGGCTGACTGTCATGCACCTTTATTCTGCTGAAGTGCACAGAGCTTGGGTGATGATGCGATTATTTGTGAGGAGGATTTGCATTTTGCTTAAGAAATTAGCTGTTTGTTTGGTGATAACTCTCACTCCCTCAGCGCTGTTTGCTCGTTACATTGGCTGGACTAAGTTAGCGTCTTATTTTTGTTTCAGAGCTGGAATTATCAGAGGTAACTTTTGCAGTACTATAGGAGAGGACACAGTCAGTTGGGCTGCTAGTTTGCTTTTTTTTTTTTCGACGAGGGAAGGGGGGTCAGAGAGCCAAGGTTTAAGAGTGACGGTTCGCTACTAAATGTAATGGTTGGTAAAGGTCAGCCTTTGCTTTTTATTTTCTCCAATACGACCTACCTTTGGTGTGAATATAATAAAATATGGTTATTTATGGTGGAGGGAGGGTCATGCATTTTCCTCCAGTCACTCAGGGAGGCTCAAGGAAAAATATTTGTAGCTCTGGGGGGGGTCGAGATAAAAAATAAAAAAAACAAAGTCACACCCCAGCCACCCCCCTCCCTCTGATAAATAACGAACAGTCCTTTATAAGCTATTGCAATCACACTTTGCTTTTTTTAAATACAGTGCTTACAGTCACAATCTATGCTGCTGAAAACTCAAACCCGGAAGAGACACACAAAGCAAATATGGACATTGAAAAAAGTGAATTTTGAATGAAATTTTTTGCATACAAAATGCTGCTGTTTAACATAACTGATTATAAATCTGTGGCTCTAATACATTTAACCTTTTACATAAGCATAATTGTGTGTGTGTGTGTGTTCATATCTGCAAACGTCTAAACTCTGCTCATGTTTGAAGGACCTATATATATATATAAATTGCCCCTTCAGCTTGTTTATGAGTAGGTGAGCAGTTTGTGCATGTGTGTGGGTGGTGGTCATATTCTAATCTTGAACAGAGGGAATAACCTTTCATTTCTTCACTGTTGCTCTTTGTCTCTCTTGCCTGCGGTTTAATCCAGAATCCCAGAAGGTTAGCATATTCATTATGGAAGTTTCTGAACATTTCGGCATGTTTCCTTCCCTCAGTAGCACTTGAAAGATGCAGACTGTACATGCAGAGTGGCATTCACATTTTAATGTTGTAACCCGAAATTGAAGGAAGTTGCTTGGAGTGCTCTGCAGTGAAATTACTGACTTGCATAAATTATCTGGACTGCATTACTTTAAGAGATGCCAAGGTCTGATTTATAACATTAACCACCTGAAGTGGCTGTTTTTAAATTGATGCAATGCTTGTGCAGTCATGTAGTGGTAAAAAAAAACAAAAACACGCATATGTCTGGCATGCAAATGCACACTAACATTTCTGTCCCTTTTGTGTACTTACACAAACAAATGCCTTTTGACCTAAAGAGAAGATCAAGTGCAATGCACTGTGCTTGAAAACCACAGAACTCCATTTGTTATGCATTTGATGCCTAACATTTCCATTTCTCTCTTTCTCCTGCCAGTCCGGGAGGATGCATGAACTCTTTCTGTTGTAGGCTTCATGCCTAAACTCTGTTTTTTTAATCTATCTCCAATACCCACTACACCCTGGATGCAGTGCTCTGGATGGAGAATATCACAATGATATTATTCATATGCAGCCAGGTTTAGGTAATCCTTCCAACGCTGAGACCAAACCATAAAAAGGACGATGAATTATTGAAGAGCATCAGAGAAATAGGAAACCTTTCTCTGAATAGGATCAACCTTTTGGGAATGCTTCAAAGAGCATTCAATAGTCTGCAAAAAAACCCCAGCCCTCTCCCTGCTTTATCCCTGTCGAAGAGCTCTGCCCTGGCTCTGAGAGAGAGGGAGAGAGAGCGACAGAGGGAGGGGGAGAGACTGAAAGCTCACCTATTGTTCACCCTTTATTTGCATGAAATTGTTTACCACCTTTTCATGCTGTTCTCTCTTTTTTCCATACCTGTCCCCTACTGCTCCATTTTTCTCGCTTTCTGATTTTGTCCTGTCTCTGCTCATTTTAACAGAAACAGATGGCGGTGACTGAAGCATGCTGTAACGACAGTTACAGCTCAAATTGGTGTGTACTGTATGTATGTATAGTGTAGATTTGAAATGAGTAAGCATGTAGTTGAGTGCTCAGCTTTGTGTGAAATATTCTGCAATGTTCATAAATATAAAGTCTGGGTACCATATTTATCTTTGCTTTTAAAAACAAAGTGCAAAGTTAGAGTAAAAAAGTGCGGAGGTCAGTTGGGGTGGATGCAAGGCATAATACTGTATGTTGCCTCAAGCTCTGAAGATGGCAAGAACAAACTTGGTGCGGGGTGAAATCTTTGCCAGCCACAAAAGCAAGAGCCAAGTTATTTTGTTATCATGAGCCAAGACATCGCCCAACAATGTCTAACCACTGCTAAACTTATACCAACGACCATAAATCCTAAACATATCTGAGGAGCTTTTGTATCTCTTCCTACAGTATGAAACATCTCGTGTTTTTTTCTCACCCTGCACTGCAAGTATGAAGCTGGAGATATCCTGTATTTTTCTTACTTTCAACAAATCCTACAAAATGACCAAAACCAAAAATGCACTGTTCCTACTAACAAATATTTTCTGTCTTGCCAAAACCTTTTGTAGCATATTCCTGTGTGCCATAGAACTCCAGTGTTGTCAAAAACTGTTTAAGTCCACCTCTACTAAGAAACGTGTTCTTCTTTTTGTTCCTACAGTTGGATGTTGAAGCTTCACTGTGCAGAATGATGTATGTTCAGAGTTTGACACTAGAAGGCTGTTTGCACATTCATCCGCTGAAAGTGAAAGTTTCTCTGCTCATTGAAAACTCAGATTTTAAGGGGCGGGCCTACGAGACGATTTGTGACATCACAACTACTTTTGAAGCCAGTCATGGTCCAATATTCAATTTACACAAGTGTGATATGGACACTTGAAGCCTCCAGTTCACAAACACTGAGAATGGACAGTGAACAAGGAGACATCTTGTGTCCAGCTGTTCAACTTCTGAAATTAAAAATATTTGCATACTCATAGATTCTGGAATTTTTAATTAGGGAGAATGAGTAGATACCACTTTAAGGATTTTGATGTGGTAATTACAGTTTGTTTTTGTGGAAAAACCGCATCAGACACACATTATTGTTCCAAGCAGAGTTTTTCTGTCTGGAGGGGATCTTTAAAGAAATACTTTGGTTACATTAACTTAGCATAAAGACACTGAGACAGGAGGAAACAGCGAGTCTGACTCTGTCCGATGTTTGATCTGTACAAGAAACTCATACAAAAACTTAATTGTAAAAATGACAATTTGCGGTTTTACTGGGGTGTTATGTCACTGCACCTAGCCAAGAAACAGTCCAGCACTTAACCCAAAATAAAAACCCTGAACACTACACACTTGAATAAACAAAATTTAAAATCCCAGTAATGAGCCACAACTTTGCACTGGGTGACATGTTCTTTTATTATGATAAACATGCACTATAGTTTATTTTGACTCAGTTCCACATACCACACCATACACACCACAGGTGTGTTAATTATAGACAGAAATGATGATTCAATGAATATTTTTGCAGTGGGGAAGGTGGAAAAGTATTGAAAGACAGACATGTTTGGTGTTTGCCTTTTCATGGGATTTTTCAGCAATAAGAAAAAAATAGAATAACACCAGCCTTATCATTAAAGAAGTGAAAACCCAGTGTTATTCTTTGTGTTTGGTATGTTAATGTTATTCAGCTGGATTTGGATTTCTGCCACCCTGCCCTCCCTCACTTACCTGGATTCACCTAATAGCTGTCTTTTCCCCTAGGGCAGATGCTACAGGCTAGATTTCCTGAGACATCTCATTCAGATTACATGGTCACTAACTTTGCAAAACACAGTGTGCTTTTTTACACTTAAATGAATTTGAAAAAAAAAAAACGTGCATGTACTTCTCAAAAGCGTGATTTTTGTCACTGAGACCGTCGGGTTAAAGCGGAGTGACAGCAGATGAAAAGCGTGAGATGTAAGAAAGATGTTGGACTGCGGAGACGGAGAAAGGATCGGACAGAGATGGATGAAGTGAGCAAGGGAGATGTGCATTTCTATCTGTCTTCACTTTATATGTCTATCTCTATCTATATCACTTTGTCTATCTTTATCTGGACTTGCACACTGCCCCTGAGTTCTTCTTTGTTCATTCACACTGATGGAATTTAGGGAAGAGAGTGAGAAAGGGGGAGAGCAAGAGCAAGACAGCTAGACTTTATTGCTGTGACCCTCTCCTCCAGCAGGATGTTTTCTGTCAGCAACACTTACCGCTCAGCCTCTGCAAAACCACCCACACACACACACAACTCACAACACATACATGATACGCATGCGAACACACAGCTTACCGTTGCAAAGATGGACATGTAAGCCATTTCAGAATGTGTGCCAGGGTCACCTGCTGCACAGCAATGAGCCTTTTCTCTGTTCGCCAAGTTAAAGAGGTAAAGGTAGAGCAGGGGGAGAAAAAAGAGAGGGGCGGGAGAGGGAGGGAGGGAGGTGCAGGCAGAGAATGCTTTTGTGTTGTCAGCAGAAACATTGTTTTATGGATGCAGTGTTTACAGTGGTGTTGCCATATTGTGTGTGTGCGTGTGTGCGCGTACATGTGTGTCTGTTTGTTTTCTCCTTTGGATGTATTTGGCCTTACCTGTCCACAGGGATGAATTAAACCTGTCAAAGTTTTGCTTGTGTGTGTGCGTGTGTGATGTTCTGAGATGTATTAGGCCCGTCTATGGACACGTTGACTGTTTGTTTTAAGCCTGCCTGCAGGGCTTATGCATTCTGCATGAGAGTACTGCGCTTTATGTGTCAAACCCATTTGTTTGCCCAAATGCTCAGTGAAAGCACAAACACTCGGCGGACCTTTTGTTTGTGTAGTATTCACCCACATGCATGCTTGTTACAGACTCAGACACACGCGCACACAACGTCAAGCATTCACGAAATGCGCACACAATCACTCACACACTCTGAACATTCGACTTAACTGTCTGATAACACTTTCCCAAAGTCAAACTCTCAATCTACATGCACATGTCATTTTTTAAGGAATGAATCAGAGGAGAGCAAATACTTGCATTAATGAATCCATTTGTGGTATTCTTGTATTCCTCTCAAATCCGTAGGCACTTTGTTTGAAAGTAATCAAGTTAAACTTCAACTTACAAACCAATATTTGCAGTTTAAAACAAAAAAAAAATGTGTTATATATTCTCAGTCTTCAGTGGGCTTATTGTGGCAGGACAAAGTGGACTGATGGGAGTTGAACAATTTTGGGATGATTTTCTTCTGAAGAAATACTCCCAATTGAAACTGTTCACAGTAAGTATGTGTACTGTACATGCAAACTAGACATGATGTTCACATGGAACACAGACATATCCCTGTATACATGATTCTAACATTATCCATGTTGTGTGTGTCTATGACTCCACCCCCCCCACCCCCCTCCCCCCTCTGTCATTTCTGTTTTAGTTGGGGATGAATCCAAATTTTCAGCATGTAGGTCATCATTACATTTATTTTTATCAGCATATTTTTGTTTTGCTGACTAACTACTATGTGATTCGACTTGAGGGACTACACACGTGGCAGACAGCGATTAGACCCTTAATAAGATGTTTACATGCCACACTATGGCAGCATCCATATGTACTTTGATGTGCTAACAGTCATCATGTCAGGTCTATGAGGGCCATAAGGGAACAAAATGCACTATGAGGTGAGACTTCAGACCTCATTTAATGCCATGAATATGAATGCTATATAAGCCATCTGAAGGTATTTTTCTAAATGGTTCTTATCTGTACTGACATGAATTTATGCAACATATGTGCAAGGTGTGCTGCTTTACATCATGTCACAGATATAGATGATGCTTAATATACATAGTAAAGCTTATCCTTTACATGAACATATATACAAGTACAGTGCAAATATCTACTTTTTCTTCACATCAAACCCTTGACTGAGGATCATTACAACTGTGGTATCTAGTTTAGTTGGATGAGAACCCTTGCCAGTGTAATAATCAATAATCTTCCACCGCTGAAGTCTGCATGTCTGCAAGTGTAGGAAAGTCCAGATATTTGAATTCAGCCTGTTCTGGGTTATATTGGGGTACCAGGATACAGGCTTATCCAGGTGTCTGAAACCAGAATATGATGTTTACATTGTGATGTGAAAACACAAACACAATCCTGCAAAATCCTGATCATAATCAGATTAATGCACTCAGTGATGTCTGAGGACTATATACTAACTGAGACATTGTAGTTTTTAATGTTGAGAGCACTGGGAATTAAATTTGATTGACATCCACTGCAGTGGGATGATTGCAGAAGTCTTGGGTGCAGATATCTCAAAACACATAAAGCACATAAAGTGAAAACTACCAGCAAAGCTAAATACTATATGTGAGAAATTATTTCTCATATTTGGCTGAAACGACCAGACTAAAGATGTTTATGACACCATCCACAGAGATCAGAGTGAAAATCCATTTTAATGGGGATTTATTGAGTGAGACATTACCTCTTCTCCATGCAAAGGTGAGGCAGCACATATTAGTAGTGAGTTGGGGTAATTCTGTCTCAGATCTTGACAATAAAGATGGAGAAAGGTGTGTAAAATTTTAAAATCTAAATGTAAAAGTGGAAAAATACAGAAGGATATTGGTATCCTATGGAAAAGCAGCTCATAGTCAGCTGCTAGTTTAACTGCAAGTGGATAATTTCTGTGACAGGAGGATGAAGGAACATGGTGACAGAATCCATACGCAAACCAATATGGAAACATATTTCCAGATGAACCTGTTCTGTGTCCATTATAATGTATGGTGTATGTCTGTACTTTAACTGATTAGGACTACTGAAATTTAAGTCATGTTTCTGTCATGTTGATTTGACTGCTAATGACACTGTTTGCAGCTTCAAATGGTTTCACTGCGCCTTTGATGAAAGGGTTTGGAAGTCCATAGAGACACAGACACACATGCTGAAGTCCCTTCCACCCTCATGACACCACTACACAATGCTCTCACCGGGCGAACCGTTTTTTATTCGTTTAGCATACATTTGCTTTTCATGTCCACCTCAGCCTTTGTATCTCACCCCTCGCCTCCCCTGCCGCCTTCATGCTGTAACACCAGCCTCGGTGTGTGGATGCTCAGAGCAACATGGGCTCGGGATTGATTTCTTAGCATCAAAAGGTAGGCATCCACATCCAAAAGCCCTTTCATCTGAATACTGAGCACAAAGACAGGAATAGGGGAATATTTTATTTTCTGATTATGTGTCTTTCTGTGGGTGCGATGGGTGTGAGTGCAAACAGCTTGAGCTCAGATATGTGCAGCCAAGATCTGTCTGTGATTATGCTCCTGTTCTGCAGTGCCCTTATTTAATTTCAGTGGATTCAACAGATATAGGTTATCTATGAGACCTTTCATGCCATGATATCTTCACATTTTTAGTCCAGAAAAATATTATTTTGCTGCTGTGCCTGTTTGTTTCTTAGTCTGTTTGTCGGTCCGTAGCCCTGTTCTGCACCATCTACTGTACTTCCCTGTCCCTCTCTCCTTGCCCCAGGTCCCTGCCACATGCAGGTACTGAGCAGACACACCCTGGGGACTCACACACCCAATCCAACCATCTGTCACCCACATGCAAGCTCCATGTGTGTCCGCACAGAGGGGTGTGTATGTTCAGGGTTCAAATCTGGGTATCGTCCCCGCGGCCACTGAGCTGTTTGTCCACTCCACATCTCAGGAGAGAGTGTGTGCACGTGCGTGCATTCGTGTTATCTTCACTTGTGTGTGGCTATCAGATCCGTGTGTTCCTACATGCGCATCTGCATCATGTTGCCCTAGGAAGAGCTTTGAGCCGGCCCCAGGAAAGCCTTTGGGAATTGGTTCGGGAAGGCTTCAGGGAATGTGTGTGCAAAGCTGTCAGATGGATTTGTGTCCATCACAACTGTGTTTGGCCCCAGGGCCGTGACAGAAGATCAGAACAGAGAGTTTCTACAAAGGAGCAGCAGATACAGTGCAGACAGAGCCCAACTAACCCACTTCTAAAGTAGAGCAGTGACAGAAATGTGGAGGGGCTGGGGTAGGGAAGCGTGTGACGGTCTGAAGATCTTCGGGTCCTGACACTTTCGATGATCCTCTCATTTCTGTGGTTTTCTTTATCATAGACTATATACTGTACATATTATCACATATATGATTGTTTTTCTCCAATATGACACTATTATCTGTAGTTTTTCCAGCTTTATGTGTGGATAATTACTCCTACTGTAAAAGTTAGCATCACCATACTGCAGCACTCATGTAGAAATGTGTATATAATATAATACCTTCACTTAAGCTTCAAATAATACATTCAGGATGTACAATATAAGGTATAAAATTGATGACAAATAACACTAAAAACCTCTATGACAATGCCTATGCTTTTGATTGACCTCCACTGCTTATTTGCAATAATGTCATAGTTGACTGCAACAATTGCAGGAGCTATATACAGGGACAAGCTCCATACGAAAGGAAGCAATGCTATAAACAGACTATATAGTTCAAGGCCATCTCTTTCCTCCTGAGATTCCCTCTGCGCTGTGTGTGTGTCTCTCACAAAAAGCTTTAGCTCCCTCGCGCTTTTCTCCCTGTTTCCCTCCCTCCTGCTTTCACTAATCATTGGATTTAGCTCTTCTGTATTTATTTGTACTTATCAGTAAAATGAAATGCATCAATGATGAAATGAACTTATCATGATGTGAAAGAGAAAACAGTGCTGTGTGCTTGTAAACACTTGACACATACTCCCACTGAAATTGTCTTGTACATAATAAGTGCTGTAGCGTGATCTGTGCGTGTATGGTTGTGCGTGTGTGTGTGTGTGTGTGTGTGTGTGTGTGTCAGGACGACAAGAAGATGAGAGAAGACAGACACAACAGTTGCGTCATGATTGTAACATCTGAGCCATTTATGATTTATTTATGCATCTTATTTGTTACTGGGGTAGAGATGTTTTGCTAACAGAGAGAAATGTATGGCTGGGGGCTAATGCAGGATGGATAGATGCATGGATCCAGCAATAAATAGCAAAATTAATGACTTAATCAATTTATCAGTCACCAATTCAGGCAGCTGGGCAGTCAGATATTTAAAGTAAAAGTCTGACATTTTGGGAAATACATTTATTTGGTTTCTTGCCAAGAGTTAGATGAGAAGATTGATAGCACTCTCATGGCTAGCCAGAGGCAGCACTGAAATGTAAAATGTCAAATTGTCAATATACACTTCAGTTTTTGTCCAGTTAAAGAACAACAATTACACAATTGTTGATTAAACAATAACATGTTAATTAGTTAGCTTTAGAGGTGCCAGTAGATTATGGTATTGTTACCTTTGGACTGAGCCAGACTGAACAAGGAAGCAAATTAGCATATTTCTCAAAATGTCAAACTATTATTTTAATGGATGGATGATAAAAAAAATACAATGTAGATATACTGTGCACTAGATTTTTACAAGTAGTAATGTGTGCAATTGTCTGACTGAACACTGTGATAAAGCACAGCGTGAAGCTTTCAAGCTGTACCTTAAATGCCTGCGGTGTCAAATTGCATACTGTATACAGTATTAATGGTGCCCTTTTCCCTAGAACACACTAACACAGTAACAGCAAGACCCTCTCTGTTTTCAGCTTGTGATTGCCTGTCTCACAGCCGCTCAAATTGGCAAAGTGTGGGAGAACGTGCTCCAGGTATGGTGCAGAAATTCATTATCTTTCAAGACAGATTGAATCAACATGGTTTAGAAAGGAAATTGCTATGTAGACGATTGTTTTCAGCATTCTCAAGACAGTTCACTTTTTGAAATCACAGGCTGATTCGCAAGTGCTTTCACGTGGCATATCAAACTTTCAGAAGTAAGTGGTGTATCCATGGCAATTAAGCAAAGCATCCCTTTAGTTTATCTGCACTGATGTGTGAACTTTTCCAGCATCTTCTGAAGATGACAAATATTGACTCTCAGATTTGCTCTCATCTCGGTCGTCACTGAAATGATTTAAACACAGAAAGAGCTTCTTGAGGAGAAAAGTGATATTCAGAATATTTAGAATATTCTTATAACTTCTATATTTAGAAGTTACAGCAAAGTACAAAAAGTATCAATCAGGCAGGTTTGACCCTTTGCTTAATGATTATTTTACATCATTGAAATAAACACTTATGGGAAATGATTATCTATGTGTTAATTATCTCCTCCCTCTCCTTCTTTTGAGTTTGTCAATAGTCAAGAACCATTACTGGCAATATTACTAAGTATTCATGAAGCACTTACAATGTACACGTAGCTTGTGTAAGCATTTGGATGTCAAGGGGGGACTGCTTATGCGGTGTTGGGGGGTAACGCGTTACAAACGTAACAAAAGTAATGTGTTACAGCAATATATGACTTTTAGCAGTAACATAATGTAACACGTTACTAATAGGATTTCAGTAATATTATTATAGTTATTATGTCAAGTAACACGTTACCACCCAAAATTACGACAGATGCACTCACTTGTCTGTTTTATGGTAAAGCGGCTCCATTTTCCCCCAATCTGATTGCTTTTAAAACGTTGCTTTACTCTAACACCTTTACTCTGACAGGTAGCTAAGCTAGCCAGCTAGCTACTGGTAGAGTAAACTGAGTTGCTTTTTTCTGAAGTGGCAGGTGATTTCAAATGCAACATTTCAAACAGAACTTAAAAAATATCACCAAATACACAAGCTGTTTTATGTGCAACTTGGCTATCTGTCTTGCTAGCTACCAGTATGGTAGCCTGGGGGGGTGATTTTAGCTCTGCCACACTGGTCCTGCTGCTAGTATGAGGAGCATAAAGTGCCCTCAAATTGGGATGAGTATTTCCCAATTAGAAGGTACATTATTAACACTAATGTGTGATAATGATAAAATTTTAAGCATGCATAAGTAATGTCATTCATTTTAGATTTTTTTACATCATGTACATATCAGTGGATATGTACATGATGTGTTGTTGAAGTTATCTGGTTAATTCAAATGCAGCACAGCCCAGAGCCACAGAAAGAAATGGGTGCTTAAAAGAAGGTCAGCTGATCACATAGCTGGCCCACAAAGAAAACAAGTCCACCAGAGGTCACAGTACAAATCAATGGGAGTTATTATGAGGTGTGTCATTTTTCCCCACTGCACCACTGCACCGCTACACTGGATCTTAGGGTTCCCCCACCTGCCAAATCCCACTTTAACCCCTGAAAGTAATAATAATAATAATTTTATGTTTACATACATACCTACATACATACGTACACACATACACATACATATGCATGATACATAGACAAGAATTAAAGCACATGACCAAAATAAACAAAATCAAAGGCAAACAGAGAGTATTTATAAGAAGACTAACCTATAGAAATGAGCTTTCAGCAGCTGATTAAAACAAACCACAGATTCATCAGATGACTAGTTTTTGTTAACAGCCTAGTGGCTGCATTTTGCACCAATTTAAGATGAGCTAGAGAGGACTGAGTAATGCAAGTACAGAGGGAGTTACAGTAGTCTAAGTGAGAAACTGCTTATATGTGTGAAAATGCGTGTGTGTGTGTGTGTGTGTGAGAGAGAGAGAGAGAGAGAGAGAGAGAGAAGAGTCCACACAGACCATTGCAGTTTACTCCAACCTCAACATAGACAGATGGACAAAGTGAGTATAGGATGAAGATGAGGAAAAATGTGATTGATTTGAATTTAAGTTGGTGGCGATGTAGCTGTGAAGCATACTGATATATTCTACATAAGGGGAGGGAGAGATGCAACAAAGGTCCCACGCCGAACTCGAACAGGGGACGTTGCAGCTCATGCGTCCTAACTCCTAAGCCAGGGGGAAGCCCCACTCATTTGGTGTTCTGATGAGCGCTGTCTAAGGCCGCATTCAGACCAACATTAGCTCTGTGTGAAAAAATGCAGCCCTTTCATTCATTTGAATGAGGCCACTTTGTTGACCCAGCAGGGGTGCCACTCTGGCAAAAAAAGTTCAACCTGCCTCAACTTTTGCTGGAACCCAATGCAACATCATCTGGAAGGACACTGTGCTGGTCAATCACACACTTAGAAGAGCACATTCCTTTGTAACATAAACTTCTACCGTTAACCTTAATTGCAGCCGTGATAACTTTCCAGACTCATGGTATTATGAACTGGTGTTTTGGAAACTGATAAAAGTTCGAACTCAAGGATCTGTTACTCCAACTGGACTTCCTGGATCGTATTTTACGCCCTCCAAAAAGGCCCCTTGCATTGAGCTGTTTTTGGACTGAACATCCACTCATAGGTCACTCCAAAATCTCCCAGGTGGTCAACTGGATTGAGGTCTGACGACGGTGATGGCCATAGCATATGATTTACACCAGTTTCACACTCATCAAACCATTCAGTGACCCCCTCAGCACGTCATACACATCACAAAGCATTGTAAGATGTTAATTGCTTAACTTAACTTTCCTCCATTTATCTACCATGTGGAAGACCCCAAGAACTGTGACTAGTTAGCTGGGGTTGCTTGTGTTTGCTAGCAGATGCCAGTAGCAACTGTTGATAGAAAGACAACAGGGTGCAAGTTGGAGAAGGTTCAGTCTTTTTTTTTTTCAATAACATAAGAGTTATTTTGAGATCTCAGAGCCATATCCACTGAAAACATTTTGCTTGCTGTGATTGTTGCTCTTCACAAAGAATAAAAGAATCAAAACACATCACTTTGGGTCTTAAATGAATGCCCAACACAGCCTGATGACAAATTCTGCTAGTGTTGAGGTGATGCTACAACAATCAACTAATGTTGAACTATAAATCGATTTCTACACCAGAGGTATCCACGGCCTGTTGGAGAGTGGAGTAGATTAAACTGAAGTTCACTTACTATAGGAGAATGTGAATGAATATGTGTGCGTGAGTGTGTGAGTGCCGCACGTGATGCAGGTGATAGATGAGCATAATCTTTGCTGTTGAAACAGGACCGCTTGAATCAGACAGAGATTAATAGGGCTGTTGACCGGCTGGAGTGGCTTGTTACAGTAGTCACCAGATTCAGCCTACCCTTGATCTCACTCGCCGGCTGCACTTGTGTATAATCTCTGCCCACTGACTCCTACTTAGGCGGTGGGCAGAGTTTCTTTTTAAAGCGGGCACAGAACTGCCACTCTGAATCAACAGCCAAAACCAGTGAACAATCAAAACCCACACTGCAGAAGACAATCGATCAAAGTCCATGTACATTTCGTGATCTGGAGTTGTTAAGCTGAGCTTGCTTGTTGAAGTGTAAAAGAAAGCCATGTATATTTATGATTGATGTCTCTTTCTTTTTATTTAGGCACACAGGGGAACTTCTAAATAAGACATGAATTCTTAAAGTTGTAGGTTAACTATGGCAGCCGAAATGAAACTACATTCAGTGATGCTCCCATTCTCAATCTCCCTGCCAAGTTTGAGGGGGTTGTTTTGCTGCTGCAGCCAATTATACGTGAACTCAATTACAGCAGCACCACACTTAAGATTTCTTCATCATCTCCTCTCCTAAACATTACCTAACTCTCCCACTTAGGGGTATAAAATAGTCTCTGAATCTACTCAATTCAACTAGGAATAAGCTCATCAACCAGTGGAGCTTATCAGCCAATACTAGCACATTTTCCAGTGGGGAAACTCCTGATCAGTTTATCATCCTACACAATTCTCCTCAGGAAAACTTCCAGCTGCATTTACCGATCCACTCCATTGTCACAGACCACGCTTCCCTCAATATTTTCCCTCAATTTATTTGTATGGGGGTGTTGATACGATTTATAACTCAGAGATATCAGAGAGGAAGGATTGGCTGATCAGGAAAAATATGCCACTGACAGATTAACTTTTTTCAGTTGTGAAGTTTAGATTATGATCCCATCATGGACTAATATCAGTGCAGGTCATTGCTAAAAGTTACAATTATTAGAAACCACTTACGCATATAAGTATGGCTTGATCATGTTGTACTGAATCAAGGAATCATGACAACTCATGCATTAATTCATTATAATTCATCCATTAATGATAATTCATATTCCCTTAGCAGATACATTTCCCACCCCCCCTTTTTTAATATTTGTATGGTCATGGTCAGTAATGGATTAAGCCTAAAGGCTTGAAAACACAAAATGATCATTTCTAATGTGGATACCATTTAGGAAAGTCAATTAAGTATGCTGTCAAATATTTAAAGCAAACATTTTAGAGGGTTGTAGTTTTGCCATACTTGTTACCCTTGAAAATCTTTTCAATCAGTGTTATGAGCATGTTCATCTCTCCATGAAACCAAAACTCTTAGGGCCAAATCCACAAAAGGATTGTGTGGCTTTTGCGGCTGTTAAACCTGTGCAAATGAGACAAAAAGATAGCATGTAATTCACAAAGCACCCACAAAGGGTGAAATGCACCGCAAACTGCGCTGCCAAGCGAATGGCATCATGGTGCACCTGTTCTATTTGCATGTATGTAATTGCAAATAAGCCTTGTTCCAAAAACAGTCTAGTTTACAAAGACCAGCACTAATTGCCACACGCAGAGTGGTGCTATTAACATCTTCAGATAGTTGGTGTTAACTGTGCGCACACACACTCCTCACTCTCTCTCTCCCTCTCTCTCTCTCTTCAAATCTTCAAGCTTGTGAGGCTTGAATGATATTGAATTGATATTGAATGACATCAAGAGCAAAATCTTCAGTCAGGCGTTGGGGGAGGTCAAGTGGGTAGGGGGTGGTAGACTCATCTCAGACTTTCAGCTACTAAAAAATAAAAATGTCCTGACAGCTCTGATGGAGCTCAGGATTCATCCATAAGAGCTTCTTTATTACAAACAGTTCCACCGTATAAACCTGGAATCTGTGTGTAACAGCTGACCTGTGTAGATGTGAAGCAGAACACACAACATTAATTACTGTCAGATCCTGACAGATCCGGTGTTAATGAAACTACTGCGTGCGTAAATGTGCACAACCTCTTTCTCAGTTTGGAGACACACTTATTGTTTCAGCTGCTGTGTGATGCTGCAGCCAGCTGTGACACACAACCAGCTGTGGGCTACAAACATTAGTACGATGTTTCTGCAAAATCCTGGATACATTCAATGACACCTGAACATTGTAAGATTCAGACATTAATCTGACACATTTCAGACCTGCCTGAGTCACATTAATAGCTGTAGCAGATTTTGATGTGATTTCAGTAGATTATGTTATAGATGTGAAATACTAGAGAAGTAAAAGAAGCGAAATACTTGAAAGTTGGTTTGTGATTGTGGAGAGCTCTGTGTGTGCCCCTCTGCTAATTAAAGACATGCAAATTGCGACTTTTGTGCTCTCTGCAGTTTTCATTATGGAACAATCTGTGTGCTGAAATGTGGAGAAAAGCTTGAAACACTGGAAAGCGCTCTGCTTACTTAAACAGACACAAAACAAGGACAAATTGCACTCAGCTGCAAAACTTTATGGACGTGTTTGCGCCGGCATATCATTAGCGCAAAATCTTTTGTGAATAGGACCTTAAAATGGGGCAGTTTGCAGGTGCAAATGCTGTGCAATTCACGGGGCTATTAGTGGGCACAATCCATTCTTTGTGGATTTGGCCCTTAATCTTTCATTAAAAAAAATCAAAGTGAGTTTAGTAATAAACCTGACACTGACTCTTCATAGAATCAGAAAAAGCTTTTCAATACCTACATCAAAAACAGGTATCATGTTAACAGTAATTAAATAGAGCAGAAGAAGGAATTGAGTCCCTTTAAAAGTTTAATTTCAGTTGTCAATTCATCAACTGAAATTAAACTTTTTTTTACTATGTGGTGTGAATCAATCCATGTTTTTAGTCTGATATTTTTAATCATCACTACCCAACCACAAATTTCTTGTTCAGTCTCACACAGCTTATATTGGGTATTTGGGGTTTCCATTACTCTCCTCTGCAGATCAGCGCATTAAAATTTACAAATGTATGCCAATCAGGACAAGCTAACCAGCCAACCAGAATGAAGTCTTTTGGGAGCTTAATGACACAGACTGGCTTTATTCTGTGAGGATAAAAGCACAACCCGGTGCCTTTGCCAGTTTCACTGCAGTCGTTTTGCTCGCCGAACTCTTCCAACCCAGCACTGTAAATAGGCCCCGCAGCTGACCTAACACCTTCATCAAAGCCTCATTGACTCATCAGCAGCAAGACAAGAAGATGATCAATTTCCTCAACAAAGCATTTGTTCTTAACGTAGGGCTCTATACTCCTCATGTCTGAGCTAGGTGCTGAGAAAAGCTTTCTAATATCTCTTCTGTTTTGATATTTAAAAGCATTTGTTCCTTTCCTGTGGATCCATTGTTTTTTAAGCACCTTCCTTTTGACCTTGCATTTAAATCTGGAAAAAAATATAAATAGTTGAATAGTCACAATTCATTTTGCAGGCCATATGTTTCTCTTTCAAAAATAAATCATTGGATTGCTATATAATACTACTGTATTACAGAGCTGAAAATGTCTTCCTAAATTAAGATAAATCTGTCATTGAAACGTTAATATTCACATTCATTTCAGGGTAATTTTGCAATTTCCTCTAAAGTTCCAGCAGCAACAGACTTTTCATGTATAGAGGGAGGTAGACCCTGTCTTCTGCCATGACATATCTCCATCGAACTTGGAAAAATGAAAGTCCTTTGCCTGTCTTGATTTCCAGCATTAGGGTTGCAGAATTCATTTCAGTCAAATTGGGTGTCCATTCAGCTGCTCTCTTGCCCGTGTGGTGGACTTTTGGGGAGTTTTCCTCTACCTACTGTGGTGGCATTACCTCTTACATCCAATCCATTTGAGTGTAGAGGTGGATTCCACATCACTGTGTGCTGCTTTCTCAGATGGTTGCCAATAGTGGACATGATTCAGAGGGTAAAATTGCAGCCCTGTTGAAGAAGAAACCCCTCCAAAGTCAGTCACACATTCTACCATAGCTGTCACTAATCTTTTGTGTATGAGAGCGCTCTAGCAGAGCTTTGTATGCATGCCTGGAGCATTACGCAATACGAAACAAACAGCAGCAAACACTCATGCTCTGCAGCACCCCCCAGGTCTTGATGGATGTCTCTTAAGCAGGTGTCTAAGGACTGTTGACCTGATATTTTTGACTTTGGCTAAGAGAGTGACTTATTATTGTGCCACATCAGCATCAGCCCATCAACCATGACTCAGACAAAACCCAAACTTTGATTGCAAAGAAGATCAAGAGACTCTAGGATAGTGCAATATAGATGTGTTTGGTGCCTTTGAGCTATAGTATTGTAACACCCTGAAAAAGGTGCATCACTTGTGTATCTTGCATGCTTTAGCAAGCTAAGTGGAATGCAAAAGCTCGGAGTGGTGCACATAGGTGTTTACCTGCTATGATGACAGGATTCACAGCAATGCCTGATCCAAGCAGAGGCCGTATCACATGAGCAGAGGTTGAACCCTCATATCTCATCACCCTGCAATTCAATATTTGCTGAAGATTAACCACTGTAAAGTGATTTTTGACTTCCTCTTGACTGCTACAAAAGCTGGAAAAGTCCAGTTTATTGGCCAGAATTTCTGGATGCTGTGGCACAAGGGACAATGGTGGAACACTAAAGCCAGTTCCAATTCAAATAGAGTTACTACATGAAACCTTTACTTTCTTCTCACTTATCCTGTCTGGATTCACTGCAAAACAGAGTGATATTACATGCTAAAGGAACACAAATCAAAATGAATCAGAGGCTGCTCTTGAAATTACAACTATACTTCTTTGTAATAATGATGGCAATAGAATACTTATACTAGTACTATGCTAGTCTACTACTGACAATAAAAGCCTAAACAACTTAATTCATGATTTATATCCAACATTTATATATATGATAATAATAATTACTGGGCAGCAGCAGCAACATCACAGTCATACACCATCTGCAATTCTCTTTGTCAATACACACTAATTCTTGTGAGGAAAAATTAGGCACTGCCTTTTCTTTGGCTCTGTTGAAGCTTAAAGCTAGGAAATTTAACAATGATCAAAACATTGTAACACACATTTTTCAAGTAAAACTTAACAGTCTCATTATCAGGATAAACAACATCCCTATTGGGATGCTGGAAGCACTGCTTGAAAAATGGGAACTCTGCTGATTTAATCTGGACGTCTGGTCATATCTTTTCATACCCGAAGTAACTTTAAGCATTGTTTTAAGTGTCGTAAACAGTGTTAGGGCTATTTAATTTCACAGTTGAAAGGGAAAATTAAGATCAATGTGTTCCTACTGTAGTGCAGGTCCTTTCATACATTCCTCTAAAAGACACAAACACACAAACAGTTTAGGATGTACACAAAATAAACTCATGATTTTCTCTAATGAGGTTATGCTTGTTTGATTAAAAAATGTGTGAGTGGTGTGTGTGTGTGTGCATGCATGTGTGCAGGCATGTGAGCCTGTTTGCCTGCTGAGATCTATTTAGACAAGTGCCTTTGTTGAAGTGTGGTTGATCTCCAAAGTGCATGTGCATATTTTTTTCTGTGTGTGTGTGTGTCAATGATTATATTGTCTAAAGCCTTGCCGAGCCCATGGCCATGCCATTCCTGCTCAGGAAAAGTAGCCCTTCATGAATAATGTTGAATACAGACTGTGACAAAACCTTGAGGTAACCAAACAAACATCATGCCCCGGAGAATATTAAAGATCAAACACAACACTGACACCTCATTGCGTGTGAAAGTGTGTGTGTGTTTGAGTGGTTACCCATATTAAGTGACTTTACCATAGCTACTGTGTGTGCACATGCCCCAGAGAGCATGAAGAATAAAACTAGCATGACACCTTAACACTTGCATGAGTGTCTATGTGTGTGTGTGTGTGTGTGTGTCCACCCAAATCAAGCCACCATAGCACAGCTGTATTTGGGCTAAAGCAACAGGAGATGAAAAGCGGGGCACTGGTCTCTTTGAAATGGTGCTATGCTTAAACTCTCCAAGGACTGTCAAATACAAACCAACAAACCAGCCTGCCATCAATAATGTATTAAACCCATTCATCCAAGGCATTATGTTTCTCAATACTTTAACGGTTCAGTGGGAGTACAGCAGTGTAGTGTTCAGAAAATGATGGCTCTTCTGGGGAAAGTGATTTTATATTGGACAGTGAAACTTTAACATTGATAATGATGGTGCTTTGCTCTGCTGCTGCTACGTTGAGTTTGGTTTTGCTCCACTCTATATTCTCTTTGTTATCGTTGTAGGATTTGATGACTTCTTACTGTTTGAGGTTTATATGAGCCATATAATTTGAGGACGCTCAGTCACAGTCCGAAAAAATAAGTTATTTAAATTTAGGGGGTTGTGGAGGAAAACTTTCTAGATTATGGATGGATTTTGCTATTGGAGGTGTTACCTAATTGCTGTTGAGGCATGATGCTGGTACTCCTTACTGTTTCACCAACTTTTTTATGTGATGAAACAGCATCGTTTGAACAAGCCGTTCTGATCTGACCCTCAGTGTGATGTCACAACTGGAAAAAATACAGGAGGGGAGGTGCCAGCAGTACTTCCAGCCCGTCACAGTGGTAGGGTTTGAATAATAAATCAATAGCCTGGTCCCAGATCTCTGAATCACATCTCCACTTTGTTCAACAACCCCGTATGTCAGAGCTTTACAGGCAGGATTATAATTTGGCGACATCATCTGCCTTTATAACTAGCTAGCTACATCCATGAAAAATAGTAACAGAAAAATGGTCACAAAAATGGCCACAAGTGTGACATACTTCTTTGATCTTGTTTAAAAAAATGTTAACTGCAACTTCCATGTTGACAGAGAATGCTGTGGGTGGGACTTACTGCTGATTGGTTAGGGCGAAACAAAACAAAATACCTTCCCCTCCCAAAAAGAAAGTAGCTAACATGAAGACAACGTCAGGTTGAATGAATGAAGTGAAGAAAATGGCATTTGCAGTCTGATTATCAGGCTAGTGAAGCACTGACAACCAAGTGCATTTCTGTGACAGTGATCCTTGGTTGAAACATTTTAAAAGTCTTTAAAAATATGTGTTACTCCATGTAATTGCAATTCAATTGAACTATTGAATAAGTTTACATAAGGTCTTTATGTGTGCCATTGTCAAGCCATTAAAGCTTTGATTGCAGCATTAACTGATACGTTCTGATGAAACACAGTGTGAAATCTTAGATTTATCATCTAAAGCTGTTGAAACATAAAACTGGGGAAAGGATTTGAAGTGGATAGAAATCGCTATCATGATTGACGGGGGTTTCACTTTAATCAGGAAAAAGACATCATCTCATCTCCTCTGAGATACATGCTTAAAAGACACATAACAAGACTCCATGATGTAATGTTCTTCAAACCACAGGGAAGAAGGCTTTCTGGAGAGTTTTAACCAAATACAATGTCTCTGGGGAGAATGCTAATTAGCCACAAGGTTTCTGAACAAACTTAATTTTAATGAGCTTAGTGAATGCTCAGTAGGGCATTCAATCAACTCATTATTTTAAGTCTAAGACCTGAATTTGTGATTCTACTGTAAGTTTTGAAATTGTTTTTGATTGTGGTAGCTCGAAATTGTAACTTGACAAGATACTAAGTGGTCTAGCTGCACTGACTTAACGATAAAAGATAATTTCATACCACAAAACTGACTTTACAGTGCTCTTGAGCATCTCCATCTCTCAAAATTTCCGAGTTTTAAGCATATCCTTTTCTGTAGGAATATGCCTGCACATTCACTATAACCAATGGATTGGAATGTGTGTCAGCTCCTTTTATGCTGAGAGCTGGAGTATTTTCACCATGCCCTTTTCAGCAGCATTGAGTTGAGGATAGACTGTCGCCAGTGGCTAGTATTACCAAGGTGCACGAACTCAGATTTGCCCTTTTCAATTTCTGTTTCCTGTATAGCAGGAGAATGATGCTGTATGCATTTTCGTGTATAGAGCACAGTCTTGGAGTAGTGCAGTCTCATAGTGATATTTCTCTCTTCACTACCTCTCTCCCTGCTTCTTTCCATCTCCTTTCTTATCCTTTTATTTTTTCTGTCATTTACCTTTAATGCATCCCTCTTAATGTTTTCTGTCTCTTGTACTTCAGTTTCCTCCAAGGCATATGTATGAATGAGGCGAATTAGAGTGAATTACGTTTTCCACGTGCATTGAATTTGAAGGGTTTCATTACAAAATTCCATATGTGAGAAAATGTGCACTTGTTCATTCTTATCCAATTTTTAAGAGTGATGAGCTATTACGCGAACATGTAATATGTAACTTTAACACTGCCAAGATTTCAGGTCTTGATTTTCATGCAAATCACCTTTTTAATTGAGAGTTAGAATTACATTTTTAATGGAAAATATGTCAATTTAAAATAAAACTTTCATCTCTTAATTATATCCTAATTCTCCTAAGCCCTTCCTCTATGTCTCTTCCTCTCCCCATTTTTCCCCCCATACGGCTTTTCTCATAACAATTTCCTTTCCTCCATCATCCACCTCACTCTGTTTTGCTCCCTCCCTCCTCCCCTGTTCATCTCAGAGGCATAAGAGAAATGACACTGGACAAGTCCTTGCTGCTTTATTAATCCTTTAAGCTTCTCGAGGGAGGCACAAATGCAACTACTCTCATTCAAATCAATGGCAGTAACTCCCAATTGCCATATCTGTGGACTGCTTAAATGTGTTTCATTTTTACACACTCAAACCTCAAAAATGCACACTTACAATCACACACATAGTTTTAATGCCATACCACATGCACATCCACATCCACACACACACACACACACACACACACACGTACACATGCATGCCGGGCACACACAGTGTTGAATAGCCTTGGCTCCCTATGGCCAGGGCTCTGCTAACCAGCCTGCTGCAGGAACAATTCATGGGCTGCTCAGTCAAACGGAACTCTAACCCATGGGCCTGTGGAACAACCCCGGTCATAAAATATCTCAAACACACACCCGCACGGCTATCCCCCAACACATACATTCACTCTCTGTCTTCACCCAGACCATAAAATCATTGCGACAGATGAAGGCAGGGAACAGTGTTTTTGAGCTGTTTTGCCCGTCACAGATTTCCATTACAAAGTCTTGCCATGAGTCTGGGAGAGCGAGGGCCTATTGAAAAGTGGACAGGCTACAAAATGCTGCTAGTCAGAGCCAATCAATGTTGTGTTCTCCCCACTGAATGGCTTGTCAGTGGAGGGTGGAGATGGGCTTTGTGTGAGAGGTAGGACTGCGCTGTGTTGGGCCAGACAATGGGTGGAGAGCTGATGTCAACTCCTGAGAGTGCATTCAGGGTTCATCATCTGGTGTGTTATAAAGCTCCCGAAGAAAATATCCCTTTCATCTATTCCCAAGCTCTGCTCTTTCCTTTGCTTCAGACATTTCAGCTTTGTTCAGCATTTTCTCCCAATCAATTTCTTGTCGTTATGCTTCTTTTCACATAACTGAAAATAATGCAGTGCTGTTATATACATTAGTGTTATTCTGCAAATTGTGAGTGCAAATGCAGTAATTCTCTGGCAATTGTATCTCCTGAATAGCAGGATTATATAAAGGCTGCCTTAACAGTCGCTGATTTATCAGTGTGTTTGATGGAAGCTTGGCAGGCTTAGGAGAAAATAAATCATATTCCTGAGTGTCAATGAAAACAAAATATCAGCAGAGCAGACCAACAAACCACTATTTTTTTTTTGCATATTGTGTGGTAGCATGCACAGGCACATTCAGGGACTGTATTCACCAGAAAATGACAGCATTGGTCCACAGTTTGCTTATTACAATCTACTGGATGTTTACATTTCTTGACAAGTAACTTGACAAGTCACAAGTGACTGAATTCTCTTTTTAGCAGTGGTGGAAGTGGCATGATGTTGTTATACCACCACAAAATATCTGTGGGTGTTCAGACGGAAAACAGCGCTGTGTTTAAAAAAAAAACAAGGTGTTGCAATGGTGGGGGTGTGCTGATTCAGGTACCCATGAGACAGTATAATTCTATCCAGAAGGGTGCATTTGAAGAATTCATCTTTGTTTGAAAGTTTGAAAGCTTATACAACACAGAAACATTGTGACGTGGTTTGTAATATTATTTGATGGGAATTTACAACTAATCATTCTATCCTGTCCAATCATTTTGTGAGGTAAACAGCAGAATTATCCCAACATCCATTAATTCATCAGTCTGTAACGTGAAGGTTGATTGTGTTGCAGCAAAATTGGGGCCAGGTTCAACTATTTTGCTGGACATCACTGAAATGAATGAGGGGTCTTCATTTTTTCATGCAGTACTAATGCTGGTCTGAACACAGCCTTATGGAGGAAGTCAGGGAAGACAGTTGGCAAGGCTATATTATCAACCAGGGGAAGGGCCCTGGGCCCCCTAGGGGCCCTGAAAACATTGGGTTAACTTTGTTTCAATTGGTACGTGGTAATTTGATAACATTAAATACAATAATATGCACTGGTTGGGTCCTGCATTTTACTTTTTGAGGAGCCGTGTATAACAATCTAGTCATACATGGTGCATATAAGTAAATAAATGTGCGTTCATCCTAATTTCCTGAAGACAATATGCATAATGCGCATAGAAAATGGGGAGGGGGGCAATTGGGACCCTCAGTTTGTTTTCTGCCACAGGGCCCCCAAAGCAGTTTAGTCTAGCCATGTAGTTGGGTGTAAAAAGTTGTAACTTCAACACTGCAGGTTGTATCTTGTTTTCTTACCGACAGTCAATATTGCTTTTCTTTTAACAATAAAGGCGATCTTTCCACAGACTTAATAATCAAGGTCTCCCCTGCAAAAGAGGTTTTGGACCACAATGGGACTTACCTGGTTAAATGGGTTTTGAAAAAGTGCCTGTATTCACCTTAACCCAACTAAACCATAACTGTGGCTGTGACAGATCAGAACGCTCATATCAGTCATTTTTGGAACAGTCACATGGGTTTTAGAAGGCACTGACTAACAGCCTATTTTGTCACTTAGGTTGGAGGACTTGTTGCATTCAGGGGCAGCGGAGGGAAAAAAGGGCACTTCACTGTCAACTGTGGCACATAAGGGCACAGTCTTGAAAAAGGGCACAGACAGGAAGGGCACAAACAACGTAGATCTGTCACAAGTGTGTTCTGTTCATTTAGGGCTGCACTGTGGCAGACTGGTTAGCCCTGTCAGCTTACAGCAAGCAGGTCTTAAATTTGTATGTTGGCCATTTTCTGGGCGAAAGTTTCAGCTTCTCTCTGGCAGTCTGCAGACTCTAAATTGCTAATATATGTGAATGTGTAGCCTTGCCTTAGGCTCAATGCATGCTGGGATAAACTTCAGCATCCCTGACTCTGTATTGAAATATACAGATGGATGAATTGTATAATTTAAGGCGTCATATCAATTGTGTGGCAATTACAACTTGTAAGTGAAAAGAAAATCACAAAAAAAAAATACGCTATACATCGCTGTGTGACTCTGATTACCAATGGATAATAAAACTCCACAGAAATCAATTAACATCCTAAACACTGACATTTATTTGGCTACACATGCACACACACACTCGTAAACGATTAACACTCCCTCAGTTTGACATTTATTTGGCCGTTCATACTCACCGCCTTGCTTCACGCTGTCGCTCTGTCTTGTCCAAGTGAGAAATGAGCAGCAACACCCTGATCAATGGGACATTCATACAGCAGTGTTAGATTCAAACGACTCCCACTCGATGAAATGACACAGCAGCCAACACGGCGCCATAAATTTGCCTCGTTCAAACACTTTCCCTAATTCTTCTGGGAAGCAGTGCTCTTGTCCTTTATGTAAGGGAACGGATGTGAGAAAAGACCTATGGAAGGATGTAAAGAGGCAAATGTTTAGGTTGTGTATGTTTCTGATTCCCCTTGAGGAAAATGGAGGGTTTCTGTGAATTAGTGCACTTCTGTGTGTGTTGTTATGACTGTGTGTGGCAGCCAGGACACATATGGAGACCATTACGATGTCCGGATACAAGGGGCTGCCAGTTTTTGTTCAATAAGAACACTGTGCATTGTACGTGTGTGTGCATGTATGTGTGCCACCAGATTTTATCAAAGGTACTTTCCCACCATTTGATTTTCATAGAGCGCAACTGTAGTCCAATTACATGAGCTGTATAAAATAGAAATAAACTGTGGATTATGGTATTCTATGTATGGTCACTGGTCAGTAATGGTCTGGCTGCTGGACAAAAATATTTCAGGAATCAACAGTTTGTGGTTTGGGTGACTATGACCAGCACTTAAGGGCTGCACTGCAGTTGTGGGAATGTGTGGGAGGGATAATGGGAGCAGGAAGGAGGGCGAGAGAAAGAAATGTAATGAGATGAAATTAGTGCAACAGAGAGAGGTGACGAAGGTGATGGATGAGAGAGAGCTGGAGGGAGAGAAGAAGAGAGCTTAGATGGAAAATCAGAGAGTGTCGTTAGAAGGAGCCTAACAGAACAGAGGGTGTTTTTTTTCTGGTGAAGAATGATAAATACTGTTCTTGGTTCCTTTCAGACTCCTACATGTGGATATCCAAACAGAAACAAGAAAGAAACATCCAAAATCAAAACATGCAATGGAAAAAAAAAAATCTTTTTTTATGCCTGCTGTAACCTTGCTCTGAGACTTCAAACTACAGTGGCCTCCTCCAAATTCACTTTCATGCCTTGTGAAGCGGCAAAAAACTGTGGAAAAATGCCACTGCGCGCTTCCACATTTGGGTTAATTCGAACAATATATTTCTGCCTGAGATATGGGTGAGTTGAAACAGAAGTTGGGGTTTGAAGACAAATAGCTTCAATTTACAGTAGCAAATTAAAAGTCTTATCTTGAGCAGTCAGAGCGTACTTCTCAGGGATTTCTTTACATTAAAGAAATCCCTGAGAAGTCCTCCTGGAAATGGAAGTGGAGTGAAACTTTGAAAAGTGCATGAATATCTAATGGAGATTTGAATGAGGGTGTACTCCCTGGTAGCTTTGTCATACAGTTGTATGGCAGGGTTAGAGGACTTTCACAGACACTGGAGTGTATGACACCTAATCATTATGCTGAAGAGTAGCTCCAAAGTACAGCTGAGTCCCATACCACACGCACGTCCACACGCACATCCACACACACACACAAACACACACACCCTGACCCCTCTTTACTTGGATAAATAATTGATGTCTCCAGTTAAAGTGTCAGAGTAGGAGCTTTAGCCAGCACTTATTTATCGTCTTGCACATCATTAACAAAGTCTCTCTCTTTCCTCCTCTGTCTCTCTGAGCAAACATAGGGATTTGCTTTCATAATAAACATGTGGCTGTTTAATTTGAGCACACCGACATGGCTCTCCACGGAACCTCAGAGTGATAAATGCGTCGACATTTTGCTCAGGGAAATGAATTTTATTCATAGCAGAGAGCGAAGGTAATGATAGAAACACATACTCTGTATTTCATTAATTTCATGTCTGATTATTTCTGCAGTTTGGAGTTCATTGTGTAAGTATAGAGGCAGACAGTTCATGTAAACTTTTAATTAAAACCTATAACAAGCAGACAAACTCCATATACTGCCATGAATGTGCCACACAAGTGTACATTACCTATACTTTATTTTTTTCCTCATAAATGTGTAGTAAAAGTTGAAATGTTGCAAATTATAATTCAGTAGTAACTGCTTCAAGAGAATAAAACATTATTCATTAGATTTTTGGTGCAGACTCAATCTGATTTCACTGTCAGCAAAATAACTCTCACCGTTCTGATTCTAGATGGACTCTTAATGGAGCTTGTTGTGGGGAAGATTATTGGTGAATTTTGGCATGCATATCCAGAGCTGGAGGCAGCATACTACGGGTGCAGCTAATTGGATTGGTAAAGAGGATGGTGAGTAGTGATTGGCTCCCATGTGGGTAGAGGAGTGATACTGATTTTTCAAAGATAAACCTGTTTTTGGATATATTTGGAAACAGTGTGCTTAAAGTCTTCGGGTGACTGTTTCCCATGTCATTAACAGTTAATTGTTCCAGCCATCTATTCCTTTACAACATTAAACGCTTGGGAGGCTCTATCATGCTGTTAAGTTTGCCCTCCACTTAAAGGGGAAGTTAGGCTAAACTTCTGCTTGAAAGCTACTTAGCCTAGCTACCACTAACTAGCTTGTAAGCTAAGCTAACCAGCCATTTGGAAAGTGAAAGCTGGTTAGCCTAGCTTACTGGTGTTAGCACTGATTCCCACAAGATTTCAACACTTTGTCAAACTTAGTTACACTTAGTACTGTGTTTGTCCCACATTATAGAAAGAGAGGATTTAGCTAGAGTTAGCGGTCTTTGTTTAATATGTCCAGTTGATGGCAAATGACCAGACTGTCAAAAATCACGGGGCAGTCAGCACTCCCTGCGTTCTCTACAGGAAAAATAAATAAAACTTACATTTCTTTTGAATTTTTGGTAATAACAATTTTGACAAGTAAAAATATTTTTAATTTCAGTTTGAACTACTGTCAAGACAAATACAATGAGCTCCCATTCATTGTCTAATAGAGCAATGTCTCCTTTGTGGTGCACTTGACTGGTTGAGGAGAACCATAATAAGTTTTGATTTTAACCTGTCAGGATAATATAGGGAGGGAGGAAAATAGTTTAAGAGCCAAGATGTGAAGGAGAAGAGTAACGAAGAAGAGAATATATGAATTAGCCTTGAGAGCTGAACCTTCACTCACTTACAGCTTTGTAAGTGCGAAAACAAGCAAATAAATAGGATATCTGAATGTTTTATGAAAAAAATAAAGTGGAAATAATCTTTGAAGAATTGATTAGTACAGCACAAGCAGTCTTACCCATGTTATATTCTTTCATCTAACGATTAAAATAAAGAACCCTGGTAGCAAAATCCAATTGAAACAGCACTGAAATGCTGTCAGGCAGAAGTATTGAATTTACGCTGACACCCAACATTGAAACCAAATTGAAAGTGCTTGTTATGATTAATGTTGAATAAACTACAGATTTTCAACCACAACTGACACTGAATCAATATTGATTCAACCATCATCTAAAAAGTCAGTCTACAACTAAATTTTAGCTTGATCAATATCGAAAAGATATATATATATATATATATATATATGTGTGTGTGTGTGTGTGTGTGTGTGTGTATATATATATATACATATATATATAAATATAAATATAAACACACACACACACACACACACACACACACATATATATATATATATATATATATATATATATATATATATATATATATATATATTTAATATATAGTTATATAATATAGTTAAAAAATAACTCTCAAAGATTACTAAGGCAATAAGTCTGTTCCATAATGTCAATGTTTTGCCTCTAAAGCAAGTCTTGCTAATGAGTGTTCTGAACATGCCGTACACATTTGACATTTTCAAATACATCCCCAGAATACTGTACTGTATATGAAGTGGTCCAAATTTAGTAAAAGCACATAAACCATGTATTGTTGGCAGATATTAAAATTGTATTAATAGTTTAAAATTACCTTTGCAGGTATTTCACTATAAATAATGAAGCAACATGAAACTGTATTAAAGCACATTTGAATTACTGAAAAAATATGATGGAAAACATGTCTTTTTTCAGAGTTTTAATTATGAAAATGTAAACTTTACAATTCAGAGCCCAAGGTGACATTTAGTTTTTTGCACATATAAAACAGTAGCATACCTTTTGTCTTGCTGTCCTTTTATTGCTACCCTACTGCTCTGGAGCATAACAGCCTTTTTGTTTGACTGTGTCACTGAAGGCCAGTTTAATCGCTGAGGGACACCTGAAAAAGACAAGATAAAAGTAGAGTGATTAGGGTGAAAGACAAAGATAATATACTGAGCTACTTTTGGCATGTTATCTTTCATCTAACACTTCATAAGTGTTTCTTTTCTGCACAGAGCCAGCTGCTGGCTGAGGCAGTATAAGCAAATGCTAGGGGTGCACAATGGAGAGGGAAACACAGGGACACAGGGCCACCCTGTTGTCAGTAGATCATGTTTACTTGCGTTTCTGTGTGCTAAGCCCCCAGTTTTTGATGCTCAGCAAGTAATTTTAAACACAGTGCAGTTACCTGGTACCATCATCAAATATTCAAATATTCTGATACACCAGGTTCCAGTGACATCATTTGTATGTCAACTGATGTTGTTACATTTAAAAAGGGAAAGTTTGACACTTTGGAAAATGCGCTCATATGCTTTCTTGCATTCTTGAGTTAGATAAGAATATCAATACCACATCATGTCTGTACAGTAAATAAGAAGCTACAGCCAGCAGCCAGTTAGCTTAGCTTAGCATAAAGACCGGAAAGAGGGGGAAACAGCTAGCTGGGCTCTGTCTGTAGGTGAGAAAATCTGCCTTACAGCATCTCTAAAGCGCATTAATTAACATGTTTTATCTTGTTTGTTTAATCCATACAATAAGTGTTTCATGGGGGTTCCATGCTGGACTATTTCAAGGCTGTCTCCTGGCTGTAGCTTCAGATATTAGTGTCAGAAGACTGCTATTGATCTTCTCTTCTAACTCTTGACAAGAAAGCAAATGAGCAGATTTTCTAAAATGTCAAACTATTCCTTTAACACCACAAACAATGACAATGACAATGACAATGAGGAGAGCAAACTCACCAAACATGCAGTTTTGCCTAGTTGTTTCTCCGAATAGTTTCTTATTTCCTGATCTGCCACCCAGTTGAACTGACACGCCAGGCAGTTTGTCAAAGTTATTCATCGAGACAGACGTGGTGCCTCCTACCAAAGCCAAGTGAGCAACCAAAACAGATGAGGGAGAAAATGGTTGTTGTCATGATGTTGCCTACACTGAGATAAGTTTTTTTAAGCCACAGCTTATACTGTTGTGCTGCACTACATTATATTGCTCTGTGGGACATTACGCTAGTAACAACACAGCAGATTCATGAACACAAAGACCAGCTTCTGTTTCTATAAACCTAAATATTCCAGCCAGTGGTGGGTCAGTAAAGTTCACTCCAGTCAGAAGAAAAGGCAATAACTGCATTTTTGCTGCTGAATGTAGCAGTGTGCTTTTGGTAATTTATTTTTTAAATGACTGTATAATTATATTGAAAGGGCCTACCCATTTTATCTATGCAACACTATTCATACACTATTTATATATATATATATATATAATATAGGCTAAATTGTGGCTAAATTGTGATCATTGGCTGTCGTCTCAGCCTCAGTTTGGAATAAATTCAGTAATTAAAAGTAAATAGCAGATATAATAGTAAAAGTTTTGTAGCATAACGCAAAGTGGACTGTCATAGTAACGGTCGATGAGGCTGTCAAAATAAACTATTTCTCAGAATCAAAGGAGAAATTATTTAAACTGATGGCCTTAACATTAACCTATCATATTGTTGAGTTATCAAGGACACTTCCGTGTTTTTGTGTTGAGAAATGTTAAAGATATCATTAACAGAAAACCTTAACACGGTGACAATGAGGAAAATACTTCCATGCAGGTCCTCCAGTTAGCCAGTTACAAATCTTCAATTCATCCCTGAGGTTCTCTGAAGTTTGCGTTTTTTATTGAAAGAACATCATCAAACAGTTAGAGAAAAAAATAAAACTAAAAACATAACAGTTCAGATAACTACACAAGGCAAAGACAATGATTCAAACAACATGCAGCTACATGGTTTCAGCGATAGCAGCCTCCATAGCAACCACCATAGCAACAATAGAAAGCCTGCAAAAATCTTCATAATAACTGACAAACTAATCATTATATACATTCACTGAACAGAGATTATGAAAATAAAATGCACATTTCTCGCTAGAAATGTTATCAAAATGCATTGTAATGCCAAAACTATCTTAAAATATTGCATTTTCCACTGAGAATAAAAGGAATGTCAGATTTCCTTTTGCACAAGCGTCGTCAGCTTGAGGCATTGCTGCATTTTTTTCTTTGCACTTAATTAGCATTAATTAGCTACAATGGCTAAAATAGCCAAGTGCCATGTAAATACCTATAAGCCTATAACTTAACATAATGCTAGCTGGCGACGTTATCTTAACTCCACGATAAATCAGCATGGTTGACATAAGCCACACACACCACTAATGTTGATTTAAAATTGAAAATTGAAAATTACATTTGATAACGTTAGATAAGCCAATGTTACATTAAATCTGTAGCGCACCAAAAACTCATGGATGGACGCCCTGTTTAAGTATCTGCATACTTTCTCTCCCCACACAAAAGTACTCTTGACAAAATTAGCACAAAAATCAGTCATTTTTCAAAGAATCAGATAATATAAAAGTAATAACATTTTCTCAGCGTTTACCTTTTCTTGTAGAAGCAGCAGGGCAGACAGTGGACCACTGCACTCTCCTCCTTCTTTGCAATCTCTGTCTAAATGCAACTTTTAGATGTTTTTGTCATTATACATTACACAAATACCTTAAGAAGATTTGGACATAGTAAAAAAGCAGAATCTGTTGTCCACGGCATGTTGTACCTAATTTACAATATATAATACCCTCCCCTTCCCTTCTGTGAAATGTTGGCACCCAGTTCTGCTTTAAAAATGCATACTGTGCATATTGAGAAGTGTTGGCATTTCAATCGTGAAACTTAACCATTATACAATATTGATTCAATGGCATATTTTCATCATTTAAACTATTAAAAGTTTGATCCACCGTGGATTTTTAACCTTAACCAATGTTTGCTATCTGGCAGCATCTATTGCACCTGCAATTAATGACCATACAACCACAATCTTCAGACCAGTGTTTTCAAATCTACACCATTATTGATACACCAGAAGTTTCAGTCCAGAGTAATTCCTTATGTCAAGAGAGCATGCAGACTTTTTTACAACCTTGAGGAATTTTATCAACTTTTGACATCTCCCCTCAGCATTTCTAACTTAATATGTCATGATTAACAAAAAATATATCTTGTAAAACCAGTGTATACCTTCAGGGGGGACTTGGTAAAACATCCAAGATCAGCACTTCTATTTATCCTGAAAACTGTGATGAATAAGAGCTTCAGACCTCCCTCCCCCACACTCTCGCTTTCTCACCTCCCAGTGGATTACATGTTAACTCCCCTTAATGTGTGTGCAAGAAACCTGTGACATTCCTTCAGTGAAACTATCCATGAGAATGTTTTTACATGCTTGTGCAGATTTCCCATTAACCCCCCCCCAATCTTCTCCAGGTACTCTCTCTTTACAGCTAAGGTAAATGGTTATCTCCTAAGAGCTAAGCTTTGACCTGAACAGGAAGATCAACCAGAAACAAATGCCCTCAGTGAGGGGAAAGTGTGTGCGCAGGATGGTTCATTGTGTGAATGGAGGGAGGGAGGGAGGGGAAGAGAGAACAGAGAAAGCAGAAAGCATTTTTTTGAGCTTATTGAATAAGTCGTTGATTATGGCTGGAGCCAGTGGCTGTAGAGAGTGTGTGTTTTCTGCCTGTGGTAGTTAATGTAATTGAGTGCAGCTGTCGGGCTTTTCTGCACAGAGCTTTGTGTCTGGGTAAGGTCCAGTGTTACTGCATGTTTAGCCAAGACATGCTTACATAGGGAAACAGAGTAAGAACAGGGCATCTGTGTTTTATGTGCGTGCACGCTCATGCAAGTTAGGTGAAACACACTCAGGGTCGCATACACAACACAAACACACATACGCTCACCCGCTGAGACTGCCTGCCTGGTTGGAGTTATACATGAATGAAGACGTGCTTGCCAGTTAGAGCAGCAGCGAACAACTGGGTAGCAGCTGTGCTGGAGGAGCACTTGGTGAGAAAGGGTGTGCGGAATGCTGGAACAATAACATAAAAACCATGTTGCAATCTTCTCAGTAAAACAGCACCCCAACAACAATTTGCAACTCATTATATCATTTTGCTGGGGAAAAAAAAATCAAATCAGTGTTCTTCAAGCTCAAACAGTGTATGAAGTACGCTTTCTTTTAAGGTCAAGCATAATGTAATGCATAGCTAATCTGAGGCGTGCACGCTCTTATCGACTTTTGCTGCAGTACTGACCTACAAAACAAGAACGGATCCACTCCTGTGTATTAGGTCAGCAATTTGTGAAACTGCGGACACATTTCCAATATCCTTCACTCCAATCAGCCATCTTGATTGTCCTAGTTATTTCATTTGACTCAACGAGAGAGAGAGAGAGGGCCGAGACAAAAGAAGAGAGAAGCAGAACTCCTTCATTACAGGGTAATCTTGGCTCCCGTTAGCTTTCCAATCAGCGCTCATTTTAATAGGGTCCAGGCGAGCAGGAAGATAGGGTCAGAGGTTTTGGGGATCAAGGGGGTCACACATGTGCTGGATTAGATGCCTGTATGTGTGTGTATGTGTGCCAGCTCAAATGCATGTAAGTGTGGGATAGATGATTCAAGCAGAGAGTGATAATAGCGGAGCAGTGTTCAGAAAAATGACGGGAGATGAAGCTGCAAACACGCAGATGGAGTGGAGGATAGCAATTAAGCTGATTCAGGAGAATGGAGGCGAGAGAATGAAAGGAAGATGGGGCTAAAAAGAGCAGCAGAAAGGTTGTTAAGTCTGTGTATGTTCAGAGAGAGACTTGGAAGAGGGTGAAGGGGAGGAGGTGGCGGAAGTGAGATCAGTGATGGGGATAAAAAACAGGAGATTGAAGGAAGTGTTGGTGGTGGTGGGGGGTAGAAAATGATTAGTGGGTGGAACGAGTGCACCGGCGGATGTGATGTGAAGACATGCAAAAAGATACAGAAATCAGAAAACTCCTTCTGGTTCCCATGAACTCTAAGTCCCACGAGACCTCAGCGTGGGGGTGAACTCTAGGGTACGTTACTTCCTGTAGATCTTTAAATAGACACAGATGGAAAACTCCACATAGATGAACCCAAAAAAAAAGAGAGGAAACCTCAACTGTAGCAAAATAAATCAGCAGAGGCAAAGTGGTCAACAGAATCTTCCCAACCTTGTCAAGCATCACACAGCGCTGTATTTAGCTGCTTGACTTCACATGGGGAAATGGAGATTCTCCCTTTTATCATATGGCTAATGGAGCTAATTTGTTCCACTGAGAGAAGTGTTCCTTATCCACAAACACAGCACTGCAGGAGTGGTTCGATTAATGCAATGAACCGCTCAGCAAAAAGAATACTAGAGAGGTTGCTGAACTCACGGAGAGAGCCGTTTGGGTAGTATTGGTGCTAATTAGCGCAACCTTCACTGGGAGCATTTTCTTCTAAATATTTCAGATTAATCGGCTACATGACACATACTGTAAATCTACAGTCTTTACTGCTAAATATATTCATGCCGCATGAAACACTGAGCCTGATTTCTCCCCAAAAATACATTCATGCAGGCAGAAACTTTGAGATTAAGCTTTGCTGAATTAACATTTGGTATTCTAAAATGCGTGCTTAATTCTTTTCCCCCACTCTGTATCTCAGTTACTTCTTGAGGGCAAGAAATGATTCAATAATACAAGAAAAAAAATGAGTGGAGTTTTTCTTCCCAGTTCTGAGTAGGAAGTGATTGTCTTCCACAGTTATTATTCTTTCTTTTATTTTCCCTAGTTATGCTTTGAGAAAATGGCCAGTTTCTAAATATAGCAGCCATGCATCTTTTTGGCAGAAGAAAAAAACTCAGAGCCATGTGTTTATTTCTCCCCAGGACATATTGTGGAGAAGTGAAGCTGACGATGATTTGGTGTGTTTGTCTGTGTGTGTGCGGTTGAGTGGGTGGCTGTGAGAGAGTAAGAAAGAATTTCTTGCGAGTGTGTGTATTGTAGTAAAAGGGTCATGGGACTTCCTGAATGGAATGTATCACATGGACACAGACGCAGTGTATCACTGTAGATGTTGTGGACATTGTCATTGTTTCCCAATAACACACTGTTCCTCAGGGCAGCTGGATATTGGAACCAGCTGGAGGTTGAAGTGATGTGGATTTGTTTCGATATATCTCGGGCTCCATCAGATGTTGACGAGAAAGAAAGAGAAGGTAAAAATGGGAGAAGAAAAAAGAAGACATGCCACTACAGACTTTCCCAATGTTTGCTCTTGAGTTTCTCAATGTAATTGCTGAGCTTTTGAGATGTTGAAATAGTAAGTCACAGTCAGTGTGTTTTGTAAGGACCACGAGAGCATTGATAAAGGCCTTTGGGGTGTGTGGACAGTCCTTTCTTTGACCACCACACAAATCACAGCTTTATCTATGGAGTGGGGTTGGAGAAGCAGTCATCCAAAAAAGAATCTATTCAATCTAGTAAATACTTGGGTAGTAAATCAAGGCCACAGCTCATGCTCTATGCTCAATGAATCTCCAACAATAATAGTAAACCTTGCAATAAAACTCAATACCCTCTATTGATGGTTATAGGTTCATACACCTCTGAATAATTCCCTCTCATTTAACCCAAAATACATCAAAATGAAATCCTCCTCTTGCTATTTCCGTCAATAAAACGCTCCAGTGCACCTCAATGTCCTCGCAGCACCACCCCATACGGCAACCAGACTTTGCGCCTTAAGGGCCTCTGAAAGACAAAAAGCGCCTGAATTCATTTGCATGCCATTGCTTCGGATGCATACACTCACTCAGAGTGTATCTTTTCTTCCCACACAGGCCACATGAGTCATCCCATAGCCATTGTGCTGTGTATTTATCACCTTCACTGCAGTGAAAGTTTACAAAGTGAAAGACGAGACATCAAGTGGCTCATCTGGCGATAAGTGCCTCACCTCCAACTTTTAAACCCTTGCTATCATCAAGTCTGCTGTTTGCAGTGCTTAAAGTGAATGAGTAGATCAGCAGTTAATCCTATGGGCTTGCGCTGCTAAGTAGCTCATCGCTGTCTGGGTGCTAAAGAGGGCTTGAATGCTGATGTTGTCAGATGCGGACAAGGGGGGGAGTAGATAAGCTATTGTTTTCCCAGGGAAAGCACAGAGGGCTTGATGTTGCGGCGCAACACTGATGCAACCTTCCGAAAGAGTGGCCGCCTTTGGAGTTCTTTTGGGATGGGGATTTCACCATCCACACACACACACACACACACACACACATACATATGCACATACTGTATGTTTACATGCACAAATCAGGGAGGGCATGCTTGCATACTGTAACGCTCATGAATGTAGATGCAAGTGCACACATGCAACCGATCCAAACACGCACGCACACACACTTCAACCGCTTGCCTCAGCTGAAGACGGTAACTGAGGACGCTGCGTGTCAGAAGTGTGTGCCATTATCACAGAATATCAATACACAGCGTACAGCAACCTCTGTCCTCCGCAGCTGTTTTGATTTGCTTCAAAATCCAACCCATTCTGGATTCTTTTTGATATCAGGCAGCTCCAAATGTGTTTTGCTTTCTCTTTTATCAGGGCCCCTCTTCGCTCATATTTTTTTTTCTTTTACTGTGATCCGTACTTTTGAGGATGAAATATAGTGCTTCTTTGTGAGGCTCTGATAATAAATGTTCCTCCAAGCGCTGTTCCTACATCTACTATTCATTTCCTATCCTCATTCATAAACAGATTAAACAGCCTAACTGCTTCCAGATCAGATGGTGAACTGTGTGAAGTGATTGTCAGGACTTTCAGATGCAGCGGCTTGTTTGTTCACCATGTTGCTTTACAGTATGATGGAACAATGTAACCTAGAAACACTGTGAGTATTGCACAGTGTATCCACACTGTTTAAGATCAACTGGTGGTGATGTTGGCAACTTGGTCGTGATTCTTAGAAAAAATACAGATTTCTTATATTCAAGCCTCAATTTATGTGTTTTTTATTTTTCAGTGAGGCTAGAAATGTTTGTTGTGTGACTGGTGTATATATTTTAACAAATTCTTATGTTTATATATAGTGTGTTATGATATGTGATGCAACATTTACTCCCTTGTTGACTACAACTGAATGAAATACATTTAAATAAAATAAAAAACTTAATCCAATGCTATTGGCTTTGTTGTGCCATCTGAAAAACTATGAGGAGTGCAGTTTCCAGTAAGAAATAAACATTAATTGTCAGAATGTGCACGTTGAAATGATTGTTACAATATGTTTTATGTAAATGTGTTCTCTATTGAGTGAGCGTGTGGGTTGCAAATATGGTGCGATATTTGTGATGAAAGTCAAAGCAAATTTTATTTACATAGCACATTTCATATGGGGAAACTCAGTGTGTTTTAAAATAATAAAAAAAAGCCTCAATGTTCTTGACAAGAAAATGAAGAAGACAAGAAAAAGACCCATTCACAACAGTGCTGTCACAAAAAGCACACTTACAGATCCCCTTCAGACATGTTTTAAGATGTATATTAAATGCTCTACTTTTGAATAATAATTTGTGTCTAATATGGTTTTTCCACAAAAAAAGTTCAATTATCTTGTTAAAATCCTTAAAATGGCATCTACTCTTTCTCCCTCATTAAAAATTCCAGAATCTATAAATATGCAAATATATTTCATTTCAGAAGTTTAACTGTTGGACACAAGATTCAGCTGAAGAGTACTGCCAGCGTGCTTTTGGCTGGGGGTGAAACAGATCACTCTATGCATGCATGAATATATTACTTCTGCTGCTGTTATTATCCCTGGCAAGGCTACAGCATTTGGGACCTGTGCCCTGTTGCCTTCCTGGCTTCTGTGCTCTTATTGTCACTGCCACACAATAAAGTGGGTCTGAATGCTAGTTTTGAGGGTTTCTTCTCAGATAAGATGCTTCTTCATCTACAGAGAATGTTTCTCGCTGGGTTGGGGGATGGAGGCTTATATGATGAAACATTCACAAAATTGAAACTGGCTGGTTAAGGCTTTCGACAACACCAGAACTATCATTTTCTAATACAGCTCTAAACCACATACAGCATTACAGACACAGTAATGTGACTGCAGTCAATGTTGATGGATTTCCTACGTTGTGAGACCTCAGCTAAGCAGGGCTGTGGCCATTTCTACAGTCTTGTGATCATCTGCATTTGGCCCTCTGGATTTAGGACAGTGCCCAGGGTGGCTTTAAAGACACCGAAACCTTGAAATGCACAAAACCCCGCACACAGTCTCTCCTATCAGGCAAAGCTTCTGGGCATCTGCCTGTCTGTCAGCCTGTGTGTCACCCCTCTCTGTCATCATCACCCTTTAACCACCAAAAAAGTGTGTGTTTTTATGCACGCATGAAGATGTTTATGAGCGAGCGTGTGCGTGTATTAATCAGTGTTTTTTGTGTATGTTGCACCCCATTTGCCGACAGATGGAAACCTCAGGCACAATGCCGGGGGTCTCTCTTTGAAGCACCCTCCCCTCCTCCCGTTCCCCCCCCCCCCATCTTGTCCTCCCGCTCCCTCACTCCTTTTCCCTCGTCCCTTTGCGCTCACCAAGCAGAAAGAAAGCTTCAATCTTACACAGGCAGGCCCCAGAACCTGGCTGCAGGCAGTGGAAGCCTTCCTCTGTTACTACGAAGAAACAAATCTAGCCCTGCATTTGACACAATAACACAGACTAAGAGGGGAAGGAAGTGCAGATGCAATATTCATATGAAAATTACAAGGCTGGCAGCAATGTAACATGGCACTGTGGCACTTAGGAATATGTTAGCATTTTGCATATATGAGCACTCAGAGGTATTTTGTCTTAGGCACTGTGCTGTCTTAGGCACTGTTTGTGAGTGCTCTCATACTGTTTGAATGTGAAATTCATGAAGTCCATGTTGCAGCACTGCAGGATTCACTAACGACTACTGTAAGCATAACATTTTCAAGTGGAAGGAGGCAATATTTTCAAGTTATTTGACCAAAGTGAAAAGGTAAGAATACAAGGCAGGAGGCTATTGTAAGATAAGAAAAGCATCATTATTTTACAAGGTTTCTTTGAAATGAAAATCAGACTCTTTCATTCTGTATGAATATATAAAGACTTACATTGCAAGAATACTGCTTTGAGAATGATAATCATATAATTAGTGACAGCAGAAAATAGTCTGTGGTTGATAAAGTGGTGGTGAACTTAAAGTGTAAAGCGATAATAAACGTGTTTTGAGTTTGTCGCACCACAGAGAAATGTATAATTAACCACCCAGCCAAATGTGAAAGATTAAAAAAATCACTAAGTATATAAAATTAGGTTTCAAAATCGAGGAAAAATAAGCAGTATTCTCTGCTCTCCTCTAAGTTAACAATGCTTGTACCAAATATACACAACTTAAAATAGGCCTTGTTTGTAGGTGTGGATGATGGATGGATGATATTTTAAAAATAAAGTACTTTTTCGGACCCACTATTTAAAGGTCCTGTGTGTAGGATTTAGTGGTGATTTAGTAGAGCCAGTGTTTGGTTTGTCTGTTCTGGGCTACTGTAGAAACATGGCGGTGCAACATGGCGGGCTCTGTGGAAGAGGACCTGCTCCCTATGTAGATATAAAGGGCTCATTCTGAGGTAACGAAAACACAACAATTCTTATTTTCGGGTGATTATACACTAATTAAAACATACTTATGAATATTATATTCCATTTCTGCCAAGTCTGTTCCACTAGATGCCACTAAATTCTACACACTGCACCTTTAATTCAGCACATATTTTGTAGGTAAATGTGGACTTGTTTCAGTAAAAGTGTAACTTAAATGACTAGTTAACAAGCGATCCATCACCAATCATGTTAAATTGTCGTTTTTTTCAATGAAGTTCAGTACACTTAATGTTACTCATTTCTCTGCTGAAAAATTCCTTGGCAGCAGTACAGTTCAGTACTACATAGTTCACAGTCTTTTCACATTTTCAGCAATTGTTTCCTAACATGTATAAGAAATCTCTGATTTTCCTTTACACAGACTTTAAGCTGTTGGTTTTATTTTTTCTTTCAAATTGGAAATATTGTGCTCCAGGAATGTGTATATTTCTCTCTTTTTCCCCTGTTCTACCACAGTGTATGGTTGAGTGATCAATATAGTGTGAGCCCTGTGAATTGATCTTTACCTATTACAGTGCACAGTGGCTGTCCTCCGTGTTGCCTTTCGGTCAGTCTGCCATCAAATCTGCTGCAGCGTGCAACATGTCAGATAACACAGCTGAGAGCTTTTCAGCTAACTGCACCATTGAAATCAATGTTAATTATTTTCAAAGTCTGCAGAAAGAATGGTTTGGGAAATAAAAATGTAAGTAAGGCAAACAATTTGTAGTATAAGGGAAATAAGAGCAAAGCAACACACTTTGATATGCTGTAGTATCAGATAAAGATAAGAATCACAGCACAAATCACTTCCAAATAGGACCTTAACAGTTGTAGCACAAAAGACATATTTTTAAGAATGTGTGTGGATGCTTAAAACTCTGAAGTATGTGTAAAGTGTATGAGAGTAAAATCGGAAATTATAACTCACATGCTGAACTGTAAGGGTCTGATCATTCATGCAGGGGAGATGATGGAATTGAATTGCCTTGATTTTTGAAGATCAAAAAGAACAAGAGTTAATTGAGGCACCTGAGTAAGGCATGAATATACTGGGTTTTCAGTAACAAGCCTATATCCATTTTACAGATACAGAAGAGTGACAAATTAAAGAGGAAAGGAGCAGGAGTATGGACTAAAAGCTTTTATTGGTTACATGGCTTGTTCATGAAACATTTTTTTAAACTACAGTTTTGAGCTTGGCATGTCTTCATCAGGGTTAAAATCAGTACTAGTAAGCTACCACAAGCCATCAGAACAGCTTCAATGCTATGCAATGGATGAACACATGAGCAAAATGTGTTTGCTCATTTAGTGTCTTCATGACAACAAGTCCTCCAAATTAGCATTTTCTAATATTGCACCTCTGTTGGCAGTAATCTGCAGGACAACATCATTTGTCTGTGCTTTCCAAAATTGTTACAAATTACTGTAAAAAAATAATGTTTTATGATGTGATAACACTGTGGTTAAGGTCTGGTTAGGTTTAGGCACAAAAAACACTTGGTTAAGGTTGGGAAAGATCATGGTTTGGGTCGTAGTTACAGTTTTTAAAAAACTGTCCCGACTTGCGGTTGGAAATGTGACACTTGTGGTTGGAAACGGGAAACGAACAGTGGTCTCCTGCAGTCCAAAGTCTTTTTGCAAGTTAGGGTTAATACATCCACCCATCCCGCCACCTCCCCCTGATATTTGTCACCTTATATAGACGTCATCTGAACTGCAACACTGCTCTGGGTCATAATTACTACGGCCGCTAGATGGCATCTGTCTCTTAAACTTAGATTGTTTTTGACCGACTGACATTACAACCTATTGTCTTGTTTTTTCATGGGACAACAGGCTCCTTCTTGATAGTGGTGGAGATCACCATCTAAGCTCAAACTGAACGCAAAGCAAATTTTAGAGGATGTTTTAATGCGATTGCATTTACAGTCTTGTTACCCTCAGGGGTGCCAATTGAGGCCCCTGTGTCACACTAAGCGTATCGTTTACCCTAAGGCTTTATGACTTTAATTTATGAATGAACAGGTACAAGAAGAAAAATAGAGGGGTCTGGAGAAAACTAACCGAGGGACCTGGAGTTAGTGGTAAGTTCAGAGGCTGAGTTGTCAAACACACATACACGCACACTCCCCACGCCATGATTAGTGCATACAATGCTTGCTAGCTATAGCTAATGTCTGTACAATTGGTACATTGGTGGTTTGTGGCAAATAAACACAGACTGCACAAACTGTCTAGCCATCTTAAGAGAGGCAAACATTTCCTTCTGAACACTCCTTAAAGGGGACATATCATGCTTTTTGGGATATCTGTTATTTTTATACTGTTATGATGTTGGATGTCTTTGTTAAACATGGTCAAAGGTCCAAAACTTGAGGTAAACGTATGTAACAATGTTCTTTGCAGGTCAAAAGCCCAGGGTTCAGCCTGCTCCGAACACTTCATTTGCAATGTTACTTCTACTTCCTTCTCGTGATGATGTCATATTGTTAGTGCATGCCCACAAATGGCTGTTTATTGGTAGGCTTTGTTGCTGAGGTTGTTCCATGGGTTGTTCACATTGTCCACTTGCATATTTTGGATTCAGGCTCAAACATGTACAAATGTATTTGAGAAGTTTCCATTTAAAGTTCACAATGAGAAAAAGGAGAGGGGCCTTTGAAGAGACAGGAGATAAAACTGCCTGTTTCAGACAGAGGCTGAACTGAGGGGCTGTGTAAAGAGCCAATATAAGATAAACAAGGACTTTCTTGAACTGTAAATCATGCAAAGATATTCCAGTAGAGCCCCAGAATAAAAATATAGACCTAAAAATATGCATGTTACGTCCCCTTTAATGCTGGTCCAAAATCTCCCAAAGGTGTTCAGCTGGTTTGAGATCTAGTGACTTTGAAGGCCAGAGCATATGACTCCAATCAAACTATTCAGGCACACCTGCCCTGTGTGGAACCATTTCCCTTTGGCACGTTTTTCCACTTATTTATTCAGGTTTTTTCTTTCACCCATATATATTTTTATCAGTTTATCAGTTTAGTACATCTCCAGATATGAAGTGACACGGAATGTGTGTAAGGTTATCACGAGAATGATAAAACACCTGTCATTAGGGGTGGCAACAGTTCACAGGATCCACAGTGGCAGGTCATGACACTTCCAGTCGACTTACGGAGAAATTCCCAACATGAACCAGCCTGATCCTCAGGGCCTGGCCACCATCTGCACACATCACCCATCTTTGTCTCTGCTTACTGCTCCATTGTGGCCCTGGCTACCACTTTCCCCAGTTAAAAAAGGGGAAACTGGGTCTCCATGTCTCCAAGTTGGATCCCTGGAGCTGAGAGCAACACTGAGTCCCACATTCATCATCTCCAAGGCGGTGGTCAGAGTGTGTGTGTGTGTGTGTGTGTCTGTCTGTGTTTGTGTGTGTGTCTCAGTGTTCCCCTTAGCAGAATCAACCCTTCCTACTGGAGGACAACTTTGTAAAGGGTAATCTAGTCTTGTCAGCCCTCCCTTCACATACACACACACACACACACACACACTGGGGGTAAAGCTTCATTACGAACACCAGCTGGAGAGACACCTCACTCCATCCATCACAGTGCAGTCTGGGACACACAGACACACACACATACACACACACACAAGCGCTCATTTCACACAATACACATGCACTCAGTCTCTCTCTCTCTCTCTCTCTCTCTGTCTCACATAAACACACATAACATAATGGTAACACAGAGTCATATGAGGATTTTTCTTTGACATCTCCTTCTCCCCCCAAATACCATACCTCTCTCAAGAGTCACATCATGATGATAACAGTGATAATGTGATATATAAAAAAGCAGCTAATACAACCTTGAAATTGAATCTTTTTAGAAAAAAAAATTGCTCTCCCCTGAAAATACACCGTATATCTATACTAACACAGTATATCTTGCAGCAGCTTGATAACCACTAAAAACCCCTGGGTCAAAATTTGACCTAGTTTGGGTTAATGTAGCACAAATGCAATACCAATCTCTTGTGTTGACCCAGTGTTAGTCTTATTTTTTTTATATCACTGTTGGGTTATGTTGACCCAGTGTTTGACACAACAAGCTTAAGTTTTAGCTTGAAACTGTATTTTAGTTTGGGTAAATAACCCAACAGTAATATAGAAAATTAATACTAACACTGATCAAAGCATCTTGGGTGGTTTTTCTACTTATGGGTACTGGATAATGTTGACCCAGTATTGTGTTGGTGCTATATTGACCCAAAATGGGTACATTTTGATCCATTGATTTTTAATGTGCACTCAATATGATGTATAATATGACTTTATAACTTACTCTGGTTAGTAGTATCTCAGCCTATCCCTTGGTCAGGCTGACAACTTGGTTTAGGTGTAGTTTATTAGTATAATGGCCTTTGATTCCCATTTAAAGCATCTGCCATCTAATCAATAGTTACAATTCAATGTAAAATAAGTGACGTACTCTTAAAGGGGCACTCAACTGATTTCACATAAGAAGATCAGTGCACTAGTCATGATTCATACTACTCAGTCTGTTTATATGATGCCTTGTGTGGTTCTGGAGGAGCTTTGTCAAGTCTGAGAAAATAACCCTGATGACGTATGTCACCGTGATGTCATCAGGGTTATTTCAACTTGAGCTCAGAGATCACAGATTCATAAAGCCTTCATTACAGAGTGGAAGTGGGGAATTTGAAAGACCTAGGTGTTTACCAGGCAGAGAGGGTCTAATGAAAGATGGAGTTAGATGCATTATGGAAAATGTAGGATCTAGTGTTTTGAGGCTTGACCCATACTAGCAACCCAAAGTCAGGGTATATCTGCCTCTGCTGCTTTGGTGTTGACCATTTTTAGTCCTTCAATTTTACTGTAGTTCCATGAGGTTGAGTCAAAACTGAGTAGTACTCCTCATAACTAATATGTGTATGTTGATGCAAAATCAGTGGAGTTCCCCTTTAATTACACTCACATTTAGCCCAAAAGTAAAAACTTTTTACATGCAACATATAATTGTTACATTCAAAGTCAATTATTCATCAAAAGAGCAGAAACTACATGAATAAATTCAATTCAAATTCATTTAGTGGGGCTTTTGTTTTGTAGGTTTGCAGTATTGAGTATTGCAACATATTGTGTCACACGCTATTTCAAACCATCAGTGAGAAGTCTTTGGGTAGATTTTCAATGGGAAACTGACCCAATTCTGACAGTCTAACACAAGACATACAGTCACAAAACAAGCCAAAGCTATGTTTTGGCACTTGCACATAGTTTCTCAAATTGTCTGGATCTGAGTGTGTTTTCTCTGCTGAGGAAAGGAAAGTAGAGCAAGAACAACATCTGGCCCCGGTGACAGAATTGCTCCGAACATGTCTTTTTTTCCCCCCTCCCTGCTTCTTCTTGTACTTCCACAATCTGTGGCATGCCTCTGCTCCACAAATCTGTGTAATGTTTTGAATAATGATATCATCATTGCTCTGGCTGACATCTTACACTGCCAGACAAGCAAGCAATACTCAGGTGGTTGGAAAAATAGGCTCCACACACGCACATACATCATGCTGATGAGGGTTCTGTATGAAAGAGAGGGAGAGGAGGTCTGCTGCTGGAATGAGAGTAAGGTAAATGGTCACGTTTAGCTTGAATCTGCTTACTGCGAGAGAAAAAAGTTCTTCTCTTCTCCCTCAGTCCCAGGAGTTTATTATGACCCAAGGCTGAACTCGTAAATTACTACCATGGTCTTCAACACACCAGGAACTAATTAAAAAAAGAGAGAAAGTGAGAAAAAGTGAGAGAAAGAGAGTGTGGAGGTGTTAGAGAGGGCAAACAAGCATATTTCTCACACATTAGGCTCCACAGTAAATACTTGGGATACTGTACACTTGGAAAAGAGAAGGAGAGTTTTAGAGTCAGAGTAGAGTTTGCCATTCTCCAGTTAGTGTCTCTAAATGATGAGTGTTGTTTCCAGTGCAAGATAAATTACTATACAATTATGTCAGCTTGTCATTTTGTTCCTTTTTTTACAAAGGAAGGTGTCACTACGTTCAAATTGTCGAAACCTTATTTTGAGACAAAACTGTTAAAATTGAGAATGGCAGTGAAACAAGAACCAAATCACAAATTCAAAAGGAGGAGAAACTGAACCAAGGCAAGAAAGAGGGAGAGGCAGAGATGCCTGCATTCAAACCTTCCTATCCTGAATGCACATTTGTTCTTGGTGGTTTTTTAATTGCGTTGCCTTGACAACCAGAACAATGCTGAAAGGCTCTTTCACTCCAATACTGGCTGAAAATAATTTTCTCCATCATGCATTTAGCAAGCAATTAGTGAGACAGACAAGGAATTTAGCTTAAACCTGGTGTATCATTCCTGCTTTCAGAAAATGGAGGGGTGGATGTAAGTGGGAGGGGAGTGTGTGTGTGTGTGTGTGTGGTGAAGGGGGGTGAAGTTGAAAGGCAGATAGAGAGGAACTGAGAGACAGAGAGAGGAGAAATGGATGGACCTGAAAGGAAAAAAATACAAAGAATGTTATGGACAATGCCTCTCTTGTGTGTGTATGTGTGTGTGTGTGTGTGTGTGTGTACATATATACGTACACTACAAGTATATTCATCACACTCAGCGAGACTGGTGTGTTTTTTCACCTCAGGGTTCAGAGTGGTTCTCTATCTTTGTTATCGCACTGTTCCCATAGAGGGATCATCACATCATATTTCTTTGTTAAGGCACTGAAAACAACAGGTCCTGTCAGAAAATTAGGAGAGAAAAGTAAAGCATGACGCATGACGAGCACAGCCTGTGTACAAAAGAAGGCAGGTAAATGCTGGGATGTCCGTCATTTGGAATAATATGTACAGTTTGGAGAATGCTTCCATCATGAACACATAACAATGTTTTCTTAGTGGAAGTATTGACTCTCTATGGACACTGCAACAGGGTCATTGCCATGATCTAACCACTGTTCCAAGAAAGAAAAAAAGTAATTTGATTGAAGTGGTTTGACTGGTGTTTCCAGTGTTTGTTCTGTGCTGAGCATTGTTGATGTGAAGTGTTGTTAAAGTGCACTGCATTCATTTCATTTTTACAAATATAATTGTTTGAAACAGCAGTGGCACATCTGACAATGTGGCTGTTGTTGAAAATGTTTACACACTCAGCTTAATGCAGGTGTTTCAGTGATAATGATATTAATTATCTTGATGTTATGTTCATCTTCTGCAGACAGCCATACTCCACCACAGTTCCTTAACTGTAATCAGAGAATTCATTCACTTAACCCATAACAGACATGAGTTCGCTCTAAACGTGTCTTGTTTTCAGTAAAATAAACTGTCATGGCAACATCTGCACCTCTCTTCCTTCTTTCTCCCTCTGTTTCTCCTCCTTATGCCCTGTTGGCACTGACTAGAACTAAGCAGGGACCTCATGGGATTTAAGAATTTACCAACCATGTCTGTGTTTAGTGTGGCGCATTCGCCTAGAATAAACACAGTCTCTTTTTCACTCATTTACTGACCAAATCCCCGGATTATCTCGATTGTAATGGGCCTCCATGCTGAGTAGCTAGATGAGCCTCTTGAATTTGCACCCAAAACGGTCTCATTAATAATTTCCACGGCAGCCAAAAAATTCTTGAACTGAAAAAAAAAAGGAAGAAAGTACAGAAAACGGTACAATTAGATGCCAAATTACACAGACATAATATTTTGTTTGGTGTTTGGCATGGAATTGTTTGTTGTTACAGACACATTCACTCGCAATTATTACAAATCAAGGCCCCCAAATAATATCAGTGCTGTGCCATAGTAGCAGTATGTTTCTTGTATAATGTGTGTAATGTATTTTTCAGGGCCTCACCTGTCCACTAGATGCCCTCAGTGTGACCTTCCCTCCTGCACACCTGTTCCTCATCTGCTAATCGCTGCCCTCCTACCTGCATGTCCAGTGGCACCTCATTGGCTCATCAAGCAGCCTACTTATTGTGAATGCAGTATTTAGCCCACAGTCTCTGTCAAGCTGTGTTAGCTGCCTTAGTATTTCTTGTTAGCCTGCCTGGAAGAGGATCTACTCCCTATCTAGATATAAAGGGCTCATTCTAAGCTAACGAAAACACAACAATTCTTAGTTTGAGGTGATTATACACTGATGAAAACTTACTTATGAATATTATATTCCAATTTCAGCCCGATAGATCCCCCTAAATCTTACACACTGGTTGTTTGACAAAGAAATTGTTGATTTTTAAGTGTGTGTTGTCATGAATCCCTTTAGTCACTTCATGTCTTGGATTGATCAGATGGCTATCCGATCTCAAAAAAGCTAAGCGCAAATGCAACCAAGAAGCATTCAAGACAGATAGAAATCCACATCTCAAACCAACTCCTGAATTCTAGTCAGATGTTGGAAAGGTGTAAATGCATCCTTCACTCCAAGACGCATATGTAAGCTTTATTCCTGCCAGTTGTAACTACGTCAGTCTATGGAAGTAGATTCAATAGGGTCTGTCCTCTGTGATAACGCAGCAAAAGTAACACTGAAATTAGCTGTCTTTCTCCCTGTTCCATTAAAGCGACAGGGAAAAACAGCTCCAGCGATTTCAACATATAGCTTCAGATCATACAGAAAGCACACTGAGCTGTTCTAGCGTTTATCTGATCTGTGTGGGTAAGAGAGCAGTGATATGTATGAGTGAAAGAGCGGTGTGAATGAGAGCCTGTCAAGATGATAAAACTTTAATCTTGCTCGTAATTCATAAACGATTCACGCATGTGTTTGTGTTAGTTTATGGATATTGTTTGCTGAATAAAGTCAGCTTAACTGTTATTGTTGTTACTATACTGATGAAGTGCAAGAAAGTATTCTTCTTGCAGTGTTTTTGGCAGTTACCAAACAGCTTCAGGTGCATTACTACCACCCTCTGGACTGGAGTATGGCTGACCCTGATTCGCATGTAGCCTGGGAAACACAAGCCAGATTGCAATCAGGTATGTGATTTGGAGCACATATTTGTAGCTACGTGTAAATGATTTTATTCGGTTACGAGACACTTGAAATTACGAGTGTATTTACGGCCTATGTCCCACAATGCAATGCACAAAGAAAATGGATTGGACATGATTAGTAATAAATACATAATTCTATGTTGCATAAAATTCGGACACACCACATGTCACAAAATTTATAGGTTGTTGTTATATTTGTGGGTACAATTTAAATATTTTTCTTCTGACACAACTGGTGGTTGACTGGAATTTTTTTAGTGAAGCTTTGTTGAGATATTGAGGCATTACATTACGCTGCATTACACTCACTGTACTCGACTGCTATTACGATGTTTAACATGGTCCCAAAGGTTTCTGAGCAGTCAGCCTTTTAATCACATACTGTAGCAACATACTGAACTTCTGGTAGAGTGCAGATAGTGATGTTGATATAATATGAAGATGCTTCCATGATGTACAGCTATTAATCTATTTTGGGACTCTACCTCAAAGACTATATTAAAAGTCATGCTACCTATTTTTTTAAAAAGAAAAGCTGATCTTAAATGTATAATTTTTACAATGCGTGATGTCATTGTGGCTTTTGTGTTCATGCATCTGTGAAACTTATAGAACACTCACGCCTTCTGTATGTTTGTGTTGCTTGTGTTCAATGCCAAGTGCTTCAAAAATAAGCTTTCCTGCAGCTGTTTTTCATGGCCAGTATCTGAAAAGAGTGAAATAAATGTTGTTGATTTGTTGAGTACTTCTACTTCTACATATATCCAACATGACAATTGACTATAAGAAGACTTATAGTCTTCACTGTGTGTTTGTTTATGTATGTAGTTTCTCACATGTTGGAACAAATTTTAGTCCTCATTCCAGTTAATTAGACATGTCTTGTATAGTTGGGGACAAATTTGGTGAACAATGTAAAATAACTTCTGCCCCAGCCTGGTCTCACCAAATGGCGTATGAATAACATGCCGATTCCTTAAGTAAATTTACGTGTTATCACTGCGCATTTTTTGCTTTTCACATGTCATTTCATCACGCCATTTAGGTCCTAAATTCAGTCTCCAAAAGCGACCTATAGTTATGTTTGTTAATTTTCTCTTATAAGGTAATTTTAGCTTATTAGGAGGAGGCGGGTTGAGTGGCTGGCCAGATAGTTGGCTTACTGTCACGTCGGGACATCTAACCGGACATTTTTACCATCACATCAGGACATTTTTATTGCATTTTATTGATCATTTTAACCCAAACCATGATCTTTCTCTTACCCAAACCAAGTGGTTTTTCAACCTAAACCTAACCAATAGTGTTAAATTATATACGAAAAGCTTAAAATGCATAGACATTAAACATGAAATGTCCTTAAAGTGGCGTGCTATTTATACGCTATCCCATGAGATCATGTTGTCTGCCCTAATTGGGGTTATGTTATGGTGTGAGCGTGTGTGTATGCTGAGAGATTTCAAAGAGGAAATGTTACATGGGAAGGTGTAGGCAATCAACTTCATCCCTTACATTTACAAAGATCAAAAGTCTTGACCTAATTTGGATTCTTTTACCCCTAATAAGCTTCTTTCACCACAACAGGATCAAACTGATCCAGACACATCCTGTCTCTGAATATCCTTTTTTTATACATTAAAGCAAACAGGGAATGTGACATGCTGAAAAATCTTTAAAGGGGACATCTTATATACACATTTCCAGGTCTATATTTTTAATCTGGGCTGGATTTACAGTTGAAAAGGCTCATTATTTATCTTATACTGACCCTTTATGCAGCCCCTCAGTTCAGCCTCTGTCTAAAACAGGCTGTTTTAGCTCCTGTCTCTTTAAGGCCCCCCTCCCAAGGAGCCCACTCTGTTCCAATTGGCCTCTGAAAGCTGCATCATGGCCGACTTCCGGGCAGCTCAGGAAGCTACTTCAACAAACCATGAAACAAACTATAGTAGTAGGATTTCACTACTTTTTCTCATTCTCTACTTGAAATGTCAACTTAGCCGATCCAAAATATAAGAGCAGACAACGCATGCAACACGTGGAAAAACCTTAGCAACAAAGGCCTATGGCCCCTTTAATAGGTAAAAATAAAAACTGGAACAGGTCATTCTGCTCTGCGACACAGCAGAAGGCTTGAGTTCACATTGCACCCCGACTGTGTTTCCAAATGACCACTGCACAGACACACACATATGCTCATACACAAATACCTAATACCCAGACGGCCAACACAAACACACAGAGACAGACAATAAACCGACCAACTGTCACGCTGTCTATTTAGCGATGTTGGGTTTTGTCCACTGTAAAAGAGGCAATGGCTCAGACCAGTCTGCAGGACAAAAGGCAACAGAAGTCAGGGAGGTGGGCAGTGGGAGAGCTGTGTTCTGCTAATAATGGGAAGGAGGGTGCTGGCATTCAACTTCATGGACCAGGGCCACAGAAACAGATGTGAAGGAGGGAGTGAGTTGGTGTCGTGGAGGTGGTGTGTGTGGGGGGTGGGGGGCAGGGAGCTGTGACTGAGAGTGATTCTGTGGCAGAGAAAAGCACAGAAGATAAGAATTAGGACAGAAAATAGATGATAGTCAAGCGGAGATATGGAAAGGTAATGCAGGGCAGAGAAGGGGAAATGATAGTCAGCGCTGCTGAGCCAACAAAACAGAGAGAAAGTAGGTAGGAAGAGCAACTATAAGTTTCTGAAAAAAGGAAAAAACTAGGCAAAGAATCAGCTAATGTATTAGCGTTGTAGAAAAATAACGGGGCCTTAAACTGAGCCGGAAAGAAAAGAAACTGGGCTGAGTGAGAAAGAGGAAGCTGACAGGAGCCGAGGCTGTGAGGAACTTGAAAGGGGGTCTTTGTTTGGGCCCTTTCCCATAGTGCTCTGTTATGACGCCAGAGTCTAAACCATGCATTCTAAACGGCATCGGCGGTTATCGCCACTAAACACACATGCTCACACACACCTACACACATAGATGACAGGGCACAATCACACCTCTCTCCCACCCTCCCTGCTCTCATCTCTCAGCTCATCTTGTACCACTTTTATACACACTCCCCTTGCTCCTGCCAATTCCGATACACACATGCACACATATTCAGATCATTCTCTTGGTGTGGTGAATATGCCTCCTCGTAGCCTTATCTATCTTATGCAACGCTGTGTAATAGTGTGACCATTATGGAGCAACCACAGTGACGGCTGCACTGGGTTAGTGGGAGCAAAACTGGCAGCAATCCCTAATGTCTCCATTGCTTTGGCTTGGCCTATTTTCTTTCCTTTGTACTCCTTGCTGTCTCACAGTCCTTTAGCCTCTTGCTGTCATTAAAGTCAGAGGCACTTACATGTATACGTGCTATTATTGAAGTCAGAGGCAGTTACTGGGAGAGAGTTTTAGTTCTTTCCTCTCATTTAAATAAGAGGCACTTTATAAGCAGTGCTTTTGTAGACACTTGCTTATCGGCACTTATCTGCATGGAATTAGAGTGACGCAAATTGTTGGATCAGAATGTTGAGGAATGTTGCTATCATTAAGAGTACACTTGTGCAATTTCATGCAAAGCCTGCCGAGGATGTAAAATGTCTTTTAACCAGCTTTAGCGCATACGCACGCACACACACACACACACACACACACGCGCAGACACGCAGAATTACACATTCACATGAAAACTTCAGAAGCAATAAGAGGATAGTTCATAACACTTTCTGACCTGCTACCTCACTGTGCACTCCCTGCTTTGGCTGTCAGATGTGGTTAATGAGAATCTCCCCACTCCCATAGACTGGTGTTCCTATGGAGAACAGCCTGCTGGGATACACACGCTTGTACATATACGCATACACACAGAGGCTCGCACAGGACCCTGAGAGCCTTGTCATCACACAGAGAGGGACCTGCTGGCCTATTGTAGATCCCCGTGGCACAGGGATCACCTCTTATCCCCCGCAAACACACAGCACACAGCGGGTAACTCAAAGCCACAAACACACACGCATGTGCTCCACACACACTCCTAAGCCTTTGTAAGCACACATTTTTGCTTATTTCTCACATGTGCTTTCTCTTCAGCTCTCATTTTAATCACAGTTCCCCCCCTCCGTCCCCTCCCCTTTCTCCATCTACCCCCTGTCTTTTTCATTTTCTCTCTCTCTCTCTTAATCCCCCCCTAACATCCATCTTGCTAATGCCCCCATCATCCAAATACCAGCACCCCTCCTCTTTCTGCTTACGGACCCCCCTCCCTCCGGAGACGACTTCTCCATGGCTTCTGCTCTCCCATTCAGCCGGCTTGTCCCCATGTATTCATAGAGATCACTGATGGAGTGGGGAGTCTTTGTAAGCGGGTCAGCCTCCTATACCCCCCTCTGACCCCACAGTCTAGGCGCACACACACACAATCGCGCGCGCACACACACTGGATCCTTCTCACTTGCCATATGGCACGGGCAATGAAGGGCTAACAAAAGAGAGCTAAAGAGGTGTCAGGGAGGTTTGTATGTGTGTGTGTGTGCGCGCTGCATCAAAAGAAGGCTAAGCAGCCAGGGGTCCCAAAATGGGACAGAGTCCAAAAGACGAAATTGATTTGGGAGGGGACCTTCCACCTTTTCTCCCGCCGTCAAACTCATTGGCCCAATGAAGAGTAATGAGAGGAGGGCCTGATTGGAGCACAATGGGGGCACACTTGATGGAGTGTTGAGCAATGCAGATCTATCTTCATCATCGGAGTGGATTTGTCATTAGGACAACAATACCATCATCATCGTCATTGTCTCATCGTTGTCATCATCATTATTACAGTCTTCAACATCACAGTGTCATCATCGTCATCTTCAGTCCTCATTTGTACAGTTTGGTGTAAATGTATTAGCCACCATCTTTCTTGAAAGTATAGAGTTCTTCCTGTTCGTTATAATCTGAGTCTAACTTTTGTAGTTTTGCATTCATTCTTATGGTTAATGGTAATATTTTACTCACTAAGTCAATTGCTAAGACCTGGGAATATGGTGACATTGTGTAAAGAAGTCTGATGGGTCAAGAAACACTGATGGTCAGTCAATCAGAGTGGTTTTAAACAAACCACCTCTGGGAGATAATACAATCGTCCCTTAGTTGTGCATCCAATTTCACCACCAAATAAACTGATTTAGATAATCTGGCTAAACAGCTTGTTTACAACCTGTCTGATCATCTGATTGTTGTGTTTCATGCCCCATTGGATGCTCTTGTGTTCCCAGATCTTAGCAATTACTTTGGTGAGTAGAGTGTTATAATGACTGATAAAAATTATGGCCAAAACTTCAAAAATAAGACTAGAATAGGTTGTAATAGACCTGAATTATCCTTATCTATATTGTCTATTATATCCTGAATATCTTTGCATGATTTACAGATCAAAAAACTCCTACTGATCTTTTACACAGCCCCCTCAGTTCAGTCTTTAGCTTCTCTCGCTTTAAAGGCATACTATGCAGGCTTTTCCTAAAAAACAAAAACTCACATACAAAAGTAACCTCTCTCAATCATCATTTATGACCCACTAGAAGCGTGTGGCGGTGTATTTATCTGCAGAGACCCTGCACTCCGGCTGTATTTTCCTATTTTCTTATTTTTTTGCTGTGTTCAGGGAGCTTCTGGGCATAAACCTTTAGGCAGTGGGTGTGTAGCCCCCAGCCAATAAAAGTGTGCAGGGTGTGAGGTCTGGAATCGCAGTGACCAGGTTACATCGCTGTCTCTATCTCTGTCCTCTGCTCCACTCTGCTCTCGGTATGTGTTTTATGGATGTATAAAGAGCTGCAGGTCTGAGTGTCTGCTTGACCGAGGATGGTTCTGTGCTACACGCACGCAGAGCAGAGAGGCCAGGATGAAGCTCTGCATTCACACAAAATCTGGCAATACAGCACCTTCCCAGAAGGTTGCAGGGAGGTGTGGGGGCGTGTTTATTTGTGCTTTAGAATGTAACCACTGTGAAACAATCAGAAAATAATGTTTTATTTATCTGATTCACAGCTTTGTTCTCACCAGCGCCGCCTACTCTCTTCATTTACTCTCTAGCTTTCATGATCACTGCTGCGCTCTCTCTCTCTTTCTCTCTCTCTCTCTCTCGGGAGGAGGGGCCAACTTTGAATGCTGTGTGTTTACAAACACCAACTGACATATCCTGCAAAGTATACCTTTAAGGCCCCCCTCCCATGGAGCCCACTCTGTTCTGCCCCTCAGCAGACATCCGCTGGCTCAGGAGGCTACATAAACAAACCATGTGACAAACTAGGCTATAATAGTAAGATTTCACTACTTTTCCTCGCTATGAGATTGGACAACGCAAACAACACATGGAAAAACTTTAACAAAAGTCTTAGCACCAAAGGCTGTGGATTGGACGGGCATTTATGGGTTGAAAAAAAATGTTGCAAATGAAGTGTTCAAGTTTTGGAACTTTGACCACATTCAGCAGAGATATCTGACATCATAACAGTATATAAATAACAGAAAACCAGAAAAACCATAATATGGCCCCTTTAAGTCAGTGGTTCCCAAAGTGGGTGCCACAACACCATGTGGTGACATGAGAATGGTCTAATGGTTTTTTTTACTCCACATTTTAATAGTGTCATCACATAAAAAACATTTACATGAACTATTTTCTTATTGTGTTTTCAAACATGCCAAAAAAAAGAAAACTAACAATAAACATGGTGATGACAGCTCGGGGTTGCTGGTTGCCATCATAACGCAACGTGCTTTCCAGCACCCAAGTTATCCAGATGCTCAGCACTCAGAAATAGCGACTGTTAGAACAGTAATGGAAAAACTCCACTCCACTCTAAACAGAGCTTTAACTAATGCTGATGCTCTTCAGCCCTCACAGTCTGAGACTACTAATAGAAGTATAAAATTATACTGTACAATGAAAATGACTTGGCTTACAGTTTTTCATGGAGAGGCAAAGTTTGTTGACCCATACCTGAAAGTCTATCAAAAACTGTCAAATGTGGCAATGATGCCAAATATTTTAAGTTCAAGAAACATCTTAAAACGAAGCAGCCCTCTTTCACCAGCAGAGATACGGAATGTCTTCAACTGACTAATAGAGGTAAATAAAAAACAGAACCAATTATGATGCCATGTGTGTTTTATCATTGAGCACCTAAAATGTGAGCCAAATTTTGTTTTGAACATAATTGAAGAAACGCATTCAACCAACTCGCATACTTCATTTGTATTCATTGTTTAGTTAAGTTGAATATTTATCTGCAAATCTGCACAGAAAATGGAGGGGTGCAATGGAAAAAGAAATCAGTATAAAGGTGTGCTGTGGTTTAAAAAGAAGTCTGGGAATCACTGTTTTAAGTCTTTTCCTCTTTTCTGTTCTCTTGAGAGAAAGAGTCAGTGTTTGTGTTTTGTTTGTCAGATAAGCCAAGCAAACCTGCATACACCCCACCTACAGGAAAAGAAAGTGTGTGTGTTCTCATATATCTGTGTGTCCACAGCGGGATGAGCCTCATGCCCTATTTCAGTCAGGCCTGATATGATCAGATGTCAGATCCTGAGCTCCTCGTCTCTCTCTGGCCCTTGGCGTTTCTGCTCGGAGGTGAGAAAAGGTCTAAACGCTGACTTAGTGCAACAATGCCTTTGATACCCCAGCACCACAAAGATACAGATCCACTGGAAACAAGCCTCAACAAATCCAGCAGTTGAAACACAGACATTGGATGTTATTACATTGAAAGAGAATGAGAAATGCACCTGCATAAAAGGAGGGAGGAAGGTCAAGTGGGCTTCAATGGCTTTGGTTTATGGAAATGCACTGAAAGGTACATAAATACATAAAGAGGATGTTTTTGTGTGTGGTAATTTTTAAATGAGAAGGAGTCCATGCAGGTTGTCAACAGCATGCTGCCTTTTCAGAATGTCCTCTAACCATAATATATATATCTATCTACAGGCAGGTGACAGATTAAAGGAAAAACCTACATAAAGTGTCTTAGTAAGGTGTTGGGTTACTATGTACCACCAGAACAGCTTCAGTGCGCCTTGGCATTGATTCTACAGTCTACTGGAGGGATGAACAACATTCTTCCAAAAGATATTTGGTGTTTTGATGATGATGGTGGAGAGTGCTGTCTATCATGTCGGTCCAAAATCTCTCAGAGGCGTTCAATTAGGTTGAGATCTGGTGACTGTGAAGGCCATAGCATATGATTCACATCATTTTCATACTCATCAAACCATTCAGTGACCCCTCGTGCCCTGTGGATGGGAGCATCCTGGAAGAGACCATCAGGATAGAAATGTTTCACCAAAGGATAAAGGTGATCACTCAGAACAACTTAGTATTGATTTGCAGTGACCCTTCCCTCTAAGGGGACATGTGGACCCAAACCATGCCAGCAAAATGCCCCCCACAGCATAACAGAGCCACCAGATCCCCTCACTGTAGGGGTCAAGTATTCAGGCCTGTACCGTTCTCTTGGTGTACGCCACACATGCACTCGCCCACTTGTCGAGAATATGGTGAAGGATGACTCATCTTTTTGCACCACTGAACTCTCAAATGTGCATTCATCTTTGTAATGAGGGGTTTATGCACTGCAACCCTTCTATAATATCCCTCTCTCTGTAATTGTCACTGGGCTGTTCTTGCTGACACAGTCTGATCACGTCCTGCACTGACATTCTCTGTCACCTGAGGAAGAGTTGCTCTTCTGTTTTTCCTTACATATCGCACTAACGCACGAGCATCAAATGAGCGCTGTTGACCACAATTTACGACCCTATTTACTGATGTCGTTCCCATAGATCTAAATGCAGAAGTCACTGTTCCTATTGAAACACTAGCCAGTTGAGCATCTTTTTGACTGAAGCTCCTGCCACCCATGCCCATGCATTTTTATACATGCCACAGAGCATGATTGGATGTTAATTGCTTAATTGTACCATGCAGTGCACCTTTGTGGAAGCATCTGCATTTGTTTTGTTTCTCCACTCATTTGCCAGTCAAAGGTTTGGACACACTTTCCCATATATATATATATACTAAACACTTCTCCTCTCTTCTCTTTTTCATCTTATAATTTGTATAAATTCTAGCCTTTTGAAACCTGTTACAGCATGGATTTGCCATCTCAATGCAAATTTAATTCTCACTTTTCCCCTGCAACAGAGGGCTAGACACAGCAGCTAAACACAAGATCGTGATGTGTCTCCTCATGCAAACAGATGAGGCGGGTGGGATAATTATCCACAGGATGTACAGTTAGTAACAGATGTAGTGCTCTGATCATAGTAATGTGGCAACTTTGATGACAACGCGTTGGTTTAAATAAACTGAGCCTTTCAGCAATTACCACATGCTTACAGCCGCACCCTCAGGAGTCTGCCACACAGAAGAAATGAGCGATGTGTCCAAATGTATTCCAAACATGTATGTACACATGCACAGACTCAGTCATGGACACAGACATAGAGTTATTGGCATAATTAGGGAAAGCCCGAAATCCATATACAACTATGGCCAAAATTGTGGAAACTGAAATGTGTTTATATGCAATGTATTTTCATGGTGGCTCATTTGATTAGCTTGTGGTGACGCAAGCAAAGGATTTGAAAGTGTAGGGACAGAAATGTAAGGGAATGTTCCTGCAGCAATGATACTCAGTAGGGGGAAAAAAGTATAAAGAAATCAAATGATTTAAGAGAAATGGCAGACTTCAGATCATATCCATCCCCTTAGATACCCACTGCAGGGATTTTTCTTACCCTGGAAAACATTTATTATACATTTCCCACACATAACACTATTTAACTCTAAACATTTTGTGTGCATTTCACAGTCTGTGATTATTAAGTAGCTTCAATCCCACACACTTTACTTCATTTCAAAGCGCTCAGGTGAAAAGAATGGGGCGTAAAAGGAATAAAAAGGATAAATTAGACTTCTTACAACAAAAAGAACACTTGTTCAGCTGACGAAGATAGACTTCCTTTTCACATATTCCTCCTTTCTCACTCTATCTCTCTTTGCTCCTTCTCCCCTCTCTCTTTCTTAATTTAAACAATCAACTCCCTCTGAGAAATCCATTTTCGCTTTCACATATGTACGACATCTATCAGAATCTCCAGATAATTGTTAGCACTTTATATAGAAATAGAGCTGCTGACTGTTTAGCATTCTGCTGCAGCGAGTGTGACTTGCACACACACACACACACACAGTGTAAAGATAGGGACGCACACATATATATGCGCACATACACACACATACCCACAAATCACAGGTCTCATTTAGTTCCCTTTCTGTGTTTTAATTAGAGCCGAAGCAGGCTAATCACCTCCTTAGTAGACAGCATCACTAATGAGACAGAGAGGGAGGAGCTGAGAGGGAGGGAGGAGAGAGATACTCATAATTGAGAGGAGCGAAAAGAAGGATAGTGGAAGGCAAAGTGGCAGGGAATAAAGAAGTAAGGCATGAGAGGTTGTTAGGAGTAAGTAGATTAGATGGAAGGAAATGGGGAAAGGGAGGGAGAGAGGGATGGATATGTGATACAAAGAGAAAAGAGGAATTAAAAAAGAGGGAGAGGTGGGTGGACGAAATAAATAAGGACCGTGGAGAAAATGAAGCTTGAGTTGACAACAAACGGATCGAGAGAGAGACGGGCCTGCAGAGACGCAGAGAGAGGGAGATGGACTTAAAGAAAGGAAACACAAAACAAGAAAAGCAAAGGAAACTTGGAGAGGGTATAGTGGGAGAGTGAGAGAAAAGCCTGGGAGAAATAATGAGAGTCCCTTACCTCCCACAAAGCCAGCCACGTCTGCACCCCCCGCCCCCCCCCTCCTTCTCTCTCCCCTCCCTTCCTCTGTGGCTGCTCCTTTCATGCTGTCACCCTGTGAGTGTCTGAATAGTCTTTTATTATTCAACAGTCTGGGCAGGTCACGGGGTCATCGCACGGCCCACCACCCTGCCACCAGCAAACATCCAAGCACACACACACACACACACACACACTCACAGACGCGACCCTGTGTGCATTTAAAAAAAAAAAAAGCTATTTGTGGATGCAAAACACACGCAAAACTGCAAAAATGGCGGCTGGCAAGCACTGAAAGCCACGCTAACTTTGGGCACGCTGAGTTGACAATGTGTGACAGTCCTTGACGCATTCATTATAACACTTGTCCACCCCTTGTTAGCCTATATCTATCTGTCCAAGGCATCTGTAGCACTGGGAGCTAGTACCCTTGCATTTTCCCAATGTGTGTTCACGTGACCCGTCTGTGTGTGAAGGTATATGTCTGTTTGCGTGTGACAGGAGGAAAACAGAGATAACAGTAGCCTGGTGGTATCAGCTCCATCTTATCTCCTACACAGCCAGAAGCAGGTATACAAGCTAATTGGAAAGTGCCAGACACACAGCAAACAGACTGGTGAAACACACGCTCACCTTTCCAGCAAGCGAAGCTGACGAGAGAATTGGCAGAGAGAGTAAGAGAAACAGGGAGGCAACAATTGATGGGAGAGACCGAAGTGATGCGGCGGAAATGAGACAAAGGCAGCAGAAGTGGAGGGAGGAGTGACAGAACAAGAGGAAGAGATAGAGATGGAGATAGAGACTGAAGGGGGGGGGGGGGGGGCAGCAGCAGCTCACAGATACAATATCAACAAGACAAACGGTAACTAAGGCACAGTTCACTTCTGAAAAATCACAGGTATTGTGCCTATTCTGTCTGTAACTGTATTGTCAGCACTGAGCACTGGGGAAATAGGAAAACAAATAGCATCCCTGCATTTACTCTACAGTATGTGTCTCTATTTCCACTCCACTTGATAATGAGTCACTCTTTCAAATCCTTTCTCAAATGCCAGGCCCAAAGTATTTACAATGTGACATCTCATCCTGTATACTTTCTCTGTGTTTGCAGTAAACATCACTGTGCTGTCTATCCAAAAAAGCACATACCACACCCTAGAACAGCCCAGGCCATGCCACACATTATTCTACTAAAGCTTTTTTTTTTTCTTCTTTTGGCAGAGCTGTATTTTTCATTTCTCAGTCTTCTAATATTATGGGTCATTATGGTGCATCTCCTCAGAATAAATCCTCAGACCCTGAGCAGGCTTTGCACAAGGCTAGAACAGGTGAGAAGTTGTGATAATGGTTATTGATCGGCACACTAGCACACTGTGTCCTGTCTTGTTTTTATTACAGATGAAAGCCATCATCCCTCTGAGGCTGCCTGGTGTGCTTACTGAAGAGGAATGTGTGGGAGAGAGATGTTAAATGCGGGGTAGCTATTGCTGTATATAAAAGTAATCAAGCGTGAACAAAAGCTGGTGTTGATGATGATGTGGTGCATGTGGGAATTAATTTGGCTAATTATGATGGATGCTTGTTTAGCTGGGGTAAAATAAAAAAAAGAGAGTGAAAATGTAGAGGGCATGATAATCAGCAAAATGTGTTTGCATGTAGATTTTTCTGGAATCACACAGCACACGTGATTGTGTGTAACCTTACTTTGTATCAGCATGTTTGTTTTGTGCCCACACTCTGAGATCTCTCCCTCCTCTGCTCTGCTGCCTTTGATGAGGCCCCTGGGAGCGACGGTCTGCACTTCAGCAACATGGTTTTTTTTTTTCGTTTTTTTTTCTTGTATCGGAGTTTGTCGAAACTAAAACCCATGAAAGAGCCTCCTTGCCATTCACTGTTTATTTGGCACAGGAAAAGCTCTGATGTGAATTAATTGCTTGTTAGCTGAGAGGAGCCAATAATAACAGCCTTGGAGTGATGCAGACTTGACAAGACTTGTCTGATGATTGGCGACGGTGATGAACATTTCATTTACAGCTATTCATGTGCTGCAGAGATATTTTTTAGGGCAGAATACAAATAAATTTTAATAACTCAAATTATATTTTTTGCTAGCAGTTTTTCTTGTAAGTGAACAAATTAACGCTTCATTTACGCTTCATTGAGTATTCTGCTACACACCCCATCATTTTGCATATCAAATTATACATTTTTTGACATTTATTTGAGCTTTCTCTTTTTTTTCCCCTAATAAAACCATTATGATATCAAACGTAGATTGAAAATAATTGCTCTCCAGGTTAATAAGCATGTGTGATCTCACAGAGAAGTACGGAAATGACATGTTTTGAGGGATAATCTCTTTGCAAAGTCTTCCATATACCTGTGTGAGTGACTGATAGTAATCAGAGCGTAATGTAAAGCATGCACAGATATGAACACACACAAATTAAATGCAGCAGTATTCACTTTAATTGACAAGAGAATGAGGAGTTTTTTAAATTGTCTGAAATTGGATACCCTTTGTGAAATGTCATCCCTCCATCCATCTTTCCATCTATCCATCCATCATCCTTCACTTTTTCCATATTTTCCCCATTTTCTATTTCTCGTCTGTCTTTCTAGTCATCCGTTGCAAGTGATCCTCCCTTCCCTGTCTCCTCTCCTCTCCCCTCTCCCTCTGCAACTTGCTGCCTGCTGAGCTGATTGAACATTTTTGCTGTTTGCTGTTTGGATTCTGTCCCAAATCCCCTGCATAAACTTGAAACACTGTGTTAAGCATACCTCAATAGAGTCCAACAGCTTGTAATATATGTGGTCAATTTGTTCATGTTTGTAACAACGCTGCATCCTGAAGCACTTCGGCAAAGAAATGATTGTCTAAATCCACTTTATCTGCCTACTTTGTATAACCTTTCCCAAGGTCTTTTTTTTCTCTTCCAAACTAAATCAACTGGAGCTCAGGTGCAGCTAGGCTAGTGTATAACTAATGGATGCTCCAAACACTGCGTGCACATCCACAAATGTACACACACGAGTTCAGGGAACACAAACCAAACCCGAGCGCATGCACACACATATTCAAGCAACCTGGCACTCTCAAGGTTGTCACAAATCAATCCGGGGTTGTGTTTTCATTAAGCAAAGGTGAGAAGTGGAGTGTGTGAATGAGAATGGAAAGTGGTTTTAATCATGAACATCTGAGAGGCCAGAGGGTACGCTGGTAAAATCTCCATTCCTCTTTTCTTCTTTGCTCCACTCCCTATGCCTCTCCCTCCCACACATCCCTTCATTTCTCCTCTCCTGACACTTTCAATTCCCTCTTTGTTTCTAATTCCACATTCTCTTATAACCCCCCACCCCACCCCCCTACCTTTTAACTCCACCCTCGCTTTGAGCAGCTAATTTCTACACTTCTCCACTCTTTGACCCTTCCCCCACTTCTCCGCTTCTTCCTCCAGTCCCTTCCCTTCATCCAGGCTTTTATCGAGTCCCAACATATTTCAACTTTTGCCTCCACCTTTCCACGCTCCTGTCGCTCCATCATCCCTCTTCGGCTTCTTTCCCTTGCTCCTTCAACCCTTTCCACTCCTTTTTATCACGGCCCCCCATCTATTCCTCCATTCCACAGCTGCCAGCTCTCAGAACCTCAGGAACCATAAATCTGGTGCAACCCCAGGAAATGGGTCACCAGGGGACACTTAAACATGTAACACTCTAGTGAGGGCCTAACCCCTGCCAGAGCATGGCCTCATGCATGCAGATGTACACAAACACAAGCACCCATGCACACTTGAGCACACATACAGACAGGCTTTATGGATGTCTGGACTTGAAACAGAGCAGCCTAAGTATAAGTCTGTGTTATTACAGCTCATGTTCTTGCCTCTAATCAATCCAAGTTGTTAGGATTTGTGTGCAGGGGAAACAACGGGGGCTTTGTGTCACACAGGCCAGGCAGTGCTAGAGCACTTTCCCTTCGCCTGGTTTCCTCCTACATGAACCCACACCCCATCAGTCTGGTGTGTGCCAGCAAGTCTCTGGAGCTAGTTATGTTGTGTTTATAGATGTGTGTGTGTGTGTGTGCCAGTATGTGTGTGCTCATGGATCTCTGGTTTCAGTTAGGCTCTGTGCTCTGCGGCTGCTGTCACTGTTTGTTCTACTTCTTTAACGCACTGTTACTTACAAGCTAACATTTCCTAAGTCAAACATGATGAGAAAACCCGCAAAACTCTTTGATTTTTTCTTTTTTTTTTTGTTGCAACATGCAGATGACCTAGACCTCATTACATGTTCTTAATCGAAACCACAGTGGTGAAAAAACAGTGTATGCATCAATCAAAAGTAATTTTGTTGCAGTCTTAAGTAGCGCTGTTGCAAATGTTCTGATACTGTTCACACACATGTTCGGTGACATGTTCAAAAAGTGGCTGTCACTGTGTGTTCCAAACAGATATCTCAGGGATATGATAGCCGCCATCGTGTGAAAAGCTTGGCCTGTCCTCATTACCAGCCTAACACACATGTTCTGTCAAAGGAATCACACCAAATGGGACCAATTCCATTTGGATGTGGAGAGAGAGAGTTCCTTTTCTAAAACACTAATCTCTGGACCACAAATTAGCTGTCAGTCATCAGCTGTAGACAGACATCGTATCGGGAGAAAGGCAGTCCCCAACAAATCAACAACATGTCAATCACACACACAAACACATGCTCTCAGCCATCGACAAGAGAAGGTACACACTCACAGGCTGGCACACACACACACACACACACACACACACACACACACACACACACAGGGACTGGTGGATGGGTCCTCCATGTGATAGCATTGCCTCGTTTAAACTAATAGACCCTAACTCTGTTTTCTCCATTAATTCAAGGTGACTCCTGCAACGCATTAGAGAACGGATATGGAGCTGAGGGCTCTGAAGTGCCCTCCTAATTAATATACATTTGCAATTTATATTGGCTCACTAGAATTGCAATATAAGTTCATAAAGGCTTTCTTATCTCCAAAAACAAACCATTTAAGAGTCAAGGAAATGTTTCTAAAGCTTCCAATTGACAACCGTGTCTGCTGATATTAGATTGTGTGTTGATAGGGGTTGGGAGTTTAATAACATTGAATCAACATAAAATGAATGGAAAATTATCCACTTCAAACAAGAGAATCACAACCACCGTAGGAGTTGTAGGATGACAATGGATGCGTGACCACATGTATTGATGTTGCCAAAGATTTATTAGATATACAGAATATTATGGCACTTATCAGAAAAAAGAGTGATTCTTAAAGGAATAGTTTGACATTTTGGGACATTTGGACAGGACCAGGCTAGCAAGTGTTTATGCTAAGCTAATCTAACCATCTTCTTGCTGCAGGCTCATATTTACCATACAGTAATTAGAGTGGTACCCGTCTTCTCATCTAACTGTCAGCAAGAGGGTGGCGAACTTTTCCTTTGAAGGATGATACCAGGTTGTTCATTGCATCTTGAGTTTTATTTCGGTGGAAGTGGCCACCATTTGCTGAGAACATGAACTGCAAACTGCAAACACGGTGAAGTTCCATAAAAAAAAGGTCAGACAGGGCAAAAAAAAACAGTTGGACAGGTTTTAAACAAACTCCCAAGTTAAGGAAACTTATTTGGGGAGTGAAAACAAAGGCTAACAGTAAAATCATTACCCGCACTTTCAGTTGTTAACATCCATTAGATTTTACAGACCAACAGTCAGGTTCAGCTTTCACTTAATGCACAGTTTTCCTGAGCAAAGAGGGATTAATATTGGCGTTACAGTGATGATATTTGTTTCTTGACACATTGGACTTTATTACAGCGCAGTGTTCCTAGAGCTCAGCTACTCAAGTCAGTACAATGTTTTCACAATCAATAGAAATGTGAGCCAAACCTATTAATTTAAGACCAAAGTTGTGATAAACCAGAATTATCCTTTAAGGTATGACTGAAATGTTGTGAGATTAAAAGTGATAATTTATTGACACATGACTGTTGGCCAATTGCATTGACCTTGATGCAGTAATGTTTTCAATTACATGTGAGGCTGAGCTTTACTTACATAAAGACAGAGAGAGAGAGAGAGAGAGAGAGAGAGGTTCAATCCTGAGTGCCTTGGTGCTGATTACTTGTGAAGCCTTTGTGTTTCTCTGTGCCATGTCTTGGTGGGGCAAAGCACCTCGCTGTCAGTGCCATTCAGTCAGATAAAGTGCATGCACCCATATGTGTATGTGTGTGTGTGTGTGTGTGTGTGTATACAGAAAGTCAGCTAGGTATGAATCAGAGAGAGAGAATGAGGCCAAGAAAAGAATGACTGGATGATTAGACACCCAAACTGCTCCTTCATGTCAACAAAGCAAACACAAGAGTCACCATCCCAAACGGTAGAAACACAGAATAAAATAAAGAAGAACTTTTATTCTATAGCATAGTAGCCTATAAAATAAAACAGAAAAAACAGAATAGCATTGAATAGTATGTAATTGTAGAATACAATAGCATAATATGGAATAGAATAGAATAGAGCGTTGGTCATTTCATTTGATGACACATTGAAAAAGGTAGTCCAAAACCCAAAGGAAGCACTGACAGTTCACAAACTTCCAGTCACCACGGGCTTCAGGAGCAGAATAGAATAGTAAATGCATTGGTCAACCATACAGTATATCCATGCCAGAGTTAAAATGACACTTTGTACTGGTGTTGCAGAGGAAAGGTATGAATATTTTATACACCTCTCCCACCGCATAAGTCAGTAAAGTCTGTAAAAAAAAAAAAAAAGTAACAGCCTGTTCTTTTCATTGGGTGCTGGGCTGAGGGACTAGCAGAGCACTGCAGTAATACGCCCACTTTAAAGGTGACTAGACACATTCTTTCTTTGCCTTATAGTTCTGCCTGGGCTATAAATTTGTCGCCCAACTGTTGACATCGCTTGCAATATGCTGCGCTCAGAGTGTGATCACCACATGCACTGTGAGCAAGAACAAGGCAGTGCACACCCTTTCTTGTCTTCTTGCACAGACACACACACACACACACACACACAATGGTGGCCAACGAGTCATAAAGTAATAAAGCTCAATGGACCCCTAATGAAAGCAAAGAAAAGGGGAAGAGCGAAGAAGGGACTCAGATGAATAACAATCATTGCTCTGATGGGGGTGGTAGTGTGTGTGTGTGTGTGTGTGTGTAGGGGGAAGTATCAACTTCTCCCTCCAGCAGCAGTGAAAGCAAACTCCCAATGTCTCTGTGGTCCTCCTCCTCCCCTCTGAAATGGTATCCACCAAATCGCTGCTAATTGAATAAGTGACAATGAACAGGCAGACGAGGCGACAGATGCTCGCGTGCCTTTACAACCAAACCACCAGCATCCCCGCACACATGCGCACGCGCACGCACACATTCCTCTTGACTCTGATCTGAACCGGGCTCCAGAGGCGCATTTCTATGGCCGCTCCACCTGCTGCGCCTATTTACTTGGAGGAGGGAGGGGGGTGGGGGAGAGAATATTGCGAAGATTGCCATGAATGTTCGCGACAGACGTTTAACTCACACTATCATTTTATCGCTAGAAGGCCTGGACGCACGGAGGCAATTATAAGGCATTGCATAATGAAGAGAGCTGCACCCAGACGCTAGAGCTGTTTGTTTGTTTGTGCTGATGGCATACATTTGTGGAAACACTGATCTGGGCTTTAGAGTCGCCTATGGATCGATAAAATTATCTTTGGGGAGCTACAAGGAGGAGAATTTAAACACAAAGTTACTAAATCCAAGAGGCATCGCATCTCTGCACCTGCTGCAGAGCATGCATATGTTTAGCTCAATAATTGGTGTTCCTAAGCTTTAAAAAGGCCATGTTTGTTCGGCTCCTCTGGTTATGCAGCGTGCCTAAATGTATTAAGCCTCCATCTGCTTTTTACTTAGATTATACCCCCTCTATACATTAATTGTTTTATTCTGCGCAGTGTTTAAGACCCCAGTGCACCCCCATCTCCTCTTACTCTGTCTCTTTCTTTTGCTCCCTTCTTCCATAAACTCCGGAGCTGACTTTGTTCTCCAAATGTGATTAGCTTCTCGGGGACGCAGGGAGTAATTGCATTACTGCATTGTGAGCATTTGGAGCTATGGAAATGTTGGGCGCCCGTATCAAACCTGTTTAAATACCAAGCGCACTATGCTGAAAGATGTGCAAAAGAGGAGTGAATGCAAACATTTTGCAGACATGGCCCTGGCGATGAATAGACACTGGGAACAGGAATAAAGCTTTTGCGCCAATTTAAGGCTCTGGGTTCAAAGGGGGAGCTTCTGGTTGGTGTCCATGCACGTTTGGAATATTTAATAAGCTATTGTTTTCACGCAAATGCGCAGAAAACTTTTAGAATCTGTGCAGATGCATTGCGTTAGAAGAGTAGCCCACACTGAATAACCAGATTCAAATGGACAACATCATCAAGTCCTGAGATGCTGTTTTTATTACATTGCTCATGCAGGCAGTGGTAGCAGCTGGTGGTAAATTATTCATTTGTTTTTTTCAGATTCTGTGTCTATCTATTTCTTAAGGTGAATTATGGTCTTCTTAAATGATTCTGAAAGTGTTGACTGAGAAATTACTTTAGCTACAGTGCGTGGTCAGGGGTGAGTGGGACAGTTATGAGTGTGTTTTTTTTTTAGCGGACTCTTGCTGGAGTTCTGCTCTCCCAGTGTCTCATCTTCAACTTCTACTATAATATTTTATTTGAATATGTAAGATTTTTGATGAGTTTTAGTTCCTATTACTTATTCTCTCTCTCTCTCTCTCTCTCTCTCTTACTCACTCTTTGACGCACATAAGCACACCACAATTACGTGCACGCGCGCAAAATGTGTGAATGGATCTGGAAAAGCTGCTTGGTGCTCTACAATCCCCCATGACAACTCATTTCCTCACAGTTGTGTGGGGTTCGGGGCTCTGCTGGAGTCTTGTTTGGTCGGCTGTAATCGCCGGGTCCTGGTGCCAAACAAACCGCGCCAGATGGTCTCCAGAATGCTCGGTCCCAGTTGTGCACATTCGTTAAACCTTAGATCTCGCTCTCCCCTCTCTCTTCCTGCGTTTCTTAATGTCTCTGATTTTCAGATTCTCTCTCTGCCCTCACGTGTGCGTGCGCATTTACACGAGTGGGACTTCTGAATATGCCTGCCCGAACTGGTGAGTTTCGGATGCTGCTGCGCTCGTTATCACAAACCCGTCCTGTGGGGAGTTTGAAGTGATGTTGAACAGATTTGTGCACGGGGACAGAGCTGTTCCTCGGCGTGACCAACTCTTTAAAGGCATTCATTAGAGTCCGGCTCTCTTTCAACGCGATTCGCCACACAGCTTACCCAGCTTATACTCTCACCCATAGACGGTCACAGATGAGGCGCATGTGAAAATATATATTGCACTCAAAACATCTACAACAAAGTGCCTGTGCAGGGAGACGGGGGTAGTCAGCTGCCACTTGAAAGAGCAGAAAAAGACGAGATACAGTTTTAAGCACATGGTTGCATACACACTAAGGCATCCAGTGCGCCAGTTATATAGGAGTTGAGTCTGACAGCTGGTTACGGCTGTGCTGGAGGATATGTTATATATCAAAAGTGTGCCTATCAGAGCTTAAAAGGTGGTGGGTGACAAAGCTGATGATTGAGGTGACTATATTTTTGTCTTGTCTTAATGAGAATTTAGACTCTTTGTGTCTCCATGCTGTCTGGGGAGAACAGACCCGGAGCGAGAGACTCTTAAACCTTCCTGTGGTTTTATAGCAATGAAAAACGACAGGGTGAGCTCTTTGAATGAATGTTTTCTTCTTGAGTTTATTTTCTCCCCTGTCCATTGTAGGGGCATGGTCGTTACTCTGAAAAGTGGGGAAAGAGAATCCCACAGGGCGGGGATTGTGAATCCCCCCCCGCTTTTTCTTTTTCCTCCCCTCTTGCGCCTCCTTCTCCTCTCTTCTGGAGTTTGAGTGGCCACCAGCCAGCTTTTGATTTAAGCGTTTGTCTTTCCCGGGATGTGAAAAGGGGACCGCGGCTGATGTACAACTAGTTGGTTTGAGGCGGGTTATTTTGGGCAAGTCTGTGTGCAGAGGCACCTCAAACGGAGAGAGGGAGCGAAAGAGAGCGCACGGCGCACAGACCAGACGCAGGGAGGAGAGGGAGAAAAGCGCACAGATTTCAGTGTCACTCAGCTGGTTCTCTCACACTGGATGTGCGCAACAGATCTGTATGCCAGAGGGGGACATTCAGAAAACAAATTTGGATGCTTTTATGGAAATTAGGGTAATTTAAGGAAGGTTGCGTTTAAAGACTGAATGTATTTTTTCTCCTCGATCTGCGGAGAAAGCAATGCAGCTGCTGATTGAGGGAGCACAGCATTTAGTAGTCTAAGTTAAAACTGGGATTGACCTGTACTGCATTTAGGAGCTGTTTTTTGGATCTGTTTTTTGGCTTCCACAAAAATGCAACCAGGAAAAATGAAAGGACTCTTTCTGACAAGAATGTGGAAAGTTCTGGCTGTTTTGGCGCTGGCAACACAACACGTCACCGGTAAGACATTGAAATATCAGATTTATGAGGAGCAGAAGGTTGGCACGGTTATTGCCCGTTTGAAAGAAGATGTCGCGGATGTTCTGGCTAAACTTCCAAGCACAGTGTCTCTCCGCTTCAGAGTTGTGCAAAGAGGGTCCTCGTCTTTCCTCACGGTGCGCGAGCAGGACGGAGAAATCAGCATCAGGACCAAAATTGATCGTGAGAAACTCTGCGAAAAGAATCTCAACTGCTCTATTCAATTCGACGTGCTGACACTCCCCACTGAGCACCTGCAGCTGTTTCACGTCGAAGTGGAAGTGTTGGACATCAACGACAACGCACCACAGTTCGCTCGCGCCGTCATCCCCATTGAGATCTCCGAGAGCGCGGCCGTGGGAGCGCGCATTCCCCTGGACAGCGCCACAGACCCCGACGTCGGGGAGAACTCACTGTACACCTATGCCTTAGAGCCTAACAACTTCTTCAAGATTGACATCCAGTCCAGGACTGACGGGGCTAAATATGCTGAGCTGGTGGTGCTCAGGGAGCTGGATCGGGAGGTGCGCTCGGGTTATGAACTTCAATACACGGCCTCTGATAGGGGCGTTCCCCCGAGAACTGGTACGACCCTCCTCAAAATCAGTGTTGCCGATTCAAATGACAACAGCCCAATATTTGACAAGTCATCATATGTGATAAATCTTCCAGAAAATTCACCTGTTGGAACTCTGCTCATTGACTTAAACGCCACTGACGCGGATGAAGGCACTAATGCCAAAATAGTCTACTCATTTAGTAGTCACGTGTCCCCCAAAATAATGGAGACATTCAAAATTAACCCCGATAGCGGTCACCTGACCCTCATCAGGCGCGTGGACTATGAGACTGTTAACTCTTATGATATTGACGTGCAAGCGCAGGACATGGGTCCAAACTCCATGCCAGCTCACTGCAAGATCCTGGTCAAAGTGGTAGATGTGAATGACAATAAACCAGACATTAGCATCAATCTTATGTCCTCTCAGGGGAACGGGGACGCAGCCTATATATCAGAGGCTTCTCCTCTGGACACGTTTGTAGCTTTGGTAAGGGTGGAGGACTTGGACTCTGGTTTGAATGGAGAGGTGGAGTGTAAACTTCATGGCCAGGGGTATTTCAAACTGCAGAAAACGTATGAGAACAACTACATGATTCTGACCAACGTGACTCTGGACCGAGAGAAGAGGTCAGAGTTCAGTCTGACGGTGGTGGCAGAGGACCGGGGGACTCCCAGTCTCTCCACTGTCAAACATTTCACTGTGCATGTAACTGATGAAAACGACAACCCACCACGTTTTGAGAAGGGGCGCTATGAGATCTTTAAATCAGAGAACAATGCCCCTGGAGCATATCTGACCTCCATCATGGCCACTGACCCTGACCTGGATGCCAATGGGCAGGTGAGCTACTCCATCTTGGAGAACTCTGTTCATGGGAGCTCCATTTCCACCTATGTCACCATTGACCCCTCTAATGGCGCCATCTACGCTCTACGTACATTTGACCGGGAGGATGTTAGTCGTATCTCCTTTGTTGTGCAAGCCAAAGATGCAGGAAAACCACCACTGACAAGCAATGCCACAGTTATCCTGAACATCCTGGATGAGAACGACAACCCTCCAGCCATCGTGGTCCCCCAGTTGTGGAACTTCACTGCTGATGTTCCAGCGTCGAAGTTCACGGAGGCCGGACACTTAGTAACTGTGGTCAGGGCAACTGATCGCGACACAGGGGTCAACGCTGAGCTCATTTGCTCCATCGTCAGCGGCAACGAGGAGGGCTTCTTCTTAATTGACCCAAGAACATGTGAAATCCACGCCAACGCCAGCCTGGAGAACTTCCCCCATGAACACGCCGAGCTGACGGTCGTGGTCAGGGATCAGGGAAGCGAGAGCCTCAGTGCCAAGGCAGTTCTGAAAATCACCCTTTATGAGAACATAGAGAACCACGTGCAGGTGATGGACCAGGGGGAGTCTTCCCTCGATGCATCCCTAATTATCATCATCTCCCTGGGGGCTATCTGTGCCGTGCTACTGGTCATCATGGTGGTGTTTGCTGCTCGCTGTAATCGGGAGAAGAAGGACACCAGGCACTCCTACAACTGCCGGGTAGCCGAATCAACCCACCAGCACCATCCCAAGAAGCCTTCGCGCCAAATCCACAAAGGTGATATCACCCTGGTTCCCACGGTGAATGGCACCCTGCCAATCAGAGCTCACCACCGCTCGCCTTCAGCCACACCCCCCATGGATCGAGCCCAGATGGGGAGCCGACAGAATCACCATAGTCGTCAATCCCTAAACAGCCTAGTGACCATCTCGTCCAATCACATTCCAGAGAGCTTTGCCCTGGAACTGGCGCATGCAACTCCACCAGTGGAGGTGAGTGCATGCACACACACACACACACACACACACACACACACACACACACACTTACACACATTGAAGCAAATTATTCTCAGACATCAGACATTGGTCCCTCAGCCCCTTTTCAAATTTTCTCTCTCTATCTCTCTCTCTCTTTCTCTCTCTCTCACACTCTCACACACACACACACACACACACACACGCGCACACACCAGCCCTCTCATCCTCACACAGCTGTCGCGGTTTGGGCAAATTAACTCATCTCTATGTGTGACAGTGACTTAATCAACACTGCCCTGTAGTTCAAAGTAACTCTCATTAAAACTGTTGATGATTATAGATGTGTCTTTGTCTTTACCTTGTTTGCACCCTGTCACCATTATCTCCATCATAACCACCACTCACCCCTCAGTCATATGTCTCCATATTCATCTAGTCTCACCCTCAAACCCCCCCCACCCCACCCCCTTATTTTTGTTTTAACGTCATCCATTTTGTCTCATCCATTTTCAGCAGCCTCTTCATCATCCATTTTGTGTTTACTCATCCATTATTTTGTCTTCTGTGTTGTCTCTCCTCTTTTTTTCTCCTCAATTTCCCATCTGTTATTCATCCCCCCCTTTTCTGTTTCTTTTGTTTTATTTTGTTTGTTTTGTTATTTTTGGATGTAGCAAGTCTCACAGCTTCTGTCCATGCTCCATCAGGGCCAGTACCAGCCCAGACCCAGTTTCCGTGGCAACAAATACTCCCGCAGCTACAGGTAATTTACCCCTCTCCCTCAGCCCCCCCACACCCCCCCAACTCCCCTGAAAGATTTACTTTTATTTACTTTTTAAACCTTTTGTTTTTCATTGTGTATTACATGTTCCAACAACCTGTTGTGAAGTTTTCCTGTCAGTTGGTCAGTTACATATAGATCATGGTTTGATTGCGTGTAAATGTATTTTTTTTTCATATTCCAGTTGTTATCATACCGATGTCATTCAGTTCAAAAGTATGCCACTCATTTGTCTGAATGTCACAACAATTTTCTTATACTTTTCTCCTTGAAAAAATTTGGGCTCAGGTTGTGAAGTGTGCATCTGTCACTACTTTGCCCCGCCCATCATAATAATCCCTTATGATGTCCAGATGATAGATTTATTGATGCCCCTAGTGGCTGTTGTGATAGATTTATTGATGGGATCTACCTGCATGGAGGATTTATCGGGTGAGCCTTGTCTAGATATTTGACAGATTCCAGGAGCAGCGATAAGTTTTATATGATGGATTAATTCTTCATTAGTCTTCTCTAAGGACAGATTTCATGAATCAGTTACATTGATTATATCAGCCTGCAAGTCAGAATGCATTCAACTTTGTATTTGGAAAATGTAAACTTGCATCATTGTTTTTTCAGATACAGCATCTCTGACTGATTGATACAAATATGTGTTTGTAATATATATGTGTGTATTTTAATGGTGCCACCCAGGTATGCATTACAAGACATGGACAAGTTCAGCCTGAAGGACAGTGGCCGTGGGGACAGCGAGGCGGGGGACAGTGATTGTGACATGGGGAGGGAATCCCCCGTGGACAGACTGCTGCTGGGGGAGGGCTTTTCTGACCTGATACACCTCGAAATGCACCATCGACTCCACCCAGGTGAGCCACAGTGACATAACACTTTTTTTTTTGCACCTTTTTCACCATGACTTGCTAAATTGGCTGCACTCAGCTGAGTCCCATACCTCTAACACCCTGCATAGCAGCACCTCACACTCAACTATCAACTCATCTCAGCGCACATTCACACCCCAGCTTATCTTGCAAAAGTTGTGAAGCCATAGTTTGATCCACTTTGAACCAATTGACATTGACAACCAAAAAAGCACATAGCATTCATTCCTGGTTTGTCAGAAATGAGCACACACAGATTCTGGAAAAAAAAAACCTACAGATGAATGACCATAGCTGTCTTCTCCTAGACCACACCCAGCCCTCTAATATACCTCCTGCCTGACAATTTTCAGCACCATGGACAGCGTCAGGCCTAAGCCCATTATTTGTCTCTACACCTGCCTATACAGCCACTCCATTCACCCCGTTGCCAACACAATCCCCATTGTACTCAGCCCCATTCTTCAACACAGCCCTCATTTCCACGCTCGTTATCACACTGAGAGAGGTTACAGTGTGTCTGGCTGTTTGTGTTACTCCGTGTGTGTGTGTGTGTGTGTGTGTGGTTGCGTGTGTGCGTTATCTGCCCCTAAGATAGAGTCGTGTCTGTAAAATCCTCCCTGGAGCAGAGATGAGTCGCCTGTCAGTCATCGGTATGCGTCTCAGGGTGCTGTTTTTTTTTCCTCCCTCCTTTTTCTTTTTTTTCCTCTTTTCTCCCCCCCCCCCCCCCTCCCGGTGAGTGACAGTGCTGCGCTTTCATGTCTGAACTGAGGAGAATTCATAGTAATTGCTTTTAGAATGATGTTATTCTCTCTCTCTCTCTCTCACACACTGACTCGGTCCCTCTCTCGCTCTCTCCTACATGCCCAAGAGCTCCTCAGCATCTCTCTCTCTCTCTCTTCTGTACTTGTTAATTTATTCTCTATCTTTATTGAGATGGATAAAGGGAGGGGCGGTGGACATGGACAGTCTTTCTGTATCTCTCTCTTTCTCCCTTTGAGAAAGACTTGGAGGTGTTGCTACCCCCTCCCTCCCCTCTCTCCCTCCCTCAATGCTTTCACTCCTCTATCTTTTATGCTAATATGAAAAAAGGGGAGGGGAAGGAGATAATGGGCCGAGAGGGAGGATTATCCCTGTTTCTCTTCAATAGATTTAATTTGTTTAGATTTTTCTATTTAGATGTGCCAATGTGGCTATTCATGCTAGATATGATAAAAGAACTAAACAAGCAAATCCCTGCCTCAGCCGCATAGTTGGGAGATGTGGACATGTTTGGCAGAGCAGCCAAATATTACATTAACATCTGCCTGCAATGCCATTTGGGTGGGATCTGGCAATTATTTATTTATTTGTTTGGTTCTAATGATTGTTTTCCTACCTGGCACTACCCAGATATTCATGCTTTAAGCTGTAAATACCACCAATCTGCTCCTCCAAGCAGAAATATGAGGAGATCAGCATAGAAAAAGAGAAGGCCAAAACTAACCACTATCACGCTGAACTGTGATTTTGATATTAATGAAAGACTGAAGCACCGCTGTATGAAATATTAAACAGGTATTGTACATTCATACGCTTACCGGCATAAGACATGGTTTGTCAGACTCAACAGCACCCCTGCCCCTGTATTCATGCAAAAACCAGCACCCTGACCTGCTGAACTGTGTGTCTCTTCAAAGATAACACTACCTTACCCTCCTTTAACACACTCTCAGGGTTTTTGACTTATATTATTCAAATATATTGACATTTTTTTGTACCACAGCACCAAACTTTTTTGTCTCTGTCAAAGAACATCTGATTTATCCGAGTTGTTTGTTTTGTTTTGCAGACATTCCCTGTTTTTGTCTATGTATTATTTTGTTTCATGCACAGTATTGTGTCATAAGCAAAAAGTTTTCTGCAGCTGTTCCTGCTCCTGACTGTCTCTGTGTTCTTTTTGTTGTAGCTATGAGACTGTGCACGGATGAATGTCGCGTCCTGGGACACTCTGACCAGTGCTGGATGCCCCCCCTCTCCTCGCCCGCTTCCTCCTCTGACTACCGCAACAACATGTACATCCCTGGGGAGGAGTCCTCCCAGCCACCCCAACTCGATGATGACCAGTCCTCGGTTGACTCGGAGCGGCGCAAGAGTTTCTCCACTTTTGGCAAGGAGTCTGGGAATGAAGAGGCAGGGGCAGGGGGAATTGTCGCCGGGGGAGGAAGTGATGCGTGTGCAGCTGGAGGAGGGGCTGGCTCCCTCCTCACAGAGATGAACAGCGTGTTCCAGCGGCTCCTCCCCCCTAATATGGACTCGTACACTGAGTGCACCGAAACAAGCCCCCCTTCATCCTCATCAACCACTGAGAGAGGAAGCGGACGTAGTGGCAATATTGCTGGTAACCATAGTAACAACGCTGCTCCTCAGGACAACCGGAGAGGCTTGTTGCCAGGTGGAAAAGGTCCCGCTTACCCCCCAGGTGTGGCTGCGTGGGCGGCCAATACCCACTATCTAAACCCAGGAAGTGGATCTGTGGGGACCAGCCATGTTTCCCCCTCTTCTTTTTCCTCGTCCTCCACCTCCACTTCCACCTCCACCAATGGACAGCCACCACACCTCAAATGGCTGCCAGCCATGGAGGAAATCCCAGAGAACTACGAGGAAGATGACTTTGATGGTGTCTTCCATCAGGGTCACCAGGGTGGCAAGCGTAGCGAGAGCCGCCATGAGGCAGGCATGGACGCTAGCGAGCTGGTCCATGAGATTAACAAACTGCTGCAGGACGTCAGGCAGAACTAGGGAGAAAAAAGAGAGAAGGCATAGCATGGTTTCACCATGTGAAGGGGAGGAGGGACATTTTACCACATTCTGGCAAATGCTTGTTCTTTGTGCCAACATATATAAATGACTGTTTCTTGTTCACTGTAATGCTAGTCTTGTTTGTTTTACCAAATATCCTCTCTCTGCTCAGTGCTGAGACTCGCAGAGAAAAGTAAAACATGGCACTGAAGTTGTGATTGAGGTGACTTAAAGGCATCAAAGCAAGCACTCCAAGAACAGATTGCTCATTTGTTATTACAGTCTCTCCAAAAGTTGCTTGAATGAATGATTTCAAACAGAAATCCGCCAACAAAACTGTACCCTTTCTTCATTTGTAATGTTTACAGCAACATGAGCAGACTCCGCAGGGAGAAACCAACAGTTGTGTGATCTAATTTTTTTTTGCTTTTACAGTGTACAATATTGTACAGTGTCTGTGAAAAAAAGACAAACTCACTTGAATATTGTGCTACGTCTCCTGTTTTGTTATCATGGAATGTAACTGTACAATTTGACCTTTGTATTTTAAAAATACACTTTTTTTACTTCTATATATTTATATGTGTCCATGTATGTTTGTACAGAAAAAGAAAACAAATGTCTATTTTTTATATTGTCACTGCATGTCTTAATATCACTTAATGTGTCTCTTTTCCTCTGCCCTGTTTATTTTATAAAACAATTGTATTTAATTTTGTTATTGAATGTGTGTGTGTGAATAATTAAAAATAATCACATTCCGATGCAGTTCCATGTTGGAAGTTGGTTTTGTACGGTATCCTTGTGACCAGTGGATGATAAATAAAGTGGAGGGATTCATAACAGGGCTATGTCTGAAAAGTATCATTGGTGCTTGACACTTTTTTTTATGTGATTTCATTACTTATTTAATTTAGACTTTCTGTTCCATTCAGTGTACAATATGTTTTTTCCTCACTAAGTGCTTCAATTTGCCCCCCTGTCTCTTAGCACCCCCTAATGTCCAGCAGCAGTACTGCAGCACCCTTTGACTACAAAGTCAATATCTGCTGTGTGGTTTCAAGGCAAATCTTCCCTGAGCCTCATTATGTCACTATTCACATACATGACTCTGCTAATGACTATTAATTATGAATTTATTCCAAAATTATCTCTTTAGATTAAAATGCATTTAGGTGTTAATTTAGTTTCAGAGTAGGGATTCTTTGTCTCACTGTCTCTCTCATCCATGAAAACATATGGTAAATATGCCTAGCAAATGAACAGCATCTGATATTAGCTGCACATGATGAGAAATCAAAAGCATGATATTGTACAACACAGCCATATGGACTGATAATACAATTAAATAGAAAGTGGGAAATGAGCCTCATTTCTCCCCTCACTCACTCTGCTGGTGATCATGAGAGCTTATCTTGGGGTGATACACCCATGAACAGGAACACACACACGCACACACACACAAGGAAATAGAATATTGAGTTGCGTCTAAAAGGAAAATTCACAAACATAGGCTAAACGAAGCAATTAACCTCATGAGACAGAGCTTTAACAAGGTAAAGGTTAGAATTTGCATACACACACACAAACATTCACACTAACACGCTTTCAAAACAAGACCACACACACTTACAGACACACACGTAGATTACACATGCAAACACACACACTTACTCACACACACATGCAAACACTTAATAATGAGCTAATCTGTCTTCATTATTAAAGAGGCCAAGCCTCAATAAACAAAAAGCACTGGCCCTGTGTAACTGAAGGAAACTGAAGCATGCTAGATGCTACATTAGCTTAGCCTCATGTAAGAAACATGTAGCAGAACAGTAGTGAGCTAAACACTGCTGATGGATATCTATGAGCTATTGGTCATAAGATGATGTAGGACTTTAACTGATTAAATAAATAGTTTGACATTTTGGTAAATATGAAGCTACAGCCAGCAGCTAGCTAACTTAGCTTAGCATAAAGATTTAAAGCAACAGGGAAAAGCTGGACTGGCTCTGTATGAAGGTAAGAAAATCTGCCTACCAGCACCTCTGATGCTTACTAATTAACATGTGTTTGCTAGGCTAGCTGTTTCCCCTTTGTTTGCAGTCTTTATGCTAAGCTAAGCTAGCTGGCTGCCTGCTATAGCCTCATATTTACCGCACGAGTCGTATCGATCTTCTCAACTCTCGAAAAGAAAGTGAATAAGCTTATTTCCCCAAATATACTTATATAAAAATGTATCGCTTTAATTAGGCCCTAAGTTACAATTTAGCAATATAAACCTGGGTAGCATATCAGAAATGTTAAATCCTTCATGTATTTCATAAAGCAGCAATGGTGAGATATATTTCACCAAATGTGTGTGTATGTACATTCCAAAATTAGATTGGCAATACATGATGAATGATCTTTAGCAACAAGAAATGTCTTTGGCATAGGGTAATGGTGTGTGTAATAGAAAAAACACTGGGTGAAAGATCCGGTGGTGCTCATTTATTACCACTCAGATAATTAATTTTACACAAATACAACAGTGGCATTGATATGCAGTTGAAATATGAACCCCGGCTTATTATTGTCTTAGCAAATCCACCATTTAATTGTTTGTCAGTCTCGCTTGCTTTTCACTCACTTTCATTCTGAAACCTGCTCTCCTCCATCTTCTCTCTCGCCCTGATATACCTCGATATCTCGCTCTCATCATCTGGCTATTTCTGTCTGTCCATCTGTCTGTTTGAGACACACATGCACACACACTCATAAATATTCTCCTTCACACACAAACACATCTCAGTCCCAGCAGCATGCTCAGTCCATATCACAGCCTCATGTCCCCACAGACATTAGAATTTGAAATACTCTTCACCTCATCTTCTCTTGTCACTGTCTAATACCTCCTTAATCATTATTTTGCTAATTGTTTTCTTAATATCATCACTGTGACACAATTATAAAGTCACACTTCAAATAGTATTGCTCATTCATTTTAGCTTGTTTCAGACAAACCTTGAAAATGTTCTTCTTCATCGCTTTTGCCTCTGGAATGTGTTTTTTGATTGTTATTATATTATTATGACAGGAAATTAAGAATGTTAAGGCTTGCACAGTTATTGGGTCTGCTAACATGAAGTCAGCTCTCATCTGAAGTCAGACACACCACAGTGACCCTTAGAGTGCACACATAGCGTCAAGGAAACAGGATATTGGTAAGCCTGCAATATAAACAGAACTCAGATGTGTGTATCACAACAAGTTACTGTGCAAAAACTGCTGTGATGGAATGCCTTTTACCCTGCTGAATGAAGAATTTCATGTAAAGGATTTTTGTACAGGCAATCCAGCTGACTATTGGATATCTATCTATCTATCTGTCTATCATGCCCACTGACTTGATGATGGCCATGTGTTAAAGGGGCTTTCTTGTTCTGAATTGCCCTCTCCTTCATTTTGGCAATCCTTCCGAAGGAGGATTTATACTTAGCTCGAAGGGAGGTGTAGTCTGAGAAACTCAACTCCAGGCAAACAAAGTCCAGGCTAGCTGCAAGCTTGACCTCAATACCAACTTTTTAAACTTATTCCTTAAATCATCTTGTGACACCCTCGTTTTTTTCTTGGGACCTCTTTGGACCAACCCTCAGGGTAGGAACAGCTAAGTTTGTACATTTTATTTGCCAATATGATGGTGTACATGCTGTCTTAAAGACTTCTCCATACAAATAAAATGTAAAGGTGGTCAAATTTAAATATGAAAAATTGTGAAATCCTATAAAATAAGCCCATAAAATACCCATCATGTGTAACTGTGTAGCTGTAGAACATAAAACTCCCACTTAAAACCCCCAAATTCCCAGAAAAAAACACCTAGGACATGACCTCCATGTCCTTAATGGTATGGCCTGCTAGCATCAGAGCGTATGTTTTTTTTTTTTTTTTTCTCATTCCAAAATGAATCAGACTTATAGGCTCTTCCCACAGGAGACATTTTGACTTGTCATAGCAGGAAAAGCACAGGTGGAACAAATAACAATTGCCCAGTCCCTGCAATTAATGCTGTACAATTAACACCTGTGTTTGACAAGTCAAAATGTCTACTGTGAAATAAAGTATATTCAACTTATGTCCAAAGGTTGTGTGTGTGAAACTTAATTATTGGCTCAATTAAATGTTTCCTGTAAAATAAAAATGTTAACTAAGGATAAACTGTGCCAATAAATTGACTTAATCAGATGATGTTTTTGTTATACAAAGTAACACATGCAGCCATTTTTTTTACAGTATACACACAAGATAATTGTATGCACAGCCTAATATAGAATGAATCATATGATGCTCCTCTATGGGTGCTTTTGACTGTTATGAAGCGATTAGGAAGGATTTGTCCAGCAGATGGCACTGTGGGACCTATCTTCCAACAATAGGGGATATGCTTTCACAATAATACTCAGACCTCAAGATACTGCCACACCATCAACAAGCCCTGCTGTGAAGAGCTATAGAGAGACAGACAGTAGAGAGACTGACTCATTTTGTCAGTCTAATTGCATGTCGGTTTAAGCATCTACAGGTTTTTTACACCCTTTGATTTTATGAAGCCGGGATGTCTGATATGTTCATATGTGATATGTTCACACACATTATAGTGCGTGTGTCTGAACGAATGCTTGTTTATGTGCCTGCAGTGTGAAGCTTGTGGCTGTGTTAGTGTGAATCTTTGGATGTGTGTGTGTGTGTTTGCATGAGTCTGTGTGTTTGGGGGCGGTTGGGTGTGTTTGCTGTACTCTCACCCTCTAATAGATATCCCCATCCAGCTTGCCATTTAGAATTGGAGAACAGCCAATTGCAAAATGCTCTCTCTCAACGACTTTCTCTCTCTCTCTCTCTCTCTGTCTCTCTCTCATCCCCCCCTTCTCTCTTACCCTGCCTCTCTCTCTCCATCTCTCTGTTTCTCTCTCTCTTTGGACAATTGGATTAGTGCAGAGTGATAGAGACTAAAGACAGAATCTCACTGCCTCAGCCAGTAGCTTGGCCTTATGCCACATCATATAGACACACACGCATACACACAAACGGCACGTGCACACACATGCACCACACCACTGCTGTCATTCTACCCCGAGGCTAAGCTAGCTAGTTTGATATCCAGATGGCTTAATTACTGCATGCATACGGATAGTCACACTAGTGTAAGCGTACGTGCGTGCGTGCGTGTGTGTGGGTGTGTCGGTTGGAATTGGAGACCTTTTTGTTGTGTTATGACTTTATGCAGGGCCTCATGGAAATTATGCAAAAATGTATTAAAAAGACAGAATAATGAGGATGGAATCTGATGCAGGTTCAGAGTGTACCTGTCTTTTAACTGAAAGAAATGGCATAAAAGGAGAGACTGAGAGGAAAGGAAAGAGCAAAGAGTCATGTTTGTTATGAAGAAACCAAAACACAAAATTTGAATGTGATTGTCCATATTCTAAGGTTTATGAGTATCTTATTATATTAGAATTGAACCCTTTGTGAATTGAAAAAGAAAGAGTTAAATAATGATTAATTTGTTAACACTTAAAAACTCCAATGAAGATTTACCAGCACATGTTTGTCATCTTAATTGTTGGTTTCTTTCCTCTAAGGTCATTTTTCAAATTTGTTTAGCTGAAATCTCTAAATGTCTGACCTAGCCGTGCCACTCGACTAGCTTCAGTCTGTCGAGTTGGTGACATTAACCCGTGAAAGTCTTTAGCTTGTGGGAAATAGTGTGCGTAAAGGCTGTTTATAAGAGATACATTAAAGGACTAGTTTGACAATTTAGAAAACAGGCTCACATTCTTGCTTAGAATTAGACAAGAAATCAACCGGCTGAGACTCCAATTTATTGAGGCAAATAAGCATATTTCCTAAAATGTCAAACCAGTCCTTTAAATAGACAACAATACACTATAAAACTGAATCCTTTAATTTCTTACATTAAAATTCCCCTAATTTACCTATTAAAAATGATGGAATTAAGGTATTTATTAATTAGGGTTTAAGGGGATAAGTAATGGATTAATGAAGGTATTTTAATGGATTATTTGCATTTGTTTGGCCCATCCAAAATCATCAAAATTATCCCTTAATTTATACCTTAAAATGCATTTTTTTTTTCCAAATTTACCACACACTTAATGTTGAGCAGGGTTATATTCTAGGGCTGGGTTCATTGTAATTTGTGTTATTACAAATGTCAGTGTGGTTTTTTCATGAGGTTTTCTGACTTCTGGAACAGAGCCCAGGAGTTCTGGTTTCACTCTTTGACTCAGACTGTGTATATGAATTAGCTAAATACGTATTTACACCCAGAGACATAAAACGAAGGAGAGATTTCACACCAAGCATGAGTTCAGCTCACCAGCTGGCATGGGATTATCAATTTTTGAAAGGCAATTGCATCTTTAAACTGTTGTTGTTTCTCTTGAAATCTTTTGTTTTAAATACAGTTTTAGCAAGATTATTGCTGTTTTGTAGCCCTGCTGACAAAATAATTGAAACAGAATTGTAATAAGAGAGAGAGAGAGAAATAAAGCAACACAGAGGATGAAGGAAAAATACACGGATACTGAAAGAGGGATGCAGACAGAGAAAGGTAGTGCAACTGCAGTGTTATTTCCCTGATGACCTGTCTTCCCCCATGTGACCTACTTCCACTATGGGTTACGTCAGATCCCATCCACTAAGTAATTCATCTCCCTTTGGTGTGTGTGTGTGTGTGTGTATGTGTGACTGTTTGTGTCTGTGCTTGTGTGAAGGCAGGAAAGAGCATGCATCCCTGCTTATGCTTCATGTTTTAGAATTATTTCTCAACCTTTGTAGCAGTATGTCAATCTGTTGTGCGTTCTTCTGTGTGTGTGTGTGTGTGTGTGTGTGTGTATTCATACATTCAGAGTAATACTAGAGGCCATTTATCCAGAGATCACAGCAACCCTGAGTCTGCTTGTACTGCCTCATTCCCTACCAAGAAATCAACCCTTGGTGTGTGTGTGTGTGTGTGTGTGTGTTCCCAATAGCAAAAAATCAAACAACCTCACTACAATGGTTCTCTCTTGTCTGGTTGAGGATCCTTCATGTTCTACTACAGCTCCAACATGGTGTCATGTATTCCTCAAGTAAACAAGTGAAGCTATTTTGGACATGTTTTTGAGCTGCATGAAGATAACAGCGAGGGTGCCTGTGATGTTTTTGCCAGTTACAGCACATGTCAAACATGCTAGTTCGTGACTGTTGAATTATTTAAAACTGTAGAAAAAAATGCCATGTGCTATTTCAAACATAAATAGTGAAACTGCATGAAATAATGAAACTCGAAGCGTCAGTAGTGAGATGGAAGGAACATTTGGAATTTGGGGGGTGTAATTGGTTGTTACAACACAATTAAGGAGGGTGCTTTTAAGGTTTGATGTAAGTTTTAATCCTCAATATTTTGGTGATATTCATCTGTACTGTTGGTGATGGGGAGTGCATTATAATAAACCAGATCCCAGTTGCATTCAAAATGACATGTATCAACCAGAGGTGGCAGCAAACTCACAATGAGCAGCTACTTTATAGGAAATGAAACAGAAAAAGAAAAACGTAATATAGCCAAAACCATGAGCTGAGAGGATTCACCCCTTTAAAAAAGATATCATGTGGATTAGTTCACAATTAAAATTAAAATTGAGTTATAATGGCAATCAAAGGCTGATTTCATTCTAAAATGAGCCAAAAACTCAACATTCACATCTTATCACCTTATAAAGTTGTAAGTTCAGACGTGTTAGCAAATGATTGCCTATTATCCATCTAGCAGACACTTGGCAATATTAGCATTAATTTTATGGCCACTTGAGAAATTTAAAAGACCAGTGTGTAAATTTGACTTGGCAGAAATGGAATATAATATTCATTAGATAGTCTTAATTAGTGTATAATCCCACGAAAATAAGAATCATGTTTTTGTTACCTTAGAATGAGCCCTTTATATCTGCATCGGGAGTGGGTCCTCTTCCATGGAACCCACCATGTTGCACGGCCATGTTTCTACAGTAGCCCAGAATGGACAAACCAAACACTGGCTCTAGAGAGGGCCTTTCACATTTTTGCAGTCACTGTATATTTTCCTACATGCTTGGAAGTGGAGGGGAAGGGAAGGGGTATTCAGTTGGTTGCAATCTTCAACCTAACCGCTAGATGCCACTAATCTAGTTCACTAGCTGGTAAATGTTGTGTTGGGTTCTTCTGCAGACAATAAAAACTACTTTGAGTTTAGTGTGAAGGCTTTTTGGTGACATTGAACAATATTGGCAGTTAAATATTACATGCATGACTCACAGTTACACTACAGCCAACTAACAGAGCCTGTGACCCGAATCTAATACTGAGCCTGCCCCGCGACATCATCAACAGGTTAAATGACAAACTGATAACATTACACCACAGTAAATGCTTGTCTGTTGACTTCCAATGATCCAAAATCGGCTAAAAGACTGTGACTTTTTAGCGTCTTTTACAGTTTGGTTCAGTTCAGGCAGCTGTTTTTAGTGAAAGAAATCAATTGTACTCTACCTGCCCAGCACCAAATGGCACACAAAGTTAATGACTATTTGGTAAACATAGTGGAGCATTTAGCAGCTAAAGAGACAGATATTTCCCTTAGGAGTTGTTGTAGGCCAACACAGAACTAAAAGGGGAGTAGATATTTGAATTCTTTTTACCAGGCTGTAAGAAACATGACAATAACTGCTAAAGTTGTTCCGTATCTGCTAGATTTGTAAATAGAAAGGTTCACTCTAACAACTTCATGAGGTGTGTTGTGTTGACAGCTAACTCTGCTGCTCCCAAAAGGGGAAAAAATCATATATAGCTTTAAGGACTGAAGATTTTAGCGTTCTCCATCCTGGTCAAACCCACATGTTCAACATTGTGTCATATAGTGGTGGAAGATGACATTTAATTTGATATGTTTTGAATTTCCAGTGACGTGACTAAATTGAGATGAAATTTCTGCTGTCACATCAGTTCCTGACAGATAAATCATGAAACCTTTCATGTAAATTATTATTTGAAATGCTATACGTTCTATATTTATTTCCTCATATTACAAAATTTACCTTGCTAGTGGGAGCAGCTAAAGAGTGAAGCTGATGGCTTACTTCCACCTAGTCTTGAAAAATGAAAAAAAAAAAAAAAAGTATTCTCTCATTTTCCTTTTCACTGTCTCTCCATCCCTCTCTACTTCCCCCTCTTTGTCAGCTCCCTGCTGTCAGAAATCTTTCTTAAAAGTATATGTCAGAAATGGAGTGAGAAGATGAAGAGGTGGTAATGGTGGCAGGTGTTATGTTTGAAGATGTGTGCGTGCATGAACGTGTGTGTGCGGGTGTGTGTGCCTGTCAGTGAGGTCCAGGTGCTCTTGCCGTGTCAGAGAAAACGGCAGGCTCAATCTGGGGTCGGCTGATTGGCCAATTAGGGACTGTTTCCATGTGACATGCAGCAGTCAATTTACTCTCCCTTTTTCACTGTCTGTCCCTCTCTCTCTTTCACTCTCATCCTTAAGTGCCTTCGTCTTTACTACTATCCTATCTGTCTCTTCCAGTATCTCTTCCACTTTTTCTTCCTCCCATTCAATTTGTTCTCTCTCCCTCACTTACCTATGGTCTACTTCGCTTTCACCCCCCAAACCCCCCAGCCCCATCCTGCCGCTCCTCAGTCTCATATCTCTTTTCTAACTCCCTGTTGCTCTTTTGTCATCTCCAATATACATCTCTCTATCTTTCCATTGTCCCTCTCTTCTTTTAACCTAACCTCCCTGCCACACATTCCACTATATACACTCCTCTAATCCTACTAATGGGAGAAATGAGCCTTTCCTGAACTGTCACTCAAGACAAGATACTGTATGCATCTTAGCATTCAAGGAACCACATGCACATTAACACCCCGCGACAATGCAGAAGCATACGTATGAATACATTTCAACTATGGAATTCAACAAAATGCATAAAAGTACATGGTGTGATCACAGAGACATATCTAGTGAGGGGAACAGACCTACTAATGGTACTGAATTGGGAGTCTGGAGTGTACCACTGAAATATTAGACTTTTTCAGGATTTAATTATAGCACCTAACAACTGCTAAATGTTAAAAAGGCAATTATAAATTGATCATCTAGTTGTCATTTGTTTAGAAATTAATTAAATTTGCCAACTTATTATGATATGTCTTTAATGCTTTACTTTGTTTTTAAATACATGAATTACTAATCTAATTTTGTAGTGGGGCAGCGAAATTAATTAATGCCTTTTACATTCTAATTTTCATTATTTCATTTACTAATGTGCTATTTTGAGTTTTTTTTTAATTGTTCAACCTCAACAAGAGAGAGCAGTGGCTCTGATTGTCCAGACATTTCCCAACACATAAAAGATGGCCAATGAGAACTACTGTTGCCTCTCTGTGGGTTAGTTTTTATTTATTGGCACACTGAGTGCACATTATTGAATGACAGTGATCATGAAATGCAGACTCTAAAGAGACAAATGATTTGTGACATGGAATAAGACAAATACACAACACACAAGAAAAGGGAACAAGCAAATGTCAGTTTTTTTTCATTAATTCATCCTTTATATATAATTTTAAGAAACAGAACTATTCATTCACTTAAGCCTCATTCCTTCTGTTACTGTTACTGACTGTCAAGCTTTCCATTCTCGCTTGGCACATAAGCAGTTTACAATGATAATAGTGGCACATTTTGACCATCAATTTGGCAGCTGAAACTAGCAGATTTTATCAGCTGTAGCTAATTAAGATAATGTTAGCTCCATGAGAGGAAAACAGCAGGCTGACTTTTCTTTCCAGCAAATGACAAACATATAAAAGGGATCTTAAATATGTGTTTAATGGTTACATACGTGATATTGGACCAAAACACTGAGGCTGAAGCTGCATGTCCCAGGTAACACTCCCAGTGGCCCATCCTTGTCATTGGAGGTCTTCTGTATCTGAGGTTGAATGAGAGGAAAATTGTCTAAAGTCTCCAGTTTAGCGAAAACACTCCAGCTCGGGTTAGCTGATAAAATAACGTTAGCTTGGAAAAAAAAAACAACAAAAACAAACATTTATGTGCACTTACCTTTACGTGAATTTCAGAATCACTCATCTGCAAATTTTACTTCAAGTTCATTGTGTTTTAACAATTGCATCCTATGTTTAAGCAGGTAAATGCTCTGTTGAATCCATTCCTTGTTTTTTTTGCAATACTATCTGAACTCTATATTTCTTGCTTACTGGAAACATGGAAACTGCTTCGGCATAGTTACAGTTGCTAAGCTATGATTGGTCAATCGCTGTTTGGAGGAGGGGTTTAGTGATTCTTTGTATTATATTTATTTCAGTTTTTAATGCATAGTTAAATTCTAATCTAATTAATCAATTTAAAATTGCTTTTAAATTTTAGCAATACATAAAATTATTAGATTAACACTGAAAAAAATATATAATTACTTCTATATGAGAAAGAAAAGCAGATATGATGGATGATACAGATGAGGGAAGAGAGGCAGAGGACAGACAGAGAGAGAGAGGAAGGGAATGTTTTGCTCATTGCATCCACTGGCTCTCAAAGGTCCTGAGCCTTAAGTCAGTTCAACTATTTACAGGGAGAGGTGAAGCAATTTCATCCATGTTGTGGTGTGAGCAGGGAACTGTCTGAGAGATTAAAACAGAGAGAAGGGATTATAGCACCAACCCTTACATTCACCAACCATCTGGTTATTTTCCAGTTAAACCTCACTCTTGTGCAATGAGGAAATGCTGCTTTTCAGTGACACATGAAAGAGGTAACATGTTCAATTACTGTTTCATTTTGTGTTCAAACAACTGAACACATGACATGGACAAGGAAAGAGAAAGAGACACAAAATTTTTCCTAATTTGTTATGTATAAAATTCACTTATGCTATTCATCATGACCTCCATCACCACACAATAGCAGTGCTGTTCAGTAGCTGCAAATTCAATACAGAAAATGTAGCGAAAAAAGGTTTAATTCAAAGAAGACTCCTGATATTGTTGTAGCACCAATGCTTTCAACAGACTCGCTACCAAATCATTTAACATCCTCATATCTAACTAAACATATTGTTGGTGGGACCTCTTAGTCTCGGCTTTGTTGGCATTTTGGCAGACTGCCACTTGTGCGCCACAAACTGTTTTGTTTTCCAGCATCTCCGCTTTTGACCATCTGTGTTGGTAGCCTCGCTTTCTGATGCTCGGACAAGTTGGGCTGCCAAGGGCTCGTCTGTACATTGAAGAGAGAGGAGAGCAGTGATGTGTTTGCTCTGTCAGCATTCCAGAATTTCACACACACACACACACACACACACAGACATGTGAACACAGTGTACACTGACACACACGTCCGTGCGACGTGCAAAGACTCAAAGAGGCGCAATTATTAGACATGCAAAGACTTGTGTACTTGCTTAAAGTACACACAAAAACACACACACATATGTCTGCGTCTTTGTTGCCACTCCAGCTCTTGTCTTCTCCTCTGGTGCCCCTTGTTGAGGGCTTTGATATTGTTTCCAAGCCTGGTTTCCTCTGACCCGCTTTGATGCTGGTGTCTAGTTGTCTTGTCATCTCCCCTCTCTTCTTTTCCCTCTCTCTCTCTCTCTCCCTCCCTCTCTTTTGGAATGTTGAGACAACGGGGGCGCTGGGAGCTACTCGCCACTCAGCGTTCTTAACCTCTTTCTTCCTCTCTCAATGTCTTATTTTCTCCTTCTGTCTCTGTGCATTTCCTTCCAACTTTCTTCTCTCCTGTCTATTCTGATGCATATTTCTCTCTCATGTTTCTCTTTATTTATTTTTTTTCTGCCTGTGCCGTCTTACATGCCTTTTTCATATTTCGTCTTCTACTATTACTCAGTGTTTGTGTGTTCTAAAAGTACACGGAAATTAAATGTGATCACTTTGAGGGAATTCATATTACTCCGCGGGTTAACGTGCATTCTGTGTGTTTTATGATCATGTGGAGCTAAAGAGGGTTAGAGAATAAGGCTGGTGTTATTCAATATTTCTGTTACTGTCAAGAAATCCTGTGAAAAGGCCCAAACCAACAATGTGTTAATCCGTCTCTCAATACGTTTCCTAACTCAGCCCAAGCCCATCTGTTCCTTTAGAGGTAAATATTTAAAAATCCATCACAAATATATAGTTTTTTTGGTTTTTTTTTCATTTAAGAAACTGGCTATTCCTTAAGCAGCTGGGGACTGTAGTTTTTAGTAGAGCTGAAACAATTAGTCAATTAATCCATTATATGAGGTATCATGAGGAAAATTGTAATAATTCAAGTAATAAGTCACTTATGAAACAAAAATGCCAACCATTTCCTGGTTCCGGATTAACCTTAAATGTGAGGATTATTTGCTTTTTTCTATTTTATATTATTCTAAATATAATATCTTTGAGTTTGGATTGTTGGTCGGACAGCAATTTGGAGACATCAACTTGGGCTCTGGGAAATTATAATGATGTATGTGGGATTGACTTGAAAGAACATGTCAAGCATGTCATGTGGCTCATTTATGTTTTTGTACAACAATTGAGCTCTTTGGCACAGAGGGATAAGATATGTCAGGCTTTGGCTACACAGATAATACTTGTTGGTAAGATCAATTCAGACAATCAATCAATTCTTTTTTTTTTTTGTCTTTTCATGGGATTTGTTAAAAACAGTAGTGTACCACCATATCTTGGAATGCACTTTGTTGCATCTCAGCCTGTTCAACTTGTTCTACATTGTTTTTGTCATTCCCATTTGTTATCTAATGGTTAGAATGTCGCACCATTTAAATAAGCCTTTGAGAAACAACCTACTGAATATGTCAATAATTAAATGTGTCCTACATAAGATCATCATTCATTCATCTTACAAACACATTAAGATGTTTCTCATTTATCTGACACCCTCTTTCATAATACATTACAACAAGTGCAAAAGTGAGGAACAGGAAGATCAAAGCGGAAGAAGAGTCAATAAATATATCAAAGAGAGATGCTGACTCAGTAACCTCCTGCAGAGGTCTTCTATCCAAACAAATGCCACTGACCATGCTTCATCCTGATATACAGACTGTAGTCTAGAATTACAGACAAGATGGAATGCATCGTGGTCGGGTGCAGATATTCTATGTGCACCATCAAGGCAGGTTTTCTATTCTGTTTCATTATTCCCTTGTTTCATATCGCTTTCTCTTCTATCTTTTTTTCTTAAATAACATATTAGTCTCTTTCTCAGGAACAACAGTGTCAGGCTTTGGGTGGTAATGTTGCAATTAAAGGGGCAACATTTAATTTTTAAAACATTTTTAAAAGGAGAGGAGATGAAGTCATTCTTGTATCTGCTTGCTTTAAATACATTTAAGGTGACTAAAAATCACTAACAGTACTTTTTCTGAGTAACTTCCCCACTACTGTTCATATAACTGCACATCAGTGTGTTTTTGCTTCATCTCCTTGTTGTCCTTGAGCATGTTTGCATCCATTATGTGCATGCTTGCACTTACTGGTTCATGAGACATAGATCATTTGGGTTCAGTCTTTCCATATTACCTCACGAAGTGACGAGCTGTGAAAGCAAACCACATAGACAGAGGTCACAACGTAATTCAGCAAGATTATTACGCTGGTCACCAGATAATTACATTATTATACGAGAGCAGACAGGTAATGTAGCCAAAATGACCAGGCAGCACTTTTATTGGGGAAGCGGTTGTGGTGGTGGTGGGGGGTGATGGGGAGATCTTTGAAAATCTCTGTAATTTCATCTAATAGCGTGTGCTTATTAGGAAATTACACTGCTACTTTCCTGTGGTCGTGAACTGCAGGGGATGGAACCTTTTGTAAAAATCAGTAGATTTAGAAAAGCACTCTTTTTTCTTTTTTTTTTTGTTCATTTTGTGTGCCAACAAGTTAATTTTGTGGATATTCAGGTTAATTATTCAGATGTAGCTGTATCCAAGTGCTGACTCCTAATGCCGGCCCTCTCTGTTGCTGCACCACCACTGTAGTTCTTCACATTGTTGAATGTCCTCTGTTTTGATGTAAGCTAGTTAGTTCAGAAATAATTTGTTCTGGAACAACGCACATCCTCAGGTTATTATGAGACACACCAAGTTTTCCAGTGTCCCCTTCATGTATCAATCGTCACACTGCAGCACACTCACACACACACACATACACAAACAAACACACACACACAAACACACATACAGTAGGTGCTTTCAGCAATAATAACTGAGCGGAGGTCTTGGCCCTCTTTATGAAAAGAATCTGGCCGCGGGATCTGATGTGTCTGCTCCAATCAGATGGTAGCATTTTGAGAATGATTACAAGAGCCACAATGGTCTTAATTGTGGCCCCGAGCTCCAGCGATCTTAATGACTTTGGTATGTACTAATAGCTGTGTGTGTATGTTTGTGTGCATGGGTTTGTCATATAAATGTATTTACAGAATGAGGAGACTATATATAATGACTTGTGTAATCTTCTAAGAAGGCATGGTATTTTCTTTGCATGTGGGTTTAAGATTATATTTCAGCATTCTTTCTATATAATCATCACAGTCCTTTCATTGTATTCAGTCTGTGTGAATGATATATGATATATTATATAGTTTGTGCTGTGGTATGGGCACAAGGTTGTGGGGATTCATAAGGGTGGGATGACTTTTTTCACACATACATACATGTGCAAACTGACAGCAAGTACTTTACTCAGTTACAATATTGAAGTTCCTTACTTGGATATTTCCTTTTTTCATGTTATGATACTACATTTGGGAAATATTGTACTTTTTACAGCACTACATTTATTTGTCAGCTACTGTTTACCAAGCAGATTAAGACTTTACAAAGCCTATAATGATCAAAATAACAAAAATTACAGCATCAAGAAAAATACTCCAATAATATATAATCATATACTTATATGACTCTGAAAAGGGACTTTGTACATAATGAGTATACTTTTACATTTAAGCACATTCTGCTGATAACACTTACATATGTATGTACATTTTTCAAATGTCACTTTTAGAGTACTTATAGTGGCAGTGGTGGAAGAAAGTACATTTACTCAAGCTCTGTACTTAAGTACAGTTTTAAGTACAGGTACCTGTACTTTATACTTCTACTTGATCAGTATAAAAATGCCACATTAAGTCCCCTTTGATTCCATGTTGTAAAACAACAAAACATGTAAAATTACAAGCGGGTTGAATAGACTGTTTTACAGGCAGTGTATATCTGTGTATTTATAATAAATATAACACTGAGAGGGGCCATTTTGCATATTGAGTATTTTTACTTTTGATACTTTAAGTAAATTTTGTGACTAATACATACTGCTACTTTTACTTACTTTTTTTGGGCGACTTCGGGGCTGCGGAACAAGCTAAAACACCACATTTACATATTATCACCTTTTAAAGTTGTTAAGGCAAATGTGTTAGCAAAAACAGCCTATTTACACATTCAGCAGACACAGAGAAACATTAGCATTCATTTGGAGTTGTTTCTGGCAGTCATCACAAATATAAGTCCAATATTCATTCTCTTTTTAGCTCTGTTTTGGCCTTGACCAACTTCTTCACTAGCTGGTAGCTCACCTTGTGTACCATTCAGTGCCGGACGGGTACTGTACAATGGGTAGAGCTTTTTCACTGAAAACAGCTGCCTTCTGCTGCTGCTGGAATCAAGGATCATGAGAGCAGTGTTTGGGGTCCAGAAACCAAAACAATGAGCTAAAAGATGCTAAAATGCCCCATAGAGCTGAAGGGGACTAGAGTCAGGTGATAATTCTCTGAGTTTGTCACTATAAGCGACCCTTTTTATATTAAACTTAAACATTTGATCCAGTGTTCATATAAAAATATCGATTAGTGCAGCTGTAAGTACTGTAAGTATTGCACACAAAGAAGCCCCGTACACGCTAAAGCCTCAACCTGTGACAGGTGAGACACTGCCATTGTTCATCTCAATTTTAAAAGTCGACATGGCACTCACCTGTGTTTGCTCTCATGGGCCAAAATATGAATAAGAACTATGTGGACTCTGATGGTTTGGGCTAAAAGGGCCACATTATCATTTATCTGTCAGTATTTTATGCAGGACATATACTTTAATGTATCTACAGTCTTCTCCTCTGTGATGATTGTTTTTTTCTTCTTCTTCATATTAGTTTATCTTCTCCGTGTGTGAAACTGTGGTGACTTTGACTCTGGTAAAAATGGTACCATGTGGTTTTCACACAGCCAACCATAGAAAAAGACAAGAATTCTTTTTTCTGTCATTCTCAAGGATACTTCAGCAGGGGTACCTTGTTGTGGACAAGTGGACATGAAACCACGTCCAGTCTCTTTAATCATCACATTGGCAAGAATTTTTGACCATCCACCTGTGCATTCATCCATTTTTTTGCCACTTATCCAGGTAAGGGCTTTGTTGAAAAAGGGCAAGCAAAACAAGTCAAATGTCCTTTTTCTGGCAACTTTGTCCAGCTGCCCCAGTGAAGTCACACATCACTTCCAGGCCACCAGAGATATGTAATCATTCCAGTGCTCTTTGGATCTTTCCGTTGGGTCTCCTTCCAGTCCAGCCTTACCTGCTTTATGTCCAAAGGGAGACGTCTGAGAAACATCTTTGCCAGGTTCAACTGGCTGCACTCAGTGCTGAGCAGCAGCTCAACTCACAGGTCCTATTGGATTTCAGTACGTCTCACCCTCTTACAGCGATTGTGCCAGCAGCCTGCAGAGAAGCAGCACTCTGACAACTTGAATCTCTGTTCTTGTTCTTTCAGTCACTGGTGACCGTAAGTGAGGTTTGACAAGGAAACCTAACACTGAGTGGATATATATTGAGGGCTCTGCCTTGTGGATCAGCTCTTTATTTACCAGCACAAGCCAATACAGGACTGGCATTACTGCAGACTTTGCACCTTACCCGCAGTCGATCTTTTGATCCCTTTTACACTCATGTCACGCTCATGAATAAGCTGTTCATTCCCCACCTGAATGGACAGGGCAGTTTTTTTTTTCTTTTCCTTTTTTTTCAGAGAAAATCATACTGTCAGCTTTAGAGGAACTGATCATCATAACTGCAAATAATAATAATAATAATAATAATAATAATAATAATAATAATGGCATGCTTAAGGTTAAAAAAAAGTGAGTCCAGGTTGCACTTATATATCTAATTTTTTGATTTCTTGAAGAGAGCAAGTACTGTATGGTGTGTAAGCACTTGATGTAGGATATATCTTTCCAACACATGTATCTTTCCTTCACAATGGCGAGGGAACCAGGAAGCGAGAGGCAGCGTTTCTATGCGGCATTGTGTCCCCCAACATTGGGTCCTGTAATGAGGCACAAAGAGGGGAGGAAGCAGAAGGGTTTCAGAGAATGACGCATGGTCTTTGTTATGATAACATCATACACTCAGATTAATGTTCAGATGGATTTACAGGCTAATAACTTATGTAAAATAAAAAAGTTAAAAAGAATGAGATTTCATTGACATTCTTTTTTCTATGGAAATTAGTGAAACAAGACATAACAGGTGAGACAAGTCAGGACGTAATACAAAAGGTGACTTAAGACCAACGTGATACATGCATTGAGGCAACAGTGGCAAAAAATAAATAAAAAGGGTTAGGAGTGAGTGTGTATTAGAGAAGGAGCAGGGCAGTCTGTTGCGTTTGTGTGCGTAAGTGTGAGTGTGTGTGCAAGTGTAGAAGAGCAGTGATTTCAATTTAAAAAGAACTGAGAGGGTATAGAAATTAAAATGATGAAGGACTAAAACATAAATAAATAGAAAAATAAAATAGAAAAAATTAAATTAAATTAAAAAAATGGAAAAAAAAATCTAAACCAAAAGATTTGAGTCTGTTAAGTCAAAATAAAATTTAGAATTTTAAAGAAAAAATTTAAATGTGTATGTGTGGGTGGATTTGGCCAGCGGTACCAACCTCCATCAGCCATTTTATGTAATATCCTCTCTCTGTCTCTTTGTTTTTCTATTTTTTCCCTTTCTATCTTTTCCTTTTTTGAGATCATCTTAATACTTTTGTTAGACTAGTCACAGTGTCACAATAAATGTATCCATGGCCAGCTACCACTGAGGACACTGGGGCCATGGCTTTACATTACACATGTTGGCTATTTTAAGGCTGATTAAAGGTGTTTTTAAACTTAATATATTTAAATGTAACTACAAGCCACTTTGCATCCAGGCAAGTATTCAGTGTCTCGCTGTGTTTTTAATGAAAATATTAGAGTGCAAGTATACCCACTGACTGTTCCTCATGAATCTGAAGTTTTGACCATCAGGCAAAGTCTAAGGATGTTGGTGCCGGCCTTTACGCGCATGCAGAACAGCTTTATCTGTTATTAGCTGGAACACCAAATGCCCTGCTCCTAAAATCAAAGTAATGAGGGGGATGTGTTAACCACAACATGCCAACAATTTCCAAAGCCAGAGCCGCTTCAGGGTAGATCTCATCCACCCTTGGTGCTTTTTCGTGTGGATAAGAAGGCAAATTGCAGGGTTAAGAAGGGCTCTATTAATGACTGCACTTAGAGAAGAAGAGAGAGAGCAAGAGATGCAGAGAGAAACAGGGAGTAAGGCAAGGCAGACATTTGCAAGTCTAATAGCATCCTGGCTGTAATGAACAGTGTTTCTGGTCATCCTCAGAGTGGGGAGGAAATAATAGCCTACAACAGGTTACAAACAGGCAAATGGACTGAGAGTGAGGTGGTCAGGTCAGTAAAGGGTGCCAATAATGAATACCAAATAGGACAGGATCAATAAACAGCCGTATATTTGTTACAAGGGGACATGGTGTGCTTTTGTGTGTGTGTGTGTGTGTCTGTGTTTCAGCGCGCGTGTGTGTGCGTTCATCTGTACGGATGCACACAGCACACCAATGATTTTACATAGCTCACTGTGCTTCATTTTTCCCAAACAAAATTAAAAATTGATTTTTGCATGCTGACAGTATGCAATAATACTGCGTGTGTGCGTGAAGACTTAAGTCCACACGCTAATGTATAGTTTCCAGAAGACAGATAACCATTTAACCATGTGAGAGGATCTGTTCTTCATTAAGAAGGAAAAGAAGGTGATATTATCAGCTCAAAAAGAAATGGAGAACAAATTTTTAAAGGGTCAAAAGTATTTGAATTCATCAGTGATTTTTCCATAGAGAGGCTGTAGTACGTGTCTTTATGTGTGTGTAAGTGTCAGCTTCTCAGCGGCTGAGTATGCACGCGTGTGTCCGTGCCTTCCAATAGGTCAATACATATCCCATTTGTATTTGATTATCTGAGGGCAATGTGTTGCATTCCTAATAAGTGGTTCATTCTGTCACCAGAAGATGGCAGTAAAGCCTTTCCTCACAGAGCCAGCTATGTGCCCCCACTTTCATAGAGAATTGTGGCATCAAAATAGAGGCATCTGTCTCTACCATAGACACAGAAGCAGAATTTATGAGGTGTGCTTCTAAAATTATTATTATTTCTTTCTGACCATACTTTTTTTCTCTTGTCTTCTTTCACATCTCTACTGTGTGACTAAAACAGAGTTTTCCCAACATTTGCCATCTATGGAAACTCCACAATAATAGAATTCTAATTATTAGTATTTATGCCATATATAATGAGGTGTTTCTATGTGCTGAAGGTGCAACAATAATTGGCGTAGATCACTAAAAGTGCTGAAAATGTGAGAAAGAGAACACCCATTTATTAACGCTCTCTCTCTCTCTATCACAAAAAGCTGAAAAACAAGACATTAGATAGTACAAAGTGTAATTCAGGAGGTAGACAAACACACATGTTTAATACTGTCACCATAGCAACAGCTTACAGTAGGGTAGAGAAATCATACACCTAAAACACTCACACACACACATTCCTAGAAACACATATTTCGGATATAGTCTTTTTGGAAAGCATGCAGCTGATAGGAAACTACAACATGCACGCTGCAGGAATCATAACTGTGACACTGGTTATTTGATTTAATTGAGAATGTATATTGACGTGTGCAAAAGTACTGTGCATATGTAAAAATCGAAACATGTGTAGATGTAGCCCTACATGTGCATGTGTTACTTCAGGTGGTTCGTTTGTGTTTGATTGGCACTGATCTTAGCTGCTGTGGATTAACAGACTCTGTCGACACATGCAGTCCTTGTTTTAGCCTTTATTTTGCAACTCTCTGGTAACAGCAGCGGCTCCATTTATGAACTAATAAGATCAGTACTAGTGGAGGTGACAGCATCAGTCTATTTGTAAAATGGCCTGAAATAGGTTCAAAAATAGCCCGAGCTGAATGTTCCTGGATCCAATTATGCAATATCACGACGTGTTACTCCTTTAGGGTATGTTTGTAAGCTTTATGGCATGCTGCTATGTCTGCACTGTATGCCGTGCAGTCTTGGCTGCTGTGCTAAAGAACAAAGTTGGAAAAATGAATGAAAATAGGTTAAATACTGTGACATTCTTCTGATGTTAAGCCTAGCTATAAGCATAATTGCATGGATAATAATATAATAATACAACAGCCTTTTTTTGGGGGGTGGGGAGGGGGGTGGGGGGGCACAGCCAGTCAACTTTATGTGATAAAATGATTAGAAATGCTGAGGTGAGCCATGATCACATACCCCTCCTCTCTAAAGCTGCTTTATAAATAGAACCTGTGTAGAGCTGTAAAAGCCAAAGAAGTGCTATTGAACAGTTAATCCCATAAAACCAACAGATTACTGAATATTCTTTGCCAGTCAAGGCAGTAGGCCATTAGCCCAAAGTGCCTTCTTAGTCTCTATTTTTTTCTCCATAATACTTTTCCCTTCAATCCACTCTTACTTTGTCTGTCTTCTATTTTTCCTCTGTGTGTTACTCATATTATAACTTGTATTTGTCTCATAATCTTTGCTTCTTTTTTTTTCCTTAGCAAGCTCAACAAGTGAAATCTCAAGCAATCCACAACGCAAGCCAATCCCCTTCTCCCCTACCTCCTATTAACTGCCATCCACCATTAAGCAGCACTTTGAGAAATAGTAAATTTCAGCCATCGCCGTTGGAAGAAACTGTGAGGAGAAACATGGCTCCCAGTAGACAACATCCTCATTAGCCAGAGAAGAGAAATGGACAGCGGGAGAGAGCCAGGGAGGAGAAGGGAGAAACGTCTTAAGAGGAGTTATAGACAGATGGACCAACTCTTTGCCATTGAGCTAAATGGGTCTTGGAAAGCAGAGAAAATGAGTATTTGTCACTTTAAGCCTCATGAAATGTCCCTGTAGTGCTTCAGAGGGCTATATGTTCAGTGTGTTGTCTGTGAGCACATTCAAATTAAGTAAGCATGCACATACTGTATATAGACACACATGGCTGATGGAGTTGTAATCATTAGGAAAACATACGGAATTTAGGACCCAGTCAGGGGAAAAAAAAGAAGAAAAAAGACTATCCCCATATATTTCCAGTATTCCAGTGACCGGCTTTGCCTTTTCTACGGCCCACTGCTCTGAAAACAGATTCTTGTGGTTCATCACACACATGCTGACAGTGCTGCTGGTGTCAATATGGACATGTTGTCATCAGCTGTCCTTACGCGCGTGTGTTGGCATTCAAGTGTGTGTTGGCTTGTGTGCCTGCATGTGCTTTTCTGTATTTTTTTTTTTTTTGTGTGTGTGCGTGTGTGAGAGTCCAGGATAAACAGAGGAGGGAGTATTTCATTATCAAATGTCTCTTCTCAGCCTGCTCATTTTTATGCAAGCTAAAATCATGCTTTATGAACTCCGCTATTTCCCTCTCACCCTTATCCCTTCCCTTTTACTCAGATTATATGGAGAAGCTGGGGACGATAAACAAGAGAGGGTGTCTGGGAGAAGAGGAGAGAAGGGTGGATGGCAGGAGAGATGGAAGGATGGACTGCGTGAGGAAGGGATATACCTGTATTAAATCCTGTCCTTCTCCGCTGATGGCGGAGGCAGATATGTCTTTGGTTATCTGCTGTTTCTGCCTTTGGCACAGGACTGAAGTACACACAGTCACAATTACACACAGAAACACACACACACACACACTGGACAGGACTAGGCAGTAGCCACTGGTGCCTGGCTGTATCGATTAGAGGAGTAACACAGTTATTTCTGCAGGTCTGTCTCCAACAGCTGTCCCCCAATGGCCGTGGGTGAAATAAGGAGGGGGAGGAGGGGGAGACGGGGGAAGGCGAAGATAGGAAGGAAGCAAAGAAAAAAAAGAAAACAACAGCAGAGGGAGATTCCAGGAGAATGGATAGGAAATTGGAGTAAAAGGGAAAGGGATGGGGGGTACAAACATCCAGAGGCAGGCACAGAGAGAAAGCAAGAATGAAAAGAATGGGATGGAAGTCTGAGGGAGAGAGTCAAAATTGCATGCAAGGAGAGATGGATGATGGAGGCTAGCAGGAGGGATGGATCTTCAGTAGGCACAGTAAAGAACAGACTGGAAATAAGTGGTGGAAGGGGAAGAAAGAGGAAAACCCAAGGTGGAGGGAAAGATAATAAGGGGCAGATTAAAGCACATGAGCCAACAAAGAGAAATAAAGTGAAACAGAGATGCAAGAATGAGGGTTAGCTCGTGGGAGACAGTGGAGATGAGGAAAAAGAGGAGAGGAGAGAGAAAAAAAAAAGAAACAACCAAAGGTTTCTTCCTTCAACACGTGCACATCTATGGGTTAGATGAGACGCTTCTCATCACTGCTGGTGAAGAGATTAAACTCTAACTCACTGATCACTGATTGCACTGGAGTGAGTTATGGATTTGTGGTTGTATACAGTAAGTGTGCCTCCACCTGTGTCTGTGTGTGTATGTGCATACATTTCTGCACATGTGTATTGCCATTGTGCATCCATATGTATATGTGTGTGTAGGCAGGGTAGCTTGTGTGTGTCTGTACTCCCACAATCTCCAGAGGTAATAGTTAACTGTCAGAGTGGAGTGCCATTGACAGAAATACATTGATGTGGGACAAAATTTACAGCTGCCCTCCCCCACCTCCTCCCCTTTCCCCCTCACCCTTCCTCATCCCAGCCACCCTGATGGGCCAAGGTCAGCCAATTACCCTTCGCTGACCAGCACACACACACACACACACACACACACAGGCACGTGGCACATCAGCTCGTGCGTGTGTGTGTGTGTCTGAGTGTAGTGTAGTGGACAGCGGCCTGGCATGCTAGATTCATGGGGAATATGTCAGCCATCAGCCTGGGCATTTCAAACAATGCCTCACAATGTGCTTGACAGCCCTGAAAAACAGCCTGGTGCTTGGAAACTGCCAGCCCATCATCTCAACTCCCTCATCTGGGCTCTCTCTGGCTCTCCATCTCTCTCTCTGTTTGTGTGCTCATCTCCCGGCATCTCTCTCTATATCTCATTTTCTCTCCTAATTCACCCTCCAAGCTCTCATTTTCTGTCACACACACTCTCCCTCAAATTCTTTCCCTCTATATTTCCATTTTACCCATTCCCTACCCTTGGACACATCCGCAATGTTAAATTTTTACCCCATCCACAAAAGCCCCTGTTGTATAGCGGTGTACCCTTTTTCACAGCTTTTCTCCCATTTCTCTCCTCCGCCGCTCCTCCATCCTGTAAAACAGCACCAGATGCCCCTTATTAGGAGCTGAGCGGCAGGTCACACGGTAGTTAAGTACATAACACACACTGACGCGGGCACACACGCCCACACACATACAGGGTAGTTATGTACATGATGGTATTATCTGGCCAGGCGGTGATATATCTTGGTGAGACACCAGCCCATAAAGCTGCAGGGACATGCAGTCCCCTTCTCTCCTTTCTCCCTCCGCTCCCCTCCAGTCACATGCGGTAACAGCCAGCCCTGATTCACAGCATTCAATTTACACAGGCTCGTAACAGGAGGTGATGGGCTCTTGGAGGTTGGAGGAGGGCGAATGGTAGGTAGGGTTGTGGTGGGTGGGGGTGGGTGTGGGGGGTGGGGGGGGGTGGGGGGAGGTTAGCAGGCGAGGAAGAGAAGGAAGGAAAGTGAAAAAGTGAGTTGTTTTCATGTGAGAAAAGATTAGCAATAAGCCAGACACTGCAGACTGTTTCTAGCACTACTTTGATTAGTGAGAGTGATGCCATTACAGATTAGGATGATGACAAATCTTACAGACATGTTGCATTTAGATGAAATTAAAGTCTAAATAGACAATTATGTAATTCTGTTTATGCTGAAATCCAACCTCAATGTCCTCTCACCCCCATTCTACAAGCTTAGAAGTGTGTGTGTGTGTGTGAGCCCTTTTGTGTCTTGTGTGCGTATGTTTAGAAGTCTGCACACAAGTGTCAACGCGGGCACTGAAAACAATCCAAAGAACAGGCCGACCCCAATCCCATTCCCCGTATGAATATGTATCATTCCAAAAACCCTGATCCATATCTGCATGCTGTAATTCTAAACTCTGCAGTCCCAATCCTCCCCCTTTTCCACTCCATGCACCATGCTATGCATAATATAAACTTAGAAATCTGTTACGGTTCAACAGCACATCTACAGCTGAGAATTTATTTGGGAACATATTTTTCATACTTGCTTCTGCTGAAAAGCCTTTTCAGGTATATGCGTTTTTTTTGTTCTGTGCCTCAGAGAGAATTATGCACTGATGGCTCTTAGATGGAAATAATAAAAGAAAACCAGTTGTACATTCTTCTGAACTGCTGAATAGACATGTCCAAGGTCAAACGTGTTTGTCACAGCCTGGCTCCTGGGCTGCGACTAAGATGGGAGACCAGATGAATTTACAAGCTATGAACAAACATATTTATAAAGAAAAAAGAAAGAAAGATGGAAGTCAGCAGTCAGTGATGTAACTTTCTATAGAAGACCACACCAGGTCCAGGTGTGGCTCATGAAGTTGATGACAGCCCTCTGCCCTGAGGCCCGGCCCCTGCAAAACAAAAGAGAACCAACAACCCTAAGAACACCTAGTGGCTGGAGCGGAGAGGGCGTCACACCAGCTAGTATATTCCTTGGTAACAGGAAGAAGAACGAAAAATAAATTGATTTTACTGTACTGAGCATGTGCATGCTGGCATAGTGTGTAAACAGGTATCAGGAACATTAAACAGGCTTCTTAGTGTAGTAGACTTTGCTCCATCTCTGTCTCTACACATGTATTATGTGATATTGCTCCCCTGCGTATGGGCATTCCAGTAATGTGCAGCATCTAAAACATAAGCCCACTCGAATGTTTAAACATCTATTCATATGAGTATATCCTTAGAATTATGAATGATCTGAACTTTGTTTGTTTTTCATTGTGCCCTGATATTAAAACAAAATTTATAGGCCTGCATGTATCTAATCAAATGTGACTATATGGAAAAAGTGATGAAATTATGAGCTTATATCAGCATGACAGATAGATATACAGCACATCCAGTCCAGAGAGATATGCCACTCACCTCTGGGAGTTTGCTATGTGTACATGTATTCCACGTTTTTTATGTTATTTGGATAATTGATTGCATGTGTAAATGACAAGAGCTTTGCACACATATCATTCATAGGCGCATGGCCCGCTGAGCGAGGCCTGATCTTTTGACATATCAGCATATGAGAATGATGGATACACATGTGGGCTTGATAGTTGACATTCATGCTCAGCTGATAATTCATGAGCTTCATTGTGCATGGATCTCCCTATTCTCCCTGAGACTGACAGAGGAGTAGAGCACTGTGGTGCACCGAGGAGATATTTAGCATTCACACTTTAGCATGTGTGTGTGTTCCAAATGGTCAGTGACACCCACCGCAGGTGATTCATATTCACAGTGTACATTTGTGCCGTGCAGGTAATGGTTTCTGATGCGTGCTGGATCATTGAGATTCATTGTGTGTGTGGTGCTGTAGCCGCAGACCTGTCAATAGGCGGACAGGGGGAGGGAGTGAGGGACGTGGGACGGAGAGAGAGAGGGACAGAGCGGAGATTCGGCTGTCGTCTCTGTCATTTCTTACTTGGAGAGGGAGACCCTTGGGACCCCCCTTCAGTAGCAAATGCACAGAGCACACACACACACACACACGCACGCACGCACATACACACACACAGAGGCACACAACACAGTGGAGACAGTGTCGGTGGCACACCAGTGAGACGATGTCCATATCAATGATATGTGCCCATCAGGCGGGCCACCTCTGCTGACATATTGGCGGGCCTGCCATCCAAGCTGGAAATTGTTTATGACAAATATTTGTGAGCCACTTCACAATTTCCGCCTCCTTACCATTCACAGTCACATGGGCAACAGGGAGAGAGGGGCATGACAGGCAAATTAGAAAAGGTAGAGACTCTAAACACATGAGGAACATGTATAAGGAGAAGATAAAGGCATATAAATGATGCAGACTAGAATCTAAAGAGACAAGAAGCATTCAGCTGTTTGTTGACAACACAACAAATACACCTAACAAATGCAAAGCTCTAGCCCCTCAAACAGCCCCCCCCCCGCCCCCCACCATCTTTCTCCCTCCGTATCTTTGTCTTCCTCCCATTGATTGAACACTCCACTATGATACGTGTAATGCCTCAGATATTTGATGCCTAAAGCACACTTAGGCACGCATCCACAAACACACACAAATACACACAGAGGTACATGGCAGATATACAGAACATCAACTTTTTTATGAGGCCATTGTTTTAGAGCTGCTCATCCCAAGAAGCTATCCTGGCAGCATCAATGTTTATGTTCTGTTAGAGGGGATTTTACAGTGCATCATATTTCCGAACATCTCAGTGGCCTCCTTATATTAGAGGCTGCTTTAGGTTATGGATGAGTGATCACAAATGGGATAGAACTGAACAAGACAAGGTCAACAGGTGTGAATTCTGCATGTTTTATTGATGTATTTCTGTATAAAACTGCAGAGAATTCTCCATTCTTGCCTGGAGATCTGAAGTGTCCTGGGCCTTTTGGAAATGCTGACAATGTATTAAAACATATTAGAATGTATTGAAGTTCAGCTACCTCTTTACATATGATTTAGGTCTCTTTTACAATAGCTTTTGCAAACATTAAAGTTGCACTAATCAATATTTTTTTATATTAACAATGGATCAAATGACTGTGAAAAGGGATGCTCAAGAGCGACAAACTGAAAGAGAATTATCACCCGACCTTACCGTTCACCTCAGCTCTGCAGGGAGAATTTTAACGTCTTTCGGCTCAATGTTATGGTTTATGGCCCGCAACTTTACTGTTTAGATTCAGTCTCACCGTTCTCACCAACCTCATTTTCAGCCACAGCAAGCAGGTGTTTTTAGCAAAAAAGCTCAGATAAAGCCACTGTATGCTACCTGTCCAGCACCAAACGACAGACAGGCAAAGCTAGCAACTAGCTGATGACTGTAGTGGAGCATTTAGCAGTTAAAGAGCAAGACATTTCCCTCAAGAGTTGGTGGACACCAAAACAGAGCTAAATAAAGAGTGAATATTGGATGCACATTCACCAGGTGGACACAAACACAACTCCAAATGCTAATGTAGATGCTTTAAAGAAGCAACAGTACTTTATATTTTCCAAATACATGTCTTGTTTTTATTTCTTATTATCAATTGTAGGGCAACTGATGACACATTAGCAATCAAGTAGGAACTGAATATGAAAACCTGTTTGTTGAATGTAATGACTAGTACTTATGAAATGGCAATCTTTAGCCAGTGATAGGACTACTGCAGGACAATGATGGCAGGTACAGATGAAGCAGTACTTATGTTTTGTTACATCCAGTGTCTTTGCAAATCATCCAGTACATTATAAAGTGGCCTTCCTCTTGGCAATGTTAATGGTTGCAGTGGGTCAAGTATATTTTGCTGTACTTAAATCTAAGAGATGCATAGATACACATTATAAAACTTTAAATATGAAAATCAGTTTGTTGAATGTCATTACTAATACTTGAAATACATGAAATACATGAAATGCAATCTTATGTTCTATTTTCAACTACAATATCATGAATTAGCAAATTCTTTATTCAAAGCATGGCATATCCATTTTGAAATATAATGAAAGGTTACCTCATAGTCAACATTATTCAGTAGTAAGCTTTATTTTCATTCCACCAGTCATTTAGGTATTTTTTTTTCTAAATACTAAAAATGAAACATTTAGGTACTGTGGCCTTTGCTGAAGCCAGTGAGCTACTGCAGAGCAATGATGGCAGGTACAGATTAAGCGGTACTCATGTTTTGTTGTAGTTACATCCAGTGTCAATGCAAATCCTCCAGTACATTATAAAGTGGCCTTCCTCTTGGGCAAAATTAATGGTTATAGTGGTTCAAGTATACTTTGCTGTACTTAAATCTAAGAGATGCATAGATGGCGGGTTTGTCACTGTCCTCCAAATCAGAAGAGGGGAATTTAATTATACTGCAGCTCTTACTTTTATTGTCTCACAGCATGATTTATACTATAAACGTGCAAAAATAGCAAAATGTTCATAGATCTAGGAAGTGAAGAAAAGAGGTGGCTGTATGCCTTAAGACAGTGTGGACAATTACAAACATAATAATGTAAAGCACATGTTAAATCCAGAAAGTTAAATCATTCATTCATTCATTCATTCATTCATTCAATTGGCCTATGTGCCACCTCATTAAAAGACATGCCAGGTTCTCTTGCTCGCCTCCTCTCTGCAGCACTGCCAGACTGTGACTCTGTGTCCTTGTTTTAAGCCGTTACTTGATTTGACTTAAAATAGATAAAATTACTGCGTTGGCCATTCAAACCTGCAGCGTTTGCCAAGACACACTGCTGCAGATACAGCGGTTCAAATGGTAAAAATAATTCTATTCCCACTTTAATGCATCAAGGCTTTAAATTAAAGACGTGCATGTCATGCAAGCAGGATTAGCCACAAGAGCAGGTTTTCCTTTACAGACCTGCTGTGAGATAAAAAGCTTTGGCTGGCTCTTGCCAATTGAGATTTCTCTTACCAAAGTGGATGATTGGGCTTAGCTGTTTTCTTGCCACACAAGCATTTGAAATAATTAATAAACCTAAATTCATAAATGCAGAAACACCTAGCTACCCCTGACCCACTAGGAAGCATGTATCCTTCCCAATGAAGGTATAATGAATATGGCAGATAACAAAAATAACAAAGTCTGTATTCTTTTCTTTTGAGGAAACCTACTGTAACCTACTGTACTTAATTATGAGCTCCGCGTTAGCATGCTTTTAATTTTGCCACCACAAGACGGCACTGCTGCACAAACACACGCACAAATGTTACTGTATATCAGAAATATGTGAGAAAGAAATAACAGCCTGATGTTTCATTTTTCCTCATCATACACACTGCAATACAAGAAAAATGCTGTTTCTGTCCTTCACATGGATCATCAACTGGTGAGGAGGCATGACTTTTTTGCCTGGGACATACAGTACAGCTGTAACCTCAGTCTTCAGGCACAATATAATTCAAAAGCCATCAAGACCATATTTAGGATGCCTTTTACAGAGCTCTAGTTTCTAAACGAGTCATCTTCAAACATTTAAAAGTCAGCCTAAGACAGAGCTTTCAACTGACTCATAGAGCTGACATTTAACTCTACCTTAACAGGCGAGCTACCTGCGTATAAAATCTGACAGCAACAGTTATTTCAGTCACCAAAATCAATGGTTGCCGTGTAGAAATGAGAAGCCTGCTTCTGTCTGAAATCAAGGACTCAAAATTTCTAAGAATTCAGTGTTAAATCTAACCCGTTTATAATTGTAAAATGCATATGTGCCATGCAAGAATGGAAAGACTGACATGCATAGTAACTAAATGGGCTGAAGTTTATCAATTCTGGATTTAAGACAGGTGTCAGGTGGTGAGCAGGCAACAGATGAACTGGCACATTCATTGTAAAAAAAAGTAAATGATAGAAACAGGCAATTATTTTTAAAAATTAAGCTGTTAGAGAGACATGTGAGTACAGACTATGATCTGATATTGATGCTAGCTAGGTAACAGTTATGCCTAATGAGGAAATCAACTCACCTGTGCCACCTGCTAGCTAAACTACGCTTATTTTCCAGGTTGGGACTGAAGGAAGAACTGATAACCAACATGTACCAGGCCTGCCATGGATTTCATTTTCTTGTGGTGGACACTTATGCACAAATAAAGGCCAAAAACAACACGTGGCTCAAGGTAAGACAGCTCACGTTTGTTTCCCCCGTGTTGATGTTTTCTGTTGAGTTTAATAGGCTGTGCAACAGTTTGTGTGTCTCTATGAGCAATACTTTGCTAATTGGTAAGAAAATGCCGCCGGCGGTCTGTTTACAGTTTCAGTGTGTGACTGGCAGGTGCCAGTTAGTGAGATGGAGGTTTGCTAGAGGTGGCAGAGTGCGGACTGATTGATTTAGATGGAAAATAAAGCAAGTAATACGATGGAAGGTCATTAACAGATGTTTGGTGAGTGATTCACTGGTGTTATAGAGCAAGTTGCAGTATCTCCTTTGTTGCAGCTGATTCAAGTTTACTGTACTGAGGCATACAGCTCAATGTGAGTGAAACTGTGTTTGTCTCTTATATTATTTGATGTATATTATGTATGTATGTTTTTCAATAAAAACATACATACTGTGATTTTCCCATCACAGACCAAAAAAATGACATTTTAATGTTACATCAGGCGTCTCACATGTTAAAACCATGGATGTGTTAAAGAGCAAAAACTTGAGCTAAAGGCAGCTCTTGCAGTTGTGTTTGAACCAGAACATTTGTAAAATTATTAACCAATGAATGCATTAATTATTCATTCATAATTAAATAATTACAATAATATACATTTAAAACAATTAAATATACATACATTCTAAATTATTATAATATAAATATAAATGAATTACAATAATACAATTCATTAATTAACTGATCCACATAATTGATTATATTTAGACAATTGACTTTACAGTACAATGTTATAACAACTTTTTTTTACGTTCCTGTTAGGTGTACAAGGTGCTAACTGGCAATGGAAGACCAGAGATTGTAACGTTTCCTGTTGAAAATGTTTTGTATGTGTGAATGCAAATTTTTCACAAGTTTACTTTCCTGCAAAGTCGAATGATTCCTACTGTGTACTGTACTATTATATGGTTGGATGGATGCAATAAGATACTTATTTTTCAAGGGTAAACTATAAGTGTTATGAGATACGCGTTGTAAAGAAATCATAGTATCAAGTGTTACAAATCCAGAGGTATAATTTGCATTAGGCTGATTATGAAATACATCGGTGTCTGTTTAAAAGAGCTGTGTGAGAATCAGAATTAGAAGCAGTAATTGCCTGCAAATCAACACTCTGTCCAGGTTCAATGAGCATTTGAAATATTGGCTTTTGAGTAAGTGTTACATTTTCTGAATAACACGTTTATTTACTCAGATCTCCAAGTGACTGCATTGGGTTATTTATTTATTTATTGCTGCAGTACACTCCACTTAAATTTTGCTCATATATCAGCTTCTCCCCTCTAGATAACCTAGACACCCCGCAGCCCCTGTATCCCTTTGTGAATAGAGATAACTTAAGACATTGCCATAGATGTTCAACAGAGGAGACAGATATCAGTAATTCAAGTATAAGAGTAAGCGTGTGATCTCTGGCTGAAAGTCGCCTGTCTGTCATTTCTCTGAACACCCATGGGTCTCTGATTTCTACCTCACAGCTGCAATACATTCACTGATGGTCATTTCCTTCTCGTCTGCTCTCTTTCCACATTTGAAACTTTTATCCCTTCTCTTTCTTCCAGTTCTCCAGTTGCTTTTTCTCCTTTATGGTAATCAGGCCCAGCCGTGCTCTGCCTGTTAATCTGTTAATCTCTCCCTCACACATCCTGACCATTTCACCTGATCCCATAAGCACCGTTTTCACTTGATCTTTCCCCTCCGGCTACACATTACTGATCATCCTCTTTGCGCCCTCCTCTCTGAGTCCTTCCCTTCTTTTTCTCAGGCTCTCTCCTGTCTCCTCAAGCCGTCACCTAATTGTTTTAATTAACGAAAAATAGTTCCATTTTAATACAAACCCATCTGCGCCAGAGTCTTCTCTACTTGCTCCTTGTCCGTCTCTCTCTCGCTTTCTGTGCTCGCAGCCCCTACGGTGACATAATTTATTATTCTTGGTGTCATAGTAAAGAGAGAGGAGGCTGGGGTTGTCAGCACAGCGCGAGGGCCCACATTGATTTAGCGCCGGCATCACAGAGGGAGCATCTCTCTTTATTTTATTAGTAGGCTACGGTCAATCTGATGCAGTGACAGGGAGGTGGGACAGTACAGCTCGCATAAACAGCTGGAAGGCAGTAGAAGTAGCAGGCAGCGTGTACAGTATTTACTGTATACTCACAGCAAAACCATATAGGCAACTTTGTGTGAAAGTATTAAAGAAATTATGATAGGATGTCTGTCTTCTGTCTATCTATACTGGCAGTTTTTCTCATCTCTAATTACTTCATTGTCTGCTGTCTATGCAGTAATTAACAGAGGTAAGCTTAATGTCTCCTAAGCAATGTGTAATGCTTGTGTTTGACAACAAATAAGTGTTTTAGTCAGGGCCATAGCGATAACTGGCAGTTGTGGTTAGGTTGGAGTGGGTTTGGTTTAATAGTCTATTTTTCTTCCCTTTATGCCCCCTAGCCGTGTGATTACCACAGAATCGTGCCTGACTCCGATGATATTTCAGCTCAGTGCTGGTGTTCAGACATGTGGCAGACATGTTCGCAGGTATATGTGTTATAAATGCGTTTATGTGTGCGACCGCGAGGACACAGCATTGCAGGTGAGGAACAGGGTCGTGCTGGTGACATACTGTAGAGTGTTTGCACGCAGAAGTCACGACCATCACTTCCCACCACCTGAAAACACTAGTGCATCTTCCACTAGTGTGTTCACATGGAAAAAAAATAAATAATACATCAAAAACACCACAACAAAATGTGAATGACAAATATTTAAGGCATACAGTGTTTTACAGACTGCTGAAGGCTAAAGATAGACAATTGGAATCCTGGTGTTGAACCTTGGATACCTTGTTAATATTTTGTCAGGTATGTTACATTTTCAGTTAAAATCTTTGGACTCTTTTTTTTTTAACTTAATAACTCAATCATGCTTTTCAACTTCTCTGTATGACTAAGGTCCTTGTGAGCTCTGTCAATTGGGTACAAATTCTTATTTCGATAGCTTAAAACTCTTAGTGGTCTAAACGTGGGACTACACATAACTTTTTTCTCTTCTTTTGGCTGCTCCCTTTAGGGGTCACCAGAGCACATCATCCATTTCCATTTCTTCCTGTCCTCTGCACCTTCTTCTGTCGTGCCAACACCTGCATGTCTTCCCTCACCATATCCATTAACCTCCTCTTTGGCCTTCCTCTTTTCCTCTTACCTTTCCTCTTCCCAATATAACCAGCATTTCTCCTCTGCACATGTCCAAACCATCTCGATCTCACCTCTCTCACTTTGTCTCCAAACTGTTCAACCTGAGCTGTCCCTCTAATATACTCATTCCTGCTCATTCTTTATTCTTGGAAATCAGTACCAGTACACTTCTTCTCCACCCCTCAGGCATCCTCTCACTTTCCAAGATTTTGTTAAACAATCTAGTTAAGAACTCCATTACCATCTCTCCTAAACTTCTCCATCTCCAATCGCCTTTCCACTCTTCATCCTCTTCATAGCTGCCCTCGCTTCCTCCTTCCTAATCCACTGCACTTCCTGATTCACTATCCCCACATCATCCAACCTTCTCTCTCTCATTTTCTTCATTCATTAGCCCCTCAAAGTACTCCTTCCACCTTCTCAACACACTCTCCTCGCTAGTCAGAACATTTCCATGTCTATCCTTCATCACCCTAACCTGCTACACATCCTTCCCGCTCCGTCCCTCTGTCTAGCCAATCAGTACAAGTCCTTTTCTCTTTACTTAGTGTCCAACCTCTCATATAACTCGCCATACACCTTTTCCTTAGCCATTCCTCTCCTTGACACTATACCTACCTATCACCTTCTTATCCCCTCTGTTCCCTTCACCAACATGCCCACTGAAGTCTACTCCAATCACCACTCTCTGCTCCTTGGGTACACTCTCCACCACTTCATCCAACTCACTCCAGAATTCCCTTCCATCTCACACCCAACTTGCAGGGCATATGCGCTGACAACATTCATCATCACACCTTCAATTTCCAGCTTCATGCTCATCACTCTGTCCGACACTCTTCACCTCATACACACTCTTGAGATATTCTTCCTTCAGGATTACCCCTATCCCATTTCTCCTCCCATCCACACCATGGTAGAACAGTCTGAACCCACCTCTGATGCTCCTGGCCTTACTCCGCTTACATCTGTTCTCTTACACACACAGTATATCTACCTTCCTTCTCTCCATCATATCAGCCAGCTCTCCCCCTTTACCAGTCATAGTGCCGACATTGAAAAGTTTCGACTCTTACCTCCACACTTCTACCCTTCCTCCTCTCCACTGCCTTGGGACCAGCAGTGCCCAACAGTAGCATAGTTTCCACTGGCACCCTGTTGGTCAACAGTATTGGTGGCGGCCGTTGGTAACCCAGGCCTCAAGCGATCTGGTAAAGGAAATCTGATTTATTTTCCGCATATTTAATTTGGCATAGGTTTTATGCTGGATACCCTTCCTCACACAACCCTCTCCATTTATCCAGGCTTGGGGCTGCGCTAACCATGCTTGGAACTACACAAAACATACTTTCTGTATGTGACCTGTGTCTGTAAATGGACGTCATTACGATACTGGAACAGTTAGTATGTGGTTGCATATGCTATTTTTCTGAATACATCTACTCCTGTTATTATTTGCTTGTCTGCTGATTCTAACAGGATTTTTCCTTTTGTCTGCTGATTGCAAAGAGAAGTGAACTTTTCTCTGTTCCATTGATTTGCTATTGAGTACACCTATTACTAGCCTGTAAATATGTAAATAGCATGACCTGTACTGCACTGACCTTTTTTTTTTTCAGGTAAACTTTAGAAAAAATATTTTTTATTAACATTTCTCCTGAGTCCATTTTCAACTCCCAGTAGACAGGTCTCACTACCTTGCTATATGATGCTGTCCATCACCACATACATGAACAATTTCCACCGTAATGAACAAACCTCACTTTAGGACTGAGGAGATTAATTGTTTTTATATTGTAATTGTAATTGAAAGTAGAATTTTCAAGTATCAGCAATTATGATTTTAATCATAACTTAATTAGCAATGTCTTAACAAGCTGTAAGAGGTTAAACTTTTAGTGGACAACTGAAATTTACTCAGCTGTTTACTCAGATTTACTCAGATGTATCTAATTAGTGTTATTTTGTGTTTAAGCCAAAAAAAAACAAAAAACTCTTGGCTCTTGTCTGGCTGGTGTTCTCTCTGTGTCCAGGTGTCTGTATTTACGCCAAAGACAATTTTGTTGAGAGACACTCTGTATCATTTTGATGCTTGAAAGAGAACTGCATCTTTCTGCTTTTTTGACCAACAATGAGGTGATTCTTTCTCCAGATAAACAATCTAGCTGATCACCTCATTTCATTTTCAGACCTTTAATGCTAGCCAGCAGCTAGCTTGGTAGTTTTGAAGCATAAGTGAACAAAAGGCTGAATCTCCCAGTAGATTTTTAAGCACATCATATCATATCTTTGTTTTAAATATATCTCTATAAAAGCTCTCAACTGTGACCTCAGAGATTTTGGACTGTAAAGCAGCTCATCCTGTCAGTCTGTGAAGCTAATGTCTGTTTAGCCAGATAAAGTACGGAGCTGATGTAAATCAGATATCAGAACTTTCAGATAAATTTGAATTGACTTTTCTGGAATCTTAGTGTAGATACTTAGTTGACTGAGTGGTTAGAAAAAGAAAAAAAAAAACTCTAACAGAACCCTTTTTAGATGTAGAAATATCCTCTCCATACTATCTTTCCAGGTCATTTTTTCCAAACACCAAAACAAGAGAAAATCATTTAGGCTTAAACCCTTTTATCATTCTTGTTGTTCAGTTAAATGGCAGTTGTCAGACAACAAAATGGTGCATTATTGCTGCCACTGGGCCTTAATGGTAAAGCTTAGTTCTCTGTCTCTGTCTGATAGCTTACTTTCTGTTCCCCTGACAGCAACAGAAAAATATGTCAGTGGCTGTACCTGTGTTGTGTGAAAGACTATATTGAATCACAAAATAAATAATCAAGTCTTAGTTTGGGTGGAAGGCCAAAATACTGTAGATACATTTTCAAATTGATTTGCATAGTGTGAACATTGTCCTCAATCCTAATATTTGTGAAGTGATTGGGAGAGTAGTTGGTGTGTCAGATGAAAATGCTGTAGTTTTGGGCATTGAGGTGTGTTACAATGGTGTGTTGCAATGTCCATATCTATTTGAGATCAAAAAGTTCTATAATTTTGCTTGTGATTTGATTACAACAAAACGGAAGACACCAAAAAGCCACTGGAAGATGAAGTAGGACTTCATGGTTTTGCCTAGACTGTGTCAATATATTGATGTCCATTGTGTGAACGGTTCTCTGGAGGATGTCGGTGGGGATTCAAGGGTACAGCAGGTGATGGAATATGTCACGTAGCATTCAATTCCATGTGTATTTTTGTCAAATGGCTGTGAAGGGATCGATCTACTGCACAAAATGATGTATGCGTGTATCATGTGATGAGGTACAGGGCCAAGGTTTTAGGCTGAGAGCTCTGTAATTCATTACCGCTATGTGAGTGTTCATGTGAGTGTGTATGTGTGTGTGTGTGTGTGTGTGTGTATGAGAATGTTTGTGTGATTCATAAGATGGAACCCGCCCGGCTATGAGGGAACTCATTAGACTCCTGTCGTCTCGCCTCCCGGTAGGAAAAATACCTGGCATCTGGGAGTTTATATTCCCTCTACTTTACAAGACACACTCTCTCTCTCTCTCTCTCTCTCTCTCTCTCTCTCTCTCTCTCTCTCTCTCTCTTTATTGCTTCCACACCCTGTGCCACAAAATCCAAGAGCAATCACCAATCAATCTTGTACACTCACCTAGCACTCTCTCTGATGCTAACCACCACCTGCCTTCTCCTGTTTTCCTTCACCGCTCACTCAGCCTCCTCTTCAGTCACATTCAAACACATCCTCCCTCTTGCTTTTGTATTACATCCCATTAAGGCTCATCAGGCTCATTGCCTCATCCTTCTGTAATCATGTCATCCATGCATTCTTCCCCTCCTCCTTACTTCAGCCAAGTCATCTATCACTCTTCTGCCTTGTCTCCTCCACACTTATGGTCTGCTTTTATAAAACTCCCAAGTGATTGCGTGTCACAGCTGATTGTATGACTTTGACACCTCTTCCCCCTCCGGTCTCCTCTCACCTACCCTGTACCTATAATTTCACTTTGTCACCATGGAGATCCTGTCTGCTTGCGCAAGTCATGTCAAAGGTTTAGTGCAGGTGAAAAAGGTACGAAACCAGTTGCATTCCCATGACAATTCGCACAAGAAAGTGAGCAGCAGACAAGAACAATCAAGGACAACCAAGAAGGCATCGGAAAGAGTCTGTTTTTTTCTAAATCCATGAAATGCACGTGTGGAGTACAGCTACAAGGTCTACCCCAGAGAGCACGATAAAATAAGAAAGAAAAATAAGAAAGAAATATGAAAGAAAAGCTAAATGTTGGACACAAGTTTTTTTGCATTACTGGCAATTCAGAAGCACACTAAAGCTCTTCTTTCTTATTTGATGAAAAATACAGATGAATGGTCAATTCAGAGAGAAAAGAACAACATCAGTTTTTTTCAGCAAATAAAGTGGCAAAGATCTTAAGCGGTCATATGAATTATGACTCTTGTCCCTTTGAAGCAAAGGAGGAAGCAGTGACGTTGTTTTAGAGCCACAAAGTCCACAGAGGGAAGTTGGATGGTAGGATGGGTCAACAAAATGTTATACTTTGGGACGTAGTTCACTTCCACATTCCTACTTTAATCCACTTGTTTTTTAAAAACAAAAAAAAAGAAAGCAGTAGGTAGGCTAGGAGGGGTGAGGGGGCTGTATTCTGTGTGTGTGTGTGTGTGGCTTAAAACTGGATAAAAAAGTAAATTTATGTTCTTCTGGCGGACAACCACAACACTGATGCATGTGCAAAGGGGATATGACGTCATTGACAGGTGACCAAATGAAAGTACGCAACTTATCAAAATATATAACATAGGTCTAGTCGTTTTCAGACATTATAATGCAGGAACGTTACATATTATACCTTTCAGTGGCATGACTGACGTTAAAAGCAATATGGAGTAGACAGGCAAGACAGACGAGTTCTAAAACAACACTCCACATCAATAAATCAGCGTGACACAATCGGCATGAAAAGCAGCTTACAATAACAAAAAGCCATGTGTGTATTTTGTTTGCTCTAAAGAAGCAACTATGAGGATTTTAAGCTTTGTTTGTGTCATACATGATAGTAAACTGAATATATTTGGATTTGGACTATTGATTGGACAAAATATGACATTTGAAGACATTACCATGTGCTCTAAGAAATTATAACCAACTATTATAAACATTTTCTGATATTGTGTTGTGTTCACCACCTGCTTCCTCTGAAAATGTGCACAACAAATTAGTACTCAAGGATTAACCAGTTAGATTAAACAGATTAATTTAATTAGTAACTATTTTAATAACCAAATAATCATTTAAGATTTGCAGCTTCTCAAATGATAATTGTATGCTTTTTTGTGTGTCATACATGACAGTAAACTGAATATATTTGGATTCAGCCAAAATATGACATTTGAAGACATCACATTAATTGTTTTACTTGTGTCTGCTTGTTTCACAGGAGGACAAAACATCAGTTAATGCAGGTTTAATGTTTTGTGCCACTGTGCTCGCAGGTATCAGTTGAGCTAAAATTTAAAAAGTTAATTAATTGCATTTACTGAGACTTCCAGGGTGTCACTGAACATGCTCCGGCAGTGGCCGGTGTGAGTGGCCAAACAACCAACCACATTGAGCGGTGGCAGGGAAGGCTGCACCGCTGTCTGGTTCAAATAGAGTCCAGCCGACTTCGCTGCACTCAGCACCGGAGCACAGAAACAGAAATGAGCCATTTGTTTCCAATATAGCTAGTTTTGCTCTTAGATAACATTTAGACAAGACTTTTACGTTTATTGTCGGCCATGCTGTTGTCCTGCATTGCAAACCAATGCTTGAAAACAGACAGTATTGAAGTATTTTCCCTCCAGATTGAATGAAATACACTTGTAACACCAGCACTGAGATAAACTTATTGCTCCATCTTTTAGTAATTCTTCTCTGAAATATGACACTACTGAAGTCGCAGCTTTGTGTTAACTTGGAGCTGTGATGGATATCTTAGCATGCCTATGGGTAGTAACGGCTGCAAGTAGCTACTACCCGTATGTGGCTGCATGCAGCCACAGCGGGGCTCCGGTGTTGGCAGTGAAAATACACCTGAATCATTTCACATAAACAACTTACCTTCAGACAAACCAGACAACAAAATCGCGAGCACCACAAACTTCAACATCGCCATGCCAGTATGGGACTGGCTGACGGACTGGGAGTGAGAGATGCTTTGCTTAGTAAAAATATTTATGGTTCATTATGAAACTGTGGTGGGACAACACTGCACACAAACAAACAGTGAGTGACAGCTTAGCTTTCGCTTTCATGACATAGCTCAATTGGATGCAAGGCACCTTACATCATCAGTAGGGCCGACAGCCAGCGCTTATGGAACACTCTGTAACTGTCCAAATACTTACTGTCTAGACTGTAGTTATTTTACCCCAAACCACATATTTTCCCTAATTCTACCAAGTCTTTTTGTGTCAAAACATAACTAAACCTTAACCATAGTGGTTTTACTGTAGGTGAGAAAACATTTTATTTTTGCATCAGTGACTTGTTTTGAAAGGTACTGATGATGTTGTCCTGCCTATGGGGGCGTCAGTTCAAATCAGTTTTGGAGGGCGATTACATAGGATGTATTTTTCAGTTTAATGTGGATTTCTCACACTAAAAGAGTGAAAAATGGCCCTCACATGTTCCAAGAGCCCAAGTGAAGTCTTGTCAAATTGTTTTGTCTGACCAACTGTCCAAAACCGAAATACAATGACAATTACAATGACATAAGACAGATAAAAGCAGCATTTACAAGCAGAATTTACAACCAGCAAACCAGGATTTTATGCTTCATAAATTATTTAAATTATTAGCTTATTATCACAACTGTTGGCCATTACTTTTCTGTCAATCGACGATTGTTTCAGCATTAACTAATTACAAATAAGCTATGACACCACAGAGGTTGCAGACTGTGTTGTGTCTCATCTTTTTGTCCCTTTTCCCACTCTGTTGGTTTTGATTTCACCACATTTTCCCCCTCGCTTCACCCTCTGCTCCCCCAGCTTCTCTCCTTTTACCCCTCTACCCCACTTTGCTCCTTCATGCCCTCTCTTTAGCTGCTGCGATCCACAGGGTAATGGTGCTTGTCGTCTGGTGTCTGTTCCATCAATATGTGGCCCCTCTGTCTGGACTGGGTGGCTTAGGTTTACACTCCCAGCCGCTACTCACCTGTCCACTCAGCCTCACCCTCTCATCAGGAGTCTTTGTCTTGCCTCCTTTCAGCCAGTTTTAATCATCATCATGTTGGCTTCTTAATCCCGTACAAACAATACTGTGCACCAGAGCAAAACTTGGCAGTAAATGCAACACTAAAACCATGAAGCACCATTTGTGAGCACCTTCCTTATGCCCTTTTCTTTCTAATGGAAATATCAAAATCCCACAAGATATCACATCAGACAAAGAATCCTGCAGTATGTCTGCAAACTGCAGAACCCACAATGAGACCTTTACTGCCTTGAAGTAATCACCTGCAAGCCACACAGGGAGTGGAATAAAGCATGCCAGGCACAAAAGGAGAACTCATAACCATTAAAGTCAGTACAGTAATTGAATGAAAGGTGGGCTGCTGCTTTAGTGGCTTGGGCGCAGGTATGTGTCCTAACAAGATGGCAGGATGCAGTGCTTTTTGGGTTGTTACTGTAGGGGTTGCATCATTAGATTTTAAGGGCCGATTCAGTGTTCGGATTGGGCTTAGTCAGATGTGAAATGGCAAAAGAGAGAATACTGTCATTATGGCAAGTAATTTCACACAATGATGGATTGACATAAAGTTCTTCGTCACATCCTCTCAAGTGTGTGGCACCTCAGTGTGTGAATACCTGGCTGTTTGTGTCTTCTGTATTTGACTTTGGGTATGTGTGCACTGATGTGGCTCAGCGTATAGGTGAAGACGCTCTGCCAGGCATTTCTATCAGCTGGTAAATTCTTATCTTCGCAGCCCACATAAACACAATTGCACATCAGTATGCAAGAGAGCATCTTTGCGGTGGGAAAGTGGAACAGTTATAAAAAAGGAAAGATTTGTGTGCATGCATGAGCATATGTGTTTGTGTGCATTTCTCAGCAAGGGCCTAGATAGCAGGTTGTCAGCCATCGTGGCATATGGTGTGCACCCAGGTGATGAGCCAGTCTCCAGTACGGGCTTTTTTGTGTGTGCATATGTGTGGATGCATGGGTGTAGGTGTGTGTGTGCCTCTCTTTCACCCTGATGACCATCTGTGTCCCGCTCTTCAAAGGAACCCTTTCTGCCCGGGCCCATAGACAAATGAATTATTAAACTGCTTTTCCAGGTGACACCCTAACCATTTGTTACCTCCTCTCTGCTGGGGCAGACACAGACTTGAGGAAACAATCACTCAGAGTCCTCGCTTACACCCTCCCACCTGATCCCCCTATCATCTCTGCGAGCCCCTTTCCTGTTCCCGTACACTCATCTTTGACATCCTCTTGTAACTGTAGCACTCCTTTACAACCATTGTCCACTCATTTGATGTCTTTCTGTCCTTATTACCCAATTGCTTTGCCTCTCAAATGACTCCATGCTTAATTTGGTCTCTCCCCTGCTCTCTCTTTCTCTCACTTTCTGTCCTCTTCCTCACTCTCTCTCTCTCTCATTCTCTTTCTGTCCAAAAAAGTCAATCTTTCTCCCAGCTCCAGCCTCAGGGCCTGAGACCGCTTGAGGAATCCAATAAGGTTGATTAAGTGATGACAGTATAATTACAGCGATGGCACAGGCACAATCAATCTCTTGCTTCCTGAATAGGATAAATGAGCCGACCTGGGTCATCAGAGTATGGGAGATAACTTCACCCTGCTCATACTCAGATGGAGCCTTGGAAACTGAGTGAAATAATCAAATATGAAGGACACAGACTTTTTACATGTTCTTAACTATTCTAACTAACTATTCAATCACAACCATTTCAAAAAAAAATTTTGAAGAAATTGATTTGTCAACCGATGAACTGGATTGATCCCACTGACAAACGTGAATCAGAAGCTCTATTATTAAAACCAAGAACATCTTAGCACATCAGTTTATAACCCCTACTGAACAGTCATTTTAAAAGGTTGTGAATATGAACACAAGTGTGTCAATAAGCATGTGCATGTGTTCTTCAGGAGTGTGATCTCTCTAACCAGCTGTTCACACATGGATTCAAACACTGGAGACGCAGCAGGATGACTCATTGTGATTGAACCTTGAAACCATACTGGTGCTGCCTGCCAGTACTTGTGGAAACGTTAGCGCATACTGGCTGCCGCTCCTTTTTGCTAAATAGACAATTGCCTCTGAACTTCACTGCTCGTGTGATTAACGTGGCCGTCCTGCATTTTGCTTGAGCTTTTTGTGTTTTTTCTGTTTTCTGTCTGTGTGTTTTGATCGCTCTGAGTTGGAATACATTCTATCGAACTGATGGACTTTGGATTAACTAAATTAAAGTACTGCCTATCTTCTCTACTGGGATTTACGGATTTAGGATTATTCAACGTACAGTGCTTCCTACCTGCTCTACTGGGATCCCTTTTCTCTGGAGGACAGCGGTTGTCTCCTCCTCCAGCCTGCCGGCTCAGGTCTGCCACAAAGCCCGTCCCGGCTCCCCTGCACTCTCTATCAGCACAGAAATCATCCAGAGCTCCACTGTTACACTGACAGACTCTACTGACTGGGGTTTTTCTTCACCTGGAGCTCCCCTCATGTTTGCTGTAATGATATCCACTGTGACCCTACACCACCACACAGCTACAGAATTTACACTGCTTCATAATTACACCTGAAACGGGGTTTTTAACCCACTGCCAAGAGTTTTGGATTTTAAGAAACAGACCTCATTACATCCATAGAGACTTGTGCCATGGTTTCAATGTGGAATACAGAAGCAAAACAAACTTGGGCATCATCATTGGAAACATTACAAGACTACCCTATACCAGACGAGATGCAAAATATGGAGTGGATCACAGTGTACTGCAGAGTTTGCAGAGTATGCCATCCTCAGCTCTGTCTCCTGCCACCATGGAGCTATTTAATACACAATCATTCACAGATAAATCCCTCCTCATACATGACCACATCTTGCACAAGGGGTTTCATTTCATGTGCCTAACTGAAACCTGGCATAAACGAGGGGACTACTCTCTGCTTAATGAGGCCTGCCCTCCTGGTTATAGTTACATGGAAAAAGCCTGCAGCTCTGGCTGTGGTGGTGGTTTTACAATCATACACTGAGCTGAACTGAAACTGTCTCCCTTGCCAATGCCTGATCTTTCTTCTATTGAATGCCTTGCTCTAAAATGTAAACTTCCATACTCCATGGCAGTGCTTCTCATCTATTGCTCCCCTAAACCAAACTTATCTTTCCTCCCTGAGATACACAACCTCCTCACCTCACTCTGCTCCATGTCAACCAACATTGTCATAGTTTGTGATATGAATATACATGTCGACAACCCCTCCTATCATGTTTCAGTGGAGTTCCTGAATCTGATTGAGTGTCTTGGCCTGAAGTAGCATGTTGATGTCCCTACTTACACCAGGGGTCACACACTTGACCTGGTCATCACTGACTCCGCCCTTATCTACAGGTCTATGATCTGGGTGTGTCCGACCACAAGGTGGTCTCAATGTATTTGACATTCCTGTCACCCCTGCTAAACCTAAGTGTCAAATGCTTTTTCAGAACTGGAAAAACACTGACCCAGCCATCATGACTATGGACCTCCAGCACATCACCTGCCCAGCTTCTGCATCAGTGGATGAACTAGTGGCACTCTACAATACATCTCTAAGCAGTGTCTTTGATCTTAATGCCCCTGTCAAGATGCATGAGGTCAATTTTTCATGCTCTGCTCCCTGGTTCACTCATGACCTGCAGAAAATAAAAACAGCTGGAAGTTTCCTGGAATGATGCTTCAGACACTCTGGGCTCGCTGTCCATAAACTGGCCTTCTGTGAACATCAAAGGACTTACTCAAAGTCCCTTAAAGATGTTCGGTCACAGCTCTACCTAATTAATAACAATCTTGGCAACCCTAAGCATGTTTTTTTTCCACCATAAATCATCTCCTGAAGCCACAATCATCTTCCCCAATTGAGGCTACAGAAGAGTGATGTAACAGCTTCATTGACTTTTTCAGAGCCAAGGTCAACAACATCTGCTCTCTGATACCCAGCTCTGCCTCTCTGCCTCCTCCTGTCATTGACCCTCTGTCTGCGAGCTTGCCCTGTCTCTACTCCATTTTAATGGCATCAGGCAAGATGAAACCCTGTACTTGTGCCCTGGACCCCATTCCCACAGCTCTGCTCAAATCATCCATCCTCAAGAAGCCCACCCTGGACCCAGAAGTTCTTGCCAGCTACAGACCTATCTCCAACCTCTCTTTCCTGTCCAAGGTGTAGGAGAAGATGGTTGCTTCTGAGCTTCAGGACCATTTCAAACACAACAACCTTTTTGAAAAATTCAGCACACAGCACTGAGACAGCTCAGCTCAGGGTTGTGAATGACCTGCTGATGGCAGCTGATGCAGGGTCCCCTTCTCTCCTGATTCTCCTTGACCTGAGGGCTGCATTCGACACTGTGGATCACACTATCCTCTTAGAGCACACACTATGCTACTATCCTCCACACTATGATTGGACTGTCAGACTCTGCACTTAAGTGATTTCAGTCCTTTTGCTCCCTGTCAGCTGTGGTGTTCTGCAAGGATCGGTCCTTGGCCCCATCCTGTTTACCCTCTACATGCTCCCTCTTTGACGTGTCATCAGCAGACATGAGATGTCTTTTCATTGCTATGCTGATGATACTCAGCTGTACATCAAAACTGCCCCAAGCCCCTCTGCAGCCATGTCATACTTCTGCCCCTGTCTTGAGGAGATAAAGGCATAAATGAGCACACATTTCTTCCAGTTAAACAGCAGCAAAACTGAGGCACTTCTTATTGGCACTCCACAGTAGATTCAGTCACCCCCCACACCTCATCTCACCTTTGACCTATGGGTGTTAGGTTTGATCCTCAGCTGACTTTTGATGACCATATAAGACATCTATGCAAAACGTCTTTCTACTATCTCAAAAACATCTCTAAACCCCGCTGCTCTCCAACTCTGCCAGATGCAGAGAAACTTGTCCATGCCTTTATCTCCTCAAGACTGGACTACTGCAATGCGCTCTTCACAGGGATTCCTGGCAGGAGCATCCAGAAGCTCCAGTACATTCAGAACAGCACTGCCAGGATTCTGATGAGAGTGTGAAATCACAAACATATAATACCAATTCTTCAGGACTGACTACAAAGTCCTGCTGCTCACATACATATCCATCAACGGACATGCGCCTCCCTACCTACAGGAACTGATCATACGACAAACCTCCACCCACACCCTCAGATCTGCCAGCAGCTCCCCATAGGGGATTGAACCTTCTGCTCTGCTGCACCACACTTGGGGAACAGCCTTCTGAGGGCAGCACAGACCCTAGTCTCTTTAAAAAAAGGGCATAAAAACCTTTCTATTCAGGAAGGCTTTTTCATCTTAACTTTTATTACTATTTTCTTTATGTTCCATGTTATTAATATTGTAGCACTTACTGAGTTTCACTATGAATGAAAAGTATGGTACACCTGACCTGACTCTGAATAGTCAGGTTTGACTCTGAGTCAAACCAGTGCGCATTGAAATGTTAGTTGTTTGCACCTGAATAAATTGTTAAAGTGAATTGTGTGCTCCAGTATCTTCTTTGGGTGCAGTCTTTGAGAAGTGGCCCATTGAACTGTTCATATTTTAATGTGTTTTGTTCTTTCCTCAATAAACCAAACTAAAATAAACTAAATATGAAAACTAGAGAATGTGACACTTGAGTGTGCTATAGATTTTTAATGGGAATAAAGATGACTGTGACAGTGGTGCCCAACCACTGCCTAAAAAACAACTAACATGTGCTTCGCCATTAGCCACTACCTTTGCATTTTGAATTAACTGAGGACAACTTCTGGGTCTTGGAAATGCAATTTATAGCAAATACCAAATGTGCTGTAGCTTACGTTAATGGGACCCAGAAGCTAGGTTCAGTTTATTCAATGCATAAGGACAGTGCCATTATCTCCTTCGGTGCAGCACTTCACTGTGATTGTCAAGGGGATTTCACTAGCCTTCAGAATATTGCATCAGTAAAATTAAACTAATATTAATATGGAATTTCTATATATTGTAGCCCACCTCTGGTTTTGGTGTAATAGGAAATCTAAATCACAGGCACTGTGATTCTTCCTGTTAATGCAGGTGTATTATATGTAATTATTGGAATATTCAGTAAATATTCTTGTATTATTTCCATACCTGAACAAGAAGTGCATCCGGTTGAAAAGGGACATCTTGGATCAGCTGAAGATTGACTTGTGATCCAATGAAATTCAAGGATAAACCATAATTGTTATGATCTCCATTTAAGACCTTTAAAAAAATATTTATTTCAATGTGACACCAATCTAAAAATCAGCATTTCTGAAGGATAAAGAACAAACATAGATAGATACAAAGTTGTTGTTATGGCTGTCCTTTTAGGCCATATCATAAATGCCCAAGAGAAATCAGCTACCTACCATTCATAGAGGTCTCCACGACTGCTGTCCTTCATCTTCATTTTGTGGTGGCAAACGTCACATTCCATCATCTTTTTGAGAAGTTTTCCTTTCTGTAGCCATTTTATTAGTTTCTTGTGGTGTTTTCTTTTAGATCAGTAACCTTCAGTTAACTCACTCAGTTCACTTGCTAAACCAGGCATTTTCAAATCAAATGGGCTAAGTACAATGAATAAATTCAGAGTGTGCCTACACCAGAGACTTCCACTGGCTGAGCAGCTCTTCTAGACTTTCCAAATGTTATTGGACCGAATGGATCAAATTCTGATAGTGGAACGAGTCATTTCACAACATTCAGTTCTAGTCTCCCTAACATAACATGCAGGCATGGGAGTGTTAGCAATACTGATATTTTCTAACTCCACCATGCTGGGAAACGAAAGACCTTTTACCAGATCAGGTAAAGTCATTAAACATGACAACTAATTAGCAACACCAAGACCATCATTTAACAGCCAACATTAACATTAGCACCTGATGTTACCACCATGGATGATGATGATGATGTTGGTGGTGGAGGATGTCAGAACTTGGAGGACACTAACATTAGTAGTACTAGTGATGACAATGAAGGGTATCGCCCTGCAAGCAAGAAGTCCAAATTTGGTTGCCAGATGGATAAATCCACTGATAATTATATTACCAGCAACAGCGTTGACACAGACTGAAAAGAGAGAGTGTGTGCATGTGTGTGTGAGTGAGTGAGTGAGTGGGAAAGAGAGAGAGAGAGAGAGAGAGAGAGAGAGAGAGAGAGAGAGAGAGAGAGAGAAAGAGAGAGTGTGTGTGTGTGTTCTCATTTTTCTATCCTGGTGGAGACTTTGACCTGAATGCACACTGACCCATAGGGACTTGTGTCATCGTGGGGACAAAAATAGAGGTCCCCATGGGCAGAGCCCCACCAGTAAGTACAAAACAGTATTTTAACATGGCCCATGCAGTTTTCTAGGAAGTCGCAATGAGGACCATTTCAAGACAAAATCTGTGTGTGTGTGTGTATCTATGAACCCTAGTGGTCACACAGAGTACTGCTGTTACCATAAGGTTGGGTGTTCCAGAAGTGTGCTTTGCTGTTTGCTCACTCACTAGCAGTCATTACTGGTCAAAAGTAGTATTAAAGTTTGGGGATATATTTTAAACTTTATGTGAGCCACCAAAGTACTCAAAGAATTGGCATTACATCCAGGTAACTACTATGTTGTGTGTCCTCCACCCTGTAAAGGGGCGGAGGTCTACCTACAGCAAAGACTTCTAGGAGATAAAGTGTACTCCAGCTGGGCCCAGGCACCAAGGCACCATAATCCAGCCCCAGCTGATTGGTCAAAAGGGTTGTGTTATGATTGTGCTATTACTGGAGAGCCTCTTTGCCCACTGGGAAAAACCCGCCAGTGAAGCAGGTAGAGCCACCCTCTGCATGTCACCACCTCTAATAACAAAGGTGCTGGAACCCTCTGAGGAGAGAAGAAGCAAGCCCACTACTCCATCTCAGATGTGCCCTGTCTGCTACTGAACTAAGCACCAAGACAAAGATCAGGCTGTCATATCCCAACACAATGGTATTGTGAAGGCAGTGTGTTAAGCCCTGGGCTAACAGAGCTGCACCTTTTGCCTTTTGCCCTCAGCCCATAACACACAGTTAATCAGTAGTCCTCCAGCACTCTATGCCACTTACATAACAGTGCATGCACTGGGCAAAGAAAGTGCAGTCTCTCAGCCTCATCATCTTGATGAGGTGGAGGTGAGCAGGCATGTAGCCTACTAACACAAGACTGAGAGGATGGTGTTATAACCAGATGAGAGGCTGGAGGCTGCAGTCGCTTTACCTGCCAGGAACTGTTTCACCAGGGGTAGCACCTGGTGAAACGGTTCAGCCTGTGGTAATGACCAGTGTTAATGGCCGTCACAAACACTCTAAGTGTGGTGGCAATGTGGCCGGACTCATAAAGCTCTTGGAGGAGAGCCAACACCACATCCAAGGAACACAACCTGGGTAAAGCCCTGATGGACCTGCATACCTCCTCCCACCTGCATCAGCACTGATGACTGGTCCGGAATCAGCCTCAGGGGTGCAATTGGCAGGGGAACCAGGTCTGAATAATAAAAAATAATAATAATAATAAACTTAATTTATATAGCATTTTCCTTAACATTACAAAATGCTTCACAAAAAGAATATAAACCTATAATAATGGTGATAATAATAGTAAAATAATTAAAAAATAATAATAATTAAAATAAATAAATACAAATAAATAAAGTCCACACAGAGAAAAAAAAAAATTAAGAAGGGATTTAAAAGCAGTGACGGATTTAGCAAACCTAATCTCAACAGGCAAGTTGAGAGGAAATAGTGGCCCACTGAACTAAAATGGCTTTATTGCCTGACCCACCTAGGATAGGAAGAGAAGAGGTGAGATCTGGTTCTGAGCATTCCATCATGACGAGGGCATGGCACTGTGAGATAGCAGAGAGTGATAGAGATTCATTCGGCAGGGCTCAGTGTGTCTCTGAGGCAAACAGCACCGATGGAGGGCACTCATTATGAGAGAATGGGGCCAGATGCATCTCCCCTTTGTGCAGCTAACGGAGGTGAACAGCGCAAAGAGTGTGATAAGGAGAAACTGGATCAAAGGCCAAGAAAACAATTGATCCAGCATCAAGACGTACCATAAGGGAAGTAGGAGCGGGGCAATGATCAGTTGCACAGCTAATGCCCCTATGATTGTTGGCGCAAACATGTACTAGCCTGCTAAATACTATGTGATTGCAGTAAATTACACAGATCTTAACTAAGTTATTATTCTCCCCTTCACTAACTAATTAATGGCTGTGCGTGTTGTGCACACTGGCCTTGCAGTTTGTTTTAATGCACAGCTGGCTGTCACTGTCTCATTGTGTTCTTTATAACGATCTGTGTAGTTACTCTGGTGTGTGCTGTGTCATACATCCAGCACACCTTTTTGATTCACACACCTGCTCCTGTCGAAAGGTGACAGACTGGTGAGCTGTTTCACATGCTTCAGACACACACATAACTTAGCAGAGCTAGCTGGTGAACCTTGAAGGAAATGGCAAGTTAAGTTTTGAGTTATTGTACTTGGCTCCCAATATAATATTGTGCTGTTAAGTTTCTTTGCATACATACAGTATGTTTGCACATGTGAACAAGCTCTCCAGTTTGTACCAAAATGTAGTATTTTTTCTTATGTAAGCAGATATTTCATATCATTAATATGATAAACTGCCATGGGTATTTTGGTAGAATATTTTCTATATCACTCCTTTGCCAAAATCATACATCATAATTTTTCACAACAGTAATGTGATTGTATGTTGGAGATGACTATTGGTGCTTTCAAGAGTAATGCACACACCAGAAAATAATTGAGAAATGATCATTGTTATTGTGGATAATCTAAAAAAATAGATCCTTTACTATAATGCAGCCTTTAAGATCAGACAGGGTTCCTCAGATCCTTAAAAAGTCTTAAATTAGATTTTCAGAATAGGTCATAAAATGTCTTAACATTTTTTTTTTAAATGTATTCATGATAGGTCTTAAATTTTGAGGTGATGCCTAGTTGCATGAGAAATATCTCCCCACAGGAGATACTTTAACCCTAACCCTACTGGATTAACTGTGGCCTGCTGGCTCCGGTGGTGAGTGCGGACCTCCTGGACCCATGTGACTCCCTGGACTGGCTGGAGCCTCCAGGAGAAGTTGGATGTGAGGTATGAAAACACAGTTGCACCTGTACACTAAGGCTATCTGTCTCCCTCTTCAATAATGGTGAACCCTGCAGGTATCTGCTAATCAGTTAACCTGCTGTATTTTTGTGTTTTAGGAAATCCCGGTAATGAGGGAGCAGCTGGTTGTGATGGAGCTGCTGGACCCAAGGTGACTTCAGATGACATCATTGCTGACTGACCAGCACCAGGCAGCTAGTTCAGTCATGGTGTGGAGTTTGCTACAGTTGCTTCCAAATGGAGGTTACAGTGAACTTTGTCTTTAGCTCCAACCTCTACTACAGAATTGAGTTTGAGAAGAGTCAACTGTACCAACCAATAGCTAAATAAGCAGCCTGCAAGATCATTTAGCAAGCAACATTCTAACACTTCAGTGGTTTCTGCTAAATATAGTGATGTCTGGCTGAGAATCTCCAGCTGCTATTATCACACAAAATCAGTCATGATAAAAGTCCCCAGTCAGGAATGGAACCATGTCTGTTGAACCAATTTTGTTAAGATATATAGAAACACCATCATTAGCTGTTGTCAGAGCTGATGATCTCCAATAAGGCCACCAGAATGCGTGAGTATTTGTTTCTATAGACTAGACAGTGAGATCCTAAAGGACAGATATTTGGTTATATGTGAGCATTTTTTCATCAGTGAAGCCCTGTAGGACTGGACAGGCCATGGTAATAAAAACAGACACTAGAGCTGGTAAAAAAAAACCATGAGAGACCATGGAGAGTCTGGCCCTCCTGGAGCCTCTGGTGCCCCTGGACCTGTCGGACCCGCTGGAAAGAACGGTGACCGTGGCGAGACTGTGCATCGTCTCAGAGGGAAATATACATACCCCTATTTATGCTGTGTGCTACTTTAGTTGTCTTTATTTATTAACTTTTCTCTTACTGTTGCAGCCTTTTGTCCCATAGAGATCATCACTAGGTACAAGAGGGTGTTGAGGGCATACAACAGTGGAAAGAAATTGGGGGAAGCGTGAGCTTGCCATAGCTTCCCCAGATAAGTTCAAAGAACTACTGGCAGGATACCATAAGATAGATAAGATAGCTGATGTTCTCAGCAGATGGGAAGACATCATTCAAAACGATGCATAAGTCAGGGCCAATATAGCTAAAAATAAAGTGGTGGGTAAGCTCATACCATACAACAAGACAGAGCAGAAGTAATCTGCTGGGCAGCTGGCTGGCGTGATGTTGAAGTTGTAATGTGATGCAAAAAGGACTGTGCAACGTATAGGGATGAGCCATTAAGGGTGGGATGAGCCGCTATATGTTATCAGTACAGAATAGTATTGTGATATTTTTTTTTCCGATTATAGGATACTGTTGACAGTCCTTTTTTTTTTAAGACTGACCGTACAGTAAAATTGGACGTGCACCGATGCCACTTTTTTCAATTACAAGCATGAATACTTCTGATAGCACTTTATTTGATATTGAAAATATTTAACAGTTACTTTATTCTGTGTGAAATTCTCTGGCTGGGACATTTTTTACACAGTAACATTTTTTAATTTTTAATCGAACAGAATACCAAAACTCCCATTTTATGTTGTAATTTAACTAATATGTAATCCTTTCATTATAATTAGATCACATTATGCTAGTACTCAGTTTTTGGTATCTGTGATAGTTATCAATCACTTCGAATGCTTCTTTTTTCTTTTCTTTTCTTTTAATCAGGACCATTATCAAAGTATTTTAAAGATCCATTTACAAAGTATTATAAACATCAGTTGCAACTTTACAATAACATCCATATAATATATATAGATGCTTTACAAAGTATGTATTAACCATTTAACAATGTATTATAATCATCAGTTGCAACTTTATAATAGCATCCAAATACTGTTTATAGACAGTTTACAAACCAATTATTAACCATTAACAAACAGTAAATTAACTATTAATAATTAAACTAAAGTTTAATTAACTATCAATTTACCATTTATTAATGATGGTGTTTTTGAAAAAAAAAATGGTGGTAAAATGGTGTGTGTGTAGCAGGCAGAGTTAAATATGAATAAAAACATACAGAAGAGCAACCTTTGTTAAATCCTATATTATGAAGGCCAATTAAAACACTGTGAAAATAAAATTGTAATAATTTCTAAAGCGATCCAATCTGAAATATTAGAGGTGACACATACCCTTGTTAGCCTAGTTAGCAGCTTCATTAAAAAAATCAGCATATGGATGCCTTGAGCATCAAAAGTTTGGACACACTTTGTCATTTCAGTGAACGGGAAGGTGTGTCCAAACTTTTGACAGGTACTGTATATCCGTACGTCATGGGACCCTCGCCATACATATTGTAGCGGCCTCTCGAGGGTACTCTGCATTGCTTCCTTTGACCTGGAACGTGCCATGTTTGTTGACAAGTCTGCCGGCTCTGCCTGGCTAATTTGCATGTTCTGATCACAATACAGGAAGAATGGAGACAACAGGAACGCCTATTAACACCAAGTATGAATGCAAAAGCCTATGATGAGATGTCTTTATCCCGATAACAGATCACATGTCATTACCATGTGTAAATGGGGTTTCATAGTCTCATATTAGAGAGACGATGAAAAGATCATTCATGTCACTGACATCTGGAGTCATTTGTCAATCCTGCTTGATGAAGGCTCCCCATCACCTAATACAGATTGGTGTAGGCTTAATTAACTGGTGCAGTGCTACAGCAAGTGCTCCTGAAACAAAATGCAAGTGGTTAAAAAAGAGAGAATTTTCTATAACAGTTTGATTCTCTGTTATGGTGTTGTAGCCTTTTGATCTAAATTCAACAAGACCAGACTGAGGAATCTTTTCCCTCCTGTTTGCTGCTGCTGCAGTGTGCACCATCTTGTTTTCTTGCTGAACTCCAGTAGCAGGTGGCTTAGCATCTGGTCAACATGTTCATAACCCCTAACAAAGCTCATCTCATCACTTCATCTTTCCAGCCCTATGATCACCATTAGCAAGTGTTTGCAGATATGGTAATTTTGCTTGTGAAATTCAAAAGAACCCATCATGAAATTTCCTACAGGTGGGAAACCAGGAGCTCTGAATCAAACCACTAATACATACCTGAAAGAGCGCGCTAAATGTAGGCAAAATTATTTGAGGATTAAAAAAAAAAACCAAAAAACATGACATCAGCTGTGTTTCAAAACATTTCTGCAATGATCAAATAAATACATTGTTTGGCTTTGCTTTGGTTTTACATCTGAATATCTTCAAAACCTGGTCATTGGCGAGAACAATTTAATTTAATATTAAAAACCCTTTTCTGCACTTTAAAAGGGTCAGGTGTGCTGGGTGTTTGACATGGGAACAGAGGGTGCCTTTCATCTTAAAAGACTTAGGAAAAGAGCCATATTCATGGTCATAACTCATTGAGACGCTCCCCCTCCTTTGAAGGGAAATTAACCAGAGTTAAAAGGCTTTTGTCAAGCCAGACAATCAAAGAATTAATGGCAGCTTGGTGAATATTTTAATATCTACAAGGAAACTGGATCTGCCATCTGTTTCACTTTACAAGATAGCCAATAATGGCCGTGAAAAATCCATATTTCAACAAGATGATTTTGGTTCCAACGGGTGATTTTCACAGCAGATAATATGACCGATTGTGTCAAAAGATTTACAAAAGTAACTTGAAAAAGAGATGGAAAATAACACGAAAAAAAGAAGAAAAATAAGACACATCTTGTGATGTCGGGCTGATATCAAAGCGGCACCAGACATGAAACATATCACACAATTTGCTCCTCATCCCAACACACACACACACAATGCTGAAATACACACTTACTCTCTCATCAGATTTCATGTTTGCCCCATTCCTCATTCATTCACTGTCTCTTGCGCTGCCTCCTCTGTCTCTCTGTCTCTCTCTCTCTCTCTCTCACCGCTACACCCCGCCTTTGAAACGTCTGTCAATATTGACTTTATTTATTTAATTGACATCGCTCGTGCTGACACTGGGACCTTGCATAAACAATGACGCAACGGTTTGGAAACTCCTCGTGATGAACGGAAGAGGGGAGGGAAATAAGAGAGAGGAGCACTCATTCCTCGCTCCTACCCTCCTCCTTGTCAGTCCATTGGGAGGAGAAGCTTAAGTACTTTGGAGCTGGAGTGTCTGTCTTTCACACATCAAACGATTTGTTTTATCCGGTTCATATTCTCCCCTTCAGACCCTGCGCAGTCTGATAGGGCTTTGATGATGAAACGTAGAGGACATCCGTGCATTATATCTGAATTGGCATGCGCGAAGGTGTGTGTGCGTGTGTGTGTTTGTTTTGCACCACTACAACAATGTAATTTTCGGCGAGCTCCTGTTCAGACGGCGACGCCAACAGACAACCTCATTCGCACCACCTGTGCCGCCTTGAGAACTGGTGTCATCCTTCACTTCTCTCTTTTTCTCAGTCGCCCTTCATTTCCCGCACTCCTTCTGTCTGTCTGTCCTTCTCTCGCCGTCTCTCAACGCTGTTAGAATAAATACAATGAAATGAAAAGGGTAATTAACACACCTATAACAAGCTGTTACAGAACACAAAGTGCCAAAAGAGAGGGAGAGGGAGAAAGAGGGAGATTCGGTGGAAGGACAAGAGCTCTTTCTCTGTGAAGTTTGCTCCCACAAATGCCTACATTACTCTAAGTGCTGCATATATGGGATGCAGTATTAGCTGAAATAGTTTGCTTCAGTCCATTCAAGGTAACGCCATTCATAAAATACAATGAAGCCTATCGAATTAACAGGGAAGCTATTTCCAGAATGTGAAAGAAAAGAGAACATGGTTGAATTCTTGAAAATATGAGGCTAACAAACTGTCAGATATTTTGTATTTACATTTTAATCTATCGGGTTGGTTTGCAAATGAGCTGATTGTTCTATTGCATGACACCAAGATTAAATTATTGCCCTGTTGTAGAAATAAGAGTTTAAGAGTAAAGAATGAAGGAAAGAAACTTTTTTTTTAAAAATCTCTGTTACTTCTAAGAATCTTTGATGTATAGCCTTTGGTTGATGCTTAAAACACTGGATTTCTCTGTGTGTGTTTAATTAAGTTGTTATTAATGGTGCTGATTCAGCTCATATTATGGGTCAAGCTCCAAAAACACTAATCCACTTTCCAGAATGCAACTTGATAGCATTGCACTACGCTCTCTCTGCCTCATAAAAACCATAGTCTTGCAAACAATTTTGTCTCAGAGCCTGATGACGGATTATTTTTTGAGACCTGAAAAAACTTAGTTGTTTTTCAGGGAGCAATTATAGCTTAAATGTTTGTTAGCAGTTAGTTGGTTCTGTGTGGTTCATAGCTGAGAGATGTAGTTTTGAATTTACACTTCAGTTTTGTGGTTTTAAATGTAATGTACCATGGTTAAGCAGTTTACGTGACAAAACATTGCCTTACACTGATTAAAATTATTACATTGCATGTCGACAGCAGCAACGGGACAGTCTATGGCTTTAAACAAGGCACTCCAGTGACTTAGAATTGCATTTTCATTAACTTAGAGGACTAACAAAAGAATGAATGGTCAAAATCGAGCATTATTAGAGGCATAAGCCAAAATATTCTCCTAAAAGCTCCTAACACACTGGATCCCTCAATTACCATAATACAACTCAATAGGATCCTTTATTAAACCCCTGCATGTTAAAAGCCCATATCTTTCAATTTCATACCTAACGGCCAACATACACCGGGCACAGACGCAGCGTGACACGTCTATTGCAGCATGACCACAGCAGAGTGCATCCATTATAATTAACTGAAGCTGCTACACTGACCATGCTGGGAGTCACGTGGCTCATCTCTATTTTTGCATGGCTGGTCTATTTTTCCTTCTCTATGTGCCACTACGCAGCCCTCCAACAGGTAAAAACTACATAGAACTGTGTAAAAAACCAAACTGTTTAAAAATGATTAAAATAAATACCTCATTGTACCAGATGCAATGTGACGAAGCAAGTGCAAACTTGTGTTTTTTTTTTTTACATTGCACATTAAAATAAAGCAATCAAATCAATATGTATCCATGATCCTGTAGTTAAAACGATCTAGTTAATTCAGTACCAGTTTATATAACCTACACTTCCAAACCCTGTATAACCAACTGCATTATCATGTGGCAGAACTCAATATGCACGCAGTGCTCCGTCCTGCCTATGTGACGGGTCACGTCCTTGCCTGGTGTATTTCTGCTGTAAGTTTCTAACGCTGGCTTTCTGTTAAGAGAGCCATCATCATCGGGGTTATTTTCTCAAACTCTAAAAAGCTATAGAAGACATTATACTGATGTTTTCACAGTCTGAGCAGGACTCTTTTTGACAAATAAATCAATCCTCGATTGTATGATGGGTGGAGTGGCTCTACAGTATGTAAAAAAGTATAAAAAATCGCCAAAAAACTATTTTGGTCGAAGTCAATATTAACTCAACACACTCAAAGTTGGCTTCATGTATAGTACCAGTAAAAGGTTTGGACACACCCTTCTCATCCAAGTGAATGATAAGGTACAAATTTAAACAACTGATATTTACTTCATTTATATAGCCCTATCTTACTGTTGCTATGATGTGATTTGGTTGTGTTGTGACCCTGACTGTTTATTGATAAGCAACTCAGGTCAGAGCTTCCTCAATGAATCTAATGAGAGCAATTCATTTTTATGTTCTCCTATTCGGAGTCTTTGTCACGCTGCATGTTAGGAATTGGTGTGACAGCATTGGTTTAGAACTGCCCCTAAACCTAAGAACACAATCAATCCCTGAGTTCTCCTTTGGGAATGGTTTTTAATCCAGTCGAGGAAATGGCGGCCCGTGTCTGGCACTGGAAATACCAGCTCATATGTCTCAAAGCTATCACTGTATGAGACACTACATCATGACCATGAGTCAGACTCTAACTAAACCTGCATGGCCTGAAGCCACTACATGTGTCACCGCAGCGGGCTGGAAATATCACAGCGCTATACCCTTGCCACCGCTGTACTTTGGCATGACAAAGAGCCAGTGTTCTGGACGTGCACAAAATCACAAAATGTCTTTGGCTAGTCACATCATGGTATCACACTTCCTCACCTCCGCATCCCCTCCCTCAACCACATTCTTCCATCCCTGTTTCTGTCAAAAGCCTGTGATCAAATGCACTCGCTTAGATTTATATAGTTCCATTGTGCCTCTGCGACGTTTCCATTTCACCCCTCCTCCTCTTCCACCCCTCCTCTCGTGCTCTCTATCCCTTCCTCCATTTCTCTGTCACCATGCATCTCTCTCTCACTATGGGTCGTCAGGTGAACATATGCATTTTTCCTGCAAGACGCAGTGATATTCAGAGTTCTCAGCTGTTTGAAAATGGCATTTGGCAGGAAAGTAAGGCCGCGCAGCGAGCACACTGGTTCTTTCGATCATCTTTTTGACTGATTTACGCTCTGTGTCAGAGATTGTGTGATAGATGGTCAAGCTGAACAGCCTCAGCATCTCCCCTGTCACTTTAATAGCATAAAAAATAATTTCATTTGTCAGGCTCGGCTCTTGTCAATGGTCTGCACAAGAGCAAAATCTTAAGTTTTAAGATTTCTAAGAGATCTGATACAAAATGTTTTCCCTTTTCTTTTTTACAAGGATTGTTATGCAGACAACATTAGCATGATAAATGAAAATTAGATGAAGGGAGTTCATGTTCAGTGGAGGGTGTTCTCAATCTGCACCGCAGGCTGCATTCTGTAAGTGCAAGCCTGTTTTTCAAAAAAGCCACTCTGATCAGAGTGATACTAAAAGGCATGTACTTCACTTAAATTTAAATTTGCTGTGCTTAAGAGAAGTATTTGTTTCTTCTTTTTTTTCTTTTTGATTCCTCTAATTTTCCTCTTACTCTGAAATCCCAAGTGAACTTGTTGTAATGTGAATTTACATGTGCTTCTGAAAACACCCAGTTTGCTTTCAACTTGTCTGCCGAACAACATCAAAAAACATGAAAACATTTGATCCCTATTAGAGATGTGTAGTTAAGACATTGCACGTTGCCTACATATTTACGCAGTTTGTGTGTAGGTCCAGTTAGGATAGACTACAGTTCACATCTTCCGACACAACTGAGACACATCATAGCGCATCTCAAATGTGTCCCGATTAAGGTTCAAAATGTATCGCATCTGAATGTATAGTATCAAATCCGCTTACTAAATCGGAATCCTTGCTGATGCAGAAGTTGGTGAACTCAATATAAAGTATTTTCTATGATATGCATAAAAACTGAAGTGTAGAGAAGAGTGACAACTTTGTTTTTTGAATTACACATTCCACTAACATAGGTTGTGAGAGTGGTGTTAACAGAGTGACTTTCATTTTTCATCACAAACTATGTTTGGCTGAAAACAGATACTGGCTTGCAGAAAGAACTTTAACGTTATTTTTGTGAGTTTTGGCTGTTGCCTGGTTAATTAGCTACAGCTGAGAGAATCTGCCTCTGGAGATGTTTGTCATTTTTACCAGCGGAAGCCAAAATTCAGTGCCAGGTCTATGTTTTCTACATTTCTCTTTGCTGATAAAAATGTTGCCAATCAAAGTGCCAGAACCAAATTGGAACTACTATTGGAACAAAATCAGAGTCTCAAGTGACCATTGTTGATTAGGGAGGGGCAGCTTTTGAAGTGTCCATGTCCAGAGGCCTCATCTCATGATCAGTCCATTAGGGGTGGGCCGAATCCATTATTCAAAAAAGCACAAATAATATTTATTTCGTACAAATATTTAAAAATATTTTTACAAAAAAAAAAAAAAAATTCAAATACGAGCACGCAGGTCAGTTACATCGTTAATCCCAGTCTCTCTCTTCTGCTCTATCTCTGTCTATTAGCAAGTCTCAACGAGGGGAATCACATCCACCTGCTACATGAGGCACATTTCCAAATTTGGACATTACTCCCAGAGTTGAGGGTGTTCCCCAGAGATACAGCTGAGCTACTGACACATGCAAAGTGCTCTCAAGGGACTCTCCATAACTTGTTGTTCCCCTTCTGCTGTCCACAAAGTTAGGTTTTAAAAAATAGGCAATAAATAAAAATGCAAAGCAATAATTGCCTTTGAAGTTCTTCCCTACACATTACACACTGTGCTGTCTTTGGGTTATGGGTGTATAAATACCTAGTGGTCTTTCTGATCTGGGAGACTCAAGTTTGAGACCTAGTGTGGGGATCTCCTTTGTAAGATTGTTTATTGAACACTTATTGTAACACTTTAATTTTCTAATATTAAAAGCATAATAAAAACAAAAACAGGATTTTTAAGCCTATTTCCATTTTTATTCAAATAATGCATCAAAACATATAAATACAAATACAAATACTTGGCTCTCTGCACATCTCTACAGTTCATGAGTTTGAGGTTTAAAACTAGATATGTTTGACATCAAGTCTGGGAAGTGAGGGATGCATTAAGCTTTTACAGGGCTTAATACTGTCAGTCTCTCACATATACACATATACACACACTCACACACTCTCAAAAGCTACCTGAACAGCTGCTAATAAATTGTGGTTGGATGCATTAATCAACCTTTTGATTCTCAGGGGCTCACCCCAGCAGCCTTGGTGAAAGCAGATGCAAATTGCCTCCATTACACAATGATGGCGAGTGCTAGCTTTGTGCTCCCAGACACAGATTTCAGTCGAGTAATTATCAGTGCAATTTACACATGAATATGGAACAAAATAATGATTTGTACCCAAATCCTTAAAAAAAAAAAAGAATTTGAAATAAGAATTTGAAATGTAGAAAGACGTTCAAGGAGTTAGCTGGATTTCCTTTTTTTTGTCTTTGAGTGTCTTCTGAACAAAAAGGCCAGCATCAAAGTAAAGCTGTGATTGAGGGCAAAATGACAACACACTCTGTGACTTCAAGTGCAATAGCGTTTAAGTGATTCTACTTGAGTGGAGAGATCTCATGCTTTGGCTGATGCAATTTCTTTCATTTACAGAGGGCTTTTGAACAGAATGCCCAGAAGCAATGAAATACTGTCACTGAAAAACAAAATTGAAATAACATTTTAGTGACTCCATGCCAAATGAAAGATCTCAAAACTTGGCCACATGGAATCTAAACACTTGTGATTTTTCTCTCCTTTCTGCAGTTTAAAAAAGCTGTGTGAGACCAATCACTGATTCAAGCCTAATATGGGAAGAAGGAGGAAGCTGTCTGAATGTTGATCAAACACAACTGTACTGTATGACTTGTGAGGCTGAAAAGAAATATATTTCCACCAGCCTCAATCGGTGCCAAGAAAGGGGCTCTTCTCATTACTGCTCCCTGTGATGGGTGTGAGCTTCCCCTCCATGGCAGTGAGCTGCCATCTTAAGCTGTCATAGCCCAAAAGATATAGGACAAAACTTACCCTTTAATCAGGAACCATCACATCCCCTTTAATCAACTCAACTGTCCACGCCATGTCGCTCTCTTTGCTGTCTGTACACCATGTACACATGAGGATTACCTCTTCCGCACTGTATGTATCAAACTCCTCCTCATTAAAAATAGCATCTAAGATTCTGAACACAGTTGGGTTTTAAAAAAAACAGATTTGAAGAGGTTTTGGAGCATGATAAGTTCATTAAAGTTTGGGCTAAAATACATAATGCCAATGCTGGACTAATAAAAAATATCATAACATGACCTCCTAAATGTTGTGATGCAGTAGATGTACAAAAGAGTTTTTACCACCACTTTGATTGTAAACTAATCAGATTTGAAAGAACGAGCTTTAGGGGGGAAAAAAAGACAAATCATTCACTATGAATAGCCTCTGAAGTACATTTTGTCCCTTCAAAATGTCATTGTGAAAATCTTGTTCACCATGGCAACACCCCGCAGTGCATGAGGATGTGTTTGTCAAGGTGTGTGTTTCTGTGTCGAGAGGAGGAGAGTTTCTACTCAAAGATCTTTGGTTTTTGTGAGGGCTTCTATTAATCACCTGTATCAAAAAGTGTAACTTTCCATTAGCATAAATGCTCTTGTTTTCTTCTTTGTCTTTGCATGATGAGCAAACAGTTGAGTTTTTCTTCTTTCCCTATTTTTTCTACTTTGTCTACTTTTTTATTTATTTCATTTTTGTGTGGGGAGGAAGCTACATGGTCACAATAAATACTTATTACAGTGACGTTCTCCTTGACCACCATTTCATGCTGCTCTCCATGGCCATGTGAGTAGCAACGGGTAGACGAGGAGGGTAACTCATGTTAAAATCAGCTATTTGTGGAGAAGACCCAGCAGCTGCTGCAGATGATTAAATCTCACCAGTTGCTGACCTCTCGCCAAAGATCAGGCTAAATCTCCATAACCACAGCAAGACCCTAATCTGCACTCCCACCTTCAAAAAGACCCTCTCCATTCCTACAAGCATTTAAATGATAATTAATACTTAAGCCGTCAATTGTAACGGTAACCCGCAAAGAGGAGAACCTGCTCTGTGCCTGACGATTTTACTCCAAAGACGAAATAACCGTCCACCCTAAGGCTGACAGACAGGCTACTTTCAGGCCCCATGAATAACAACTAGCCATGGAAAACGCTGTGGCCCCACTCAAGTAGGTGTCAGGAAGTCAAGTGGGTTTTGTGTTATCTCTTCGTACTTTCAGCTGCCTATTAGCATAGCTATTCAGACGGCACGGCCCATGGCCCACAATGGGAATAGAAAGGGGAAGCCAATCTCTCTCTCTTACTCCCTCTTTATGTCTTTCACTCTTCAGTCTTTCTCTCTTCTCGCTCCCTCACTCCCAACTAATCCGCTAAGTCCCATGGGGGGCTAGAAGTCGTTGAGTTCTGAAGTGGCTTTTTGTCTTTTAGTTTTGTGTTGGGAAGTGGGAAGTCCACCTGCTCTGAAGAATTTCAAAAAGGTAGTGTGATTGGACTGTGTGTGTGTGTGTGTGTGTGTGTGTGTGTGTGTGTGGGGGGGGGGTGTTTGGTTGAATGGGCTAGTGTACATGCATGCGTCTCAGGGGTTGCTGGGAAAGTTGAGCCGCTGAAATATTCGGTGAAGTGGGCAGACTTATTTTCAAGGGTAACATGTTACTTCTATGAGAATTAATGAGGAAATGTCAGTTTTATGTCCTTAAATACAATTCACAATGTTTATACTAGCCCTGAACTGATGCAGTCTCTTCATCTTGCATGGAGAATAATTTTTTTAATTTGTGATGTATTAAAACAAGACTTTTTTTTCAATTTAATTTTATTTATATAGCCCCAATTCACAACATAAGTTATCTTAGGGCACTTTTCACATAAAACTGGTCTAGACTGTACTCTTTAATTTACAGAGACCCACCATTCCCCCATGAGCAAGCACTTGGCAACAGCAGCAAGGAAAAACTCCCCTTTAATGGGAAGAAACCTCAAGCAGAACCGGGCTCTAGGTGGACGGCCTTGCAGATGAGCATGCCCATGACCCAACCGGTCAAGGCAGATGGGAAATGGAAAAGGGAAAGTTATCGTTGAAGGATGTGTTCTTTAATTTGAAATAACACATCTGTAAATTTAGTTTTATTCCAGATATAAATAGGCAATTATGCTCATCTTTATAAAACAGGTGCCCTTTTCAGAAGCTTTGGAGTAATATAACCTTAACAGCAATGCATTTCAGGCACCTACTCCAGCTCATTGAAATGCAAACAAGCACTTTGTGTTTAGCCTTTTGTCAGTTTCTATATTGTTTTTGATCACAGCAAAATTAATGTGACACACCTTTCATAGCTTTTTGAAAAAGGCAAAAAATCACATTATTATAACAGAGGAAGCCAAACATAGGGAGTTTGAAGGTTGTACATATAAAGAGCATTTATGGGAGAAAGAAACAGTTGTACCAACTTTATCATTCCAGGGAATTTTTCAACATTTCACTTCAACCAGTAAACTGATTTACATGTAAAGAAGAATATCATTTACAGTTAGCTAATGACTTTTTTAAAATGTTGTTGGACAGCATGTGAATGAGCTGTGAATGTGCATACCTGACAACCAATAACTGATCTCCATTGTTTGACTGGGGAACTCTTCTCCTTTGTCTTTATTCTAAACTATTTAAGTTTGATTTTGTTTTGTCAAAATAGACAGAGTTAACATTAGTGAGTTTATTCCAGAGTGCATAAAGCCAGTTTCACATATGAACTCCAGACAATGTCCAGAGAATCAGGTCTGAACATTGTCCAGAGGCTCGAGGTGGAGCTGGTTTAAACTGCTTTGTGAAGGTCATAAAATAAATCTAGGGAGTTTTGAAATTATAGATTGGGTAGGAAAGAAGAAAAAGTTCTGCTACATAACACAAATACACATTGATTTTTGTAAGGGCCCACAAGCCAAAATGTTTGGGAAGCACTAGTTTAATTTTTAATAATGCAGTGTAATTTATAAGCTCATATGTTATTTTATGTAAAATCTTAATCTGAAAAATAACAAGTAACTAAAGCTTTCAAATAAATGTAGTAGAGTAAAAAGTACAATATTTCCCTCTGAAATGTAGTGGAGTAGGAGTATCAAGTAGCATCGATTGAAAATACTCAAGTAAAGTACAAGTACTTTAAAATAAAGTACAGTACTTAAGTAAATGTACATTCCACCACTGGTAGCCTCTTCTTAGCTAGTTAAACTGGACAGCGACCAGACAACAACTGGTTGGAATTGTTAGTGTTACTTTATCTAGCAGGAGTCTTTGACTAACTGGTTACTCAGTCCAGGGAGTTAGCTAGCTCTCAAAACTGCCACATTGAGGCATGCTTATTTATTTTTGATCTATGGGGGGTAGCGGAAGAGGGGCGCCTCTTTAAACAAACAGAGGCTCCATCTAGTGGCACGACCCGGTACAACACTAAAACCACAGTAAATTTTCATACAGTTTACATTGCACATCCTTCTTCCTCTACATTGTTAGTTAATATGTTTTCAGTTGGTTAAATGATTTGCGCTGATTAACTAATAAGAAATTAGTCATTGGTTTCCCGAAAAAAACAAACTCACTGTACCTGCACATCATTGCCAAAGGTACTGCTAATGCAGGCAAGCAATCAAACTACACACACTAAGACATTTTACTTTAGGGGTGATATTGACTGAACCTGTTGCCATAGTGAATACCCATCTCATCGTTAGCTACATTACTGTTCCTCTCCAGCTCTGGCCATTTCACTGACCTACCCAGCAGCCCTCTGCCATCTTCCCACACAATGTGTGTTTCACTGTTGCTATTTCATATTGATCCTCTCCCCTCAGTTTCCTCTCTGCCTCTGATGGCTTCTCAATAAGTGCATAGATCTATGATTGATTTTACTGTTGGATGTCTCCTTACAGTCATTATGAGAGAATTTGCAGGGGCCATAATAGGATCTGATGGCTGTGAGTGTTCACAAATCACTTTCCCATTGAACCGAAGCTAGATTCAGGAGACTTCAGTTGAGATCTCGTACCAAAGAGTATCACTCAGTAACACATTCTGTTATCTTTTGGACTATTATACTCAGATTGTCTACAGTCATAATGTGGAGTTTTAGAATCCGTAACTTTATATAGAAAAATACAGTACATGTCTAATATAAAGTAAATTGACTCAAGCTATACCCCCTCCCCCTCCCTTTCTGTCTATTCTCGTGGCCTCCTATTCTTACCTCTAAATCCTCTATTCCACACCATTCCTTCTCCTTCCCTCTGTCCCTTGCTAGCCAATGCCATGACCTTTTTAGCGGCTGCTTAAACAGATTAGCTGTTATTAAGAGCTATGCACCGCTGATGACTCTTTCATGAGGTAGGGCCCCGGTCCCGCAGGGGAAAGAGATTGGCGGGAAAAGAGAGGAGGGGTTGGATGTAGAGAGGAGGGTAAGAAAAAGGGAGGCTACAGGCGAACAGGTAAGCATATCAGGGAGAACCGAGAGATTCTAAGGAAGGAGTAGGAGAAGGAGTGGAGAAAGGGCAATTATTGAGAGAGAGAACTCAAAACCTGAGATAAGTGACAGGCGGAGAAATGGAAAGAAACTGAGAAATAGAGGTCAAACAAAATAGATAAGTAGATGAGAAGGGTCATGTGTCAGTGTAACTGATATTGGAGATATTATTTAGCAGACAATAAAAGAGAAAAGGAGAATGGAAAAGGAAAAGAAGACAAATAGGAATACTAATACAGAATGTGAAAAAACGTAGAAAATGAAATTGGAAGGCCTTTAACAAGAATCTTACCTTCTGAGATTATTTTATTTGAATGGTTTTAGAAGACCTAAAGCTGTAAAACTATTCAATGTATCACATTAAAAAAAAGATATAAAAATATATATAAAAAATATGAGAGAAGGGTAAAAACAGATATCTCACAACCCCTCAGATCCATTCTGGGCCCCTTGGGGTCCTGGTACCACTAGTAAGGTTTGACAATTATGGTGCTATGTGCCACAAGACAACGGAGGTTTGTCAACCAGCAGACATTTTGCTGTAACATTTCTGTCAATGCAGCTATCCCTTCAGTATCTCTGGTTGTACTATTGCCAATATGAGCACTGTTGTAATATAACAGTGGATTTACAGGATTTTTGCCTCAAATGTGATGATGCACCTTGATTTGTCAGGTATTTTAAGTGGACATATTATGCATATTTACAGGTCTATACTTTTAATCTGGGGCTCTATTGGAATACAGTTAAAAAAACTTTTTATTATTATCTATTATTAACTATTTTGTACTAGCCCTTTTACACAGCCCCTCAGTTCAGCCTCTGTCTGAAACAGGCCATTTTAGCTCCTGTCTCTTTAAGACCCCTCTCCTGATGAGCCCACTCTCCTCTGATTGGTTCGCCCCGGGTTGGCCATTTTCCGGCGGCTACATAAACAAACAGCAGTAGTAGGATTTCACTTCTTTTTCTCATTCTTTACTCGATATGTCAACTTTTCAAATACATCAGTGCATGTTCGAGCCAAAATTCAATCTAAAATATGAGAGCGGACAACGCAAACAACACATGGAAAAACCTATATATAGCAACAACTATAACAACAAAGGCTACAGAATGGGCATGATCGTCTGCAAGATAGAAAAAAAGTTGCAAACAAAGTTTAGAGCAGGTTGAAGCCCTGGCTTTGGACTTGCAGGAAGCATTTCTACATATGTTAACCTCAAGATTTGGAACTTCACAAAAGCATAATATGTCCCGTTTAATTCACTAAAATTGCCAAAAACAGGCCATATCACCCACCCTACCTCTGACGTACACTATACCTAATGTTCTGGCAATCTGATCTGATAACACATTTTCAACATTACTTGTTCATCACAGTTAAACTATGCACAAAACTACAGCATTATTATGTAAGATGGTTTTGCACCAAGTGTGCGAACCAATCATAAGAGGCTTGATCACAGAGATCATTTTGAAGATTCAGATGTGACTGATGGGAGCCATTTGTGAGCTAAACTACTAGATGGATTACTTTTGTAAAAAAGGCTGGAAAGCAGTCATGCACCGGCATCAGGGAACTTCTCTCCATGCTGAGGACAGGATAACAACTTAGTGTCATGTTCTAGTAAACAGTTACGCACAATGGTACATTATACCTAACTGCCTTGCCAAGTGTCGCTATAAGAATTGCAGCTCAATCCAGAATGGTTCTGTCATGTTTGAATAAAGTCATCAGGGACTGTGTGAAAGCCAGAAAGTCAGCATACAAACAGATAAATACACAGCCTGTATTCATTTACTAAGCACATATTTGATCCTTTGGGTTAATGAAGTACGAGCAAAAATATTGCTCATATAATGAAAAAGAAACTTCTGAAGGTAAAATGTCCATGAGAGGATCAGCAAGTAATTAACTCCATCACCCCCCCCCCCCCCCCCCCCCCCCCCCCCCCACCACCACCCTTTTTTCCCCCAAACTCTAATTTCAGTGAAATGTCCCATGATAGGTCAATTGCTGTGTGCATGGCCAAATGATCAAACACATTCTAATTCCTCAACTCAATTGAACTGCTCCCACCACCACTGTTACACACACACACACACACACACTTTTCTCCCTATAAATTGCGCTAAAAGAACAGTTCCATTCAATTTGCAGGTTTTATCGATCCTGAAAAGTAATTAGTAAGAGTTATTATAAACAGAGATTGATCTGTGTTAGTTGGATGCTTCTTGGTATTATCCAGTGACTCATACAGCGTTGCATTTAAAACTCTTTTTTTTTTCCTCACTCCTAACACCTGATTGTAATAACCATAAAAACAGTGGTACATGGTTTCTCAATTTGCTTTTTCCCCTTTCCTCTTTTTCTCCTGACCCAGCACCATTCATTATTCTGATGCAACAAAAATGGAAAAGAGAAGAACTCAAGGTCACATTTCATCAATTGCTGTGCCAAAGCATATTTCTTCCTTAAAACACCTTGACATTTTTGTTATAGAGCATTTTTCCCCTCTCCTGGTGCAACATGCTAGTCAATCCGTCTGTGCGTGTGTGTCTGTGTGTGCTTGAGAGAGATATAAAGTGTATGTGTTTGTGCCTGTGCACCTGTCTGATACCTTTTGTGCGTGAGTGTGATGTACAATCTAGTAAATTGAAGCAGCGTGGAGATTGGGCTATCGATGGATCAATAAATTGATATACAGTGTTGGTTATGAGCTCTGTCAGGAGGTGTATGTCATTGTTTTATGGACTGCATTTATAGTATTTTTGTCCTCATCCAATATATCTCTTCCCAATGGATGCAATTAACATTTACTGACATTCTAATGAACACTTTTCTGTAATCCTCTGTGATTTCATAATCAGTGAGGCTTACCGCAAACAACGATAAGATTTACCAACTGTTAAAAGAGTCCCTCAACTCACTAATGTCAGGTATATGATTTGACAATTTACCAGTAAACACTGTAATTATCTCCAAAGATTTTTCTCCTGTCGCAACATCATCATGTCACATTCCAAGGAATGTGCACGTCAAAACGGTTATACCTGCCAAAATATTTTATAAAATAAAATTACCAGCTAAAAAGAAAAAAAAACTTTATAAAGCAAGTGCTCTAACTTTTAAAAGTGGTGTTTTTAATTATGTCGGAGCAGAGGGCTTGGGTACAGATTAAAATCAGTCTGTAACCATGGGCGACAGCAAATCAGAAAGAAGCACTGGTCATTGATGTGACAGGCCTCCTGCCAGAAGGGCCAATGCGGCCAGATTTACCCCCTCACTCTGACAACTGTAAAAGGTATCACACATATTGTTATAATGAGGACCAGACTGGCAGTCCTCTGTGCCCTTCACTCTGTGCTGGGAGAGGAGAGAGGAACAAATGCACATAGGGGGTAAAGAGGAAGGGGGTGGGGGTTGGCTTGTGTAGGTACTATCGGCAGTACAGAGGGCATAACTAGAGGCTGAGTGGGATATATGATCATTGAAAGATGCAAGAAGGAAGAGTTCAATTGTTTGTGGACTATACTGTCCATACAGTTCCACCAGTTAAAAGAATAGTTTGACATTTTGGGAAATAACGCTTATTATCGCTTTCTTGCCAAGAGTTAGATAAGAAGATCGATACCACTCTCAAGCTACAGCAAGCAGCAGGTTAGCTTAGCTTAGCATAAAGACTGGAAACAGGGGAAGACAGCTGGCCTGATTTGTATTCAGTATACTTTATAATGTGAGAATGAGTGAGCTTTAGAGGTGCTGGTAGTCTGATTGTGTTTCTTTTGGACAAAACCAGGCTAGCTGTTTCCCCCTGTTTCCAATGTTTATGCTAAGCTAAGCTAACCCGCTGCTGGCTGTAACTTCATATACACTGTACAGACATATGAGGTAGGCCTATTGATCTATTCATCTAACTGTGCAAGAAAGTAAATACGAATATTTCCCAAAATGTTGAACTATATCTTTAACTAAGTGAAACCTGAGCCTTTCAGTCCAAAGCATACACTTGATATAAGGATTTGGTGGAGTTGCACGCGTAAACACAAGCAGTTGAGTGTTGACATGTTCTACTGTTAAGTCCTAATGTAAAATACTGCTTTGAATATCAACAGGTAATTTAGTATGCATTTGTGCCGCCACAGCCTAAATTGGCACAAGAACAGAACTAACACGAACACAAATCTAAAACAAAACATCAACAAATGAGACGCACAGCTAAGACTCTGTAAAACCATTGAATGCGTTTGGAAATGCATGGCCAGTGCTGCACAAGCCATAGAGTACTCAGCTAGCAGTCACCGCAAACATTTCAGTGAAGGTAAAAGTGACACATTGTAGCTCCCAAATTGCACAATATGTACAGCCAGACAGCTTACAGCCAGTTTTAGATATCATTAATGTCAATAGCTGGCAATCTCAGGGGCGTGATAATGAGCCATGAACAAAAAGGCGGTCTCACTTAAGTAATGCCAGAGGAGTACCTTGCAGGCAGTGCACAAATACTGTAAACACACTGTCATTTTAAATAGGGATAAAAAAACAAAAACATTAGTTTCTGGCTGATGTCCAATTTTCCCTCAGCACCTGTTGCTGAAATGTAATCTTGTTCTTTTCTTTCCCTTTGTCTTGGTTTCTTTGCTCATCACTCTTATTTTCACGTTGGATAATCTGTTCAGTTCACTTTCAAATGCTTTCCCATTTTCAGCTGAAATAAAACGTACCTGTATAATAGTGCTTTGTATGTACTCCATTTGTTCTTTACTGGTCCTAACTGCTATGTTGGTCTTTGTTAAGACTAGTCTTTAGAATGGACTTTACGTCAGTTGCACCAACCAAACTTAAGCCTAGTCTTAACTAGGCCCAGATTTTGCCTAGCAGCGTGTATTGCTAGGATACATTGTTAACAATCTCCCGCTGTCTTGCTAATTTATAGCTAATCGCTTCTAATTTGCAGCAATGTTATGGAGGATCAAAGAAAAAGAAAAGGCAATTTCACAGACACTGAGATAAGAAAATGAATAGAGCTATACAGCCAGGACAAGAAAACGCTGACTGCCAAGCAGTTCAACAAAATAACAAATAATAAGAGCAGTCGACTTGGAGAGAAGTAACGGAGGCCATAAATGATTGTTCAGACTCAGGCAGCTTTTGTTCAGAAAGCGATATATGGAAAAAGTGTAAAGACCTCCTGAGCAAGGCAAAGATTCTGACTTTATGCCTGCTCCTGACTAGGCGCAATATTTACGCCCGCTGTTAGCGAAAACAAGGCTTAAGCCTCGATGGTGCACTCGGCGTAACTATTAGGTCAGACTTAGAACACAAAGTTACAACTGACTTAGCTTAAGACCAGGCGTAAGCCCTGTTGGTGCAACCGGCCACTGGAGACTGTGAGAGTGTGTGTCCGTGTCTGTGTGTGAATGTGAACGTGCCGTATTATATCCATGGAGCAGTAATAATTACGATTCAGTTTTATCTCTATTTAGACCTTCTCAGAGTTTTCTGTGTGACATTACTAACAGCATTTTGAAAAATCTGTTTTTTTTAAAATTCTGTATTAATAACAGGCTTATTCCAAACTGTAAACTGTAAACGGAGACTGTTCTAGGGTTGACCTTCCATTTGAATACATTGTTAGGCCAGTATCTGTGTTTTGGGTTCGGGGGAGAGCTACAGAGGAAGGAAGTGTCTTTTGATGTTGATAGACCAGCTCATGACTGAGTTGACTATTCAATTTTAATTTATCCCAGTACTTTGTTTGGCAAAGAATGTACACATCATCAGGAGATTAATTCTTATACTTCTGTCTCATGTTTTGAAAACTTCTCCTTGGTGATGCATCCAAAGAAGCTCTGATAACAAAACAGTTGGGATCGGTGCCAAAAAGCAGTGCATAAGGAGCATGACAAACAATAACCAAACACAGATGTCATGAAAAGAATACATTGTTTTGTTTTGTTTTGTTTTGTTTTGTTTCTTGCAACAACAAGACTGAGATTTATTTATGCTAATCCCGGCATGCTAACAGGCTCACTACGACAACATGCTGGAGTTAAGCAAGTAATGGTTATGTTCAACATTTGCCAATTAGCACACAAAGAACAGCTGAGGCTGATGGTAATTACAATGTTTTTTTTTAATTATTATTCCTATGTACTTCAAGATGAGCCAAAAATATTGGAATTGGAAAAAAAGTTGAAATTTTGATCTGATGACAGTACTAGATGAAAAGTCAGAAGTTGTTACACTTCATCCTCTGAAGTGGTAGACTGACTGACCAATTGAAAGGTCCGTCCATGCTGCATTTAGCATGGCTAAAAACTGAGACCGTAGCAGGCGACACTAGAGTCTGAAATGATGGAATCTCCCAAAATGGGCCAATGAAGAAGAATTTACCTGTCGACATTCCTAACTTCTAAGTGCATTATCACACAAGCGTCATTCCAGACCTCTGAATCATTGCCAACATTAATTCCCAGATTATTTCTGTGCCAACAGAAAAACAGGCACAAACTTACTACACTACTAAGTGTAGACAAGATTGTCTTGTTTTTTCTTAATCAACTTAGAAAATTAAATTAAAATATTTGTTCAATCAACATGATGAATGTCAACCTTTAGCAACAGCTACTGTTAGGACAGAGGTTAAAAGTGTCAATGGAATTATTTATTTTCCTTTTCAAAACCAAGTTGCTTTATCAATACCAATGGTAGTCAATCACCTAGTGCTTTGTGTTTGAGTAGCCTAATAATGGCGCCATTTATGAAATGTCGCACAAGAGGTCAGCACTGAGCTGAGGAGTTCACGTGAATTAAATTGACTCACACTTCCAGATCATCCAGGTAGGGAAAAAACATAGACTTTGAACTATATTCGAGCCGGCAAAGGCGGTCCTGTTTAAGACAAAGTAGATATTGCCGCAGGGAAGGAAAAAACCTAAAACTGCAATTGGGTGTGCATCACTGTGCAGATGACCTCAGAGACACTATTGGTATGTGAATGATTTCCCTTGTTTGAGTGTATTTGTTTATTTGTTTTCCTCTGTTGATTTGTAAACCACTGGTGTGCAGTTTACCAATGTTCATTTGTGCCATTTGATGTTTGATGGCGCTGCACGTTGCTTTATTGTATAATCTAAAAATGTTTATTCAGCGTTTGAAGTGACAACATGGTTGTTACATTTGCCTATCAGGAGCATCGTTATGATGGTTGACACTGTTTGTTATTTGCATTATTGTGGTGTTTAATGGATGATATTTGCATATGTTAACAAAGTTAAGTAGTTGGTAAATGATATTATGTTTCATGATGTTTACGTAGGCCCATGATCAGTATAATTTAGAAGTATACATTTAAGAATTATTTCTTAGATGTACTGATGATTTATCTGATTTATTTGGATGCGATTAATAACTATTATAACTTTGGCAGTAGCCTAATACTGCATGTTTATTAATCTCTTTTTATGGTTTTTATTTAAAGGTTATCAACCTGACAAACTCTTTAAAACGCCAGTTAAATTAACTGTCTTTGTATGAAAAACCAACTGCAGAGGATTGTGAAAAACAATAAATACAAAGAAAGAAGAGTGCTTCCTCTGTTGTTGTCTAAGCCATTTTTGAGTTTATGCAGACTTTGAGGCAGAAAAGCCCAAATAACTTGATAACCAGTTCTGTGTCAACTGATAGTGACGTTGTCGAGGCGGACATACGTCAGTCACCACTGATTGGTTGGGCCCCCCCGAAACAAAGAACAGCTAACATGAGCATGATGCCAGACTGAGTAACAAAATGAAAACGATATGGCAAATTCAGTCAAATTATCAGGCTAAAAGCAAGTATGTGTCACACAGCAATTTGTTTTTCCATATAGCAACGAAATGAAAGGAAATCAGTCTAAAACCTGATGATATGTTTTTTATGCTTTGAAATGAAGTACCACCACTGTGGTCCTTGACATTTCTTCTTGTTATATCTATTTTTTTGTTATTATCTTATTTATTGTCATGTGTACTTCTGAGCTGAGGCAGAACAGAGGTCAATTGCTCTACTCTAAAATGCAATATAGATGTTTAATGCCACACAATAAACCATCTGTGAAGTGAGATCACAAACTCTCAAAAGTCTCAAGCCTGATAATCAAACCACAAGGTCAGCGAGGCACCACAATAATTTGTCAATGGCCTTTCATTTGTGCACAGATGAAAACAGAGAGGAGGTTTGCTGTTAACTGCTACTTTTCAGGTCATGCAATTCATTGAATAGGTTAAGCTAACACTTCTTCCTGCTTTCTTGCCTCATTATTGCCTCATATATCCTTGACATTCTGTTTCTGTTTTATGTTTTAAACATCACCCTTTTCCTTGTCTCCTGCTCTCATTCTCATCTCTCTCTTGGTTTTCGCAGAGGGCTCGTTTTGCTCTAGCAGTGGCGGGTAGACTTTGATGTGGGCTGACAATGTGACTTGTGCCTCTGCTAAATTTAATCATATTAGCTAGTTAACCGTGCCACCACCGTGTGACCCACTGACAAAAACCCAGCGTCTTCTGCCCTCTCTCTCCTGCTCTCTCTCGCTCTCTTTTTTGTCTATGATAATCTAGCCTTGGGACTGAGGGGGAGCAGAGAGCAGAGTGCTCTCGGGAGATACAGTCCGTGTGTGTGAGAGAGTGTGTGTGTGTGTGCATCAGATTTTGTATGATGGCAATATAAGTCTAAGGAGCGTGTCCTCCAAAGAAAAACGACACAATAGGTCGCAATCTCAGTCGCCAAAAACCTATAGTTACGTTTGAGTGACAGATGCCATCTAGCAGCCATGGTAATTATGACCCAGACAACTGAGCCGTTCAGATGACGTCTATATACGGTGACAAATTTTCCATATTTGGAGGTGGTGGGTTGGGTGGCTGGTTACATCCTACCTTGCAAAAAGTGGACTTAGTGGATTTTTCTGCAGGAGGCCGCGGTTCACTTTCCAACAGCGAGGTCACTCGTGGTCACATTTCCAACCACAAGTCAGTACAGTTTCTTAAAAAACATAACTACAATTGTCGTATCGTTGCCATGACAACGAAGGTTGCCTTTCATCACGTTTCAAGTGATCAGTTTAACCCAAACCATGATCTTTCCCTAACCAAGTGGTTTTTGTGCCTAAACCTAACCAGACCTTAACCACAGCACTGTCACATCATTAAACATCATCATTCTTAACAGTGATTTGACAAATTATGTTGTCCTGCCGATTACTGCCGATAGAGGCGCTGGATTAGAAAACGCTCCTATAGGTTGTTCTGGAGTGCATGGTCAAACAGCCTATGTAGTCATTTAATTTGGAGGACTTGTTGGTCTAAGAGTGTGTGTTTGCAAGAGACAGAAAAGAAAAAGAATAATTAAAAGTGATATCGCAATTGCAGCATTTCAGTTTTAAATTCATACCTGTCATTTATCACTTAGGATTGCAATCACAAAGATGATTAACTTTTCCTTAAATGTCTCACCGTGAAAACTTCATGTTCAGTCTTCTGAACATGACATTCCTTCCAGTATTTATTTTATAACTTCGCTCATAGATGACAGGTGACAGAAATATGGTATTTCTCTAATAGAAGTGATTATATATGAACACTGATGGGCAGTACATGTACTGCCTCGGCCTTAAAAGTCCTCAAGGGAGAAAAGGACCTGCATGAAAAGTTGACACTGGTGTGCGCGTATGTGTGCGTGTATATGTCAAAGTAAATGTAGGAGAAAGGACAAGATAGCTCTTGATTACAGCTGATAGGTTTATTTGAGGAAGGTCAGGAAGATTTGAGAGAAGAGCAAGACACGAGTAGCTGATGGGGATGATAGGAGAGTGATGGTGCAGTTCACAGAGGAGACACACATTTCTACACACACACACACACACACATACACACACACACACACAGAAATGGAGACCAAGACAAAGACAGATGGTTGCAAGCATGAAAAATCAGAATTATATGAAGCACAGCAGTGAATTGCAACAAAACAAAAATGAAGAGTGAGCATTTCAGCCCTGTCTTCTTCTGTATTGGTGTTGTCCTTCCACGGCTCTTAGAGATTGGACATGCCCACTAGTGCTGAGTTGTCAGAAAGAGTCTGTCTGACAGCAGAGACTGCCCCCCACGGCTCACCAGAAGTGTCAATCTAGAGATGCTGTATGTCAGAGGGAGCGAATGATAGATTTGAAGGTCAAAAAATAGGCAAATGAATGACGGTTTGGTGAACAGATGGAATAGTTAACAAGATTATTACTGAGCATCAGGCAACTTTTGCAACAAGTGAGAGGGATTTTTTTTTTTATGTAACTGGCAGATGTCCCATTATTCAACTTTTTTTTTTGCTATTGTTTGTTTTACAGAAAGAGAGATCTGGCTGAAATTTTCTCCGATTCCGCAATCAAAAGGTAACCAGGAGCAACCTTGAGGCATGATTGACTCATGTCCGCTCTGCTCTGCAACACCTCCTGAATGGTGGAATCTCTTCATCCTCATCATATCTTTACCCCGCTGGCTCAACAGTGAACAAGCTCGGATGGCAGTATGCATTTGATTATTGGTATTGTTGCCCCCCAGGCAGTCCGTGTTTGACTATTCCTGCCTTGGAGTTTGATCTTTGTCTGATTACTCTTGCTGTTTTTTTTTTTTTTCCTGTAATCACAGCCTCACATAAAGACCAATGTTTTTTTGTTTTTGGCGTGGGTTTGCCATGGAGCCTTATCTATGTGTAAACATCTCTGTTTGGAGGTTTGTCGGGGGTGTGATTATTGATAGCTGCGAGGCTTGTCTGGGTGTGATTGCTTCTGCCTGGCAGGCTGGCGTTTAGAATAATTTGTGCCCCCCAGAACCTGTGTTTATTTTTGTCAACATTCCAATTACATCAGACCAATCAGTGTGGTCACAGCCCAGTCGTCTCATTTCCACATATCAGCTGTGTCAACATCCACTATCATCTCTGGCTGTCACACTGATTGTAACTCTATCACTCAATCTTTTAATTACATTTAGATCATACTGTGAGAAAATAATAATAAGCCCAACTCTTGTCTACACTTCATTTTTCCATTAAAGCATCCCTGCGCCGTATTGTTTAAATCCTATAATCCATGTCGAAAATTGGGAAGGAAGTCCATCAACCGTACATTTCCAGTGAGCCTGGCACTATTGCAGCTGAATCATGACAAATTTAGAGCAGCCCTTTCATGCCAAATCTTTTTTTTTTTTTTTTTTTCAGATTACTTTTAGCATGAGTTCTCCCTAACAGTAATGGCCCAATTTTCTCTGACCATTCCTTTGGTGTGCCAGGTTGATAGGTAGTCGTTTTTGATTGACTCAATTAGTTCCAGTGGGCCCGGTGAATTCAGCTGATTATATTGCTCCTGTCAGACAAAACCCTAACATATTCTTCCATGTTGTTCAGAAAGCTCACAAAGCTAATGGGGGAAAAATACTCAGATTGACAGCCATGTGTTTTCTCATTTTATCAGGGGTCTCATTAGTTCGCTGGTCTGTTTTATTGTGGGTTATAAGACTCGCTTGACTTCAAATAACTGCCCAACTAAAAGCATGAAAATCATTAGAACCGCTTTTTACTCTAAATGTGTTTCTTCATAAATGACAGCACTACTTGGAGAAGCAGCATTAGTGTGGAATTTCAGGATTATAGGCAGGATTGAAATAATCCTGCCAGAGGAGGAGAAAGACCAAAACACAGGTTAAAAAAATATAGGAGTGGGATAAGGAGACCAGAGAAAAGCTCCACACAGAGAGAGAGCAAAGAAAAAAACATTATCTGTTAATGTAACGAGCGAGGTTGGGATAAAAATGGGTTGGTGTAGAAGGACAGAGAAAAACAGTAGGTATTGTTTTAATCCTGTCAGTGGGAACCTTCTAATCCCTTGTTGTGAACATCACAGAAACACGTTGGTGTTTTTGTCTTTTGTTCCTGGGGCTAATCCCCGGCTTGCTAGCCTTTAGGTCTGGGGTGGTACGTCGATGATATGGTTATATGGCCTATATATTACACAAACCACTGGACACATACACAAATACCTGACCTGACATGCCAATCAGGTAACCCGAGACCAAAGCTGTGTATAATAGTTATAATTCCCCTCAAAATATAAATGAAATCCATACAGCTCAATATACTGTATATTTGGATCTAGTTTAATTGGTAACAGGGATGATAAACTGTTTTTACGGGTGGATACATTAAGAAATATAATATTATGTTTTAATGTGAAACAGAAGACATTTTAGGACAGATTTAACACACCCTCTATCTCTCTTACTTACTCTTTCTAGTTGCAAGACAGGCGTCAGTTAGATTCTCACTGAGACTTTTCATCTGTAGAATTTTATTTTATTTTTCTGATTGTCTGATAGGTGTCATATAACACATCATACACTAAAAAATATGACAATTAGCCTTTTTAAGTGCTAAAGTATCCTGATATAGAAGATAACAAAGTCAACATCGTGGCATCCTCCACATGGTCTGTTATTTTTGGCACAGTTAGGACATCTCCCTCTGTATTATCTCTGAACCTAAAACTTTAATATTTAAAATATTTTTATAGATGATTTTATATAGAAAAAGTGATCTGTGCATTGAAGTAAGGGGGGAAGGGGAGCGATCCCATTTCATTTCCCAGTTTCTGCAAACATTCAAAGAATGTTCCAGTCTGTATAAGAGTGGTTTAAATCACAAAACAAGCTTTGCTGTTATTTGCCGCTTTACCCCAGTTGTCTGTGCTCAAATGCAATAGTGCAACATCTATCACCAAACCCAGCAGCTGTGTTTTCTTCACCCTTGTGTCAGAAGCACATGTAGCTACAGGTAAGTCATCACCAGTAATGAAGTGTTCCTTGCTGTAGTGTCAATGTGCACTGTACTAAAGGGGGGATGTACAGTTCCTGGGTCACGGAGTAGCTACAGACTCGACGCATATAGTGGCTGTACAGTAGCTACACAAAACTACAGACATACCACATACAGTAGTGGCAATGCTGTAAATTTCCCCTCTAAATCCACTGTAAATGTGCAGTAGGTTGTTGCTTTAGCCACAGTTTTAAGTTGACCAGCTGTTTTGATGTTTTATCATTCGCTCTGCGGGGAGCATCATACAACAGTTTAGTATTCTATTGTCACCACAAAGTTTCCTCTTGTCCAGTCAGACCTGTTAAGAGACATGTGTTCGAAACTACACATGGCTCCCACTGCTCATATCAGAACAATGGTAAAGCTTAACGTGATCAACAGTGCTTAGAGATTCTCCTGCTTTTATCCACTCGATAAACACCTTATGGGAACAAACACTAAATCTAAAGTCTCATCTTGGTTTCTTGTCAGGAAAGAAAAAGAAAAATACAACCGTAATATGTCATTATAACACCTCAGTGTCAAGTTGATGATGGCTTTACACAACTGGCACAAACACACAGACAAATTCAAAGAGACCTGCATCCATTTCGCCTCCCCTGGAGGATAGTCTAAACATCGCCTTGCCTGGCAGCTTAACGTTATGATGTCAGTGGGTCATAGTGTTTATGGATTAAAGCCCCTGGAGGAAGTCAGAGGCTCTTTAAAGCCAGGACAAAATGGCCTCTAAATTTAATTGAGGTTGCAAGTGGGCGCAATAACAATGATCGCCTTTATTGTAAAAGGCAAGGAGGCATCGTGTGCTTTAGTGTTCTTAATATTAACAATAACAGCCAGGATAGTTATGTGCGGTTCCAACTGAACTGTGAAGATAAGAAAGATAGGGGAATGATTCTGTGCAATAGAGAGTAGCGTAGTTATGACAAGTGACAGAACAATTGTGTGTGAAAAAGATACATGAATTGATATTTAAAACTACCTGTTGATCCGTTGTGCTCTCCTGACAGTTGTGTGTGGCTTCCCCTCAATGCTTCAGGATAAGAGAAGAGCAAATGTAGCACAAAGTGAAAGTCTTCCAACATGGCATCAGTCTATATTGTGACATGGACGCCTACACACTTTTACAGATCTGTCTGAAATCTCTCTGAGCATCCCCAAATCAATTGAAGCTTAGAAGGGAGTGGTACTGTGAATATTTCTGCCTTGACAGACAAACAGCTTCAAAGCTTCTCTAACAGAACTTTGTGACTTTACAGAAGATGATCCTATCTCCAAAATCCACAATCAGGAGTTGGTACTGTCTCACTGCTCAAGTCTTAAATTCATACCTTTTGTGTGTATTGGCCCTTTGAGATGCTATTATTCCAATTTCCGCAAAAAAACAAAAACAAAAAAAACACCTACTCTACATTTGAATCTCTCTCTTGCTGTCTCTTATTTCAACTCCCCTAAAAAAAGATAAAGAAATGCACGTTTTTTCTTTCTTTCTTTCTTTTTTTTGGGATCAAGCCTCTCTCTGTTCTCAGAGAGAGATTAGCATAATTTTACAGCAGGATTTCCACTGGCTAAGACTTCAAATCTGTCCTGAAATCCCAACTGAAGTGGAGCCTTTCTCTTCCCTTCTGTTTGTTTTTCAATATTGTTAATTTTTTTGCTTTTTCCCCCCCAGAAATGCAATAAATTAATATAGTGAGATTGTAAGTTAAGCAGACAAAAGCCATCATTCAGGAGTGCATATTAAAGCACAGGGGTGGATAACAAGGGATCAAAGTTATGGCTGACTGTGTTCTTTTTTCCATTCGCACATTTTTGCATAGCACATTTGCCCTGTAAAATGCATAGGTGGAATTATAGTATCCACATATTTTGGTGAAACACAGTCCCATGAGCCCTGCATCAGAGAGAAATGCAGTCTGAAGTCAAGCAGGGCACAAGGATGGTGCGCAGAAAATCCACAACCAAGGTCGTAGAAAATGTAGCAAAAGGGGGTACAAGGAGTTCAGTGGCAAAGTCAACACATGAATTAAATATTTTGTCCAGAAAGTCACTGAGCTGGAGTCCTGCACTTTGGTGTTAACAGGTGTCTTTTAGGCAGGGATTAAAGTTCTCCGTCGCTACCTACGAATTTCCATCATTTGGAGGTCCATAGAGGTCGTTTATCAGATCAGTGTAGATCTGAGGATAGAAAAAAAGGAGGGCGAGAGGTGGCGTGGGGGGGGTAACTTCCCATTCCATTCTCTATCTGCTTTCTGGACTTCGATGGTGTAACACATACACAGTGACACCAGACCAAACGCAGAATATCTAAACACAGAGTATTGCTCAACTTTAGCCATAGTTTTTGAGTGACAAAGTGAGTGATCAAACATTGGAATTCGACATTATGGAATAACAATGGTAAGATTCCTATTATTGTTGTTGAAAGTTCAATCAGAGTCAGTGACAGTGAAAACATAAACGATGGACAGATAAATGCTACAGGTGGTAGCTGGCCAGCTAACGTTAGCCTTGAGCTGGGAAAGTTCACATTTAGCCTACCAATTGCAAGTAAATTACATTTCATTATTAAAAGAAAATAACATGCAGATAGATGTTTCATTGTGTCCTGTAGGCTGTTGGCCCGTGCGCCTGGCAGGTGTATGAACAGACTGTATATTACTGTACATAACCATATGTATGTATATAAAGTAATGTCATTTTTTTTACCATTTAATGTTTATCTCAGCATTCTGTGCACTCTTCACTTCTTTGCAGTATTTGTATCCTGTTTACAGTTCACAGAAGTGGTTTCAGCTGTATAGTCCTTCTTTGTGTATATTTCTGAGGGTAGTCGTGTTGTTATTCTGTGTAAGTACACTGAGAGTCAAATTGCTTGTATGTGTAAACATACTTGGCCAGTAAAGATGATTCTGATTCTGATTTATAGGATAATGTTATGGGTCATTTACTATTTAAGGCTGCAGCAATTTAGATTAAATGTTAATTAATTGTTAGATATGTTCAACACATCTAGTCTGATCTATTTATGTCCTCTAATGAAGCTGGAAGTTTAATATAAAAAAAATCTGCAGACCTGATCTACATGATGGAGTGATGTGTGTTGTTCACTGTAGCTAACGTTAGTCCAGCTGCTGGAAACCATTGCTCAGCTGGACGGATGTGCTGGGGACAAACAATACTGTCACTCCAATCTGTCCATTTACTGCCACCGCTAAAATGCATTCATACTCAAAGCAGGGGAGTGTCGCTTATACAGTTCATCATTTTTGTGTTGACTTTGTTGGAAGTATGTGTAATTAGAGTCCTGCTGTCTGACACACAGCCCTTAGCCTGTGTTAACTGAGCAGCTGCTTCTGTTCAAGATGCTAGTTTAGCGTTAGCATGAGCCACAGATAGCTAAACCGCACAGCTGCCAGACAACAACTCCGTGGAGTGCTCCAGAGTTCAACAACACTGTCTGAGCAGATTGAGGCACGCTGCAACTTTTTTCTTCCTCAGAAGGCAGGGAGGTGCACTTGTTTTACAGTTTGTGCAGCCCTTATGGGCGGTCACCAAACACACCTGTAAATCAATCTCATCAAAAGCAAGAGGCTCACCTGGTGGCGCAACCGCGTACTGCAGCAAATCTACAGAATAGTTTCTGACAGTTACACTGCATGTCCCTCATCTTCTGCATTATCAGTCAATACATTTTTAATCAGCTGAATTATTAACGGCAATTAACCCATAATCAATGAATCATTGATATCCCTAATAGCATCTATTTTCTCTGTACTAATAGGCCCAATTTGCAACATATCAAAGCCTATATGAAATTTCTTCAAAACCTAAATGTGGGTGGATGTGTTTTAAGGCCAGAAACCACAGTTGAATAGGGACAAAATAAATCCATTTCTTCTATCAGAATTAAATGTGTTAATATAGACCCACATACAGTATATTTCTGTATTATAGCCTTTATTTTTTTATCATGAAATTATGCAAATTAGGCAAACTGAAATAAGTCAGAACAAATATAGCAGTTTCAGGTGTGTTGTCTTCCCTTAATCTTATGTGTATAATAATAATTAATTCATTAAAAAAAATAGAAACGTATGTACTGAACGGTTATGTAGATGGCTGATTATTTGAGAGTAAAAACTGAGAAAAGCTTTGCAAAAAAGAAAAAGTATCAGTTTTATTTCATAGATTAAAAATGGCATTAAGATGACAAAGAAAACTGCCAATAGATAGCTGTTCAAAAGCATCTTCTTCCCTTAAAACACTATTGGTCTAGAGTATTTAAACTTGATGGCTGCATTAGAGAACAGCATTGATGGTTGTATGTGGAGTGGAACTGAAATCTCATAATTTTACATATTCTGTTATTTGTTTATCAGATGTCAAGTAATGTAAACTAACATGTTTTAAAAAATTGCAGATGGGGAATATGACTTGGCTATGGCTTGAAAAAACCTTCAGTCAAAAGTTTTTTTTTTTTGCTTTAATCCCTGCTTATAGGTCAATTTAGGCTCCCTCACTCCATCAAAGCACTTGCATACCTGTTTTCTTTCAGTCATCACAAGTACCCAAGCATTTTTACACCAGCATATCACAGCTTTGATGGGATTTAATATTTCACAGGATACAAAAGGTTAAAATAGCTTTCCTCCCATTGTTCTCTCATTGAAAGGGCACAATGGATCATGCTGAATGCTCGTCTGTCAAATGCGACATCTCAGGAGATATCTTAGTCTGGTCTAATTTTGATGAAACTTGGAGGAGTGATGCATCTTTGTACTCTGATCTGACGTTTGAAAAATTATATCGATTGGCCTAATGGGGGCACAGTATTTAAAGGTCATATTTTCAAACTTTCCAGTTGCTACTAAAGCACAAGTCCCCCTTAAGCAAAGCTTGGAGAGTGAGGTTGGTACAAGGTATGGTACCTTTACCATACTATTTAAAACTCAACAGTGACATGACAGGGCAGTTGTGATTGCAAAACTGTGCTTGGACTTGTTTGTACAATTAACTCACTCTGTGTAGAATATTTGATGTAATTAATCAAATTATTCTGATTGCATGTTTTTGTTTGCCGAAAAACTATCCTACTAAAAAATGTTGTTGTCTGTGTTGAAAATTCATTTATTCTGTGGAGGCAGATGACAAGAGAGAAATCAATCAATTAGAGCACAACAAGAATATTTTGTAGGTGGAGTAAAGAGATAGACTTTTGATATATCCATCCAATATCCAATAGACAGGTCGCCAGTCAATCACAGAGCTGGCACACAGAGACATCCATTCACACTCACATTCACACCTATGGGCAATTTTTTGACGTGTGGGAGGAAGCCAGAAAAGGCAGAGAACCCATGCAGGCATTGGGAGGACATGCAAACTTCTCACAGAAAGGCCCTGGCAGGTTCAAACTCAGAACTTTCTTTGATATATAAATATTTGCAATTATCTTTTTGACATATATTTGACATGAAAAGAGATAACAGAATGAATAACACTGGAACACATGATAGAACTTCAGAAATATACTTTTTATTCACTGTCTTTACAATCTGACATTTGACAAACTCAAACTTTGACAATATATTCCAAAATATATTGAAATCTGATTTACATGAAACTTCACACAAATCCATACCCTTGTATATACAATTTTAAGTATAGTAACGAGACAATAGGAATGCTATAACTAAATCTCAGTCTCAAACTTTGAAAGTCCACTTTTGATTAAATAGGGATGAAAGATGCATCTTGTAACTGATTGGCTCAGAGAGTGCCATCATTAGCATCGGCATCATCATACCCTGTATACTGGTTCAAAATTTCCACATTGTCATTCTCATTACACACACATGAGGGGACCAATTAAATAACTGTGCACAATCATGTATGATTAGCTGGCACAGCTAATGTTCTACTGTAGCTGCTCCAATGAGATCAGCGCCAAGACTTCCTGCGTTAATGTTCAAGTCAGACATTTCATGCACAGTTGACAAGAAATTCATTTAGTTTTTCACTTATTCTCCAAGCAGACAACTCACCTGCACGCTCAACAAAAAAAAACAGCAGTTTGTATTTGAAAGAACGCTGACATCTGTTAATAAAGATTGCACACCTTGCCCAGCATGCTATTACAGTCACAGCAGTTTGAGTCAGATTTCACTCAGCGCTCTACTCTTATGCAGTCCTGCTACACATTTTATGTTTCAGATCTCCAGCTGTCACTTTTCCATAGAAAATGTTAATCAGAGAAACTGTTCCACTATTTTACTCAAGGCTGCTTTGACAGGTGACATGATTGACAAGTCCTGCCCTTTTGAGATGAAAAAAAAAACATCTTATACTACTGGTGTATAATGCACAGTGGTTTTTATCCAGGTCACAGCGTTATACAGTATATCTTCTGTGACCCCACCCCCCCCACCCCACCCTCCTGACATCCACACAATCTGTGATGCGCTCATACAGTCATGCTCATACTATTCCCCAACAGAATAAACCGCTATACTGCTACAAAGTTTATCCCACTCATTCATTATAAACTGGCATTGTTTGCACAGTCTGCAAAATTCTGTTTGAATACTACACCACTTTCACTTTGGGGATTTGGTCCTTGCTCCTTAATGCTCATGATTTATTTTTCCATCTGATCCTACTCAGTATAACTACTTCATGGTGCAATGCTCCAGTGCACTCCTGCACACTCACCATCTGCCTCTGCAGCTGCAACAATACTGCATTATATGCTGCTTGGATGACTGTAATGACCAATGCTGAATATTCTGTACTGTGCAGCACTGCACTCTGGTTCACCCACTGTTAAATTGCAGATATAATTTACTTGTCTTGCACCGTCTCTTTGCATCATCTGTGAGGTTCTAGTTTACCTGTAACATTTTACCTCAATAAGGTTCATCAGTGAGCACAGTGCATACAGGTGGATGCATTTTTCAATACCGGTGTCCTTATGATACCGGAGTTTCAGGCTTTCAAATTAGTTTGAGGACAGCGGGTTATCTCAGCTTGGACTTCAGTCTTAAAATATATAACAGAAAGCTGCGTTATAAGCTGGAGGGTGAATCGGAAAAAAGTGAGGATTTTGGAAGCAGGGAGTACTGAAGTTAAGTGAAGCTGCATTATGGGAAACATAAGATCAAGTGTTTTTGGAGCTTGACGTATATTAAAGACTAAAAGTCAGGATATCTCACCCTATACTACTCAGATTTTAAAGTGGAAGTATCATGCACATTTCTGGGTTTATATTTATATTCTGGGACTCAAATTGAATATCTTTGCATGATTTACAGTTAAAAAAAACTCCTTATTTATCTTATACTGACCCTTTATGCAGCCCCTCAGTTCAGCCTCTGTCTGAAACAGGCCGTTTTAGCTCCTGTCTCTTTAAGCCCCCCCCCCCCCCCCCCCCCCCCCCCGATGAGCCCACTCTGTTCTGATTGGTTAGCCTCAAGAAGCTGCCCCTCGGCAGATTTTCGCTGGCTCCAGCGGCTGTATAAAAAATCCTACATAGTAGGGATTTCACTTCTTTTTCTCATTTTTACTTGAAATGGAAACTTCTCAAAGGCATCCGTACATGTTCGAGCCTGAATCCGATCCGAAATACTTGAGTGGACAATGTGAACAAGCCATGGAACAACCTTAGCAACAAAGGCAATGGAATGGACAGCCATTTGTGGGCATGCACAAATAATCTGATGTCACCACAGGAAGGAAGTAGACACCAGATTTGACTGATCAGCCTATTGAACAGGCGTTATCATCACACATCTGTCCCAACTATATGGGCTAGTAGGGGCCTACTAAACCTATTGGTAGGTAGGTTGGTGGAACCCAGAAGGCGCAGAAGGCCTTATCAGGCATGTGCTGTCACGTGACTGTCAAGTTTCTTTCTGTGAAATGTGCATTTTATTTTCATAATATTCGTTCAGTGAATGTATATGATGTTAATTTGTCAGTTATTATGAAGATTTTTTCAGGCCTTCTATCGTTGCTATGGTGGTTGCTATGGACGCTGCTATCGCCGAAACCACAAAGTTGCATGTTGTTTGAATCATTGTCTTTGTGTAATTATCTGAGCTGTTATGTTGTTTCTGTTATTTTATGTAACTGTTTGATGATGATCTTTCAATAAAAAAATGTAGACTTTAGAGCGCCTCAGGGATGAATTGAATTAGAAATCCAGAATTTGAAGCTTTGCGATTGGCTGACCGGAGGAAACGGCCGGAAGTATTTTCCTCACTGTCACCATGTTAAGATTTTCTTTTAACGATATCTTTAATATTTCTCAACACAAAAACACGAAAGTGTCCTTGATAACTCAATAATACAATAGGTTAATGTTAAGGCCATCAGTTTGAATGATTTCTCCTTCGATTCTGAGAAATAAGGGTTTTTTTGTCCGTTTTTCATTGCAGAAGTGGCTACATTACCCATGAGCCTCATCAACTGTTATTATGGAGATGAAGCTGGTGCGCTTTGCATTATGCTACTGTTATTTACTTTTAATTACTGAATTTATTCCAAACTCATTAAGATTTTTGTGTGTAGCTTGTTCATTGAGTCTCTCACACACACACACACAAACAGCATTGGATGATGTGACTCAGGCAAAGGGCATTGTGTTGTGGGCGGACACGACATTGACATCACCCGCAGTTGTCACATGATCGCTGAGGTCAAGAGCTCTCTATAACAGATGGTTCCATGTCTGCAGCCCCTTTTGTTGCTGAATGATAAGCCTTCAAACATGCACTGAGGTCAAGGTTCAAAGCTCAGTATTTCAAAGCTGGAGCCATGTAGAATCTTCATACTGACATATGTTACTCTCCAGACTGAGACCTTTCTAAATATGTATTTGGTTTAGCTCTATGACAAAGTTTTAATTTTCTCATTTCATGGACACAAGCATCCCAGGCCTAGTTTCAGAGAGCACTTTAAAGGCCCAATATATAAAATGAAGCCTTTTGTTTGTTTATTTTTTTTCTTTTTTCTTTTTTAATGGAAATAGTGACCAAAATGAGTCACATTCAGAGATTACAATACTGCTGACAATCTAGGGCATAACTACAGGCTTGGAGGAAGGCCTGAAGTGCATGGGTCAGGGTTAGGGTCAGGGTTAGGGTCAGGGTCAGGGTCAGGGTCAGGGTCGGGGTCAGGGTTAGAGTTAGGGTTAGGGTCAGGGTTAGGGTTAGGGTTAGGGTTAGGGGGTTAGGGTCAGGGTCAGGGTCAGGGTTAGAGTTAGGGTTAGGGTCAGGGTTAGGGTTAGGGTTAGGGTCAGGGTTAGGGTCAGGGTTAGGGTTAGGGTTAGGGTTAGGGGGTTAGGGTTAGGGTTAGGGGGTTAGGGTCAGGGCTGAAAAGACCAACCCATTCTCATTCCCAGACTGTCAAATACTGACACATGCACAGGCTACCATTTACACAACCGTGGAGATATTTTGTATCTTTATGATTCTTGGTTTTGGGATTTTATGTCAGCATGACATAATCCATTCAATCAGAATCTGTTTTCTTAGCCAATGCAAGCACACAAAAAACGTGTCTTGGCGTTTGTTCCCAAAAAAATACAACACAGAAGAATAAAAACAGACAAAAGTGAGGTATAAATAATAATTATGAAATAAACAAGGTAATATTAAATTAAATCTATTTACAGAATAGAATTGTAATAGTTTGAAATGGGATATAAAACTTGAAATGAAATATTGACTGTACAAAGGAAATATGGACTGTGCTACAGACAAAGAAATTAAATGTATGAAATATATGAAGGTGTCAAGAGCAACAATTAAACATGACATGAGCATAAATAATTAAATTATGTAACAGTGGAGGTTGAATGTAATGCACAATCTGAAGTCCAGTTTGATGAAATATATGAAAGTGACAAGTGCAGGGATTAAATGAGGGAGGTGAAATGATAACCCTGTCTTCATCCCGTTTACACACACACACACACACACACACAATGTTGGAGTGCTTTATTGTTTTAAGAAAGATGATTTCATATTAAATATCCACATATTCTTGGAAATATAAAATTAAATAAGCACATTTAACAATCACAGGCTATAGTGGCGTTTGGATTTGGGTTGCGGCGGATGGCAGACAACTCAAAACAGTCAAACACGCCAAGTCTGCCCACAACACAATGCTCTTCAATAACCTTCTGCTATCAAAAACTAATTAAAAAAAACTTTATTTCTCAGAATCGAAGGAGAAATAATTAAAACTGATGACCTTAACATTAACCTGTTGTATTGTTGAGTTATCAAGAACACTTTCCTGTTTTTCTGTTCAGAAATGTTGAAAAGATATCATTAAAAGAAAACCTTAACACAGTGACAGTGAGGAAAATGGCAATAAAAGGAATGGCAGTCATTTTGTTGTTTGTTTTGGCAGAAAGAAACTTGACAGTCATATGACAGCATATGCCTTAAAAACAAGGCTACTGGGCTCCACCAACACTGGCTCACTGAAATAAATGGGTGATAACAGCCTCCTGAACCTACTGGTAGGTTTAGTAGGCCCCTACTAGCCCATATATTTGGGACAGATGTGTGACGCCTGTTCAGTAGGCTGATAACAGTCAAATCAGGTGCACCAGAGGTGACGTTGCAAACAAGTGTTCTGCAGGGCAGCATTTTTACATACTCTCTTTTTTGTCGTTAAATTGTTTAATCCATTAACATTATTATTACATATATTATTACATATTTATTTTTAAATGTTTCTTAACTCCTTGAAAACGAGATGGTGCATGTCAAGCAGAGAAAAAAAAACCCAAAACATACATTCACCTCAAGTTTTGGAACTTTGAGCATATCCAACATCAGTATAAAAATAACAGAAAATCACAAACTTTCGATACTATACAGTTTTATATGGACATATATGGTTTCTTTGTTTTTACATTTTGTGATCATTTGTAATAATGACAAAACCAACATTAAAATATGTTATTTCAAAATCTAATGAGTTGTTTCTTTTCAAAGTCTCATTGCACTGTGTGTAATGCAAATCTGTATATTTCAAACAGGGATATAGAGCCTGTTCATGTGTGTGAATGTGCATGAGTCACATCAGGCTGTCACCCGTTTGATCAGAGACGCCCTCAGATGTCACACGATTTTAAATGTGTTTTTCAGAAGAAGAGTCTATTTGTAGAGGTTGAGGTTTGTGTCTCTTAGTGTGTGTGTGTGTGTGTGTGTGTGTGTGTGTGTGTGTGTGTTCGTCAGAAGCCCACTCAGAGTTCCCACTGTAGACACTAAAGGTCTCTCTTGTTCTCCCCAGTGGCGTTGATTGGGAAACAGCTCCAGGCAACCCCTAGGCTCTGCCTCTCATTCCTTTATCTCATATTTGTGTTTGTGTATGTGAGCATGCACATCCACACGTGTGTGTGCAGGTGTGTGTGTGTGTGTGTACGTGTGCCCTGGTCTCCCGCTCAAACTGTTTCATTTTGATTAGCAGCTGCTATCTTTAGATGAAAAAATCAGCAGAAGGAATTTTAAAAGGAGGGTGAAAAAGAGGGTTGCGCTTCTGGGATTTCAACTGAATTCGAAGTTGATGTAACAATATTGGGTTTCCTAAAAGGGAGAAAGGAGCGAGGGAAAAAGGGAAGGGAGGACTGAAGTTAAGAAAACAAATGGGTAATCGAAAAAGAAAACCTATTGAGCAGGTGAACAAAGACAAAAGAAAGAACAATGTTTCAAGAAGGTAATCAAAAATGAGGGAGGGACAATGAAAAGTTAACATGGAATGAAAGAAGGAAAGAAAACACAAGGGAGGAAGGGGGAGGGGGGTGAGACCAAGGGGGGAAATATGGAGGAGGAATAAATCAGAATGTAAGAATCACTGCCAGGTGTTTGAACTTTGAGAAAGGCAGTATTTGAGGATAAAGCATGTAGGATAAAGGTTTGCTAGAGCCGAGGGGGATTCTCTCTGTCTCTATCACTCTTGCGTTCTGTCTCTTTTTCTTAGTCAGACAGGCTGATTGAGCTTTTACCTGGGACTACAGTCACACACACACACACATATGTACACGCAGAGTTCAAGGCAGGATGAGACAGCTTTATTATCAGCCTGCAGATTGATTTGAAAGTGTCCACCAAGGCTACCTGCAGTAGAAGACTGTTTGAACTTGAATAATAATAATAACAATAATACATTTAATTTGTACCACATTTTTCATAGTGAAACTCAAAGTGCTACAGTATTAAAAACACAGAACACACAACAACCACGCTTGTGGCACAGCAGAGCAGAAGGTTTGATCCCCCATGGTGTGGAGCTTAGTGCTGGGGGCCCAGAGTAGCAAGCTGTTGGCAGATCTGAGGGTGTGTTTGGAGGTTTGTGGTATGATCAGTTTGTGTAGAATAATAAAATAATGGCAGCGGAATGAATGATACATCTAAGGAAAAATGTCTGGCTTCATTGAGCATCAATAAAAAAAGGAACTATTTTCTCCTTTATTATTTGTCACCAAATTCAAACTTTGCTGAAGTGCCCAAATAAGGTTGCCAGGTACTAGAGCCATCCAGCTTATTATAAAACAGGCTAATGGCCTCTAGAGAGAAATACTCATTTTAAAAATGCAAAATAAGAATATACTCAGAGGATTCATGCTGCTTTAATCGATTCCAAAACACGTTATGAGAAAATGACGCATCAAATGTACAAAAAGATCCCTGCCAGCAACATTAGATGTCTTATTTATTGCCTCCAGCTTCAGTATAACTTCATATACTAGTTTCATACTTTGTGTGACACTGATGAAATTGTAAAGATGAGAAATAACATAATATTGGATCGATTTGAAAATGATATATCATTCCTCCACCCTGTGTTTACCTTTGATCACATCACACGTCACAGCTTCTCTGTGCGCAGGCTTCAATTAGGTTGAAAGAGCAGTGGGAGTTTCAGCAAGAGTGAGAAGTCGACGAATGCGGCGCACAACTTAACAAGAGCACGTCTCAAACAATGCTCTTCATCTTTCAGAGAGCTTTCTATACTCACAAAAAGCACGCACGAGTATGCGCGCGCGCACACACACACACACACTCACAGATCTCAGGAGGGAAGTAGGAAAAGCATTAGAGAGCCATCTCCATTCACTTTCATCTCTCATGTCTTTTTAATACCTCCTCCTTTCTGGAGTTTTCTCTTTCCGCTCTCACTCCCTCAGCTGTTATTTTACCAGTTCGCAGTGTGTGTGTGTGAAATATATTCCCAATCAATCAGTGAGTGGTTTCTGGTAGAGTCTGAAAGTCTTAACAACTACTGTTTGCCTTCAAGATGTGCACAGGTGCTCTGTGTGTGTGTGTGTGTGTGTGTACATGTTAGATCATGTCAGGCCCATGCTCTTCCCTTGTCTTCTTCCTCTCCTGCCCTGGCTAACACAGCTGGCTGCCTTATATCCATTAAGAAGTGCTCTGCAGCTCCATTCCTTTGCTGGGTGTCACAGTGCACTGAGCACTGGCCTGCCCGTGCACATGTGTGTGTGTGTGTGTGTGTGTGTGTATACATCCAGCTTTGCAAGGGGAGCGAGCATGTGTGTCTATCTGCTCAGCGTAGGGATGAATGTGTGTCTAAGTGTGTATAAGTGTGGGTGTGTGCCCTTCAGACTGCTCACGCTTCATTTGTCTGCTGAATGAGACCAGAATCTCTCACTATTCATTGGAGAATCCCGCTGAATTCTCTCTCCACCAGGGTCCTGCTTCAGTAAGCACTCTTAATGGTAACCCAGAAATGTGTGTGGTATGTGTGCGCATATGCAAGCGTGCCGGAATGCACACACATATCAGAGTATTAAAGCAAATTTGTTCTAAAACTACAGTGATGTGTCTCTATGTGTGTTTCTGTGTAGATATGTATGTGTATGTATGTGCAGGGACTGTATGAGCTACTTAGGTCAGTAGAAGTACATCAAAGAGTTTAAGGTCAAAAGGGCCCACGAGAGGGAGATGAGAAGGCCAATGCTCAGAACTATCGAGCAAAAGTGCACTAATTTCACCTCTTGCTCTTTATATTCCCTTCATGCCACTCAACTTCCCCGCATCTTTCACACTCTCTAATTTTCTTCCTTCATCTCGCCTTTCTCATTACCTTTCTTCATGATTCTCTGAACCTCATTTGCCTCTTTCTTTTTGTACATGCACACACACACACACACACACACACACACACACACACACATACATCCCTTTGTCAAAGTTGCCTAGCAAGATCCCCCATATAAATGCATTAGGAGCCACTCTGGGGAAAACAAAGACAATTTGCTCCTCTGATGCTAGTTTTGATTTGCTAAATATCCACTTTTATTGTTCTTCCTTCCTTGCTTGCATGGTTGGAGTAGTCCTTAATTCTTGCTGTGATGTTGTTGTTGTGTTATTATGCCTAAATAGGACCCACGCTGAGAAAATTGGCCCGAGTTCAGCACAAGGATAAATGACCGAAAAGGCCTTATAATAAGCACACACCTGTGTGCATACGTTTTTGCCTGTTTGTATTTGCCAGTATGTGTTCGCCTGTGCTTTTTATGCGTGTATTTATCTGTGCGTCTGCGTGAGCTTGATAATGATATCCATGAATTATGCATGCAGTATGATGCTTTTCATTCAATTTCAGCTCTTATTTTCCCCCAAACAACATTACAGGGGCGGGTCTCTGGGCATTTGGCTGTAAATAAACTCGAACTAATAGACTTCAACTCTGGGCAACACCCGTCTGCAAAGCACTCACCAGGGAGCGAGCTTAACAAACTGCCTTGAGGCAGAGCTGTTCTCAGGTCAGCTCCTGTGTATTACTATTGACTGTCAGGGGCAGCGGCGAGGTTAGGAAACTGATCTGAAATCAGCACTCTTAGGGCAATTGTTTCTTTGTTCCATAAAAAAAAAAAAAAAAGCAGAATTGCATATGAGGCGATAAGCTAACAAAAGCTGAAATAGCTTGAATGTTTACATGCATAAATTAGCATGTTATATCAACAAAGGTTTTTGTGCCCTGAGCAGAGATATATAAATAAATCCAGCTATTTAATTGTGTGTGGGTTGATTGTGTCTTCTGGGTATCAGTTTACACCTTTGGTACACATTGGGCTAACTGATGAGCACATGCGCGCAGGTGTGTGTCATAGTTCAGGTTATGTGTTCCACTTTCTGGGAAACGCTGGGGGAGTCTTGGTGGGGAGGTATGTTGCCATACATGACTGCCCATATCTCCCTCGTCTATGATCTGTGACCTTGTCCTCTTTCATCACTCGCTGCTTGTGACTGCACCATGGCTCAAAGCGCTGCCCCTCGTCCCCCCCCCCCCCCTCTCTCTCTCTCTCTCTCTCTCCTCGTATCTCTGCCTCTCCTCCCTCTCTGTCCGTTGCGCTCTGTTGCTCATTGAGGGCCCCGAGCTCCCCCTTTTAGTGCCTGGGGCGCCCCGCTCTGCACTTGTGACATTGGAGGTATATGTGTGTGTGTGTGTGTGTGGGGTGGGCATACAGGCTTGTGTAGAGTTGTATTTGAGGCCATGTGAGGACGGTCAGTCATATGATTTAGCAGAAGACAGTCACCTGCAGCTTTGCTTGAAGCAATGCGAATCACATTGACTCCTGCCAAGATGTCACACAATGTGCTGTTTGCTCTCAGGAAAAGAATTTGTTTATATGGATGTGTGTGACTGTGTAATGTATAGATTGTGAACATATATCCTTAGCAAATTTGTAACTTTTTGCCATTCCACATGCAAACATTTGTTAACTGCCTTCTTTTTCTGACTTTTATTTACCACTTGAGTGATATTTTATCACTGTGCAAATGGAAAAAAATGTATTTAGCTAATATTCTTTTTCAGAGCAACACTTGGACCAAATTAAAGGAAAATGAATAATAAAAATGGGATCAAGGGATCTGTGAGCTTTCAGTTTATAAAACTTTTAACCACTAGGACATCTGACCTTCTTTTGTCACTTTTTTCAGCAGCACTGAGCACAAACAAAAAGCAGATGCTCATTAATGCCTGAATCCAACCACCATATGCACAATATCTTCATAACAGCATAATTACAGTGTGTGCTGTCCGCAGTGACCATTTTTGAGCCTACTGTACAAATACAAGAAAGGCTCTGGTTTCTAAAACTAAGGCGTATAGCACATGGAAAGAATGAAATTTTCATGAATCATTTATCAGAACACACTGCTGCGAGAATATTCAGGCACAGAAAGCAGTTGTAGCTGTAGCTGTGTACTTGTTTTATGTAGAGGACTTCACTTTGCCACTGGCGGTAGTGTCTCTACTGTGTGTTTTTTTCCTTTGTTGTATTTAATCACAGATCATAACACAATGCCATATTTATGTCTCGTGGAGACAACATTATGCTTCTGTGTGTGTGTGTGTGTGTGTGTGTGTGTGTGTGTGTCTGTGTGTGTGTGGAGGAACAGTACTGCCAGGCAATGTGTCTCTTTTCATATTGTAAATGAGTGTGTGTGTGTGTGCATGTGTGTGCCTGACTTTAGGCAACATGACTGTGACTCCTTGCTGACTCAGTTGCTTTGCAGCAATACTTGGGCTATTCAATACACTTAATACAACTCCATGTTGACATGTCAATAAGAGGAAACAAAGAAATTGTTAGATGGACTGTCAAAGTATGAGTTCAAGTTGAGGTGAAACTTTTTTCTAGAATCCAGTTAATTTTAGGCTTGAAGGCAGACGTTAATAACGCCTTAAAACAGAGTCAGTTGCTGTAAAGGCAGCTGATGCTATATGAATTTGGGTGATAGTGAAACCGGTGTTGACTTTATTAAAGCAGTGCTAATCAGTTTCTTTGGCCACTTGGGGATAAAACCATCTCAACATCATAAACGCATTTGTCATTTTATTGCATTGTAAAGTTGGTATAGCTAATCTTTTAGCAAATGGTTACCTATTCACACATTGAGTTGACACGGAGCAACATTGGCCTTCATTTGGAGTTGTGTTTCTGGCCACCCAACAAAGTATGTTGAATATTCATTCTCCTTCTATCTCTGTTTTGATATTCCAACAATTCAAGAAAAATATATCTGGGTTGTCTGCTAAATGTTGACTGCTAAATGCTGCACTATATTTACCAGCTGGCTGATAATTTTGTCTGGTCAGATAGTGTGCAGTGGGTTTATCAGTGTTTTAGCTGAAAACTGCTGCCTTGCGAAATTGTGTTTACTCCTAAATCAAACTAGGCCCAGTCAATGAATCAGCCAGGCTAATATTGGCTTTAGCTTTTTGCAGATTTATTGGTACCAGCGTGCATGTCGAAATTTTGGTATAAAAATGCCAAACATATATGGTTTAGGTAATTTAGAAACAGTATCTTCATTTCATATAGTTTGTCCACCAGAAAGCCAAGTTTATTTTTCAACTGCAAAATGCCCTGCTCATTAGCTACATATCTTGGTCATATCTACATATCTCATTCATGTTTTTATTTGACAGGTATGCTCATTAATCAACAGAAAAAAATAATTGTAAAAGAGCCAGAATTAGCCAACATAACAACATAATTTACATGCATAGAATAATACAGTACACACCCACCAATCAAACAATGTCACAACACAATACAGAGTAGTTAACAACAATACATACTAAGTAAGTAAAAACCCTCAAATATTTTTAAACCCTCAAATATTGATATTGACAAAATCCAGTATTTGTCTGACAGTAAAGTTGCTGGCCATAAAACCAAAACAATGAACTGAAAGACAATAAAAAGACAATAAAAAGTTGCAGACTTTTGTAGCTTTCTTTCAGTGCAGATGCTTTGCTGCTTGCTCTCGTCTCTGCTTGCATTTTTCTGCTGATATTCTTGTTTTTCTTCTGCGATAAACTATGAGCAGTGGCTCCTGGATACTTATAAATCACTGGGACATTTTTTTTTGTAGATATAGTAGGCTATTGCTATATTTCAACATTTTACAACCTCCTCAGTACTATGTGAGTGAGGCCTACCATTAGCACAAGCCTGTACTGCAGTGACTGGAAACGTGGCACTTAGCTAAGCTAAAGCTAATTAACAGCAAGATACCCCCCTCTCTCCACGGACAACTACCACAAACTTCTACAGAAGATTGCAGTGCTGGAAACCAAAATTCACCAGTTAGAAGTTAACGTGGAAGTGAATGGACTATGAGGGAATGACACCACTTTACCATGGACTCAAAACAGTGGACAAGAGCATGCTAACACACAGCTAATTAGCACCACCAAAATTACCAAGAAACAGAAGGGCTGTGTACCAGATAATAAATCTACAAGTGGTAGTCCTCCCTGGAACTCTCTTGGAGCAAAGCCTAAGAGTAAATCATTTCCCAGGAAAATGGGAGGACGAGTAACAGGCAGAGCCCAGCTCCCTGAGATTTGTGATGCGATTGGCTGGCCTGCATTATCATCCAGACAGAGCACCTCCTCAACCCCTGTTCTTAGTAGGACACAGCTGTGGACAGCTGCGAAAGGGAGAACTAACAACAAACCTCCCCAACATCCGAGTGTGCAACTGGAGAACAGATTTGCTCCACTGCTGCTGGACCCTGAATCACCATCTGATGACATGGATAACCTCTCGTCTTCACACAGCAGGGTAAGGACTGAGAGTAAATCAGAGAGCAAAAGGCTACAGGGAAAGCTAACACCTGGGCCTCAAACTCTGATTTTGGGTGACTATGCTGTAAAAGATTTAAGAAGCATGTGCAGTAAGAACACAGTAAGAAACAAAATACTCTGCTTTCCCAAGGATATGGTCTCTGACATGACTGAGAGAATCCTGCATATCAAGGCTGCACATCCAAATGTGAAAAAACATTATACTGCACATAGGGACCAATGATGTTGTGAAACAACAGTCTGAAGTGCTGAAACAAGACTTTATCGATCTGTTGAACACAGTCAGCTCTCTGAATGCTGAGGTGTTTATCAGTGGCCCTCTACCGCCAGTCAGAAGAGGAGTTGAGAGATTCAGCAGATTGTTGGCACTGAACACATGGCTCTCAACTGCATTTACCGTCCATTCACTGCACTTTATTGACAATTTCAACTTTTTCTGGGACCGCAGAGATCTTTTTAAGACAGATCTACTTTGCCTTAACAAGTCAGGAGTAAAATTGTTCATCTCTAACTTATCTTACTTCCTGCGTCACCCATCTGTTCCCTCTGCCAAAGACAAGAGACAAGTGGAATCAAAATAAGAAGAAGACATAACAAAACCCTAAACCCTAACCTTGAAAGAGAGCCACCTCAGCCTCCGCCTGAAGAGAGCTTTAAACATGACAGTCATCAGAGCCGAGAGGAGGAGTCTCCACCTCCCTCACCAACTTCCACCTTTGAGGATTCACCCCCTTCACCCCCCCAAACCCCATCCAGGTCGCCATCCTCTCCAGTTACCCTTTCCCCCTCCTCCTCCCTCTTGGAGTTCACTGGCCAGATGAAAGAGCTGGTCACTGCTGGGACCAAACTTACACCCCGCCCTACTCCCATTTTCTGTCCCCTTAAGGTAACAGGAAAAGAATGGTGAATCTGTTAAGAAACAGGAAGCACTCAACTGGTTCTGCAAATTTATCAAATTTAGCATCCATTCCTCGTCAGCCACAGGTCATCCCAAAAAATCGGTTAATGTTTTTAACACACTAAATTTAGCTTTATTAAATGTCAGGTCTTTGTCAGGAAAACATTTTTAATCAATGATTTCATCATCAAGTACAACCTTGATTTTATGTTTTTAACTGAAACTTGGTTAGACCAGTGCAGCTGTTCTTATCGAGTCAACCCCTCCCAACCTCAGTTTTATGAGTGAAGCTAGAGTGCATAAGAAAGGAGGTGGAGTTGCCATTTTGTTTAATTATTCCCTCCAACGCAAGCAGATATCTTATGGAAATTTTGATTCTTTTGAATATGTGGCTCTTCAGTTCAATCCCTCCTCTCAAGCTATATTTCTAAATATCTACAGGCCACCTAAATACTGTGCAACCTTTTTTGATGACTTTGCTGAACTGTTGTCTATAATCTGTATTGACTTTGACTGTGTAGTTATTGTTGGTGATTTTAACATCCATGTTGACAACCCCCAGGACAAAGGGACTAAAGAACTGGGTTGTGTTCTTAATAACTATGGACTAACTCAGCATGTGACAGACACTCTGGACTTAATCATCGCTAAGGGTCTGAACATTTTTAAGGTTGTGGTGACTGATGCTCTCTCTGATCACTCCTGTGTTTTCTTTGAGAGTGCTATCTCCATGCACACAAATGTTCAAACAGAGGTAATCACAAAACCTGGAGGACATTATACAACATCTGAAATCCTCCTCCTGCTGCCTTGATATTCTGCCTACAAGCTTTTTCAAAATTATTTCAAATTGTATGGCCTCAGATCTTCTACAGATTGTCAGCACATCTCTTCTCTCAGGTTTCTTCCCACAGGCCCTGAAAACTGCCATCAAGACACTCTTAAAAAAGAACAATCTTGACACTTCACTAATGAGCAACTATAGGCCCGTATCAAACCTCCCATTTTTGAGTAAAATCATTGACAAAGCTGTTTTTCAACAGCTGAACAACTTTGTGGTACAAAACAACCATTTTGATGTCTTCCAGTCACAATACACAATACCAACACTGACAGTGGCAGAATTTCAGTCTTAGTATTACTGGATTTCAGTGCCGCATTTGACATGGTCGACCATAACATATTACTAGACAGACTAGAAAAATGGGTAGGACTTTCTGGCACAGTACTGAACTGGTTTTAATCCTACTTAAAGGACAGGGACTACTTTGTGTCTATAGGTAATTACACATCTGAGCAGACAAAAATGACATGCGGAGTTCCCCAAGGCTCCATTCCAGGGCCTCTTCTGTTCAACATCTACATGCTCCCACTGGCTGAGATTATGGAAAACAACAAAATATGTTACCACAGTTATGCAGATGACACACAAATGTACATAACCTTATCACCAGGGGACTATGGTCCAATACAAGCACTGAGTAATTGCATTGAACAAATTAACGATTGGATATGTCAGAATTTTCTTACTGCTGTTGGTTTATAAAGCACTGAATGGTTTAGGGCCAAAATACATTTCTGATCTGCTGCTACGTTATGAACTGGACAGACCTCTCAGGTCGTCTGGGACAGGTTCTGTTCCCAGAGTCAAAACCAAACATGGAGAAGCAGCGTTTAGTTTTTATGCTCCACATATCTGAAACAAACTCCCGGAAAACTGCAGCTCTGCTTTTAAATCACAGCTGAAGACTTTTCTGTTTGCCGCTGCCTTTTATTAAACCAAATTTGAGGATTAATATCTTACACTGCACTGTAACTTTTAATCTCCTGTTTTATCTGTCTTATTCCATTTTAGCTTCTTTTTATTTCCAAATTTCAACACTTTTTAATTGTATTCAAATGTCTTTTTATATTGTCTTGTGTTGCTTTTATATTCTGTCTCGATGCCTTTTATGCTCTATGTAAAGCACTTTGAATTGCCTTGCTGTTGAAATGTGCTATACAAATAAACTTGCCTTGCCTATAGTATTCATATTTTGATTTGAATATAAGATTCTGCAGTTTAAAGCTGTAAAAATGAATATGGCAGAGTTGGCTCTGACTAACCAACATGAATTAGATTTGGACAAATTTCATGTTATAGTTAGGTTAGCTGATCATAATCCAATTCCACACCAATGACACATATGGTGGTAGGAATTCCCTGCACTTTACCTGTCTCAAAAAAGAAAGTGTCTTTGGTAATTGAATGGGTAAGTCCATTTTTCCCCAGGAAGGAGAAATGGTAATGTTTCCAGCTGAAGTATGAATTATCATCTGTGCTTCAAATCAGCCCCTGTGCACTCTTCTCCTGAATTTGTACCAGCTAATTGAACAGCTGGAGAAAAAAAATTATGGCAAATGAGAAATGGTTTTGTGTAGGGTGCTCTTTCTGACATCCTTTTCTTTTTCAGGTGTCCGGAATATCCTGTAGACGATATGTAATTCAGGAAGCATTATGACTCACTGTCAGCCCTAAGGGTTATGCTATTATGGTTCCCAAGTGAAAAACTACTCTCACTCTATTATTCTGAACCCCTGAACAATAAGCATAATACCCACAGTAAGCTATTTCATTAATTCTGAATTGTTTTTGGAATAGAACAGTATTGCTCAGAGAGCCTTACAAAAGCAAATAGGGCATATTGTTATTAAATTTTTTGCATATAAAGCATTACCACAGGTAAAACTGTTAAGCTTTATGAAAGTAAACCGCTGCATGTTCAAGAAAAGCTGACAAATTCAATCATAATTCTGATTGCTTTTTTTTCTATTTGCAACCCTGTGCCTGTTTCAATGACAGCTCGGCCGCATACAACAATACCCTCATCCAAACACAAATCATTCCTCTTATCTCTCAACAAAATTTACCTAAACTCTGTACGTCTGATATTCCACTCACACTTCTCCATCTGGGAGATTAAAGACCCAAATATATCCCCATTGCAATATTGATCCTATCGATCATTCCTTGGAGAACAACACAGCCAATAAAAAGGAGGGAAAGTATTCCAGCAAGCCTCCCCACTAACTTGCAGGGAAGAAAACTATTCTGGTCCATTTGTCAGGATCAAGTTGAAAGACAAGAGAAAGCACCAGGGAGATCTATAAAGGGACTTAAACTTTCCTTTGAGGTTTTTATAAACCATAAAGCATGTAGCTGAATCCTCTTATGTCTGCAGTGAGTGGCAGAGACTTGCAGCATCAATCAAAATAATGAATCTGTATTAAATCCAGACGTCCCGCTTGCTGACATCCATTTTTGAAAATACATATTCCTTGGTCACAGAATCAGATGAAGAGGGAGAGATGAAGGGGGGGAAAGGGGAGAAAGTGTGAGGGAAATGCATGAAGGGGCAATAAAAATGAGAGATGTGTGTGAGGGTTAATGTGGTACTGGTCAGTTGATCATTGTCAGATTTTTACTGCAGAAACAGTACATGTGCTTATCATGCATATATATACTAATTCTCTTCCAAGAGCATTAACCTATGGGATAAGTCAGATTGGAATCCAATGACAGAGTTACCTCACTCACATCATAAGATGATTCCTCCACTTTTATTAATTTGTCTCTCTGCTACTTTTTATTAGTACTTTTTACAGCCTTAGAACCTGACTGTATCCTGCTATTAGTCTACTGCCTTTTTCAGTACTTATGATATTGTGTTTATTTCACTTTTTATTATTTGGCAAAGTTTTTAACTTTAGGTGGATTTCTACATTCTAAATGGGCTAAGTGGCACTTTACAGGCTTCGCCACTCATATTCAGATACCGCTATTAGAGAGTCCAGAGAGGAAATCTAATCATCCAAAATATATGGGATTACCTGTGTGGGTTTACCATGGTGTGAAGGTCCTTTTAAAACTGTCAACCTCCTTTATTACTGATGGGAATAAAAACCCAACAGGCCTACTTAACAAATATATAATTGGCTGCTTCAATCATTTTGCACTGGACTCACCTGTCTGAATATTAGGAAAAATACATATTCAAGGACACCTAGGGCAATAATAAACTAAAATTACGTGAAAAATTATTTGTTTACATTAAATGGTTTCATGCTGACACTAAAGTGTTTTAATGATCTTGACAATAACTAAAGATGAGTCATAGCTGCAAAAGTTTCTCTCTCTATGTGAGATAAAATAATGCTGCAAATCTTACACCTGCTTTTCACAGATTTTAATTTTGTATACAATTTCCTCAGTCCTTGTGGTCATTGGGTTCTGATAAATCAGTCTCAGCAGCTATTCCTTTACAATTTCAATTCCCTCCTCTCATATTTTGTGTCCCAAAATACTGATATTGCATTGAGCCAAAAATCGTAAAAAGAAAAAAAAATGTAACAGATCGTCATGGTGTTTACTGTTGCCATAACAACGAACTTCCTTAAAGTAAAGTAACTTTTAGGAAGTAACTTTAACCCACACCATGTTTGAAGTGATCATTTTAGCCCAAACCATGATCTTTCCCTAACCAAGTGGTTTTTGTGCTTAAACCTAACCAGGCGGTTGTAATGGTTTTGGAAAGCGGCATATTATGCTCCTATGGGTCATTTTGGAGTGCAGGTACAAATGACAAATGTGGTAATTTAATTATGAGGATGTGTGTAGTAGTTTATAGTGTGGCTCCATACTTAATTATGAACAAATGGAATTAGTCCTCCTCAGTGCTTGGCTGAGAGGTCTATTGTCCCAGTGATAAGCAAATAATTGGAGAAAGACCTAGCATGTCCAGAATATTGTTGTGAATCTTGGCACAAACATAAATGCATGATCAGCTTCCAGGCACAGATGTACATGGGTGAGACCAAAATATATTTTTCCATTTTGGTGAACAGGGACATGACCAACCACAGCACAGGACAGCACAGTCTAAAAAAGGGGCTCGGAGCATGATGAATACGTTGCTCTTGAATAGGATGTGAGGGATCCTGAAGTTCAAATGCCAAGCACCCCGAAGAGGCTAAAATTTCATAAAAAGTGTCCCTTTTTATGATGAATGCAGTTTTCGGAAGATCTTGTAATACCTATCACTGTGTTTTCTGTGCGTAATGATGCACACTGAATTATATTAAAGTCTGTGTAAAGCAATAATAAATATGTGCTCTGAGTTTGTCACACAGAAAATTGTGTTATTAACCACCCAGCTAAATTTGAATGATTAAAAAAATTGCCAAGTATATAAAATTAGATTTCAAAATCATGAAAAAATAAGCAGTATTCTCTGCTCTGAAAGACTGGAGGCATGTCCACTGCAGGCGCTGAAGCCCAAACTGAGCAGCATCTGAACCTCTGAACTTAACAATTCTAATGTCGAACTCCCTTATAAGAATACATTATTTAAAATACGCCTTGTTTGTAGGTGTAGGACAAGCAACATGGATTATATTTTAAAAATGAAGTAAAGTTCGAAGCCACTGTTTAATTCGGCACATATTTTGTAGGTAAATATGGACTTGTTTCAGTAAAAATGTAACTTAAATAACTTGCTTACAAGCGATCCATCACCAGTCATTGTTATGTTGTTGGGACTTGATTAGGAGCAGGTTTGGTCATTAGCAATAATTAGTAATTATCAAAGATAATTATTAATTATTAAAATCAATAAAAGAATTCATATGAATTAACCGGGGCCAATAACCAAACAGTAAGGTAGTCTCATAAAAGGAGTTCACTTGGAATGCTAATATCTGAGGGATATCAGCATCCACGGGTGAACATAGAAGGTTTGAGTCTGATCACAATAAGTACACACAACAATCACAGAAGACTTCTCTTTAAAAATATATCAGTGTTTATTAAACAATAGCAAAGTTAACAAAGTTAGCTGATGCTTTCATCAATAAATCACTATCCTAAAATCTAATTCTACCTAAGCAATAACAACAGCAGCTATGTACAGTGAAAACACATGCAAGCGGGAGTGTGTGTGTGTGTGTGAGTATGGGAGAGTAGATGTAGTATGTCTGTGTCTCTCTGTGTGTGTTTGTGGGCAAGATGGCAGACTTGATCTGAGAGAATGACGTCACGCGAGAATCAAAATGGCGGATGTGACCTCACGAGGAAGTCACCTCACGTGAGAACCAAATGGCAGACATGACCATGGTGTCTTGGTTAGAACAATACCAAGATGGCACCGACTGGTGTCTCTGTGCTCTACACTCACCCAAGCCAGTGTGTGTTACCAAATTACACATGTCTGCTGATAGATGATGAGGGACAGAGCATCGCTGTGTCCCATGTTATCTGTCCATCAGATGTGAAAAAGAATGCGAGTGTTGTGTATGTGTGTATGTGTGCGCGTGTGTGAGTGTTAGTAACGAGAGAGAGAAAGAAAGGAGAAGAAATGCTGGCTTACGTCCTGTGACTGTGGGGAGAGAGCAGCAGCTGCTTTGTGTCATAACCTGGCTCCTAGGCCATGACAAATGTAAGAACAGACACAACAGATGGCAGGAGTTTAAAGATATTTATTATAATAAGTAAACAACTTAAAGAAATAAGTACAAATATGGAGTGTGTCAGTCAGTAACATCAGTAATGTGGGTATGAACGCATGAACCATGAAGTGTAAGGTGTTGTGAAGCAAAAACAAAACGAGAATCAAATGAAAAACAAAGGCCTGCGGCTGCTGGCTGGGATAGGTCCAGGTGAGAGAGAGAGAGAGAGAGAGAGAGAGAGCTCGAACAATGCTGGGAGTTGACCTTTTATCCCATGGGAGCATCAGGCCCAGGTGCTCTGAATTCAGCCAGCTGCCACACCCACATTTTCCCCAGATACCTTCAGGGACACAAAAACACAACAACAACCCATCACAACCCGAGCATCAACACACCTGAGGTAGGTTAGGCAGGGGCCGTCACATTTGTCACACAGAGAGTGTGCGTAGGAACAGTAGTCTGTAACGCACGTTGTCTGGACTGTTAACTGACAAAGTAACCTGCTTTCTCACCCTCGGTGGCACAAACACAACAGTCCCGAGTGGGACAAACACAAAAACAGTCTAGTGTGGTGAACACAACTGAACAGGCAGGAAACTTTGAATACTCCTCGGAGTATAGCAGAACAAAGGGACTCAGAGGTGTGTTAATTCACATACAAACAACAGCGATAAAGCTGAAAATAACACACACTTTCATAACCTATAATCTCTGCCCAGACTTAGCCTTACTTGTGTCGCTTAAGAAAGTGAGTAGGGTGTGTAACCCGTCTTCATACTCTTTCAGTGGGTTTGACAGCAGCTGATCCTCGTGGTGTTGCAGGGAAAACAGCAGAGTCGACTCAGTCAAAGACGAGCCGGGCACGGAGGCTGTCCTTCGTCTCTGTGAAGAAATCCTTTCTTCCTTCTGCAGGCAATGAGGGTGCTGGGTTGCAGCAGTGATCTGTCTCTCGGATCCGGTGATTGTGTTCAGTTGAACATACAGAGAAGTCTCAGCTCGTCCAGCACGGGGACGCTCTTTAAACTCGGAGAGGGAGAGATTCACGTGCACGGTAGTTGGCTACCTCTGTAATAAGCTGGCTCACAGGGAAGCAGCTACTGTGGAAAGGCAATGGGTGTTGGTGTGCAGCTGGTACTTAAAGCTGCAGTGACATCACAGCTGCGTCATTGTTACTCCCTCTGGTGTTGGAGCATCTCTTCCAATGAGAGACAAGAGTCTGGGTCTCTCCCGGATTTCGCACCAAGGTGTAAAACTGCAAGGCAGGCCGGGAGATGCAGTCTCTGTGAACAGCCTTTGGTCCTCTTCCTTTGTTTGAGGGCCCAAGGTCCTCAGACGGGACAAAGGCGGCTTCCTGGTCAGGCTTCAGAGTTTACATATAGTGTTAGGGGAGGGGTCATGCTAAGTACAGCTCCAGTGTATCATCGAGCCACCATTTCAGGCCCGCCCAAAAAATCCTGAACACAAAAACAGTGAAAAACAGTTTAACAGTCTGACTCCACAATTCAGTGCTACATAGTTCACAGTCTCAGCAATTATTTTCTAACGTGTATAATGTGAAAAAAGAAATCTGGGATCTTCCTTTACACAGACTTTAAAAGACAATGAGGTCTGCACAGGGAGAACTCATGATGTGCAAGAGTGAAACAAAGTCTTCATTAGTTATTTAGTTGTCCTGTTTTTATTAACTAAAGTAATTGAAAAAGGTTGCATTGGGCATGTACCATATGCACATAATGAAGCAATAGCCTGTTTAAGTCATGTCCATAATTGCCTAACTGACAACCCACCATAAATATTCAGTGTACATGACATAAGGAATTTGATTATCCTTAATTATCCATAGAAAATGGTGGAATTTGAAGGAAACACAGCATGAAGTTATTGCCATCCCGGCTCTCTTGCCTTTTTGAATGAGGATACAGAGTGGGACTGGTGGTAATAGGCAAACCTAATGGAGTTCCGTGATGTACCTTGGAGAGCGAAATTGAAAATTTCCTTGTAGCATTCACCAATGCATCCTCAGGATATTACCATCTATCTGTTATGTTGTCCCCCTGATTGTTTGCAACATATAAACTCAGAAAGAATTGAATAGTCCACTGGTTTGGTATCCAAAAAAGAACATAACATTGTGGAGGTATTATACAAAAAGCATGTGCTGGTTGGATAGGATTTGATCAATTTACAGATTTCAGCTATTTTATTGTTTATTACATTGTGAGTGTAATAATTGTCCATAACTCACTATAACTATATGAATATGTCCTATGATAAATCCTGACAGTTGTTGGAGTTCCTGTTATAAACTAAACATACATTAGTTGCAAGCATTTGGTTTAAATTTGTAATATTTCAGGATGGAACATGTAATGTAGCTAATACAATCCTACAATCCAGGTGTATCCATCAATCACAACCGCAAGCTTGTTGCCACTTGTGAAGGTTGGATGTCAACTGAATGCAGATTGCTAAATCAAAAACTACGTCTTCAGCTCAGAACTCTCTTCAGAACAGCACATGGTACAACATCTGCACCATCTTACCATCAAGTGCACATAAGGATCCCAGGATACTCTAATTTCTAATTTCTTGAGTTTACAGTATGTGGTAACTCACTCCCAACCCAGAGGGTACCAACTATTTACAGTGTATGGTCATGGCCATGTCAAGCATGCACATACTGTATGTCCACTGTATATATCCTTCTAGGCAGCTGTCACAAAGGTTTTTACCTTTTAGCTTCGACAGGCACACTAAACAGCCCTATGGTTTTTGTAATTCTTTACTAACTGGGTCAGTAGGATCTAACAAAGCTTGGGACAAAGTGAGCAGAGAGGATGTTAATCCTGCCCTAGTGTAGTGTGATCCTCCATGCTAGTCAAGTTCAAAAAAGTCAGTTTGGGTGCCTTGAAGGTACTGTGTGGACTTTTTGACCACTAGAAGCCTTATGAAACAATATTTTAAAATGTTTTGTTTGTTCCCATGCACACGCATGAGAGTGCACATTTACACGTACTGTATGTGTACGTACGTCTCATTTTGTGAGTTTATACTAAGGTGCTGTATCAGACAAAAGATCTATTATAGTTGCTGTTGTAAATAGTATAGTATTTCACTTGGAGGTTATTATTTTACTTCTATCTTTACGTTTGACATATGACACCTATTTTCATCCTCTCACCTTCTGTCATCCTCTTCTCACCTCTCAGAGCTTACACTCCGTGTCATCACCTTAACCATCTCCACCCGACCCCAACAGCCACGAGATGCTCATCTCTGCTCTCACATTCTCGTGTGCAGCACTGCAGAGCTATTTCTCTCAAACCAGCATTTCTTAACAAGGATGATTCTTATCCTGCATCTCAACAGTGACAGCTCCACCCCTGCGCCAACAGTGTGTGGATAAATCATCCCCCAGAGCACCCTATCATTTACTTTAGGCTTCACAGAATCCTCCTCTCTGTAAATTAAACAACTGTCATCAGAGATAGATCCCTACCATAACCATAACCACTCCATTTGGTGCATAAGTCATTCAGCATGTGAGAATTCACACTGCGTTAAACAGACCTAGGCTGGAGTGGGTTAGGTTGATTTGATAATGTAGAGCTGGGCTGTTTTTTTAATCAATTTATTGACCAAAGTCACTGCACGCACTAAGTCTAATACAAATCTAATGATAATTCCATTTTAATCAAGTCTAATCATTGCAGTTTTATAAGCATAAATGGGGATATCAAATGAGAAATGATCAGACAGATTTGCAGATGGTGGGAAGAGGCAGAATAAGTACACAGGTGTATTCACATAGGATCAGTGGGTTTGACATCTGTATTTCTCAGCTGATAATAATGGAAACATTAGTGAAGCATCACAGATGTAAACTGACTCTAGTTAGTGTGGCCAGAACTCTGACTCATGAGGCAAAACCAACTACATAAAAGTAGGCTTTACTTGACAGACAGGAAGTCTTACCGCTGCTAACAGGCAATCAGACAAGGAAATCAAAAAGAGATGGATGTTCATAACAAGGAAAGGCAGGCAGGAACAAAGGCTTCAACACTAAGGCAACATGGACAAAGACTGGCACTGAGCTCTCCTTTATATACTATATAATGCGGCTAATGAGGAAGCAACTGCGCAAGCACTTGACAGGGGTGTTGACCTCAGGGGTCTTTATCAGGACAGAAATGGTAAAAATGGATTGATTACACCTGGTACTATACAGTATATAGAACATAAACAATCACAATGATATCCCAATACTGATATAAAGATTAAAAAAAAAAGTAATGACCTCATAAATCATATCTCACAGTATGATGCAGTCCCATCAATAGGTTTTTTCATTCAGACCCAGATATGTCAGACAGCTGAAGACATACATTATACTTATACAGTATGTCTCATACAGTATGTCTGGCATTATTCACAGTATTAAAGCCCCTGAAAACTTGGCTTCAAATCTTTTGTATTTCTCTATTGCTTAATTAGTCATTGGGTTTTGTGCAATTTTAGTATTTTTAATCTTTCATTTAAATATGTGTATAAATCACCCAAACCCTAAATGTTTGATCAGAATGTACCTTTTTCAGTAGCAGTGCATTGTATTTCTACCTGGAATGACTGCTCTGAGGATAATATTTCTTCCTCCCAGCTTGAAAAGAGACACTTTACGTCTAGTACTGGGAAGTGTTTTCTCATTAAACCCGAGTCTGGACTTCTAAATGTATTTCAAGTTTTCCAGTACTGGGTGTTTCAGGCCACTAGAGCACAGGACACACTAACAGGATGTGCAGGTACTGAGTAGACGAAAAGCAATTATGCTTCATTATCTCCCAAAATAGGCTGTAGGCTACATAAAGCTGATAACTTATAAAATCAATAAGTATTTTACTTCACTTACTGTGATATACTGTTGCTATGAGTGTATGATTTTTACAGTAAATAAAGAAAAGTCAACCATGTATGTATGTTGTATAATGACAGAAACAGCAGCAGAAACAAGAAATGAGACAATAACGACAGTTAAATCAAAATGTAAAACAATTATTAACACTAACGGGCACTAAAGTAGTCTAACTATCAACCAAACTACAGCAGTGAGCCTCTAAAAAGTCTGCAGGTAGCAGGAACAGCATCCACAAGCTTACAGGCTAACATGCACAGCGTCTGCTGTCTGAGCTGAGACCAGAAGCCCCTGAGCGATCTCTTCAGTATTCTTTGGCATACAGGCACCAATTCTGCATGAACGAGAAGTGTCGAAATATCAGCAGCGAGCGCATACACCTACAGTAAGCCCCGAGGGGAAAACATGTATCAGTCAGTCACCACCTGCACTGCTTGAAGCAAGCTAAATGTCATCACACAGTACTCAAGTTACTGTAGTTTTTAAATGCAGTTTATTTATTTTATTTATTAACAGGGGCAATGCTCATTAACCAACAGAAAAAGACAACTGTAAATGATCCAGAGTTAATCTTTTTTTTATCTGGGGCTCTACTGGAATATCTTTGCATGATTTACAGTGTAAAAAACTCCTTATTTAACTCATTCTGAGTCTTTACACAGCCCCTCAGTTCAGCCTCTGTTTGAAACAGGCAGTTTTAGCTCCTGTCTCTTTAAGGCCCCCCTCCCTATGAGTCCATTCTCTTCTGCCAGCTCTTAGCTACATCAACAAACCATGCCACAAACTCATTGCAATCCAATCTGAAATATGAGAGTGGACAAAACAAAACACACAAAACCTTAGCAACAAAGGCTACTGACAGCCGTTCATGGGCATGCACAACAAGCTGACGTCAGCTCATTGGCAAGGTAGTAAAAACTGTCGCAAACAGAGCGTTCAGGGCAGGTTAAAGCCTCTTATAGGGAGCATTTCTACATATGTTAACCTCAAGTTTTGGAACCAAGTTTAACATCCAACATCATAACAGTATAACAGAAAATCACAAAAAGCATAATATGTTTCCTTAAAGATTCGTTTGTTCATTTTTTTCCAGCACTTTTTGGCTCCATCTCCAGTAATGGAATTAGATAAGATGTTGATGTGAATCATTTAAATTATAAACTGAAGCAGTGTTTAGTCATTTTGTCAGTCAACTGATTTGGTCAAATTATTAAATGCTACTTTCTAGTTTTGTTTGTTTTTTTCTAGTTTCTTGCAGTTTTGTTATTGCCTAAGCCCATACTGTCTTTTGGGTTTAGAGGCAAATAAAGTTAAGAAAAGCAGTGTTATTTCCCATACCACACGCATACCCTAAAGCTCACACACAAACATACAGAAAAACATAAACAAAATATTCACCCTCTCCAGCCTCACACCCTCGTCTCTGAAAATGAAATATATTAAGTTGGTGATACAGACAGTCCCACTTGATAAGCACCTCAGTCATGCAGAAAAACATCTTCCACATTCTCATAATGTAGACAAAATGCCATTTACATGATCCATCGCCTCAAGATAATGTCTCCCTTTGTGGGTTTTGGAGGTGCCTGTGTGTGAGTGCTACAGAGTGTGTGTGTGTGTGTGTGTGTAGGTGCATGTTCCTCTGTGTGTGACACCCCAACAAGAAAGGACTCCTCTTCTGTCTTTATGTCCTTTCTGTTTGCCACTGTTATGGATGTAAAGTTTCTATGGGTGGGAGGGTTAGGGGAAAAAACTATCATGAAATGTACATTGCTGAAAATATCACACCAAAGGCAATGTAAGAAACTCTTTAGCATCACAAGAACATATGTTTGATGGTGGGGTTTTTTTTCTGATTAAGATTTACAACTGGCACATGGGCACTGTATCAGTCAGCAGATTTTTTTTTAGATTTTTTTTTATTACCGACTGTAATGATTATTAGTTGATGCAGACTGTACAAAAGCTCCAAATGTAGCAGGATATTTATTTGTCCTTTCCTGTTTCAGTGGTAATGTACCTCAGCAATTTCCAATGTATTAATTTTTAATTACACCACTCTTTTCACTTCATGAACAATTTGTCTCTGACCCTGACATTGGTTTTACAACAGCAGAACAAGCCTGGTGTAACAGGGCCCAGACTCCTGTGACACCTGATAAACTGCTGATTTAAGATGAGTTTGAATGCAGACTTTTCCTCTGCATCATACTCAGGGGGGGGGGAGAGTGACAAAATGACAAAACTGCAGGGGGGACACAGGGGACATGTCCCCCGCACTTATTTAGAAGGCAGCATTGGACCCCTCCACTTTTTACAGTTCGAAAACGAATGTTATATTGAAAATTAAATATTAAAAAAATGGAGAAAATTCACACACTAAGACCACGTGGAAACAGCACCTGCTCAAGCTCCCACTCCCCCTTCCAACCCCCCCTCCCCTCTCTTCTCTGTTGGTATTAGGCTAACGTTGACTGAGCCAACATTGATACACTCTTGCTAGGTAACATTGTTACTGTTACTAATGTTGGCTGGCGAGCAAAATACTCACCAGCTTGTCACATATTCCAAAAGGGGGAAAAAAGCGATTTGATAAACTAAATATTTAAGATGGTTGTAACAGAGCATGATTTTTCTATTAACCTATATAACTTGAAAACGAGTCCACCTTAAACCGCAGCAAGTATCTGTCAACAATGTATGAAAAGCAGAGTCTCTCTCGCTGCTAGTTTAATGTTAGAAACACACAGCGGGCTCAGTAGGATATCTTGACTCTGCTTTCGGTGGAGGTGCCTATGGAAGACAGGGAGGGCGAGGCAGGGGGAAGCAGCACTGAGTTGCAGGTAGGTTATATGTGCTGTATAAAGGGTTAGGTGATTTTGTTTTGTTGATAATGAGAGGAAGGAGTGAATATGATAAGAAGTGAACATGGTTGAATTAAAAATGAAGTATATAATAATACAACCCCCATTATTTCGATATAGCTCCAGCTTTCCCATTTGCATTGTTCTATACCTTGTTTGTGTCAACTACTTTCATATCAGAGATCAGATGAGGTGGAGGTGCCTGTGAAGTCGCATTTTTTTTTTCCTGGGGTAGGACCCCCCTAACACCACGTTTTATTGTGCCCCTCCCCCACACTTCTAAAACCAAAATTATGCCCTTGACCATACTACTCAACATCTTCACAAAAACCAGCTAAAAGCAACGTCCTTCACTGTTGTTAGAGGGATTCTCTCTACTCAGCCATGACTAAGAGGGTGATGGAAACTTTCACACATGTCAGCGAGCTAAATTTAGTACCACAAAAAAAAAAAAAAAAAAGGTCTTTGGGGTTGACCTCCGATCCTGAACCAGGCAGGTGTGAGAACACCTCTCAGGCAGATCACACATGTCTGCCTGCGCTGTGCCACAGTGATGAAATGGCTGACAGTTGAAGATGACTACTGCAAATGCAGCTGCAATGCACAAGGCAGGACTAAAAATGTAAATGTAAAAGAATGCAGTGTGGTTTGACAGGCAAGTTCAACATTGTCTCTGCAATTAGAGCAGACTCTCACTTAATTTTAGTATTTAAACTATGCATTGTTTTCTCTATCTGTTTACCTATGTTTGTCTCTGAGTGTCTCTCTCTTTCTTTCTCTTTCTCATTCTGTTGCACAAAAGATGGAGAACGTACAGTTTATGTAACAATCATTGTGAGAGGGCACACTGGGAACAAAAGAAATGACGATCATCAGATAGTGATTATCTGCGCAGCAACTCATTCATGGGATAAAGCTAATACATAATGCAAACCTCTCATCTACCCGACAGTTAGTGGCCCCTCATCCATTATAAGCTCAGCCCAATATGTATTTCTCAACTAAAGGGTGATCGAAGGCGTGATGGGGCTGAAGCAGCCTTGAAATGAATGCAACTTTGACCCACATCTCCAACCACCACCCTAAATTAGAAATCCATACTTCATTTCTCGGGCAAGAACCCTTGTTTCTGCAAGGCCGACGGCTGATGTGGGCAGCAGTGATAGGCACTCAGTCAGTGTTCAGGCTGGCTCGTGCTCTTTATGCCTCCCTACTAACTGGTGGAAAACTCGGGATAATGGAGGGAGGGATGAAGAGAAGGAAGACTGACCTTTAGATAATCACCTCAGGGTCGGGTTTAGGACGTACACCTTTTTTTGTTTTTTTTTTTGGAGAAGAAGTATTAAGTTTGACTTTCTTATCTAAGAGGATTAGAGTTCAGACCAAGGTAAAGGTCCACAAGTTTAGTTTACTGTATGGTTGACAAGAAAAAGGAGAATCTGTCTTTGTTTGTATGCTGGACTTGGCAGTTCGAAATTGATCAATCTTGATTACAATTGAAATTGATGTCATCCGCCATCTTGCTCCTCCTCTTCCTCTCTTACACACACACATCTACATGTGCCATATGCTTGCTTATTGTTTATAGTTGCTTGTGTTTCCTTGTTTGTAGTTGAATGATAGATGTTTATTGATTGAAGTGCTGTTGATTGGTAATTGATATTGCTAACATTAATAAACTGTGTTATACCTTAAAGAGAAGTTGTTTTAGTATTGTTTGTATATACTTTGTATAGATATTGACATTTTTAAAGTGAACACCCCTTTTTGAGACTGTATCCAACCCAGTGTGGCACCCCGTTATTATTAATAATTTTTATTTACTTTGCTGATAACCAAACCTGCTCCTAACTAAGCCCCAACATTACTTAATGGATTATCAACTATATAGTTGCTGATTCATTTTCTGTCCATCAACTAATCAAATAATTGTTGCAGCAAATTTGAATATTGGAGGAGCTGCCACTCGTCTGTTTTTCTTCTACTTTTTATGAGGCTGCAGATGTGTGATGCCGGCCTCTACACGTGCGGTTTTTCCCTATGTACATTTCCGCTGCACATTGCATTGTGTGACATAGTGTCCACCCACAGCACACTCAAAAATCGATATTTAGTATGCATGCTGTCTGGTTTGAGAGTATTCATTTCGTCATTCTTCCAGTGTGAACACAGTACAGTATATGAATCTACTGTAAGCAGTAGTAGTAGTAGTAGTTTTCAATGCACTTGTTTGTGGATTAGGTAGTGCCTCCAATGGCATGCCTTGTAAGGTAATAAAGGTAAACTTAATTAAGAGTGAGTTTGGGGGCGTTTTGCTTGAGCCTTTTGCTGTATGAATGTTTTTTTTCCAAACACACCAAAAAAATGAACCCAAGTCATACAGTATGAAGTGATCTGTGATCTGCTCAAACTGTAGAAGAATTAACATTATGTGCAATCAGATGCAACGCATATTCCCAAAATTCAAATGCAGATGACCCTAGATCATCACAGGAGGCACTCCTGCATTATTAGACAAAGAGTAGCTGAGGATTTTGTCAAGACAATGGAAGAAAATGCCTCCCTATCTGATGTATGGGCAGAGGATACCATTCAAACCCAACTTGATGATACACACAGAAATGAACAATACCGTACATTGTTCACCATTTTCCCTATATTAATCAAAATGGTCACTAACCTTGTCTCCTGGCAACAGTGGTAAACAGCTGCACTTAGAGGATTATATACAAACGTACCATAAATCAGAACAACAGTAAAGAAGTGTGAAAGCAGAGCAGCATGGGTAGAGAGGAGGCAGATGTTCAAACTCCGGTCCAGACTTGAAATAACAAACCCAATTTGCAAACAGCCTCAGAAGAATACACAGTATATAGACATTTCCTTCCAATGATTGAAGAGCAGTTTTACTAGCTACTAGCCACCTGAGCATCAAAGCGTGTCAAACATCAACCTTTGTGAGTGGATATGCATTTAGTCTTTGTTTAGAAGGAATCTTTTATAGCTGATGACTGATTTTAACCTTCTGGTTGATCTGCCCTGGAACTGATTCTCTGACCTTCTGATTGCCACGATGACATTTACCTGCTTATCCACACATAATGTACATATTAAACGAGGGTCAGAGGTTTGTGTCAGACTGTAGGCTAATGGTGAACCATGTGTCATATGTCAGCTCATATGCCTTTTTCACTTCACTGGTATAACCGGTTTAATTAACCATCACTTACTTAGGCAAGTTGACTAAAACATGTATGTATGTATTTATTTATTTATTTTACAACGGTGACCTAGGGGGCAAATTGCAAGAGGAGGGAGGGTTACACACACTGACATGCTAGAGATGTCTGTATAACAAGTCTCTCTTTGGTCATTCTTGATCCTCAATCACTGAATTCAAGCTGAGCTAGTACATTAGGAAACGAGAGCTTCTGTAAACTAGAAGATGCCAGAAAGCAGGTTAGTAGCACTGAACAGTGTACAACATGATGCTGACAAGGAGGATATGGCTAGGCCACACCTGACCTGAGTAGTGTGTCTGCACCACGGAACCTCTTGCTTGCTTTTCATTACAGCGCCCATGTTAACAGGTTAGAGTATTTGACTGAGTCAGCACTCTAGATCATGCAAACTGAATTTTGTACGAATCTGTGCAGCCGATTACAAGATATAAACTTTTTGCATTTGTGGCAGAATATCCCAGGACTGCGCCGCGAAGCTCGGGCCTAGCATCCAAATACATGGACCAAGTTTGGTTACAGTAGCTTAAGCCAATTTTGATTTATGAGCGTTTATGTAAAATTGAACTTAAAAACACAGGTTTAAAAATGTATAATTTCAAAACAGGAGCAGCACCACAGCAGCAATACTGTGTGTGTGGACATGCAAGCCGCAGCAGTTCAGCGAGGTAGCTGTCGCGCACAGGTAAAGGTAGGCGGTGTGGCCCAGGCATAGTGGTATTGCACTGAATAACAGATCTACTGGGACTTTCGGCACCCCGGCTTGCTCATTTGTAGTCAGGAAACAGTTTTGGCAGACGCACTGTGCTGCCTACTTTATTGGACTTAAGTAATCACATTTTAAATGCACATGGAGCTATTTTCTTACAAAAAAATACACTTCCCGAGCCTTTTACAGCACGTTTCGGCAGTGTACAAACATTTTTAATTCATGTTGATTTTTTTTATGAATAATTTCTTGATGTTGCTGCTTTTTACAATATCGCACAAAAGAATCAAAGAATAACCATCCTGTTAGGAGAGTAGAGAGAGAGAGAGAGTGCATGAGGCCTCTCCACTATCAGCAGACATACTTCTAAAAAGCTTTAAAATTTGATTCACTTAGATGTCCTGACTAAAGTGTACTGATACACCAAAAGAGCTCACACTGGCGTGGTTCCTTCGCTGTGTGGAAAAAGTTATGTACAAGTGCTCCTTTTTCAAACCTGAACCTTTTGACTTTGCGATTAAAATGTTTTTCCACAACTACAACTTGCCATCCGCTTCCTCTTCTCTGTGTCCTTAAGTCTTGGTTCATTTTGGTTCATTTCAGTCAAACAGCAATTACCGTTATCTCATTTTTGACGAGGAAGAAGTGAGAAGTAATCACACTTTGCACCAGCCCCATTTCAAGAATAATACTTTCTCTTTCCAATATAATCTGTCTCTCTGCCCTCCCGCCTTCTAGTCTTTGCACTGGAGGAAGAGGTTAGGGGAACTGTACTACTGTCGAACACCCAATGGGATGCATTTGTTACTGTCAGGAACAATTTGGCGTTGGTGCAGGGTGTGCCAGGAGCGTGTCAGCCTGATTTAGGTTTCCTCTGTTGGGGTACCGGCATCAGGGAGAGTCCCTCTCAACTGACCGTGACTGGAGCTGGCTGGCGAATGCACAGGGATTACCATCACACCGCTATTGGTCACCCACACACACACACACACACACACACGTACATATATATACACAGAGTGAACATGAAAGTGTATCTACATATAAACAGACTCATGAGATACGCAAACATAATCTGATAAACACGCACGCATACATATTCCATGACCACACACACACACACACGCATGCGTGCACATACAGCCACACGTGTGCCAACACACTGTCTCATTCGATCACCACGCAGGCCTACAGGGCCTTAGTGAGACTGGAGAAGAAAAGTGCAGAGGGTGAGAGGTGTCCTAACATTTCACAACATTACAGTGAATGCTCTGCTCTGTAGAGAAGCCGGCGATTCATGAAATAATTCAGCACATCACAGTATAAGGTAGCCAAGCGAGGGCTCATCTCGGGAAGAGAGAGAGGGAGAGACTGTGGACTCATTCAATTAAATTTTATTACATTTGTATGAATATATGTGACTTAATGTGGATTATGCCTGAGTGCCTTGTAAAGGATTTGAATTCTTGATACTTTCTTTGTATGTACATGTGAACACACACCGACACATACACACACATAAGCTCTCGCTTCTGCCTCTGTTGCTGTAGTTATCTCAGGAGCCCTTGACTTCATACAGTACGTGTTCCTCTCCTATTCATCAGAAGCGGTTCCGTTGTGGTGGTGGTGTTTAGGTGAACACGCAGCCTAACATCTGTAACCTAAACATGGCAAAATCTTGTATGTAATCTATTTACACCTAAGGAGCTACTATGGCATTTCCATATTTAATAATAGACACTGCAGGTAAACAGTGCAACACATCCCTGCTTTCATACAGTGATGAATGACACGGCAGCACCTCCATTATTACTTCCTAATCAACCCCTTTGGGTCCATATGTACATGTGGTGCGTGCACATGTGTTTGGGTGTGAGTGTGAAAGAGGGCAAGTCTACCTTGAGGTGGAAATCGCGGCAGGCATTATTTCATGAATTTCATTAGTGAGGTGAAAATAATTTCCTTGCCAGCTAGTATTATAATTCAGCTATTGTTGTTAATCCAAATTTAATATGTTGAAACTGATTACATGGATGGTGTAAGAGCGGGGCGGCAGTGGTGCCGGTGCATTTCTGCAGTGAGTCAAAGTATCGTCCTGTTTCCTTTCGATTGTCTATCTTTTCTCTCCTCTGTTTCTTATTTTCTCTCCAAGAAAAGCTTGTTTATCCCCTCCTCTTTTCTGCTCCATCGTATCCCTCCCTTTTCTCCTCTCTATCACGTATGAACACGAGCCACTTTCATCTTCCGCTGGGCTTTGTAAACAGTGATCATAGCGAGTAGTTCAATAATGTTGATATTCTTGCTTTGAAGAATGGGACTAGAGTGTAAATTCATGCATATGAGATCACTGTTTGATGTAGCTATTCACGTTTTCTAACAATTGTGGATCACAGACATGGGTGCTGATTCTGATATGTGATGAATCACTTGACACATTGTTCCAACCTACACATAAATTAATCAGGAGAATGAAGGAGAATTTATCATTTTAAGCCTTTTACCTGATGTGTTGGATGTAATGTATTTGTAAGATGAAACAATAAGCTACAGTAGATACTCACAGTGATTCACTGTGATGAGAGAAGTAAGTGACCAATTAAAGGAAAAAGGTGTAAATGCAGTATTTTAAAACACAATCCTGCCAAGGAAAGGAAGAATTATTGTTTGAGGAGAATTTATAGAACCCCTCAAAGCAAACTTCAGAACCTGTGTCCATTGAAACCTTTAAAACTTCTCCACAAACTCAGAGGTTCAGCTGAGGTCGCAGTCACGCTTTGTTTTCCCCTCACAGTGGGGTGAATGCTCATGATGTGTATTTTCCAACCCAGTCTCACATCAAAATGTGTAATAGCTATGGTGGTCCACAGCACTAAACGTATTAGTTTCACAATAACAGCTCTAAAATTGTGAGATGCCTACGTTTGTTTGGCCTATTCTTTTCTATTGGCCTGTGTCCATGTCACATAACTGTCAAATACCTGACCAGAAGTATTTTCCTCACTGTCACAGTGTTAAGGTTTTCTTTTAATAATATCTTCAACATTTCTCAACACAAAAACACAAAAGTGTCCTTGGTAACTCAACAATGCGACAGGTTAATGTTAAGGCCATCAGTGGTTAGTTGTTAACTGTATGTCTTAGACATTTCTTTTTGTATGTGGGCACGTTGGCTAAAGTCATACAGTGTTGCTGGCTGTGGTGGCTGTTTGTGTTGTGGACAACCCACTGCTAGAGTCATTTATGTACCAGTACGAGGTATAAAAGGTCAGCATGTTTTTGAGGATTGTGGAAAAATGAGAGTGAGGCCCCACACACTATCGATAATTCATGTTTATTTATTGAAAACTAGGTTTCCGGCATGTAAATAAATGCATGTAACATAAACACCATTTAAGCTATTCCCGTTACACCAGTAAAGCTCAAGCTCAAATGTTGTAGGTAAGAGCCAGCAATGTGTTCTCGCCAACAGTACCTGCCAATTGGCCATGCATGGGGTGTAGGATTGTGTGCCAACTCCTCATAACTCGTAGTAATGTATGTTTACCAGTTATTACAGCGTTTAAAGATCATGTACTTAATAACATTAACAATGTTATAAAATTTTTGCATTTGGTGACCTATGTCCTTATTAGTAACAAAACATTCAAATAAACTACATCTGCAATGTTATCATTTTTAAATCTCTTTCCTGGCACAGGTGTATAGGTGGGAATTGTGCAACAACGCCTACAGAGCCCAAGAATGTCTGCTGCAGGGAGATACCACAGGTAGTATGAATGCTCGATGAATGAAATTGTAGTAATGCAGTCATTATCTTTTCTACATTCCATGTCACTTACCCTTTCAAATTTACAAGGTTACAAGAAGACTACAGCAGCTTCACAACCAGCCATCATGCATGGCGGATCATCCTGGCCTCAAACCTGTGTGTTTGAATGTGTTCTCACTACAGAATGCATTCAACATTCATTGAGTGGACTATTGGGCCTTTATGTCCAAAGGGGGATAAAGCAGTAAATATTTTTTATGCATATAAATTGTCAATTATTATTGTAATACAAATAGGAGTAAGGAAGAAAATACACTTACTGTTTCCTCTATATTACATTGCTTGTTGATTTTTCATGTTTGTCACTTGTTAAAATGTTACATATCAAACACTGAAAGCACACAAAACAGTTTATATAGACTTAACTTTTATTGTCATAAAGATTGCTATAGCAAATACCACACGACTTTTGAAACAAAGTTATTCATTGCACTACCTGATACGGCAGTCCAATGTTTTATCTGATTCAGTGCTTTGTTCTTGCTCGTGATGCTCCCTCTCTTCATTCACTCTCTAGCTCGCTCAACCACCACTGCTCTCTCACTCTCTCTCTCTCTGGTGTTGTTTATCCGGGGAGGAGGGGCCAACTTTGAATGTTGTGATTACAAACCCCAACCGACAAATCCTGCATAATATACCTTTAAATAACATTTCCCTCATCAGTCAGACACATAGTGGTTAGCACACACGTACAGCATTTTGCCAGCTGTAGCTGGGATGTTGCCATCAAAAATAAACTTTATCCACTCAGCGTTTCTGTCCTCTGAGGCTGGGGGCCAATGTAGCAATTTGTGCTGGTCTGTGCAGCCAACAGCAGTTCCCGTGTTTAGCCCATAGCTTCAACATAATGCTAGCAGGTCTGGCGTTTGTAACAAAAACATGGCGCACCTTTGCTAAAGTAGTTCTCAAGCCGTGGGTGGAGATACTCAGATGGGGGGCAGTATAATTCTAATGAGCCCCCACTTGATGTAAGAGGGGAAGGCAAATCTGAATGGCTTGTTGAATCACATGTTTTCTGACCTAAGTAGCCCACAAGAAACTGACTGAGTTATCTAATTTCACAGTTTGTGTGTTAGTAGGCACATCAGAGACACAAATGTATGTGCACAAGCACTGAAAGAGTGAGTTTTTCATAATATGTGACCTTTAACAAGATGTTAGAGCTGTAACATTTCATTTCTTAACAATAAGTGGAGACACTCATATACCATTTGCCTATTCAAACCAGTCTGAGTCCATCATTCAACTGACTGAAACTGCCCTGTTGTCAATGATAGAAACCCTGAGTTCACTGAGAAATTATGCTCAGTCACTAGTTCTCATCTTGCTAAACCTGTTGGGTGAAATGTCAAATTCTCACCAGGCAATCATTCAAAGTGGGATGGCCAAGCATCACTTCCCTTCCATCAGGGTACCTTATGTGCTTTTTATTACCATTGCTCATGATACCCAGCTCAATCTGTCCTTTGGGTCATGTAACTCCGCTGTCTTGGCACAGATCTCATTCTGCCTCACTAGTATCACCACCTTCAGCTCTGTCTCTAAGGGTGATTTTGAGCCTGTGTTGTTTAATCCGGTTTAATCAGATTCTGGTTCGTTTTCCCCTTGGTACAATTTTTTTTTTGCAGACCTGAACAAAACGCTTTTCTCAGTCTGGTCTCAAACATATTCTGGAGTGGTTTGTTTGGGGTGGGAACATGATCTGACTTTGGTCCCACCCAATAGGTGTACTCTGCAACTTTGAGCTAAACAGCTCCTGTAGCCTATGTATGTTCTTGTTATTTGGGTAAATAGGACCTTGTGTTTGCATTCTTGCTCCTGCCCCAGACACAACTAGCCAATAAGTAGACTGAACGTTCTCATGTAACGCAATTTGCTTCACTTGGATCGTGATTAATGACCCACTAATGTTCACTGAGCATGTTGCATCTGCGTCAGTTGTCAGTTACGCTGTATGTCAGTGACATCTTAACATAAAACCTGGAGTATATCGAGCCATTATCATCATGGTTAAAACAATATCGTCACCCACCAATACTACTGCATATAGAAAACTGATCATTAGATGACTCATCCTGAGCATTTAACAGTTTAATGGCATGAAAGATAAAAATCATTTTTCACTCTGGTAGACCTTGCCTTTGGTACTTTGAATCACCGTCCAGAGGGGAGAAGCTCAAACTCTCCATACAGAGGATGAAGAGGACATTCATTCACAGACTTGAACCTTTGAAATAGCTCTCTTTAGAAAGATGTGAGCAGGGCTGCTCACATTACATTCAAGTCACTAATGCTCTCCTATAGACTAGCCACTAGCACGGCACCCACCTTCTTGAACTCCCTCATTCAGTATATTCACATTCTTGTTGCGGATCAATCTGCTTCATAAGGTCAGTATCAGGGCTGATACCAATCCATTAGATTGTATTGTTGCATCCCTACTAGAAACCGATCTCGAGACTGATCAGACATCTACTGTTTTAACTTCTTTTCATTGTTGGATAGGTTAATTTACCTGGCAAATGACTTTGAAAATTCTGCCTTCTCATTCAGAGAACAATGTGAGTATGAAAGCCATTTCTGTCTATCTAAACATTGGCATACATCACTTGAGAGTTGCCAAACAAGTTCAATTCAATCAGAAGTGCAGTGAGAAATATGGCCTTAGACATAATTAGAAAACACCATCTCTATGAATCAATTCAGTTGGGCGTCCAGGAATTATAATCATAGTGACAGAGATATACAGCTTGTTGACAAACACCTGGGTGAGGTCGCACCTCAGGCATGGTAAGTACTGCAAAGTGTGTGCGTGTACAGTATGTGAGGGTTGGTCTAACTCTCCAGCTTTTCTACAGCCTGTAGAGCACATCCATTGCTAATAAACAGCACTCCCTTATTTCCTACTCTATTAATCATCTGCATCCAAGTTTAGGTTTTTATGTCACAATCTTTTAAAAAAGGGATTAATCCGCTTTTACACTCTCATCACAGCAAGACACTCCACCTTATTAAGTCCCAATAGGGACCCAAACTCTTCAAGCAGGTTTAAATTAGTGCTTTCTTTCTCTGTATGATTTACATCCAGTGATTAAATTGGGGGGGAGGCGAGAGGGGAAAAACAGCTTACATCAGCAGAGAAGGAGATCTTTGAATGCAGAACTGTTATTTCACCACAGACTAAATCATTCAGATACTTCTCTGTCTCCGCTCCACTATTTCTATGACACCAAACTACTTGGGCTTATTTCTGACACACGCATCAAAGGTAAGCTAAGGTAAAGGGAGTACATTTAAACTATTTAGCCAGTTAGTCGGTTTTACTGCTAGTAGACTGAGTGAAACAACTTTTGAGGCATATGACAATCACAGGACTAAGCTCTCACTTAAAAGCAGGAAGTGATTTGGTGTCTCCCCCTTTTGCCTCATGGAAAGCATAGTGAGTATGTTAAGTAAACATCCCTCAGGTTAACGTGAGCACTGTCAAACAGAGGAATCAGTGAAGCATGTAATTTATCACTGCCAAAAATACCCTTGAGAACAAGAAACATTAAAGAGGGAAATCAGTGTATTTGAGAGAAGCTGGGCTGATCAACAGAATTTAGTGTTCAGTGAAATCTAGAATTTTATTTTTTATTTTATTTCTCGTTTTGTTTGTAAGGGGGCAGATAACTGTGGTCTACACTCCAGCAGTAGGTGACAGTAATGCACCTTAATGCTGGTGGCCACCATAAAACTGAAAAACAAAAAGAAGAAGAAGAAGAGTACAGTAAGTAACAAAGCAAGCTAATATATAACTCAAGAAACTCATGTCTAAATCAATAAACGATAACTGAACTTAAACATTACTTGTCTGGGGCCCGTTTAACCAAATTTGCAACATGCAAGCTGCAACTTGCAACTTGAGATAATTTCCTCTTGTGTTTATTTTTACATGTTTAATCAAAAGAAACACCACACTTGCAACTCATGCATGGGCATGCTAGCAGTAATTGCAATCTGCGTGTAAGCAGTGCTCGCTTATTTGTTTGGTAACTGTAACAAACAATGTTAAACACAAACAAACCTGGGAGAGTATGCGAAAGCAATTCTAACAAATAGCAAGCATAGTAAGAAATACAGCAGAGTGTAACAAGACAAATGGTGTAGTCTCACCACTTTGTCACAAATTGTGTATATACAGTATATAATCAACATTATTATTGAACTGCAAAAAGTATCTTAAGTGAGTTTTTCAAATTCTAGCTTTCTCCAATATCTTCACATGACAATGATTTAGGAAAAGATCATTATTATGGCAAATAAACTATGGTTAGGGATAGGCAACTAAAACACTTGGATGGTTAGGGAAAGATTGAAGTTATGGTTAATAAAAAGTCAAATATAAATTGCAGGTCTGGATGGGAGACAAACTCCACATGAAAGTCTGACCCACTACATGCCCACATCCACCACCCCGACTTCCACAGCCTTATTTTTTTTTGCCTCGCTACACAAAGTGAACACTATGTCCTGTATTGTCACTGAACATTGGCAATGAATGTAAATTGTGAGATGCTGAATTATTCATTATTGATGTAATTACTCCACTGGGTTGGGTGGGTTAGGTTTTCCTCAAACACACTTGAATCCAATAAATAGGCGCATCATATCAAAGCACACACTGCACAGTTCTTCAGTAATAATCACAGCAGCAAGCAGTTTAGTTTACCATCTTAGATTTAGATAACGCTGAGAAGGTCTTCAAAAATGCTCCTTTTCTCTGCAAACACACTGAAAGACAATATAAAATTTGAGAGAAATAAACCAGGGAGGTTGTGCCAAGTCTGACAGGCAGGGAAGTCAAGCTAATTATCCCATGGTGCTTGGAAACTAAAGTGCTCATTGACAATCACAGGACTACTCTCAGGGTGTATATAGCTATTAGGCTGAGAGACAACAGTTGGCCAAAAGCACTGATCACTGTGCTCACGCCAGCCAAACCATGATCAACCACTAGCCTCCAGCTGTTTGACAAATAGCATTACAGGACACATTTCTGCATAATGCATTTGACTCTTCAAGTATTGATGATCTTGGTATTAACTGGAATAGAAAGAGATTAGTGTGCAAGAAACAAGAAGGTGTTGAAAAAGCAACAAGAGGTTAATGTGGAGGTTAATGAAATGTCTCCAATCCGCTTGCACTTATTCTAACAACAAATGCAGCTCTATATGCACCTAAGATGCACAGAGAAAACATTGAATGATTTGATTTGTTGAAACAAACTTAAGGAGGTGATTTTCAAACAAAGAAATCACTGCAAGTTGGTCCAGGCCACAAACATTATCTTCATGCTCCTACAAAACCATTGAGAATTGGAAGGAAAACACTATCAAGCAAAGTAAGAATATTAAAACCAGATTCTTACAATCATTGTCAATGGACTGTGTTGCCAACCCATATTGGCATATTGTGAGGGAGAAGAGTTCAGATTTCTATCATTTCCTGTCATTTTTTGACAATACATACCAATATGATGTACAAAGGGTGTGTGTAACAAAACATTGTAAGAATCCAAAGCATGATAACATCATGACAACATTTTCAGTGTCAACCCTTACCACAATGATGATGGCATTGATAAAAATAGTGGAAAGAGAAAAAGAAGAAAAGAAGAATAGATAGATAGATAAATAGATAGATAGATAGGTAGATAGATCCCAAAGGGAAATTAAAATAGGAAGAAACAGGAAAGAACAACCCTAGAATGGACACACATGTGTGTGTGTGTGTGTGTGTGTGTGTGTGTGCCTGGCTTACAAAACCTATTTATTTAGGCCAGGCAGATGAGTCTGATTCATTGTTCAGAACTCTATATTAAGCACAGAGGTTTGATCAGGCTCATTTTTATCTTCATGCGAGGGCCATACACAGCGTGTTGAGACAAACTCATCGGTCTCGCACTTTTCATCCATGCGAGTGTAATTGAACTGCTGAGGTACTGCCATCTACTGCTAACAGCAGCAACTCTCCACCCCCCCCACGAGCACACGAGCAGGAATGGACTTTGAAAAATAAAAGTGGCTGAAATTTGAATCATGCATCCAATCTTGTATACTAACGACGGATTTATGCAATTACCCCCATCACATATCTCTCCCAGATTGGGGTGAAGGTGGAGGGGGATATAGGTAATACCTACAAGGTCCCCATCTGGATGTAAATACGCCTGTTCTTTTAAATGAACGGCTTTACAAGCACAAAAAAGCCATCAGAATCCTCACACCTCTGCTACCCTCTGGCAATGTAATCACTTTGTGCATTGGATATTGCATTTATTTTTTAATATTTCACTCTCCCCGTCTGTTCGTCTCTCCTTCTACCTCAGCTTGCTCCCCTGTATGCATTCCATTTTCATTCTCACTCTAAATGGCATTTCTTTCCTAGAAATTAGATATCAGCCCAGCTGTCCCTTATTATTTCAACCCAGAAGTGAGGACTCCAGTTACGACCTAGATACAGCTCTCTCCGCTTTCTTATTCTCTCCTTCCCTTCTCCCTCTCTAAATCTGTCTCTTTATCCCCTTTATCTCTATTCTTACCTCTCCCCTCCTTCTCATCCCCAACTCAGAGGCCTCACCTCCTCTTCTGCCTCACCTATTGCTTGCATTAAATCAAATGGAACACATTAAAAGTGGCATGCGCAGCAGACAATGGCTTTTATGATTGCCTGCCGTGTTCGGACTGGTTGTGCTGCACAGCCCCATAAAATGGGGAAAGAAGGGGCCAAAGAGATAGAATGTAGCGTCAGAGAAAAACGAGAACAGAGATAGACGAAAAAACTGAATCGAATCAGATGAAATAGCAAAAAAAAAAAAAACATCTGCAAGAGCGACAGAGCCAGACAGAGGGGGCAAGACAAGACAGGTGAGAAATGATGGTAAAAAAAAAATGGAGGGAGGGTGACGAAAGAACTGGCAGAGAATGAGAAGAAGGGACAAATGAATGAATAGGAACAGTGAGATGGGTGGAAGGGAGAGAAATAGGTGTGAGTAGAGAGAAAGGCCAAAAGAAGAAAAGAGGAGGTGAAAAAGGGGTGAGAAAATGATATTGGTGAGAGGGCGATAGACAGAGAGAACAAGCAGGAGAGAGAGCTGCATAGTGACTGAGATTACCCCGCAAAGCCGTGACACTATTCAAATAAGAACAAGCTGCCAGGACAACTACGAGGATTTAGAGCAATAAGAAATAGAGCAATCGAGGGAGAGAGAGAGGGATGATGAGGGCACATCTCTCGCTCTCCCTCCTTGCCTCTCTCCCTCCCTCTCCATTAGTACAGTGAGCATATTGGGCTTATTAAATTCTAATTGTCTGTAATGGCCGCCCAGGCTCTCTGAGGCACTATGTGACAGGGTGAGAGTTAGCGGAGGTATTTGTTTTGCTAATTGGAAACCGTTCAGCTCCCTTAAGTGTTCTGCTGTTCACTGCTGTTTGGAGAGCGACTGATAAAAACCGGCGGAACGATGGAGAGATGGATAGATAGCGCAGGTACCGTGGAGGGGAGGGAGACGGGGTGGAGCAGTGAGCGGGAGGGCAGAGTGTAAGAAGAGCACCTTGGGGGTATTTACCGGTGAAAAGGAATATGAAAAATCAATGAGGACATAATGAGCTTCATTTAGAAAGTTGTCAGACACTGGCGGAGGGCTGTTTAGCATGCTGGATCCACTGTGTGAAACAAAAGCTGTTTACAAACACACCTCATACTGAGGTTTCAAAAAAAACATTAGCAAAGACTGACAGGGGTGGCACCAGGTAGCTTGGAGTTGCTATAGCAACACCAAGATGTGGCCTAGCAACTGCAAAGCTAAAACCTAACAAACTAAAAAATATATATTAAAATATATATGTATATATATATATATATATATAAATATATAATTTTAAAAATTGTTTTGATACTTTTAATGATAGATTTTATGTTTGTACTTACTAAGAATCACTAAAAATAGAGATATTTTCTAAAACTAATTCAGGGGTCATAAACTTGGCTAACATAGCATGCTAATGCAGAACAATAGCTATAGTGTCTAAAAGGAGAAGTTTCTTGTTTCGAAGCATAAACGACCACAAACTCCAGCGAAGACGGACAAGTCTGCTGCCCCTAGTGATGTGGTGGACAACATAAAGAAGTAGAACAACAGGAAGAATAAGAATAAGTTCACCCTAGTGACGACTGGGCCTCTGTCCTGAGCTGCAGTGCACCTAGCGCTGCCCCCCACAGCACTAGTGTAACTAACATCAGCCAGTCAGCTAATGAAGGACTAAGGTGCCCTATGCTATGAAAATACCCGGCGAAGAAATGTGGACTTCAAATGAGATTATTCAGTTGCCAGTGGTATGGACAATATACACGGCTTGAGTATTCTATAACCAAGGACTCTGGGTTTTGTTTCGTGTACCAACAGTTTTCACATGAGGGCCGCGGGTTTCATAAAGAAACAGCATTTACCTATGACAGGTTCAACACCTGGGTTAGAGCTACACAGTTGTTACTGGTCTCAAGCCTAGGGGTACCTGGGCTATTTTTGCTTCACAGTTCTGGGTGGCTGCGGAGCAATAAAGAACAGACACGCGTTTATCAGTGTTTGTCCAACTCAAGCGTCATTATCTTCTGCCCAAACTGATACTATCTTCTGTAGGTTCAGTTATTGCCACAATTTCAATCATATTTCAGTCACATGATGTACATCTCAGTTAACATTCAACTGGCTTTCACTCCTAACAGTATGGATTACTGTTATTCTGAGTGAAAATAAGTTGTTTCAACTACCAGCAACTTGGCCCTGATAATACCTTATATAAGTGTATAGCTGCACTGTCAAATGCATGAAAATGATATAACATGGCAGTGAAATTGCATACTGCAGCTGCAATGTCAAATACATGAAAATGATTAAACAAACCCATTAAATAACAATAAAAACATCTGTACAGATATTTCCCTTCTCTCTAGCACCAGGTCAGTCTGTTTATATGAACCAACATCACCTAGTGGCCGCCATTATCAAAATTACAGTGCTACAAACTACCACAAATTCACCGCAAGTTCACTTGTAGCCTGTGGAATCAAAACTAAATACTTTCCCCTCACACAAGGTACTCTTCTGTACCTTGTTATTTACAGAATGTGGGTGAAACAAATAACTACTCTCCAACACTTTTGCGTCACTTTGACCTAGGCAGTGAACAATAGATGCTAGCTTGAAAGATATACTTGACACAAAACTACATCCAAACTCGGTCTTTAAGTACTTATATAGCCCACAAATCTAGCCGAATGCTTATCTAACATCTAGGTAGTATGTCAAGCCACTTTAAGTTGTTTCACATCACATTTTACATACCTGCGGAGCGATAAGGAACAGACACGAGTTTTTTAGTGTGTGACCAACTCAAGCGCCATTTTATTCTGCCCCTTTGAGTTGAATGTTTCTTACTGGACCTGGTATTGCTGTGACACATGTCACAAGATGTAACAACAATGTTTAAACCACGTATTTTCTGAAAGACTAATTTATAAAGTAGCTTGCTATTTACATGTTTTTTTTTTAAATAAGGGTGGGTGTCAGTTTTTATTTACTTCTAATAGAGGCTATTTTTCCACCCTCTACACAGTCATTACATACACATAATATGAGTGCTGGACATAAATTCGCCATGGATGCATGGTCTGAATTCAAGTTCAGGAAAGAAAGTGGCTCAAAAATTGGAAATGTACTAAGCAAGGGACTAAGCAAGGGACTGTTGCACAATGAGGGGGCAGTGAAGGTGTAACGTCATCAAACTGTTACATGTATTTGGCAAGTTTGACAAAACTGTGGCAAAAAAAGTATCTGACAAGCCGAGAAATGCAAAGTAGACTCACCACGACATACAGAATGAACCTATTGACCTAAGGGCAAATATGGTCAGGGACCAAATCAGTGGAGAAGTAAAGGAAGCTGAAATTTTATGCACTGATGGTGGATGAGAGCAAAGATGTGAGTAAAAAGGAGCAGGTGTCTGTGGTAGTGCGGTACTTGCATAACGATGACATACAGGAGGAGTTCCTCCACTTCACCCCAGCTGATGGCTTAGATGCCGCTTCGCTTTTGACAATAATCAAACTGATGCTTAGTAAATGCAATGCTCATTACAACATGTGCATTGGCCAGTGCTATGACAGTGCCGCTGTCATGTCAGAGTGTAATAATGGTGTGCAAGAGAGATTTTGGAGGGAGGTCCTACAAGCTGTTTATGTACATTGCCATGCCCACTGGCTTAATTTAGTTTTAGTTGACTGCAGTGGTAATGTAGAACCAGTGGGAGACTTATTTAAAACTGTGCAGATGCTGCATAACATTTTTCTTAAAAAGCAAAAGGGAATCGAGCCAACAGAAAGCCAGTTGAACTGAAAAAGTTGTCAGAAACTAGATGGGCTTGTCAGTATTCAGCACTGTGGGCAATCCAGGCAACACTTGAGGAACTAATCAAGCAATCAAACACTCGGAGGAAGACAGAGGCTAGGGCAGTAAAGGGACTGATAGACAGTCAGCTCACTGTGCAACTCACTTTATTTGAGGATCTGTTTCGCAGCACCAAATTCTTGTCTGACCTTTTACAGTCCCCAGATTTGCAGTTAGCATCTGCTACAGATCTTGTTGAGTCTGTGATCACATCCCTCTCCAAAAAGCGAACCGAAAAGTCATGGAATAACATTTGTGACAAAGCAAAGGCCCTATCCACCAAGACTGGCATCCATGTCCAGCTGAGACGACAAGCTCAGCATCCACGCCACCTAGAGGGATTTGTAGTTGTCGCACAGACAGAAGAACGCCCACCACTCAACTCCACCGATAACGTGAAAGCACCGCGCTGTACTACCCTGTCATTGATAAACTTGAAATGAACTGAAAAGGTGGTTTTCACCAGAATCTTGTGGTGTTCTACAGGGCACATCTGCCTTAAACCCAAAACACAAGTCATTTCTTGAGATGGAATATCTATCACCCATGGCCCAGCATTATGGGGCAACAACTGACAACCTGCCTGCAGAATTGCACCAAGGCGGCTACTTGATCGAAAAAAGCAGCAGGGGCAAATTGTGAACACCACACAAAACTTTCTCTCCCTTCTCCAGCCATACTGCGACCTGTGAACCGAGCTTTTCTTGTTTAAGGTGTGTCAAAAATCACATGTGGAGCAACAGTGGGGACTCCAGGAATAGCAATTTGGCTTTTCTTTTCATCAACTCAGAATGAGCAAAGGCCCTTGATGAGCAGGGCATCATAGATGCTTTTGCTATGAACCACAACAGGCATTGTTCTGCTCTGACAGCCTGACAGACGTCCACTGGTGAGTAGGCTAATGTGAATTCATATGATTTGGTTGAATGGTTTAAATTTCTGTATATGTGTAGGCTATAGTAACATTATATCTGTTGTGTTGATATATGCAAATGCTGCTTGTGGCTAGGCCCACTCATACCCGTGCGTTGTAGCCTAGGCCACGTTTGTTTATTTATTTTGAAAATTGACAAGCAACTCTGTGCAATCATATAGCAACTACTAAGCTACTGCAGTGAAAAATTCTTGGCATCGCCCATGAAGGCTGAGATTGTATTCCAGCAGCATTTGCAGGAATTCTATAACAACAGGTTTGTGCACTCTAAAAATATGTATAATTTATTATTTATTCATGAATTGTATTACATGGCTGCACGTATATCCCGCGCGAGCCTTTGTATTGGTTTTACAATACAATACAAAAATATCAAGGTGAATATCAAGGTTTGTTTATTTGCCTTTGTGCTCAGCAATTCCTTGACCCCCTCCCCGTTCCCCCCGGCCCTCACCCACCGCACCATATCTCGCACGTCCTTGCAGCGTCCTTACACGCAGCATGTCTCAGAAAGCTATTTAGAGTTCTTTACTTGTTCTCAATACCTCCGCTCCACTCTTGTTCCTTTCCTTCCTCCCTACGGCAACATAAGCAGCGGAAAGACCAGAAGGTGCAAAGAGGTGCAAAAAGCTTCTACCATGTTTCCATATGGCCTTGCTTCCACTGAGCTCTGCACACATACAACAACACATGCTGTAAACTGACATGCAGGTAAACATGCTCGCATTGTATTTCTGGTCAGGCAACCTTCCTCAACCCACAGCTGCTAAAGAAACCTTTGTGTTCTCAAAGGTACAAATATAATAAATGCAGCTTCCCCACTTTTAAAGCCTTTCTCCATCCATTGATTTGCGTCCTTTGTATCTATCTTGCCAGGTTTCATTTTTTTTATTTGAAGGGTAATTTGGCTTCACCAGTATGTGCATGTGTAAGCATGTTTTTTTCTTTTTTTGTTGTTTGTTTTTTTCATTTGTTTGTTCTTGGCAGCCAATGAGTCAATCATGGCAGTCAATTGAAATGTTTTCTCCCTGTGGATTTGTGACAAATATCCCCTTTCCTGGCTTATGTGGGTGTCCCATTAGAAATAAACAGAAGTGCTTTTGGCTGCCTTGTCTCCTTTCCCCCAGTGCCTTTTTAAGTGCTACCGTGTTATTTTTACATCACTGTGTGTCAAGGCTTAGACGGATAGGTACTGTATGACTGGCTGTTTGGAGACATGGAGGGAGGTCCCACAGCGATTTGTCTCACCAATTGTTGCTGAAGTGTGTATGGGGACAGCGGGTGTGAAGATCAAAGTGTGTGTGGGGGCGTGTATGTATTTCACTTCCAGACTTGTATGTGCCATGCTCATGCTTTTTGCATGTGCCAGTAAGTGGACAGGTGCGTGTGTGTGTCTGAGCACAAGCCTGTACAGTATGTTCAGGAAATGATTTTACCTACATACTAAGTATGATCCAAGAGAAACAGCAGATGTAGAACAATACTGAACAAGTCTGAGGCAAAAAAATTAAAACTTGTTTAGAATGCACAGGGAATATATATTTAGGAGAAGCAGTGGAGAATATATTTGTTTGTATCAAAGAGACTGGAATACCGTGGCAACATATGGCAAAATGCACAATGAAAAAATCAATGGAAGTCTCAAGAGATAGTCAAGTATATTTGCTAAAGAGAGTAGCATATGTCGATTGGTTAATAGAAGAATAGAGCAAAATAAAGCAAACAAACACATGCATGATGAAGTCAACTTGAACACGTGTGTGAACACACATATGCACAAAATATCATTTGCACACACAGCCTCCTTACAGTTCTTACAAAACCTCCAGAATTATTCCAAGTAGGACTGCAACTAATCATTATTTGCTTAGTCTATAAAATCATTACAATGTTAATAAAGATATTTTCCGATATTGATATAGGACTGCAATGATTGTTTTCACTGTCAAATATCTTCTTGATTAATCAATTATTTATTCGGTCTATAAAATGTCAGAAAAGGAACATTTTCCCTTAAAAAATGACTCAAAACAATTAATTGATTATCAAAATAGTTTTCTGTCGTATAACTAATCGACAAATTGTTGCAACTCTGTATGGATAGAGAACAGTACTGTATATCACAATATAGCAAGTATATACAATGTCACATATGATATATTCAAACTCAGGAGCCTGAAAGTTTATTTGTAACCTTGGGAACATTGGCTTGACAAAAAAACTAACAAAGGTCTACTTTGCTTTTTCAGAGCAATGAAAGCAATGAACTGTGCTGCACTGTAATGTATTGCAAGAGACTAGCTTACTCAGAATCATTAATTTGGACAACAGAGATGTGTCTAAAAAAGATTAAGATCATATTAACGTGATATGATTCAGCTGAACACTGATACAAAATGATTCTAAATTATTGCCGAGCCCTACAAAAAAATAGTACAAAATACCCATCACAATTTCCCAGAGACCATAATAAACCCTTCAAACTGGTCTTGCTGTTGTCTAACCAACAGTCCAAAATGCAAATATTTTTTACTTACAATGATATAAAGCAGTGGAAAGCAGCAAATCCTCATATTTGTGAAGTTGGAACCAGTGCAGGTTTGACATGTTTGCTTCATAAACAAATTAAACGATAAATTGATAGTCAAAATTGTTGTCAATTAATTTTATGCTGATGTACTAATTGCTTAATTGTTTCAGGAGTAATTCAAAGACTGAAAACACAGTTTTACCGCCCATGACCTCATATATGTGCACAATGCTTCTCCCTTGTTCTTCTGCTCCTGTGCATCTGTCCCCTGTCAACAGCAGAGACAAAATACTTTTCACCACTACACACTGACTTGGTAATCCCTAATTAGACACAATAATACTATTTATTGAGCAGCTGTCCCCACAGACACCTGACACACACATAAACACACAGACACATACACACATCCAGGTACACACAATAGTGCACACACACACACACACACATACTGTACACACATATGCGCACATATGGCCTTAGCCTGCATGGTCTGCTAGAGCGTGTTAGCTCCCTCACCAGATGCTTGCTGGATAATCTAGGTGCCATAATGTGATGTTCTGCCAGCTAGCGTGTGTGTGTGTGCGTGCGTGTGTGTACTCTTGCCTGCAAAGATGTGGGCTAAAAACTTTTGCACTTGGCTTGACTACAATCTTTTGGGTGAAGTTATCCTTCTTGTCCAGCATCTTTTCACTTCTTCTCCCCCTCTGTCATCCTCAAACTCACCTTACCTTTTTTAGCCGCTCTTCATTCTCTCTCCACCCATCTCTCATTCACACTGTTCTCCCATCCTTTCTCTATCTGGAAGTCACCCCAACACCTGTGCCTTCCCTCCTCCCCAGCCTCCTCTCCATGCCTCCTAGCAGCACATGTGCTGCCTAATGCTCTGTCCAGAAAATCCTCAATGATTATTGTCCCTAATTTGTTATGTCAAACCAAATGTCTATTTAGATTGCTTTCAATTGTGCTGATGGCACATACTTGATTTAGAGCAGAATAAGCGTAGCACAAAAACAAGAAAAAAAAAACAAAAAACGCAGAGTGTTTATCGTAGAATGAAGCTATTGTCTAAATTGAAACAAGCCAACACACCCAGCTTGTTAAATTTGTTAAAGTGTTAAAATTCTGCTTTAAGTGATTTCCATTATGGCTACTACATATGCATCACACACACACTCAAACACACCCGCACCTCTGCATAATTTCTGTAACAAGTAGCCACTTATTTACAGCAAATCTGCATTTGCCACTTAATTTGCTCGCTCTGGCAGTCCACCGCAGTGACACAGTCGTGGTGCACATCCATCTAAGAAATCCTCAAGCTACCCTCTCCAGTTTTTTTTTTCTCCTCTCCCTCTATTGAATTGTGGCTCTCTCTTTCTCATTATGGCAACCCCCCAATTGCTCTCTATGTTCTTCAAGTGACTGAGTGAGTAATCACACAGTCACTAATTCATTCCTAAACGGGATCAGATGTCATTCATATAGTCTTAGACCTTGAACTGTGCCAAATTGCTCTTCAGAGAGAGGGTTGCTAAAGATGCTAATGTGTGTAGCCAGAGAATAGCAGAAAAAGCATTTGAGGGTGTGTGGGTGTCCTTATGTTATCAGCATATGTTAAAAAACTGGGGTCCTGAACCTGCTCGGCTAAATATAATGATATGTACTAATGAACCAGACTTGGCCACAAAGAAAGTTTCTGTGTGTGCAAATCACAAACACTTAAAAACACTAAAAAGACAAAAAGCAGAGTGTTTATGTGCCACTTGGTAACGTTTTCATGCAAGGCCTTTCATAACATGAACTACGGCTTTCAAAAACACACAATTAGGGCTGCATTTAACAATAATTTTCACTACCCATTATTTTTCTGATTATTTTCACTATTAATCGATTGTTTGTTCTATAAAATGTACAGAAAAACTTCCCAGAGCCCAAGGCGACACCTACAAATGTCTTATTTTGCCCAGCAATCCAAAACCCAAAGAGATTCAGTTCATTATCATATAGGATAAAGAAAAGCAGCAAATTTTTGGGTATTTTTGCTTGAAAAATAAATAAAAACAATAATATTTTGTCGAACTTAAGTAATGCATCCACACAAATGGAATGTGTGTCATACAGTGGTGATTCAAACACTTTCAGCATGCCTACTCTACATATTTTATGCTATTCTATTTGTAGATGACTCTGTATATCCATACAGTATGCCCACACAGCTGAGTTGAATGACAAGTCAATTTCATTTCACTTCATTTCAGTTCAGAGGAATAAATTCACTTCAACAAGTCAAGTCAAGAAGTCAAGATCTTTACTTTCTGGTTACACAGTAATGAAATTCCAGCTCTTTAATAGACTGCTTTAAAGGACAGGTATCAGTAATGAGACTAGTCTACAGATATCCTTTAAACCCCATGAGCTGCAATACACAGATATATAATGCTTAGCATGAATATTAGTTATTATGTAAACATTCAGAACAAATCACAATGCTTGATATTCTGATGCCGAAAATGTATTATATTTAAGGAATAATTTTGTTTGGAATGTGGCAACATTGCTGTAAAGAAGTCAGACAAGGGAGGAAACACAAGCGGTCAGATGATCATGAAGGCTAAAACAAGGCTCTATTTAGGCACAGCGGTTGAGCGAAATGCAAATGACAGCATGCTAACATGTTAACAATAACGTTTCATTTCAGTTGCTAGGATCCCCATTAGCTTCATCAGAATAGAGACTATTCTTCCCAGGGCCCAATCACCCACCACAATAACATGGAATTACATTCCAACAAATCACCAACTCAAAACATACAAAACCAGATTAACTGAAAGAAAAAACAATAAATAAACAAATAACACCACACAAATGCCTCCAAAAATAAGATACTTTACATAATATAAGACTGTGTATTACCTATATAAATAAACCCAACATTCAGATATGTGGTTATAAAAGTATTGGACAATTGTATTTTTTTGACCTGATGATATGATGGCGCTATCCATGAATATTTGTACCAAATTTCTAGAGGAAAGCGCTAGACGAAAAGTCAGGGGATCACAAAAATCAGCAGGTTTCATCCTATGGGGACCATGACTGTATGTACAAAATTTCACAGCCTTCCATCCAGATATTTCAGTCTGTACCAAAGCGATGGACCAGCATTGGCAGCCCTTCTTATCCCTTGAGCCATGCCTCTAGCATGGTAAAAAATTGGGAAAAGAAAACAAAGCTTAAAATAATTACACAGTTCACACTAGATTAGACATTTCAGATCACTTCTGGTTTTACTTTCAAATGAAGGTGTTTAGATAACCTGGCTTTTGGCTTGTTTGCAAGCTGTGTGATCTGTTTTAGACTGTGATAGATTGTTGAAATAAGTTAAGGAAGTCTCTGGAATGTAATTGGTTGCTCTGGTTCTGACACGCAGACCTTCCTGAGCTGCCTTCAGCCAACTAGCTAGTTGGCTTTTCAGGTGATGTAACAGAGAGAGTTGAGGAAGAAGACACAGCACTGCCTCCATTGACTGAGTCCACCAGACTCATCAGCTCACACCGAGGTTAACCCGGCCGCTTGCTCCCTGGTGGTATAGTGCTTTCTCCCAGTCAGATGCGGGTTCACCTGCCAATTTATGTGCAATTTATGAACCACCTTCACAGCCAAATCTGTATTTCCCTGCACAGTCAAGAATGGAAAATCAAGGTGCTTCTCATCAAGGTGGCATGGATATCTTTTCTTGATAGAAGAGTGTGAGTGTGAGGACACAGTTTTCTGTAAAATGTGCAGACTCGGTTATTCATGAGCTGACCGGTACTGAAGCAACAATGGCTGTAATGCAATAAGGGATATGTTACACGTGTGATTTCTGTCTAAGTGAACACCTTCTCTGCTGTCTGGGTTTATGTTTAATTGCCACCTTGTGCAATAAAATAGTTAATTAACAGTGCTGTGTGCTGTAGAGCCAGTGCGCAACCAGTCTTGTCGGTGCATATACTGTATTTTAGGCTGGACAGGCTATAAAAGACCACTTTTTGTCTATACTGTTGTGTACAGCCTTCATGGACTGATGTTCCATTGGTTGAGCATGTTGGATCAGCAGTGTTTTGCTGTTATTGCCTTTGTGATGCAGAATGTTGCAACGTAAACTGGTGGCTGTTTTTCAGTTTGTCTTTGTTCTTTTTTCTTCTTCTAACTTTTCATAAATCAGTTTTTCTGGGAAAAGAAGGCCCACCCACTTTTGTATTGGCCCACCCAACATAAAATTTCTGTCTACGCCACTGGTACTTTATCATACCTGATAAAGATAAAACTAAAACCTGAGTTGTAATAAACCGAAATAATCCTTTTTTTACCCGGGAAAATAACTCAGTCAGTCCATAATTGGGTCCCATGATATTCCCTATAAGCACAACTTGATTAAATCTATAGGTTTGATGTAATGCCTGTTGTCATTTGAAATCTCACTTGATTTAAATTCTGCATGTACGAACATCTTTTTATTTATTTAAGCCAGAAAAAAGGGCATTATTTCCATTTGTTTATACCCTTTCAGACTGTTTGAAGTGTTTCACAATTACAGGCCAGACAGAGCAGACAAATGATGTTTGACGGGGAGGCAGGCCATGGAAGACAGAAAGGAATTGTACTTGCTGCAGTTAAAATGGAAAATATCAAGCGGTATTCAACCGATGACTGTAATTTAGCCAAACCTTTTCTGGGGTACTTGACAAGGAATATTAAACAGTGCGACTACTTTTCCGGAAAGCAAAACAATGACAACATCCTTTTGGCTGCGCTACTTCTGAAGAAACAGCTTCATTTCAGTCAGTACAGAAAAAAAAGATTTCAGTGATTGAGAACTGGGGGTATCTCAGCTTTGATGCTTTTAACTTAAGAGAGACGTCAAAGAGACAATACGTGCAAGTCTTGAGAGAGGTGGACACAGCTCTGAGTTAATATTGAGAAAGGAGAAAAATATGGAATCCCCACAGCTGGAGTTAGTGTTACATGCAGCTCTTTCAGCCCATAAGCACCACTGATGTGCTGTGAATCAGACACCCTCGACCCGCTCAAGAAAATTTACTCAGAGAAAGCACATATCTTCACTCACATCTTCTCAGAGACAGAAAAGAAAAGTTACTTTGTCAGCCAACTTCGCCTGCATACAAAAGGGGTAAGATTTTTTTTTTTAAAAAAGGCAGAGCAGCTCACACACACACACACACACACACACTCACACATATACGTATATAACATACAGACAGGCAGCCTGACAGACAAGGTTGGAGAGAATAGATGTGGGCAGGTTCAGTGATTCCGATGTCAGAGGCAGTCTGAACGCTCTCTGTGTCTATCCTCTCTCCACTAGACCTTACATGGCAGTTCTTCTCTCCGGGGTGTTCTGAGAAGACAGGAGGGGCGGCGGAAAGAGAGGGGGGAGCACGATGGCAGGTACTAGGGGATTGTTCCAATGCCCTTGACATGAGGGAAACGCCAGCATAAGAGAGAACAGGAGCCAACCAAGAAGGGGGGATCAGAGGAAAAAAAAAGCTTGAGGAGAAGGGTGTGTGTGCATGTGTATTTGAATATAAGTGTGTGCTTTCATGTATGGGTTTGTTCATGTTTTACGTGTGTATGTTCGTAGCCTGGCATAACATCAAGAATGAGCTCTGTGTATTTTAAGTGACTAAAGTTTCTGACAGTGTGTGTGAGTCTAGTATATATTTTTATGAAAGAAGTTCATGTATGTATGTGAGCAAGACTAGCGCCATCAGTGTTTGTGTGTGTGTGTGCTTACTGTCCAAACCCAGTATGAGTCCCAGACCAGGGCTTTTCTTTGGACTAGCAGATGTTTTGCTCTCACCTTGCCATACCTCATAAAGCGTGATGGCTCAGGACCCTGGGGCCAGTCTGGCACACACACACATACAAACACAAATGCGCGCACACACACACACACACACACAAATATGCATGCCCCCCAGTGCCCCACCCCACTGCCACCACCACCACAAAAACATGCATATGCACAGATGCACACAAACACACACAGAAACAGGCAAAGGAGGTCTTCCGGCCTGTCTTTACACACTGACATACAGAGAGAGAGACAGTGTCAAGGGCAGGACAATGTGAAAGTTTGAATGCCACAAAATTTATAGCCACAGGAAAGGCAGGCAGGCAACCAACACACAGCGCTCACTCACACAGAGAAGAAGGAAAAGTGGAGAAGGAGAGCTCGGGTGCTCTTGAAGTAGCAACCAGAATAGCACAATGGTGAATGGTAAAATTATAATACTATTATAACAATGACCCATGCCAGTCATTCAATACTGAATTCGGAAATCATTTGCCAAGAACCATATATATTCATAAAAATCCATCTAATTTAGTTTAGCTGGGGTCGTATTTTTAAGGTCTAATAACATATTTTCAGGATAGTAGATAACAGACATGATGTAATGAAAACTATAAATCATACATTTTGTATTTGTTTTTCAGCACATTGTCACCTTTTTTTTTTCTTCTTTTCAGCCAGCACAAGTGAAATGCAGCTACCTGAATTTAAACAATGCAGCAGAAAGCTTTGGATGAATTAATATACAAAAAAAAAGGACTGATCACTAGTTCAAAATACACAAAAAAAAAACACAAACTGAAAAAATATTACATGCATGTTATATACGTGTTTGTAGCTTTATATCTGAACATTTTAGAAATATATGCATAAAAAGTTTCATGTCACTTTTACTTCCTCAACAAATTTAATTTTATTTTTCACTTTCACCCCTTACCCCTTGACAGAAAGAAAGAAACAGAGAGAGGGCAGGAAGATATTAAAGTATGGATAAAGGTGAATAAAGTACCAGAGAGGACAGAGACAATAGAAACAGAAGAGACAGACTAGAGAGAAATGCACTTTAACAAACACACACACACACACACACACACACAAACACACACACGCACACAGATTGACTTGACACACATGCAAAGCACCAGGTTTGACAAAGAGACCAGGGGGCAGCCGACACTACAAACACTGCTGAGATTCTCATTAAAAACCCGGAGAGAAAATCCTTTTTAATCGTGGGAGCATTACTCAGTGGTAATCCACTGTGGATTATACTGAGCTGTAATACCGGAGGCAACCACAAGGTGGCAGAAAGCCTGGCAATACCCCTGCACACACCACCACAGAGGTTACACAAACAGTTGATTTATCTTTGTAACTCTCAAGTTCCAGGGTCAAATCTGACTGCAGACTGCTGACTGCAGATTTCTTCACTTTGTCAATCAATGCCACTGTTGGGGTATCTCTGAGAAGCATAAATGACACATATATCCACATGTGTTATTTAAATGAAGGAAATAGTCTGAATGTTTTATTTTGTGAGAACAACATATTAACCCCCTTTGTTTTGTTAACATTGGCTCTATTTCCTCATTGTTTAAGGTACCTCAAACTGCAGTCCATGTAAAAAAATAATATAATTGCAAAATTATACTTTTTTCATTTATTTTTTTCTTCTTTTGTTCTGGCCTTATATGTAGCAAAGTATTGCTAGTGGTTAGTGGTAACTTTTACCTTTGCCACAAACTTGCACATTTAATGAAGGTTATAAAATGTGGAAATTACCATAAAGCATTGTTATTACACCAACTAAAGACATATTTCATGTTTTTCATGTTATATGGCCTGCACATGAACAAATATATACCATGTTTGCCCAAAAAGGTTTCACAGACAGAGAAATGAACATGATGTTATCCTACTTATGTTTGGGGTCAGTTAAGGCCTCAAAGACCCAAGACTTCTTATCTTCTTCTGATCAAACTGTTACATGTATAAAACTCCAATAACACAGATCCAAATAGACTTGTTTTAGGATTTGGGAGGGCTAGTGCATATATAAAGAGTTAGAAAATCTACTGTATTTAAACATGTTTTACAGGTGGACATCCAAACTTAAGTAATGCACCATTTTCTGCAGAGGACTTCTGGAACATGTCATGAATTCAAAATCATGTTTATAACCAATTCTTACAAATTTTGGAAAAGTCATGAAGAATCAAGGTGATGAAATAATGTAAAGTATGTTTTCTGAGCTATTACTAAAGAGGGCCTGGCGTCCACACCACACAGTGGGGTTGGCTTTATTTTTTTCTCTATATTTGAAAATGCATGTTTTTTTTGTTTTGTTTTGTTTTGTTTTTGTTTTTTGCTTCCTGATTAGGAGACCAGAGGCTTGTACTATGAAGCAAGTTCAACATACCCAGGATATCTTTTCGTTAGCTGGCTTCACTGAGCCTAACATTGGCCGTCCAGATAACCAGCACTATGAAGTCAACCAGCTCAGTCAACTCTGGGTTTTCCTATCCAGTTACGAGCACGTTCATGTGAAAGAGGTGGGGTTGTTAGTTATGAGTGACATCATCAGAACCATGAATGAAGTACCTCATATGATTTGAGATGAAATGATGATACCAAGTACCTGCAGAAAACTTCTGTTTTAGGGACAGCAAAAAGTCTTATTCAATGAAGTGAAATGTAAACGACGGCCTGTAATCATACAACAGAATAAGAAAATGTAGAAACACTAGAAATAATTTTAAAATATTAAAAGTAGACTGAGGCTTAAAATACATGTAGGAATTATTATATATGACTTAAGTATTTTCTGCTATTTAGTTGGATGATGAAGAAACCATTCTGAATATGTCATAAAAAAAAAACTTAAAAGTAATGTCAGACTGTTTCTGCTACTGAAGCAAAGAGTGGAAAAGTAGTTAATGACTGATGAGGTCTATCTGACCCAGATGCTGCATTTATAATCATGGGAGCCAATTAACAGTATGTGGATTATTTTTCTAATAACAGACAATCTTTCGTTTTTATTTCCAGTTATCATCACACAGGTGTCTCATGTTATTGTGAGCTGCAGTGATGGAATCAGAGTGTAAAATCACACTGTCAGCCGTCACTCCGGGGATAAAATAAACTTTGCACAATTAATATGCAGCTAAAATCATCATTATGTGTTTAGTGTCATAAACGATCTCTCTGTTTGTTAGAAGCTCTGTTTTAAAACCAGAGTGGAAACAGAAAACAATAAAATGCTTCTACTGACCAATAAAAATATATATTGCTCTTTTTTACTTGTCACTTTATTGTAAACTCAGGACTTTTGTCCATGTCAGGTTCCTGTAGGAATGATGACTCCTTTTTTTCCAGTGATCTGATTGGTCAGTGGTCGGGGTGTTGACAGGTTAACTGTTCAGCATAAGTTACCATGGTGACTTATCCCCCGGTAAGAAGTGAACCACCGTCATAACCCTGAAAACCCAGAGTTAAACCTGAAGTTACCTCACTAACCCCAAATCCTGCTTCGTACTAACGGCCTCAGTTGTTTATTAACCACGCCCATGTGAGATGTGGGAATAGAGATCACCCTTCCTGCTCAGCTGCCAGCTATATGTACTCAATTACTGAAATGATCTCACTGTTGTGTTGCTTGGTGTCCTTCTCTAGACAGCCCAGAACAACAGACGGAAAATACCTGATCAACGTGAAGCAGAGAGGAGCAGAGGGCCGTCGCTGAGGGAGCTGGTCTGGATTAAGAGCACTGCACGTACAAAGGAAAGTAAACCCTGGTGGCAGAGAGTTTTTGCCTGGCCTGGCACTTACTTTTAATGGAGGGATGGACAATTATCTCTGAGGAACCAACATTGTAGAGGGAAGCCCAACTGTGTCAAGTCAGGAGGTGGTGAACCTGGCTGGAGCAGCCAACAGCTGGAGACAAAGGACACCAGGATTTGAACTCCCAGAAGCTGGGAGTGGAAGCGCTTCTCCCGTGACCTAAGGCCCGTCTAGGTGGGTGGAATTTTTTTTTTTTTTTCAGAAATACAGACCATGACTGGACAAAAATGTACCTTTGGCCTGTACCTTTGATTAACCCACCTCTCTGTGTCTAGAGCCAGTCCAATCCACCCTGCAGTGTCCCTGGGCCCATGAACGCAAGTCTGAACTTCAACCCTCATTCTATGACGATAATTGTGTCCCCAAAAGAAAATAAACTTGTTCAGACCTGCCTTCAGAGTTGGTGTGCTGGATTCTCACGATTCTCTCGTCAGACAGGACACACTCCGGGTTGTGCTGTTGTACTGAATATCAGCACAGCTGTGATTCTATCATAGGCACGAGACTGCAGGCCGAGTGCCCAAGATAGTCACAATCATGCTGATATTCAGTACAAAAGCACAACCTCGAGTGTGATATTGCTTTTATGCAACAGTTCTACAAGCGCCATTTATTATTTAACAGTAATAAGCAACAACAGATTATGATTTGTTTGTTTATCTAATCATTTATTTGGCTCCACCAACACAAATAGTTCTGCGACTGGACTGTTGCCAAGCAACACATACAACACATTTTCCTGCACACTAGTTTGCTACTTTGTGTAGGTCTACACGTTACCACAGGCCAGAAACTTTGTATCATGTACATTTATCTGTATGTTTCCATTTATCGTGCAAACCAGTGAAATAAGAGTCTGTTGACAGTCGCTTTGGTGTCGTGTGATTCCGCTGAGTTAACAGCTTGATCAGACAGAATGTTGCTCCATCGTTTCCTGCTCTCCATGGATGGTCTCCAGTAACTTTTAGTGAACTTTCAGACCTGCAAGAGAAAGTTTTTTGTTTTTTATGTTCCGCAACTCATTATAACTCACAATTCACGTCGTAGTCTCTGCATGTTTATATAAAGCATCTCACCTATGCCGACACTTTCTGTATGGCAGTGGCTCTCAGGCTGTGGTTGGTGTAAGACGTTTGTGTCCCTGCCTCTTTGCACATCCTGGGTAACATCTTTGACAGCTGGTTTACTCCCAGGGGAATGGTGGTATACCAGCAGCTGTCTGTCGGAGCTGTTACCCTCCTGGGCTACAGATAGAGGGCTTTTGCACCAGGTAGAATTTTGCTCAGGAATTTTTCAAGAGATGCTACCGGGCAGAGGGGATTTCCTTGCTCCTCAAACGTAGTGCCTCTCCGATTTTCTCTGTCTCTCTCCAGTGGGTCTTTATGATTTTTTGTTTCTTCGTTGAATCTCTCTGGTGAAATATTTTGCTCCATTCTTGTTACGTTTTAGGATGAATGAGTCAGGTTTGAGATCCCGATTCCCGTCTTTGCCCCTGTGTCCAAAGTGCAACTGAATATCAGACCAGACCTTGTTCAGTAAACCTTTTGGATTGTCTGGACTCAGTCTTGCAGAATATTTTAAGATGTGCTGGTGAAATTGGGGAGTGGTGTGTTGTTTTATCTTTCCCTGCCCATCTAATCTCTTTTACAACACCTTTGAAAACATAATTAGCTGATATGAATTCTGGGTCCTGCATTAAATTCCATGAATGGCTAACTGGAGGCTCGTTGATATAATAATTTAACCAGCCCGAAGACCAAGGTAGCTGCTGATGCTGTAGAGCTCCCCTTTAGTTGTCTGGATGGATCCATAAAACTGCCTCAAGACTGTATTCAGCTCGGTCTTCTTAACGGACTGAATCTCGATGTTTATATGTTTGAGACTTAGCCAAGTCTGAAAGCAGTTCAAAGCCCATGTTGTTTGCCTTACAGTGTTAGCTTCATTTTTGCTCTTCTCTAACCTAAGTCTATGTCGGCTGATGTCATATGAGCACACTTGGAGTTTTGCACTGAAGTATCCCCGCTTCTTTCCTTCCCTTCATCCTCTTCTGACGACCACTCATAATTTAACTCAAATGTTATTTGTGAAAATATGTTCTAAGCCAGATAACGACGGTGTTATTAGAACACCTGTAAAGCAGAGTGACACATGTATAGTTAAAAGTCCCAGTGCTGTTGTACTCTGTATCAGCCCTCATGGGATCCCTCTTGTCCAATCAAATTACTTGCTCGGAACTAACTGTTGTATAATAAGCTGTAGCTTCAGCCCACACCTTTTTCGGACTACAGAAATCATTATGTGTTACTGTGCGTTTTCAACTGCGTTATGAGGGACTTCTTGTTTTTGTTTGGGCTAGTTGTCTCTGTCATTAATTGTAGACTGAAATAAATGTCAACATTTCAAAGAAAGAACTGGTATTTTTGGTACAAAAATTCACTCTTTGTGCTTTCACAGACAGTGCTTCCTTGCTGAGCTGCAGTGGAGAGATAGTAACACAAAGAGGCAATTTCGTACTGAAAAAGTGTGTCCTGGCAGCCTAGGGGTTAAGGCGCCGGGTACCTTTGTTGCGTTTCATTACCCCTGTCTCTCATGTCAACTTTAAACTAAGAAAAATAACTTTCAAAGATGCCTACTACTTTTGACTAACTCAGACTGCTGAAGCCTTATATTAGCCTCTGCTGAACTTTAGAATACATTTTTTTCATTGAACAAGGCCTGAAAGTGCATTGATTTTTCCCCCTTTTACTTACATTGAACAATAGGAACAATTACAGTAGCCAATAACTTTTAAGACAGACTTGACAAAATGTGAATTCATCCTTTGAATGAGGCAGTAGAGAATTGTGTGTGTGATTTTAGTAGATGGACCATAATTGCTGCAACAACTGTTATTATATATATAGCGAACAAACAATAAAATAACATTTATGTTTGCAGACATGATTTTGTTTTTCTCTTCTTTTGGGTTGGTCATCAGCGCAAATTAGGTGAGTTTCTTGCAGATTGAAAGGAATGGTAAAGGCTCTCATCATGTGTCTGTATTTGTGTGTGCAGCCTGACATGGACTCGCCACCAACCGCCTTTCATCCGTATTTATGTTTTCTAAAAGAACATGCACAAACAGACATGCACAAACAGACATGCACAAACAGACATGCACAAACAGACATGCACAAACAGACATGCACAGCGATGATCTGTCTGTTTTTTTGTTTGTTTTTTTTTCTCCAGGAACTGAAGTGCTTTCATCTTCCTATGTGTCAATCAACTTTGGCTTATGCTTTTATATCTTTTTGGGTGGACATGCATACACACAAATACACGCAGAGAAAAGCTTTTATGTCTGCACGCCTAACCTAATATTCAAACCAAAAAACTTTCCAAATGTGTTCTTCCTCTGACTAGTATAAATAGAGCAACTTGAGAGGTGCTAGGTTTAATCTTTAGGCCCATCAGAGATGACAGTGCAGTGAAATAATCAAAAACTTCTACAGCCGCTCTCCTGGCAGATTCTATTGGTTATGAAGGAGGCCAAAGATAAAAGGATGCCTTTGAAAAGACATTCTATGCAGAGCCACATATGTCTCTCCCAATTTAGCCATAACTGGTTCACTACCCCCTGACGAGACCCTGCACACACACAAGCAGACACACACTGCTGGCATATGCATACATGTGCATACTGTATAGGAAAGACACACAAGGACATGGCCATGCATGAATGTACAGAAATATACAGACATACATGCACAGAAAGACATATATGTGCAAAGAAGCACATGTGTGCACATGTACACACACACACACTGCAGTCACACACACGCACACACACAGGCAAGGCACTTGTCATTACTCGCTCCGTCAAAGTAGATCATACAGGCATTAATTGAGAGTGCAATCATGCTCTGAGCCCACGGTTCAAAGGAGCTGATAATAAGCTGTGATAGGTCCAGCTGATGGAAAAATCCAGGCAGGCTGCTGGCATGTGCAGACACATGCTGGGTTTGTGTGTGTGTGTGTACTTGTCTGTGCTCTTGTATTTCTGTCGTGAAAAGGTCAAGGAAATTTTTAGTGAGCGTGCCGTCCTGTGTTGAGTTTGAGCATTAGAATTAGGCTCTGATTTAAGGTTTCATTTTTAGGACAGGATTTTATTCAATTTTCATTCCTCACAGTTTCAAATCCAGTGGTTGAAGCTTGATTCCGTTTCTCCTGACTTTTTTTTTTTTTTTTCAAGGTTCAGATTCTTTGTATTATGAGGAAACCTCATCTTTGTGCCTGGGTTTAGACTGCACCACAGAACCTTAAACCAATGCCACCCAAGCCACAGATTTGGCTTTGTAGCTGTTACCATAGCTCTCTATATGTATATGTGTATGTGTGTGTGTGTGTGTGTGTATCCCCTTGCATCTGTGTGTGCAAGCAGCCACTCTAGCCGCTAACTTGTCTTGTAGCCGGCTCTGTATTCCTGGCATTGCTGTGGTCGATAAGACAGTGGCATGCAATATTAATGCAGCCTTCTACTGTGGTTGGTAAGAGCCTCTGACAGCCTCCGCTACTGTTTCAGAGAGAACTGAGAACAAACAGGGAGACTGAAACACAGAGGTGAGGGGAGGGAGGACAAAGTGGGGGAGGAGGGAATAAACAGAGAGGGGAAAGTAAAATAGAGAGGGATGGAAGTCTAAAAGAAGGAAAAGATGATAAAGACAGGGGATAGAGGACAAGATAAAGACAAAGCCAGGCGGATGGAAAAGTAGAACAATAAAGGGGAAGGGAAAGTAGCTGAAACACTGGAGAAACAGAGGGCAGACACAGGTCAGAGAGGCAAAAAGCAGGAAAGAACAGCGGGTGGAAAAGAACGATAGGTAAAGTAAAAACGGAGACATGAAAGCAGGGTGAGGAAAATGAGGGATGGGGATGAAAGATTGATTTAAAGGATGAGTGGGTGATAGTGAAGGCGGAGAGTGGGATGAGAGAAAAGCTAACAGCAAGATGAGATGGGGGAGACAAAAAAAGAGTAGCTTAAATGGAGAGAAAGTGAGAATGTGCCGGGGAGAAGAGCTTAGAAAGGTGAGAGACTGTAAAAGCAGTTTAGGGCAAAAAAATGATGAGAAAAGCGATGCGATGTGGCGCGATCGCTCCGCTCAAGATAATGAGCGGTGTTGAGGACAACTGAGCAGGCAGATGGAGAACATAATTACACACTGTAAGTTCATCAATATCAATACAGTAATAAATACTGTTCAAACTGTCTGTGTTAGTGTGCGCGTGAAAGGGCAATGTCTGTTTTCCACTAACCTTATGTGTCACTCCCAAATTGGAGTGCACATACTATTACTCACCCAGGCATAGCCTCTTTAGCCGTTGCCTGGCAACTTTGAAGCAATTAAAAGCAAGGGACGTCTGTAACCTGACAGAATATATGAGTTTGGGGAAAATGCTCACAGTTTACATGACTCTTAATTGACAGCACAGAGAACCCTGACCCAAATTTGCAGAGATTTTACATTGCATTCTGCTTTTTTAATGTAGGATTCTCAGAAAGTTTTCAGAAGTCAGTTATTCTTAAATGGACTACATTTCTCAAGGGAATGTCTCAACTCCTTTGCTATATTACTGTATCTCTCTCTCTCTCTCTCTCTCTCTCTCTCTCTTTCTGGCTCCCTTCCCCTGCTCCCTCTCTCATGATGCATTCAGCAGAGGAACGCCAAGATGATTTAAGTGTCAGCGGGTGGTAATTTATTCATGTTCTCTTGGTATGTTAATGATTGTACACCAAGAGCGCAGAAAGAAAAGAGGCAACCTCAAGCTCAAGTTCAGCGACATTTCCAAGAAACGGCAGTTAAATTATGGCCTTTCAACATGTAAATTCCCCTGGCTGTGAAGTTCACTGATTTGTCAGCAGTGCTTTTGATGGAAGCTCGCGTGTTGCATTTCGGTCGGTGCCTGGCGGAACGGGGTGGCACTGTTATTTTGCAAATAGAAGAGGAGGGAAACCAACCATGAATCTGCATTTGAGTAATTCAGTTTCCGGTTAGGATTTTTCATCATTGTCTGCCAAAGTTGTTTTGAGGGAGGGAGAGTTATGTGTGGAAAAATGCGTAACTCAAACCCATTACGGCTTGCTTTTAGCATCAAGTAACACTGAGTGAAGTACACTGGTGCTGCACTTGATGATGCATTATCAACTCTCAAGTGGGTGAATTGTGGCTTTGGCTGTGTTCATAGCCGTTTTCAAAGTCAGTGTAGTTGTTAATTCGAGAGCGAAAAAAAAAAAAGGATAGAAATATGCTTAGTTTTAAACCCTCGAATTTCCCTTCTCAGACTGTAGAAGCTTTTCCAATATTTCACTATTATATGCTGTGGAAACCTGCTATTTGTAGAAATTGGTTCAATTTAGCTTTGTATTCAGAGAGAGAGAAAAATTGAATAGATTATTGACTATATTGGGATTCCCTGCACAACATGTCCCTTTTCATTTTTACATTGGTGAAACCTTCAGTCAGTGGCCCCAAAAAGTACCAAAAAACGAAAAACAAACAAACATGCAGTTCTTGATATAAAATAGTACAACCGCATGCTCTGATTAAATAGACATCAAAAGAAAAACTGGATCACCTACTTCATTGTAATGATTCCCTCACAACCTCTTCATTCAATGGCTTCTCATTTTCCAACTGCGCCACACACACACACACACCAATACACATGTTGTATACGGTCAACCTCTGTCTGTCGCTCTCATATCTTCCCCTTGAGTCCACAAGTGTTTGGTTTTCTGTTTTCCATCTGAGTCCTCATATTTCTAAAGGCCAATTCATATGTTCCACATCCATGTGATATAAATGTCATCATGCACCCATGTCCGCGAGGTCCGTGGACATCTACATGCAGCCCAAAATTTGTGACGGCATGGACTGTACGCATAGCAAGCATGTCAACCACGCATGTGCTAGAAAAGCAAACAGGCATGTCTACTGTATGTGTACTGTATTCCTATTCTCATTAAGCTGTCGCTTTTCTTTTTTCAACTTTTTCTTGTTGTTCAGCAACATGTAGGAACTCCTCAGCTGCATTCAGACTGAAAGCAGGTCTGTGTGGAACAATACATGAGGCTGTGTTGGTGTGGGCGTGTTGTTTAAAGTCCTGGTGAGACAATAAAATACAATCCAGCAAGTCCGGTTGGAGTAACAGATTATTGCATTTAGAGGCTGATCAGAAAAACACAGCACAGCACTTTGTAATACTCACAGAGTGGATTTTACAACTCTGGAAAGTTATCACGCTGCAGCCCTGTTTACTAGCAGGCACATGTGGAACGTGTCTGTGTCTGGGGACTTCTGAAAAAGGTATGAATGGACCACAGCTGTTCACGGACGCAGAATGCGGAAAGCATGAATTGGCCTTAATAGTGTATCTATCTACTCACATTGACACTTCAAACCAGCAGGGTCAATAACCATGTGGCACTGCTTTGTACAGCAATAACGCGTCCCTCTCCTTCTTCCTCTCTCATTCATTTCCTTTCAATTCAGCATCAATTCCTCTACACACACAGAGACAGTACCGCAGGATCCACAGATCAACTGGCCATTGTTGTGTCTGACTGATCCTTCCATCATATAGAGTGTTCCCTGGCAAGGAAACTTGGCAAGGAAATTTGCCATTTGGATGATGAGTGGGATTGCATGGGTGAATGAATGGAGTAGCCTAGGAGTAATAGATTATATATGAAGGTGGGACACTGACTTCTTATTCTACTGATTATTTTGCAAAATTTAAAAGAAATCTACATTGATGTTACATAGTTCTTTAGATTCAGGTCCTGGCTTTTCAGCTATTTATTTTCAGTCATGGCCCACTGAATGAGCACACTGACAAACTATTAAAAACCTTAGTGTCTGTTGTTTTTTATCTTCAGTCACAAGCAATTATGTTTATTTGCTGAGGCTTTAAAAGACTGTTCTGTTCTGTTCTGTTCAAGATGACTGTTCCTAAATGGCAGATTAGAAACGTGTCCAACTGGAGCGATATCATGTAAAAAATATAGTGTAAAAATTAGAATAAAAAAAAAAAGATTTACGTCATTTTAAATACAGATGGGTCATAAAAAAGAACACATGAGTAGAGAAAGATAATGTATGCAGATGCTTTCCCATATCAAACAAGGGTCACTGAATGATTTAATGAGTATGGAAATGATGTGAAATCGTGTGTTATGGCCTTCACATTCACCAGATCTCAACCCAGTTGAACACCTATTGTAGTCAACATGTTTGCATCACCTTCATTAAAACACCAAATGAAGGAATAGCTGTTGGAGGGATGCTGTACTGTCGGCTGTCCGATAGAGTTCCACAGATTTGATCTGAACCTGTTCTCGAATCTGTGGTGGAACAGCAACAGTTCTTTCCTTAGACATTTAATGGTAGTTTTTCATTTAATTTATCACTCATCTGTAGTTATCTTTGCCACGTCTTCGTGAATATTCATGAAAGGTTTTGCTGTTTGATCTGTGCCCTAATACCTTTATGTTGTTTTTGCTCTATTCTATTAAAGGCAAATAAAGCCTCATTTGAAATGAGGACAGTATGAAATGTATTGTACTTACTCTGCAAAACATTTGAGCAAAATCATCCTTTAAAAATAATTTATCTTACTGAACTAATATTAGCTGCTAAGCTGTTTGATGTAAGGTTTTCTGAAGGTCCAGTCATACCAGCTTTGAAAATGTCAATATTTTGCGGCAAAATCAAATAATTCCCATTGAATTTCTGCAATGAATCTAAGTGAATCTGTGTGAATACTAAGCAAATTTCAACTTTGGTGAACACTGGCATGTGATTTTATACTTTACTTTTTCAAGTATAAAATCCTCCAGAGACCCATGGTTTTAGACAGTTTTGAGAAAAGACTGGAGGCTGCAAAATATTTGATCTCTTGAATAAACTGTGTTAACTTATTGTCCCGTTAGCAACTGAGCTAAAGAGTTTGCTAGCTGACAGTTAACCTCTGTAGACTTGAGAGGTGGTTGAAAAATGCAATTTCCCTCTTCATGGGAAAAGTAGTTGTGTTAAAGTCAGTTAGAGTAGATTACTGTTACATCCATAGAACATTGTCAAAGCATGCCTGCTGTATGCAGTATGTTCAGAGTAATCCTTTTCCAAAATACGGCTAAATATGGGCTTTTGTCAAAACTTTGGAGGTTCAAGGAGGGTGACATGGAGGCAATGTGTTTAGCCACGTTTTGGGGAAATGATGACTGGGACATACTGAGCTTACAGATGGAGAGCATGAGCATGAAATCGACTATGCTTCAACAGTGGTTTTAAGAGTTTCTTTTATTTTGACACATTTTATTCTTTGAACTTGCCATTGTACCCAACATGAATTCAAGTTGACCACAGTTATTCGTGGTGGAAACTACAAACTTTTTATAACCACTTTTCAAGGTTCAGGGATGAACATTTGATTATGAAAATATGGAATTTGGGAGCATCACTGCTCCACTTCCAAATATTGCTAACAGACATGCCTCCAGTCTGGCACTGAGCAAAATACTTCCCCCCTCAACACTTCAGCACTCTTGGCAAGTTGCCATTCTGTCAAATCTAGCTAGTTAATGAATGAACATGTCAATCATGCATTAAAGGCTATGCCCAGGGAGTAGCAGAATTACATATGTGGATACCCTACTGCATTGTGACAGAATTGACAGACTGCTCACAATCGCCCTTCAGCTCTAAGAACAAAAGATTTTTTAATAAAACAGGGGAACAGCATGGAAGTTGTTGAGGACATTTTTGGGAGTTGACGACAAGGCCACCAACACAGTGAACACCTGCATGACTGCAGCATCAAGATGTTGCACAAAGCAAGAGGAGACAGGAGACATTTCCAACAAAATCTCCTGACAGCCAATCTAATGAAGTACCTGTAGCCAGCGTGTAAAGGTCACATGTTATCTGGAGTACCAACAAGTCCTCCAAATTAAATGACCACATAGGTCATTTGACCATGCACTCCAGAGCAACCCATAGGAGCATTTTCTATGTTTTATGTTTTATGATGTGACAACGCTGTGGTTAAGGTCTGGTTAGGTTTAGGCACAAAAACCACTTGGTTAGGGAAAGATCATTGTTTGGGTTAAACTGATCACTTGAAATGTGGTGTGTGTTAAATTTACTACTTTCTTTAAGTTAGGCAACCTTTGTCATCATGGCAACAGTAAACATCATGACAATTGTAGTTATGGTTTTTAAAAAACTGTCCTGAAATTTGTCATATAATATTCACATTTTCTGAACTGCACCTCTTCTCCGGGTCATAATTACTACGGCCACTGGATGATATCTGCCACTCAAATGTAACTGTAGGTTGTTTTTGGCAACTGACATTACGACCTATTGTGTTGTTTTGCTTGGGAGGACAGGCTCTGGAGCACACAGGAGAGGTGGGGGCTATGCAGTTTGGCTCTACAAACCATTATTAAATGATAATGGCCTTATCCATACAGACGCAATGAGCGCACTTCTTTTTTTTTTCTTTTTGGCAAAATTACTAATTTTGGCAGCCTCTGTGCAACTTTATTGTTATTTTTCTTTTAATATGAAATTCAAGCCATTAATAGCAGAACACATGTTGAGAAGAATTATCGTTGTATCATTGTAGGGTCAGGCTACTTCCAGGCTTATCCTTTTCCTTTTGAGGTTTTCTAGGAATGGCAATCAGCCTTTCAGTTGGTTGGTCCACCACTTTGGTCCAGAATGAAATAGCTCAACAACTATTGGTGGATTTCCATGAAATTTGGTACAAATATTCATGGTACTCAGAGGATGAATCCTAATTACTCTGGTAATTCCCTGATTTGTCCTCTAGCACCACCATGAGGTTGACGTTTTTGGTTTTGAGTGAAATACCTTTACAACTATGGATCACTATGACACTAATTAGTGCTAATTAGCACTACACTAAGATAGTGAACATGGTAAAGATTATACCTTCTTAACAGCATGTTAGCATTGTCATTATGAGCATGCTAACAGGCTGACATTAGCATGTACTGTAGCTCAAAGCACCATTGTGCCTGTGCACAGCCTCACAGAGCCAGTAGCATGGCTGTAAAACCTTAGTCTTTCACAATCCACATTTATACCCTTTTTACTGTGTTGCATGTTGTTAACTTCACATATTAATGGCAATGGTAGCTATGTTACCATGTTGTGTGAGTAAATGACTATGATCAGGGCCATAATCTGCCTGTTTTAGTGTGAAGGTGGACACACTTTTTGTTCATCGCTTCAAGTACAAAGCCTCAAACTCCATAGGGTTGAAGTTGGCACACTGGGGTACACAAATAAAAGTGAGTGAAGCCCAAATACTCAGTGGAAGTAAAGGTGTAAATCAGACCCTGTGGTACTGACAATTTACATTGAGCAATCAATATGCAACATATTATGATTTTTACATTTCCCTCCTAAATATATGTTTGAGTATGTGTGTGTGTGTTTATATCTGCCAGTTTATTTGCCTATGGAGAAAATCTTAAGGTTTTTCTTCTACCCGCGCTCCCCTCCTCACTCTTTTTCATGCACCATGCAAGCGTACACACAGAGCCCGATTTGTTTTCTTTTACTTTAAACAAATCTGTAACAAAGTAAAGAGGGCTGTTTGAATATTGCACTTGCTGTATTGCTCCACTGAGCTGTCAGCTTTAGGGGAGACATTTGTACCAACTTTTAATGAATTCTTCCAAGTGCAATATATCAACAATTCAAAATGTGTTGTGTTTCATCTTTTAGACTTCCTTCTTTCTCTATCTGAGAGCGTGTTATTTTGAGTGTTTATATGATGTAATATGTTCCTTTTCTTGATCAAGCAGTACTGAGCCCTCTGCTCCTTTCTGTCTCTTGTGCTCATTCTGATCTTCTTCATATCCATTACTCATTTTTCTCATAGCTCTGATGCCCTCTGCCCTAAGCTTTGTCAGCCCAGGGAGACCTTCAAACCCCTGGGCATCAATTTCTAATAACACCATCCTCCCCACTGACCCCATGCCCATCTAGCTCTAATATAGGAGACAAATACTAGCATGAACAGAAGTTCCCATTCACCCACTGCATAAATTGACTGGTTAAGTCAGAGAGACCCCATCATAGTGCCTGGAGATAACCACTGCCACCAGTGCTCCAGTCTGCAATTAATCTAAAATGGCCAGCTTTAATCAACGCTCCCGTCGCCCCTGGTTACCAGGCTGACCTGCTTCAGAAAAGATTGCCTCCTGCTTTTGGATGATGTCATCATTGTGAGACCTCAGCACAGTTAATAATAAAGTGCGAGTGAGAGGGTCAAGCTTGTAGCAGCTAGTGAGGAAAAGACTAATAAGATTAAACAGAGTAATATGCTGTGAGTAATTACATAAAAGCCATAAATGAGAAGACAGCTGTTAATCAGGATGGATCAGATAGCATCTTTATGCTTTAGGTTATCCTACTTGGATGGAAATTTGTGTGGTTGCCACATACTGTTACTGACTGCTGCTATGTATCTATTCATTATCTTTCTTATATGTATCATCTACATTTATAATTTGATACAAAGAAAAGCAGGCAGCTACAAAGATACTGTATGTATGGAAAAGAAAAGGATAATATATTATTTTATGGTATATTGTTACATATTTTATATTATGATAAAATTATATAGTATAATTCAATACAGGTATATTGCTTAGAACTATTAACCAATGTAAAAACCTTTAATGGGGTTTTTATTTGACTTTGTGTTTTACATGTTTTTTTTCACTGAAAATGAACCTCCCTCTCTATTGCTCTGACTTGCATACACACATACAGTACAAACACGTGTGGATTCATACACTTACATGCACGTACACCTGCATACACAGAAAAAAAACACAAAGAAATATTATGACACTATTTAATATACATTTTTTTGCACAAAGGAAAATGAAGAATGTATGTGGATTTCTTAAGTTTAAAACTACGCTGCCTTTAAATCATAGTATGCCTAACCTGAAAAGCTTTCAAATGTGAAGTTGCACTTTAAAATAACAACACTTGACCAGGGAGTCAGCACAGCTATTGATGCACAAACTGGAAAACAGTCTGACACACAATGAATGTTCGTAGCAGAAACATATTGTCTGTAGGTGGAGTCAAGTTGAGTTTAAATGATGGCCAATTAAATCAGTTCTTTGACATGACAGTTTCTTAATGGACGACAAAGACAGTCCTCACTACAGTAAAGCTTTTCAATGTGTGTTGTAAGAGTTTGGAAATGTTATTCTGATAAATTCAAATGAAGAGCCACAGGGGAATCCACAGAAATGCATACAAAAGATTATGAATATGTACTGCAATTATCATAGTTTCAAAATGTGAAGTTAGGTTCTTTATTTTATCATAAATATAATCTGGACTCTGATGACTTTATTCATTGTTATATGATTGGTACTGCTAGACTTAGAGCAAACTGAATTTAATTACAGCTTCTCTTTATTTCTTTTTTATATTATCTGAATCATATTCATTTTTTTCAAAAATATTTTGAAATAATATATATTTGATTATTAATTTCTTTGTGGACATACACAAATCTTTCTCCATCAAACAGTATTTGGCTTCTACAAACATTAAACTTGAAAGCTCACTTACTATTACAAAAATAAAGCATATATGTTATTATGAAACTGCCATTTTCACTGCTCCATGAGGTTTGACGCACATTTTTGTCATCTTGCAAGCCAACCTAAAATCATTAGCTCTACCAACGTAAATATCCATTGAAACATAGTGCAGCTGCTGAGCCTCCTTGTCTAGCGCGACAGCTCTGGCAGTAAGACAAATTTCTATCATCCATTGTTGAGTTCTCCCTTTTACTCTGAATGGCTGTTAGGCCTTTTAACCAGCGGGTGCAATTAACATGTCATTTCTTGGCTGTCAAATGCTGTGTGTGTGTGTGTATGTGTGTGTGTGTCTGTGTCTGTGTGTGTGTTTTTGCACACGTATACTGGTGTAATAGCTAAATCATAATTTAGACCACATATGCAGCATTCACTGACATGAATGAGAAGCGTATCGTTTGGCGTATCCCAAGTTCTTCTCCTCATCAGTCCTTACCTTCTGTTCATTTTGACAGCATGCCAGGAAAAAATATGTATCTTAATTCAATCCTTGCCTCTCTCACATACAATGTGATAATTATTAATGAAGACAAGCTGCGCACAGCGAAGTCTGTTTTGTGTAGTGTCATGTATTGTTGTTTTTGTGTCGTGCCAGTGGCATATTACAGAGCATCAGAATGTGTGAAGGATGTGGCTGCACCTGAGGTCGTGAATTTTGCTTAAGTGCAACATCTAAACCTGTTTACAGTTAGTTGCAAACTATGTAGTTTAAATATTGTCAAAATGTCCATTCTTTAAATGGTTTCTGGTTGGTTAGAATTGTTGTACTTTAGTATAGGTGACAACATTTATCAGTGATTTACTGTACAGGGTCAATTAAACATAAATAAACAGATACACTTACTGTATTTTCTCAGATGTTTTCCAATATCTGCCTCTGAAATTTATATTATGTAGCAACAATGTCTCATTTGCTGCATATATATATATATATATATATGTGTGTGTGTGTGTGTGTTTGTGTGTATATGTATATGTATATGTATATATGTATATATTCCCCTGTGCCATAGAGCTCTATTGTTGTCAAAAAACTATTAAAAAAACATCAATGAACCGCACTGTTGCCAAAGTTTGTCTTTGAAACAGATGGGAGTTTGTCACTAATTGCAAAAGCACACAAACTGATCAAACTTGATCCATACTGATGAAAAAAATTGTCAGAAAATCCATCATCACTTGCTAATTTGTATTGCCGACTTCCCTGCTGAAATATATTTTGCTTATGGGTTGCTGGCTTGCCAGAAAAATGTGAGACAACTGAAAAGATATAATTACATCAGGTGTGTATAACAAGTGACAGCGTCATGTCAGATACGCAGATGGCCTTATTATCACATCGCTCACATTTTGTCAACACTTGTAGTGCAGAGCAAGTTCTTAGTTGTATGGAGGTATTTAGTTAAAAAGGTTGTACTGTCAGGAATGCATTTCACAATTTCCACAGAACTGCTACTACAGAATGTCAGTGCATCATGCCTTATCTTCTGTAATGTTAACCATCTTGTGTTTTATTATTTATTTATTTTCTACAATCACTATAAATACACACAAACATATACATAAAAACATTTTTTAAATTATTCCTACAACATCCATGCATAGCAACTACAATTTGGTTAAAGTATGATTAGGTTAAGGTAGGTAAAACACTAAAGGTCAGGCACCAAAAAAAAAAAAACAATACTCATCACAGAGACAGGATGTGAACCCTGGCAACCACAATCCAAACTGAACATGTTTCACTCCCATCCACTACCCGACCTCCACATATGTGAATGTCACACTGCTTCCTGCATTGGCAGTGAACATTGGCATTGGAAATTGTGTACTGAAAATCAGCCCACATGAATGTTATTCTTAGGGAGACTGGGCTGATTTGTAAAAATGGCAACACTCTGGCAACCCTACGCCTACATGAAAAAAAAAAAATAGTTTCATTACAAAAGAACGTAAATAAGATAAAACTAATTAACTGAAAAAAGTTTTAAAAATTGAATAGAATATGAACAATACTGCATTTAAAAAATAACCTTTGGATTAGGAAATATCAGAAAACATTGAACAAAGGTTGCAGAACAGTCCTTTTGATCCCATAACTCATCACAGGATGTCTTTTCAAGCAGAGAGTAGGCTACTGGCATTTCCCTACTGAGGGGTTAGCCAGCTATATTGACTACTGACCAATCAGATCACTAGAAAAAATGAGTCATCATTCCTACAGGATCCCGACATGGACATACTGTATGTCCTGAGTTTAAAATAAAGTGACAAGTAAAAGAATATATTATATATTTTTATAGGTATTAATAGTGTGTATTCGGTTGTACACAGGAGAGGTGCCACAAATAGTTGTTACCTTCTCATCTCCCCACATCCAGGTCAATCACTGCATGAAGTGGGCATGAATGTTGGATCGTCTGTTTCGGAAAGTTTCAAAGTATAAAAATATACTTTTGTTTTTACTCTTACAAAGAAGTGGCAAACAATATTTTGTTGTGTATACCATTTTTATTGAACAACAGTAGCTGGTGCTAACCTTACCGAAGAATACAATTATGTTATCTATAGCTGCCCTACGCCCATGTACAGTTGTAGTGTGAAGCAGTAGTAGCATGAGCTGTTTCTATCTGTTGTGAGTAGAATCAAGAATAAAAACTCCACCCCACACCCCACACTATTAAAGTACTGCGAGCTGAAAATAACATTCTTTGAAAAGCACTTTTAAAAAATAGCACAGCAGCGTGGCTCGTTTGAGGGCTTTGACCATTACTGTTTGCTCCCAGACAGACTCATAAAATCTCAGGTCAACTGCAGCCAGAGTGTGCTATACAGAACAGAGTGAAAAGACCGTATGTGTCAGAGCCTATAGACAGATCAGCTGATGGCTACTACTACCACACAAGCACACAAGAAGCTTAATTCCTAATTCCAGTATGATGACTGTCATTATTTATGTTACATATAGAATTTCAGGCACTTTATTGCATGAAATATCAGTATAAAACCTATATTTTACCTGTAAATAATTGAAACTTTTTTTTACTTCACCCTTGGTGTCATACCTGGGATAGTTAGCATGTGAATAACAAGGGTGTGGCCCAAAGCTAAACATATTGTGTGCTTTTTAAATAAAGAAAAAGCAGATCCACTGTATAATGGGTATCCATTATCAGCTTATGAATGGTGGATTTATGTCAACCATTTCGAGCATTTAATGGGGGAACTGGGAAATGATTGGGCGCAAAGTGAGTGAAGGCAGCTCCCCCATTGACCATACTGCCTGCTCAGCCTGGACCATCAGTCGACATCAAAAGACTCTCCCATTTGCTTATCTTCCACAGGCAGCAGGCCCACAATTCACTCAACAGTTGCAGTTTCCCACCCTCATTTAATGACGTTTGTTATTTCAATTCAGTATCCTCTTCAAGTTTAGCAGTGGGAGAGGCGAAGAGAAGGGAACAATCTCTGCCTTTTACATCAGGATATTGACTTTGCGTTTGCTCAGGCTGTGGCAGGAATGCTCTGTTCTGACTCTGTTTCTCAAGGTTTTTTCCCCTCCATGCTCCCCTCCCTGTTTCGCATTAAACAAACTTTACCCTCCCAGCTCTGTTTGGCATTAAACAAACTAGGCTGTCAATAGGTTACGTTTTTTTTTTTGTTGTTGTTGTTGTTTAAATGTTCTGTTTCTGCATGGACTGGAGTTTCTTCCACCTCATCAGATGGACCTTCACATACATTTTACTGCATTGAACATGATAGTTTCATTGCTCATATAATGAAATTCTATCATACATACTGTACATTTTTGGTACTGCACCAGTAATGTGCTTACATGCTGATATCAAAATAGGCCGATAAAATGAAAACATACACTCAGTGCAAAGTAGAAACAGATGCACATGAAGTAGAATTTAGATTATCATTTACATGCAGTGTTAGATACATGCAATTAAGAGACATACTATTAAAATATTAGATTGCTTAAATGTAGTCAAAGTGATTTCAGCTGTATTACAGCTGAAATATCTACATCACGCAATTCCTCACTTTTAATCGTATATGGGTCTCCATGGTGTGCAACTGTGGGATGGGGATACCACCACCAGGATTGCTTACATGTGGGTTTTGGGATAAACTTTGGATTTCTGGATTAGCTTTGACATTAGTGAGTGTTAAACGCTTTGGTTCTGGATTAAATTGTTTCCTCATTCATACATTAATATCAAATGTGTAGCTTTGCCCTGATAGAAGTGGCATTAAAAGCTTAGCAAAATTGCTCAGAAAAGACCAAATTAATGACCATTGCAGAGACTTAGACTCGCTTTTTTTCATTTACAGTACATTAAAGGGATTTAGCTAGAATATGCATATTGATAAATGACAACCGAGCCTTGCTCTTCATTTTAATTGTAGCTTTTTGCGCAATTTCATCAATGTCAAGTGTGTACGATACACATACAGGATTTTTAATATTGCACACCTAATCAGAACCTCTCACTCATGTATTTCTTATCCTCCCCAAAGTGTTCCATCTCTGAATTATTCCTCCCTTCACTTCTTTATATAAATGATCGGCTTCTAGCATACAAAGTGGTCGTTACAGTTAATGAATGAGGCTGATCTCATTAAAAACAGATCACAACAATAAGCAGGGGAAACAATAGACAAATCCTTTTTAAAGTAGAAAAAGTTGATTTTTAAGTAATTTGACATCATTTGGATTAATTCTGTGAATAAAAGTTTAATAGTATATAATGCCAGCATGTGTTGCATGAATAATCACTGTGATTCACAGAGAATTAAATATTTATGTTTTCCTCTGATATATTTGATAAATGATACTTTGTGTTTTTTATAATATATCTTCATAACAAGTAGATAGTGATGTGTTCTTCTACTTTATACTGTAGTGGGAATGCACTACTTTAAAAACACTGATGTATAATATGTTACGCTAATAAAAGAATTCTTTGGATAAAAGAACAATTTGAAAAATATTGTACATTATGTATTAAGTAAATTGCTTTGCACATGCTGATTTATAATTTGGCAGGTTTTTGGATTGTGCTCTTTGTGGTTTTCTATTTCCAGACATCAAAAAGGCGATGTCAAATTAAAATGATGTTGTTTAAAGTAAAAAAAAAGAAATCTAGACAGTCTGATTTCTCAGTATTATTGTTTTTGATACCACAGTTATACAATTACACAATTGAACCATAATCAATACGGGCCACCTTTCAAACAAGATCTACAGAGTGGAGCACATTATTGAAGCCAATCGGTCAAATGTGACACAGTAACAAGCTGCCAAACAGCACATTATTTCACCAAATCAAACTTTGTCCAATGCATATGGAGAGACAGATGGATACGAGGACAAACCAGTGAATAGCTAAGAGGGGTCTTTGCGCCATTTGTCATGGCATGTCACACATGCAGCAGCCAAAAATGAAATAAATCCACCATTCACATACACATGCAACGCAGAAACTCTGCTAGGTGCTCTGCTATTTCATTTTACAACAGAGCATAAGAATCAAATCACAATCTGATGCTCGCCATTAATGTGAAAACAAGAGTGTTCATTGTGATTAAATTCCCCTTTTCCTAAAGCAGTCAAGCAATCAGCAGGACTCAATTATAACAGAGTCTCTCTGGTGACATTTCTTCTTCTTTTGTGCTCACATGTCCAGCTTTATTCACAGACATCCTCAGCAGACCTGTAAGGTAGTGCATGCCTTTAACAGAGGGAAAGGGATTCTTTCATGAGCATGTACTGTAAGAGCCAGGCTTTCACTGAAGATATGCTTTCTGCTAATGATGTTGACAGATGGAAGAAGTCGCTTCACATGTACTGCAGTGCAATCGAGGTAAATTCATTGGTTTCAAGAAGGTCAATAAGTCCTTTGCATTCATTATATTTTAAAGTTGATTTAATGTATGCATGTGGCTTGAATAAAGAGATGAATGGACACCAAACTATACAAACATGGTGGTATTTTCTCTTCATCCAGCCTTAACTTAATTTTTTTTTTTCTTCTGGGAATGTGTAGGCCCTTAACAAGCTTCCCTTTGCTGTCAAGCTTTTCCGCTCTGTTTTTCTTGGTCCTTGGCATAACAAGAAAGAGTGATCAATAAGAACTAGGAACATTATAGTTAGTCTTTGTGGTGAATTCTTAAGATAGGCGGTGAGTTGAACACTCACTACACCTACACTTTGGCTGTCTGTATTCCTCTATATGCCTCTGTACACAGGAGATATGTGCCATTTTGCTTCTTTTCCAAAAGGTTTTTGCAAAGGAAGCCAAGCCAAAAGAGCATGCCAAACTGGCATCACACAGTTGTATTAAACGCTCTTTCATGTAAAAACTTCACACAAACAGTGCCTATAACAAGTTAACAGGTTTGTCTTGGTAGAAGAATAAAGAGGAGAGAGAGATTTTGTGAGTGTGTGTATCTACACTGTGGCACTGGACCCCTCCACCTCTGTATGTGTGTGTGTAAGGAAGGAGCATCTAATCTTGCAGCTACTGTCATTGCCTGTGCACACTTGTTATTGGCATCTATTATTAAACACACAAAGGTAAATACATAAATAAATACATAAGTAGCGAGTAAACAGATACACAAATAAACACAAGGTATAAAAAATGTAATTTGAAGGGAGCATTGTCAAAAGTAAAAGCTATTGCTACAGGGAATGACATTCCAGAGTAGATTTGTTTCCATGGAGACCCTTCTTTGTTAGCCATGTAGTTATGGCAATTTTGCAATAAGTGTTCCATTGTGTGTGTGTGTGTGTGTCTGTGTGTGCACACATGTATGTGTTGAGAGGGTTTTGAAGGTGCATGTGTGGTTGTTACCAATTCACAGCAAGCCCTAGAGACTGTCCTATTCTACATAAAAAGATCACTGTTGCATATTCAGATGATCTGTCCCACGGGGGTCATTAAAAAGCATGTTTCGAAGGAGCCAGCAATCTCACGCTGCTGTTAATGAGCTATGGTTATGGCTTTATTAAAACTAACACTTGTTAGCCTGTCTTTATGTGGACATCCTTATAGAGGGTAAAAGAAAAGCAAGGGTTGTTACATTACTCTGTACTCTGTGTCTAAGTTGGTTAGCTGTGCTGTTACACACAGAGGTAAATTTATGGACTTGCACTCAGCTCACTGCCAATCAGTTATGACAGACTTTTGAGTATGCAGTGTGCATTAACTGTTCAGTGTCAGTACCAGCCCTGATATTTCGGGAATGGATATGTGCTGCCAACCTCATAAGTGATATGAGACACTTGACAGCATTGTAATTCAGTGCGATGGGAAGCTAGCCATCCACCGACCAGTGACAGAGCTCTAATTGTGGTGCAGCAGCTGAAAGCCTGTTGACAACCATTTCCATGCATTAGTGAGAACCATCGTACTTTAGTTCCATTAAAACAATGTCTCTCCAGCCACTCCGGGGCTAACAACAGGGCACCATATTTTCAAACTGATAAAGTGAGATTATAAAACATTGCATTCTGATGCGCTAACATACAAGTATGTGATATGTATATTCAAAGCGTCTGTACACAAATGAATGGGAAATTTCACTTTTAGGAATTACACTGGAGCGTGAAGCAGGATGTACCTGCATTTCATTTGCAATATCTAAAAGATACAGTTTAAGAACATGGATTTGTTTCTGGCTAGCTATGTGTGATGCAAATCATTTTGACTACGAGCACCCGGGTGACTTCAGCAGTACAATGTAAAAATATGGTAAACTCATAAGCCTATTTATCCAGGTTCCATGTTGGCATCATAAATCTCTATACCTGCTGCACTCTTCTTTTTGATCTCCTCTCTCTTCCTACCTGTGTGCTTCTGTTTCGGTGCACTGACTTTTAGTGTTTCCTCTTGGGGGAAAAAGAACAAGCAAGAAACATCTGGTGGGGTCATCCCAACCTGTTGTGCAGTCTACAGTATGTTCTCTTGCTGATATATTTTCCCACAAACCACCTTTAAACCAAACCAATAAAGACACATTACAGTGAACTTTTATTTAGCTAAGTCAACATTTTTTGCCAAAAAAAGGTGTATTAAATTTTTACAGTTTATTCATCCCCCTTTGTTAATAATCGCTATGTAAGCAAATTACCATCATTCCAATGGAGCCATCTGCCTGAACAAGCAGACTTGCTGGCTCATAGACACTGTTTGCCTTGGCTTAATGTATAAGTGGAGGCAGTATAGAGACATTTTGTATTAGTATTTGACATTTATCATTGAAAAGATTCTGACTTTACTTAGAATAATATGGTTGGCTTGTGAGATATTTCCTACCTGGTCACATGCGTTACCTCTTAAGTGAGATCAAAAATGTTCCAGAATGTACACCTGGGAGCAGCAAGATCTCTTGATCTTTTCAGCAGTCGACTTCACTGCTATCAGGAAGTCCTGCCCCACCGACTAAGAGAAGTGAACCACAGAGCCAGAAATGTTCTCATCCCAGCCCAGCATGTTTTCCTCGTTGTCAGAGGCAGCTAGTGGTCGGGTTCAGGGTCAGGTGGATAAGGCTCGGGAGACAAGCCTGCCATGCTCATCAAATCTGCAGTTTTTCACATCCACTGAAGGACAGTGTTGACAGAGCTCACGCTGGTGTTTACACCAAATGGCAGGAATGGCTTGGCAGTCCAGACATGCTGGCGAATCTTCTCTGCCAGAGGCAGCGTGCTCCACGTGGAGGCAGATAAAACCTGTGTGGTGTGGGGTTGCCACTGTGAACATGCCAGAACAAGGGAAGCAGAGGCAAGTGCAGGCCTTTGCTTGGCTCTCACAGTGGGTGCTGAAGAAAAGTGGTTGAGGAATGGGTAGAACAGAGCCCTATAGGCCCAGCTCCTGGGGTTGGGCTCATAGTGACTGCCTAACTATATAACGTAAATCCTAAAAAAAGTGGTTGGGGTTTATTTATTTCAAATGCAGAGAGAACCAGGCCTTTATTTGAAACAGACATGCCGATAGGCCCTACTTGAACCTATTTTCATCAGTATATTTTAATATATTGCAGTAAGACATTTCCAAATTTTCTGATCTGCTCCTGTTTCAGTTCACTGTTGATGCAATCTCAACACTTCCTCCATATTTACCTAATGTCTTGATAAAACCAGAATAACACACACTTCCACAGCATTAATTTCATCAGCAGATACTTCCTAGAGTTTCCCTTTTTAAAGGTGCTATATGTAAGAATCAGAAATTCCTTCTCATTGATGACACTGGCGGCCGGTGATGAACTGCAGTCAACATCCTGTTACTGCTCACTCTCCATCAGCGCATTCAAGCAGCTAAAACCACAATATTACAATATATTTCATGTGCTTTGCAGTAATGTTAGCTTACCTGTCCAATAGGAAGAAAGCCAGCTCAGGTGCTGGTCATTTGTTGACATTAGCTAGTGTTGCGGGAGCCGGAGCCAATGTTGTAGCACTGAGTCCGTGAGAGTGTGTGTGGAGGACTGGACAGAGCTGCTGTTTGCCGACAGACAGCTGCAGAGCCGGAGCTTCTGGAGGAATAATACCTGAACAGACGTTTTTGGGGGGCTTAGATGGACTTTGTGTTGGACTCTGTGTTATGGTGGGTGCCAGTCTTTGATGACATTAGCGGATTTCATTTCTAAGCTAGTTGCACCCTGCTGGCGCCGGAGAGAGGCACGGTACTCGGGAGCATGTATAAACATCACAGCCTTTGGATTTTCATGGAAAAATTGACCCAAGTCCTTCAAATAGAAATCAGCCCACCAGTTGTTATAGGCAACCGAGAAAGTTGGGGAAGGTCTCATATTTTAAGTTACATTACAACCCGTTCACTCATTGGCAATAAAAAAAACTAATACATGTAAATTCCTTCACAATTCTTACATATAGCACCTTTAACAGAAATACGATTCTTATCCACGAATACTGTAATTCTAATTAGCTGTTTTACCTGATTTTCTTTCAATGTTAAGCTGCTGTCCATTAAACACCTCCTGCACCTCGCATTTATTTAAGTAATATTTTTAATGCAGAACATTTACATGTAATGGAGTATTTTTATGCTGTGGTATTGCTACTTTTACTTAACTAAAATATTTCTTCCACCACTAGGAATTTGTCCTATTAATTCCAGTCCCCTCAATGCTTTTTACCAGGCCTTTATTAGGGACATTATTTGTTCACACTGGGTACAGATTATTTGTGACTTGGCCATTGTTGAATTCAGACTTTAATTTAAGAATTTACTGCAAATGACACATGGATCTGCAAAGATGCAAGAACCTTTTAAAAATGTGTGTTAAATAATCATTTATTAGATGATGACCTAATGCATGACCCCAATGAATCCTAAGACATGCTTAAATTTATTACAAAACCAGCTGAGTGAAGTTTGTGCTTGCTGTGCTTATACTTGTACTCCTCACCTACTAATATGTATTCATCTGTGTGTATGAGTTTGAATGACTTCATATTCATTTTCACACCATATGGGTTGGAAAACAGGTCTTTTTCTTTTGAAGAAAACCACTTACAGACTGCCACTGTTCATAATTGGATGTGTGAAAAAAAAAGTGCTCAGTGAAATCACAGAGGCGTAATTATTTATCTTTATTATTTATTAATATGCTTTGGTTTACATCTGATTGGTTCTTAATAGAATGGTTCTATTAAGATTGCATTGGATGTGTTTTTTCGTTTCACTGCCTCCAAAATAAATTTCACCCTCAAACACGGCTTAGCATTATGCAAAGCAGAAACCGTTATTTAGCTTGCATTACTTTGAATTACTTGTATTATGAAAGGTACATTGATATGTATTCACTTTGCCTGTCTTCCTTCACCCAGGGCTCCATTTGAAGTGAAATTGGACCATCACATTCCTCATTGCTTGACTCGCCTCTCTTTCTCATGTGGAAAATCAGTGGCTGAGACTCAGCTGTCAATCATATGCGAAGACTGACTTCTGACTGTGATGCTTATCAATAATGAAATGGGCAATTTAACAGCTTCTAGGTCTCTCTCCCCCTCTCACTAACTCTGAAATGGGACAATTTGCTGTATCACTGACATATAGTGCGTCGTCTGTATCGCCAACGACAGACTTTGTTTGATTCCAGCCCATGTTTTATCCCCTCATATGTGAACACATCATGCATTGCATACACAGTGCCCCTGTCTTAGGTTGAACACCTTTCATGCAACGTGAGCATTACCGTTGTCATAATGCAAAATCCTATTTAAGACTGGCAGCTTGCTATGATGGATGCCAGCTCAAGTAGATCAAGCATTTGTGTGCCACAGGAGAAACAAATGGCTCTCCTTCTACTCAGTGAAGACGGATAAGACCATCAACTGTAATAGCATGGAGGTTTTTACTTTTCCCCCTTCCTTTTTTCTGTATGGTGAATTATTTACATTATAGCAAAATCATTTTTTTCCTGTTTTAATCAGCCTGTTATCGTGCATTTCCTATTTTCTGTTTTTTATTGAATGGTCGCCAGGCTGTTTTGCATCATGATTGCCCATTGTTCGCTATTTTGTATGTTCATAGGAGTACAGCCATTCTTTTGATGGCTTCATGTTGTTTGTAAGTTGACCTGTGAGCACCTCTGGCAAAGACAATGGGCCTCATGTAAGAAGCACTTGTATGAACAGATTTGTTCTTAAAATGCACATACGAGTGATTTAAGAACATTTGTGGCATTCATCATTATTTTCTCTTAGGTACAAATGGAAATTACGAGTGGTCCAGACCTGTTATACATGTCATGAATACATCATCTCTGCCTTTCTTCACAAGGGAGAAACACTTGTGTGACTTACAATTATAATGCCCGAATTAATTTTGAATTTAAATATACCGAAATTAACAAAACAATTAATATATAAGTAAAACAAACTTAATGCAAAATGTATTTTCTGTTTACCATATTTTCATCATCATGGCTGCCAATTTACTGAAAGGTGTTTTAGATTTAATGATTTTTATTGGCGTATATTAGTGCAGCAACTTCTACATTTCAGTAGTTATTGGAAGCTTCTCTCACTCCAACAGCTGCCTGTGTCTCTCTGCAGGTCTCTGTCCATTATCATCTTGTGTTGCATTTGACAGTGTAACATCACCTGTAGACCATAATATACTCCTCTAATATCTTTGTGAGAGTCTCATCCCTTGACTGCCTCCCATCATGGACCGATTTGCTTTAGAAAGATGTTTTTTAGCATCTGATTTCACGTCAAAACATTCCCTCTTTATTTCTGTCACAGTGTAGAGCTGTTCTCACGACATGTTTGATTCATATTGTCACTCCTAAATTTGTTACGTGTTTGTCTTCTGATTTCTGAAAGCAGGACTTGAAGTGTTTTTACTCTTTGGGGACTTTTTGTGAATGAAACTCACCCACAAACAGAAGAACATGGAGCTTTTTTGGAAATTTTGGGGGTGTGGATTATGCTAATGATCACATCTCACAAACGTGCATCTCCTCACGAACAGATGGCATTCATCAGGCTGAAAGGAGTGATTTACAACAAGTTCAGGCAGTTAAGAGTTTCATAAATCCCACATTGGATTTCTGCAAGAACAAAGAGAGAGAGAAAGATAAAAATAAGAAAACATTCATGGATGAGGCCCGTTGATCCTAAGGACACTGAGTTTGAAAAAAACTTGAAGATTGAGCTTTCATGACCATGATATTTTGATATATTCAGTGTTAGGTTAAGACTTACGTGTCAATATTGAAATCACAAAAGGGTATTAGCAATGTTAGCCTAACAGCCTAATGTATTGTCTCACACAGCTGCTGAGTGGCTTGTTCATTTGCAACTTCAGGGGCACATTCAGGACTTGCCAAATGTTGGCAAACTCACAGAGCGGTCTCACTTCCTTTTCACTTAGTGTCTATTAGCTTTTTACAAATGACCTGCATGCTCAACAATGTGAAATGCCTCCTCAGTTTCCTCGGATTGAATATGAAATGACTTCAAGGGCAAATAAAAGATGACAATGAGGACGAGTGAGAGATATTGAGAGGGAGACAGAGGTTTTTTTCATGCTATCCTTCACTATGGCTTACAGGTCCCTTTGGGTGATTAAGGTGCCTCGCAAGAAAACCGATAATTTCGGTCCTGACTGAATACGTGTCAGCAGCCTGAGCTGTACAAACTACTGGGGGCTTATTGGAATGTATGGCTGGGAAGGATGGTGTTAATGCCTGAGTGTATTGGCCACAGCACAAAATGAGAACCCATCGTTTTGTGTTATGCATGCCTGGCTTGGCTGGTTAGTGTTTGCTATGCATTAGCCGGCTTCACTCTTTGGAGACTGGCAGCGTCTGCACACAATGTCTCGTTCTGCCGAGTGAGACAGCATGAGGACGTGCGCAGAGCGAGCGATAGGGAAGGAGCGACAGAGGCAGGATAAGGAGCACAAACTGAAGGAGGGAGTTACAGGAAACTTGGCTGAAAGGGGGAGGGATTGGAGTAAAAAGTTGCTAAATTAAATACATATGAGAAGGAGTTAACATAGGGGAAAGAAGGGAAGATCTAAAGATGCATGGAGTAAGATAAAGAAATGACTGGAGAGAGCGAGACAGAACAGCAAAGAGAGAAAGAGAAAACGAAAGCATCTAAAGTGAGTCCCCATGGATCTTGATGTGAGTGTGCAGTTAACTGACAGATAAGAGGAGAGAAAGGTCTCAGATCTGAGTCCAGCCCTTTAAGTACATAACTGTAAACCAACTCTGCTTTAACTGTCATACAAGACGCACAAGCAGGTGTTTGATAGTCACATTGGCCTTTTCTTGTGTGTGACACTGTAACAGACTCATTGCAACAGAATCACGTACCCGTGTTGCTGGATAGCTTTTTTTTTTTCTTTGTGATTGTCTTTTTATTTGGGTCAAAGGAGTGGAAGCCGAGCCTGAATAAGGAGGGTAAGAAGTGCCACTGGAACTTCAAAGAGGTTTAACATGATGCAATTGGATGCAATGTAATGCCAAACTTCAGCAACTGGGCCTTGAGAAGCAGGTATTTTTACAGAGGCCAACAAATTCTGCTTAACAGTGTGGACAGAAAGCACTGGCTGTCATTATCTCAAACTGATCCTCCTGATATTCAGAATTAGGCTGGAGCGTGGCTTGATTTAAATTCCATTATGCGCACTCCTCCGCAGCTCCTTTGCAAGAGAGTCCGTGTCGTAAGACTAACATTTGAATGAGCTGAAATTGGGGTGCAATTGTGTGACACCAAATAAATTGCCTCTACAGATGAAAAATGGAATAATAACATGAACTTGTGATTAGATCCACGACAATGAGAGCACGTTTAGTTTTAGGACTACAATCTTAAGAATAGAATAATCTGAGTTAAAAGAGAAGACAAAACACTGACACAAAGAAGGGGTAGCATGTTTTTACATGCCAAAAACACTGATACACAATTTCAGCACACTTCCTTATTTTTCCCATGTGATTGTCCAGAGGTTAGAACTTCATAGGCAAAAGCTTTGAGTCGTTTAGAAATCATCTAAAGGAGTGTTAATTATAAATGAAATCCCCTTTTCTCCAAACTGCCTCTAGTTATTACATTCAGGAATTAATTTGGAACATGAAAAAGCTGGTATCATTGACGCCGCCTGCAAGAGGTCCGCTTTCCTTAGAGATTAGCCATCTATCAGTAGTTGTCGGAAATTATTAGTTTCTCCATCTGCAACTTATTGATGTTAAAGTAAAGAGAGGAAACAAGGCAGGGGGAAAGAAACACAAAAACAGAACATAGACAGAGATCAGTGCTATTTGTCAAGCCCACATGCATCACAGCCCTTTGTTGTTTGCCACATTGTAGGCCAATGTTTTGAAGAAAGCTGACCTGCATATGCACAAGGAGAAGCTTTTGTACACTTATTTACCATAATTTGCTGTGAGCTGTTTTCAAAGGCTGGAGGAAGAAACCCAGCCCTTTGAGATAAGCGGCCCTTTGTTTTTAATCAAAGCCCTGGTTTGAATGAGAAAATGTTCCAAATGACTAGAGTCAAATGAAAAGGAGGTTTAGGCAGCTACAGAGCTTTTAGGAATCAAATCAAACCTCAGAACCGCAACTAGGCAGGCGAAAGCTTTGGAAACACAATGAACTTTTTACTGCTTTGCACAAAGTTTAGTTTTATACCTTTTTTCAATCCTAAAATATGTTTTATTGTTAATATTCCAATGAACCATCACTCAGAATATTTGGGTGTTAGGCTACTGATCTGAAATCAAAATTTTGGAGCCCGTCTTTGTCATTTCTGACCTTTACAACACTGATGTGTTTCCAAGTGCAGCAGCTAAAGGCAATATTACACAAGGTGTGAAGATGTGCTACACTCAACACGTGCGTATGCTTTTAGGATGACTGACATCTTTCCCAATCCCAAAAAGATTGTCCCTAAGGTTTTCATGAAATCAAACTTAGTTTTTGATACTATTTACGGTCAGCATTTATTCTGCAATAGTCAATGTAGTTACATTTAGTAATTACCTCTTAAGATAATAGTTTTCAATGTAAGTGGCAGAGTAGGCCATTCCCACACTGGATCTAATACAAAAGATTCACAGGAAATGAAGCATGTATGTAATCCAGTGTAATTTTATCTCCTTGATAACAGCCTCACTGCTTACTGTTCACTCTCTTTATACTGTATGAGTTGCTGCTAACACAAACATGACATCATTCTTCTGCTGCTTCACAATAAAAGCATTCAACTGCAATTATTTTCAGCATTTTTAACAGCAGATCAGCTTAAGCTATTAGATGGAAAGCTGCTCACTGTGCCCCGCTGTTGTGTGGAAAACTACTGCATGATGGAAAAAGGCCTACTATTGACTTCTTTATTGGAAAAACATGGATTGTTTGGCTGCACTGTAAACAGATACCCCAGTTGTTCTCCTGTTCTATTTCTGTCAAAATAGCTGCCTCAAGGAGTATTTGCTGCCACTCTCGAGTCTGATAGGTGGAGCACTCTTTTAGAGATTATAATTTAAATGTCCAGTAAAGATATTAATATTAGGTTTCACAGATTATTGCACGTTTGAATTCTGTTATCTTTATGCTAATAAGGTCTGCAGCCAGTCTTAATCACACAACCCCAGTGCTAACAATACTCCTGAATTATCATATTCCTATTGTCCCAGAGGAGTGATTCAAGTCTTCTTGACTGGACTAGCCTCTAGTACTTAAGCTTTCCTGTCAACTCACTCGACCCAAACTACATCCAAGTAATACATCAGGGCACGGACAACGTAAATCTCTTTGAACTGGCCTTCAATGTCCTGTGGCTCATGTTTAAAATGTCTGCAGCCCACCAGTGTATGCATGCTATCTCTTTCCATACCTCTGAAGGTCTTTTAGAAGTCACCGCTAACTAGAAGCTGGGGAATAGACTGTCTGGATTGACGGAGAAGAGAGGGGGGTCCCCCAAGAGGCTGTCAGTCCCTGACGCTCACACCTCATACAGATTCCCTTTCATGTGGACTATTAGCATCAGGTAACGCTGCAGCCCACCGCTTTGAAGTCAACGCAGATATCAAAGGATCAGGAAGAGACGGGGAAAGGGGACGTAGACGAAGAGTGTATTTGGATATGAAGTGTATACTGCATGTGAATAAGAGCAGTCAGCTAAAAACTGCATGTGCACAGCATTAGTATCACCAGTGACCACAGTCACTACTCAGCGTAATCCTTATTAAAACAGTGCAAAATACATAAATAAATCTTTATTCTTATTGGTTGTGTGAACCAGAAAAAGTCTCTTTTTTTTGTCATTTGTCATCATCTTTCCTACAAATTTACAAAGAGTGGAAAACAAAAGCAGTCATTTAGGTTAACAGTGTAATCAAGTGTGTGATATCAAATTAACCAGCATCTTCATCACAAACCACATAGAATATAACAGAAGAAAAACAACAGTACTACAACTACAGTAGCAATTATTAAACTGAATGATCACATTAAGAAACATTAAAGGCAAGGAGCACGATGAGAGATGACAGTACTGGCAGTACTGGATGACTATATTTTCAACAGTGTCAAAGTGAAGGTTGTGTGAACATGTCAGACATGCTGCTGTCTCTGGAAAAGTTAATCTGGCAACATTACATATTCCCCATGCTTAAAGAGGCTCATGACCCAGCACTCCAGATGTGTTTCTCACACACCACTTTGTGCTAAGACTCCTCTCTGAGTGGTGAGCTTCGATCCAGAGCAGTCCAAGCAGCAAAAGCGCTGCAGGGGAGGGGAGATTTAGTTGAAGTGCTTCCACCCTGCTATGTTAATCCTGTGGCTGCAAAGAGAGAGAGACAGAGACCAGGGGCTTGCATGTAACCAGGGATGGTTCTGCAGGTTCAGCCAAGTGTGAACACCAGATATGTAGGGTACTGGAAGGAAGCCTGATACCCACATACAGGCCCTCTGTCACAAACACAGGCATAATTGTACAATCAGATATGCGCACACACACACACATAGATGCACACATTCCTGTATAGGCAGGTAAAATGCAGAGCCAATCCAAGTGTTTCTGGAGCCCAAAGCAGAATATGTCACCCCCATACTGGACCATTATATGATGAGACAACCATTGTAAGGCTCTGTCTGAAATCCTTCACTGTTGGAAACATAGTGCACAGTATTTACCTTCCACCAACTCTAAGAATGAATGTATGCACAATATAATATTCTCAAAAATTCCCACAATGGAACAAAAAAAATATAGTGTCCTTAGCATGCACATAACTTTTTTCCAAACATCACACAATCCAATGTTTCCAATGCATTTGATGGATGTGTAAATTACAGTTATGCTATACTGTAACCAAACTGCCAAGTGTTTGTTATTGGAGAGGAAACTAACATTTTTGGAAAATGGAAACTATGTTATATATACAGTATATTTTACATTAATCTAACAATTATTTTCTCTATTAATTGTTGACATCAAATGTCTTGTTTTGCTCCACCAACAGTCCAAAACCCAAATATATTTAGTTCCCTCTCACATATGACAAAGAAAATCAGCAAATCTTCACATTTGAGAGACCAAAACAAGCGAATGTTTGGCTTTTCTGCTTAGAAAAATGACATAAACAATTAATTGATAGTCAGAATAGTTGCCTATTCATTTTGTTGATTGACTATCTGATTAATCGAGTACTTGTACTTTCACTTATGTGTGGAGATAAAACATGGATCAGGGACGTGAAAATTACAAAACACACCAGCATTTCATTCATCTGAAGAACTTCAATTGAATCAAAGCTGTAGGCTTTTTTCCATGAAAAGCACATTGTTGCAAAATGTAAATACACACAACAAAAGTCAGTTAAAGGGAGCTGAAATAATATATTTGTGATACAGGGCTGGTTAAAGTTAGATGACTGTAAAGTGTCTGTCATTTGCTTTCATTCCTGCTTTCGTAAAGGGGTAAGGTGTTTTCAAGTTCAAGTTTTGAGTCAATCTGATTGCATGGTGTGGACACATCCTATAATAACAAACTGATCTGGTGGATTTCATGGGCTGTGTTGGCTGGCCATGATCTGTTTAGAAATTGCAGTGCACCTCTCCCGCAGACAACTACTCCAATTTCCTAATCGCTTCGATTAATAAAGATGATTGGGGTCAGAAGTTCTCTCCAAGGCTGCTGGATGTGAGTGCATACGTGTACGTGAGAAAGACAATGAGTATTATTATGTGGTGGCATCTTTTTTGAGCTGTGCTCATCTGCCGCTTTGAGCAAACACGCAGAGAATAATTCTGATGATTGTGATGTTAACCACAGCTGCATTAAAACAATGAGTCATTCACCAAAAGCTGCAATTATTGGTATTAAAACCCTGGTGCACATAACCCTTTCACAGAGTGGTTCAACAAGTCAACTATTCATCTCAGGAAACAATGTGCGCTCACACGCACACAATGTGTTATTCAAATGGTCCACTTGTAGCACTCACAAAAAACAACAAAAAAAATAGCGTATTAAAAAAACCAACAATACCATGGCATTACTAAAAGAAATGCACAAAAAACACTTGTGGTAAAAAGGGACAAATGAGATAGCTTTGCTCGCTTGCTCTGTTTCTCTCTTGCTTTAAAGCCTCCACCCCATCCCGAAAAAATGTTTTAGCTAAAGTGATATTAGGCATGAAAGGGAGTGTGGGCGGTGATTTTTGGTTAAATGTGGGGGTAATCAGCTTAATGCAGAGTTAAAGGGCCGATGGGACGCCGGCCAAATCTCTGGGCTATTAAAGTCGCACCATGTCCCCGACAGTGACCTCATCCTCAGCTTTAATTATGGCAATAGTGTCTATCTCCTTTGGCTTCTCTCATTCACCCTCTCTCTCTCTCTCTGTGTCTCTCTTCTTTGTCAGGCTCGCTCATTCTCACTTCATCTCCTGCTGTTTCTCTTCTACTTCCTTTGCAGCCCTCTGCTGTTCAACATCCCTGCTTGCTCCAAACTGTCGTAAACCTCATTTAAACTCCTGCAGCACCCAGTTTCCCAGGTTCGCCCGCAGATGTTGTTTCTCCTCCTTTGCTCTCTCGTCTTCCCTCACGCTCGTGATATTTCTGATCCTTCCTTCCCATCACCACCCACCCCCCTGCTCTCTCCTTCTGTTCTGTTCCAACCTTTCCATCTTTCTCTCAGAGTGTACAGTAGTTCTCCCCCACCTCCTTTTTGCTCTCATCTCTTCCTTTGCCACCATCAAGCCTTCCTCTTTTTTTTTTTCCTCCCCTCCCTCCTTCTGTGTTTTGCTGTGGCTGTCATTTTTGTCAGCTCATGCTGGAAGTGAATGACAGCAGTGAGGTGGAAAGTGTGCCGCAGACTTGATTATAAGTAGAGAGGCCAGTGGGTGGTCTGGTACTATGATAATTTGTTCCGAGGAAAGGTTTTAATAATTACAAGTTAGCTAGCGTAAAAGCTGCCATCAGATCTGCCCCGTGGGAAGCAGCAGTTAGTGTTTCTTAGCATCTGAGATTGCATTTACACACTTTTTCGAGTTCTTCAATTTTTTTTTTCCCTTTTAATGTCTCTTGGCATTTCTGTGACTCTCTCCCTGCATGCCTGACATGGCTCACTCTTAATCTATGTCTCTCTCATCCAGATTCAACCTTATCCTTTTTGCTACCCTTTTACTCCTTCAGAAAAAAAAACAATAAAATTATATAACCTGTCTTTCTAATTCCTTCTGCATTATGATTCCACCTCTCCACTCCCTTGTGCCACTTTACTCCTTCCATTTTCATCCTCTTCGATCCCCCTGTCAAACTCTTTCGCGCCTCTTTCCACTGCCCCTACCTTCTTTTCTCTCTCCCTAATCACCTTCTCCTTCTTTATCTTTATTTTATTCCCTCCTCTATTCTATTCCACCAAAGGCTCCACTTGCTTCCTGTTACAATGCAGTATCAATATTGCAAAGAGAACCACTGGCGGCTGCTCATGTTCAACCACTCACATAAATTCTAAATTCCTCTAATTCATCTCCATGGGCTGAACACACACACACACACACACACACACACACGTACTTGCACTATCTCTCAAAGCCATGGAGAGATGAACACAAAATACACACACACAACACACATAGTGAAGAACAACCAAACACAACTGAACACAAAAACAAATGCAAGTGCGCATGCAAGCACACATACACACACAAGTAAACACACAGACAGTGGCACACACCCATAACATCACTGCCAAACATCTGTTGGCACATCTATAATTTCAACAGAACTCCGGTATGCCATTGAGATGCACACATTGCCAGCTGGGCTAACACTTCTGCCAGCCTCACAGCTGCATATTTGTGTGTGTGTGTGTGTGTGTGTGTGTGTGTGTGTGTTTGTGTGGAGGACAGAGGTTGCCTCCTCAATGTGTGTGTCTGTGTGTGTTGCGTAAAAATCACCCATCTGACTACTCTTTTTGCATACACATACTTTCTGTCTTTGTGCATGTTACTCTATGTTGGTATATATAACGTTTACTGTATCTACTGTATCTCTATGCATCAACTAGGTTCCAGAGCTTGATTTGTTAGCAAAGCATCCTCTCCTCCAACTAGACGCTTTGATGTGCAGCCAATCACGATCTATTGCATCAGTCCAACATGACAGCTAGTTCCTGTGATAAATGTGATCTGAACAAATGCAAATCCTTATACTCTGTGTGAAATATGTATATGTAAATACACCCAGTTGCCAGCAAGGTACACCTTGCTAAAACGAATGCAGTATAGTTCAATCCTGCCTTCAATCCTGCCTTCATGCAATTTATAATGTTTTGATGAAACTGTTTTAGAGCGATATTGATTTAACTTTATGGTCTTATAGAGGCTGTACTGGTGCAGTTGAATTGCATTGCATTGCATTGTCTTTTATTAAGTGTTTCTAATATGTTGTCCACCTCTTTTATCAATGAGGGTAGACTAAATATTATAAACATCTGCCCGTATAACACAAATCAATATGTAGGCTATTTAATAAACTGGCTGCTGAACATATGAAATCTTTATTTGTATCATGTTGTTTATGGATCTGAACCCTCCATAAACAATACACTTTGCTCCGAGCTACTTAGCTTCATTTCTGACATTTCTTAAAATCAAATGCCATTCAACCATAATTTAGTGATTGTCTAGTGCAACTGTCTGTTTCAAAGTCTTCCCCTTTCAGCTCATTTAAATGGGTTATCTTCATCCACCGGTTTCCGCACATTACTGAATACTGAAAGTGCTGCATCTCACTGACCCATGACAGGATGTATTAAATGTGCTCTTTACCTGGACACATGGAGTTGTCAGAGACAGTCTACCTGAGACAAGTTACAATAGTCATTTCAGTCTACATATTGTTAGTCTGAGAGATGAAACTTTAAGATAAAACAAAATCTCTGTAATGTTCTCTCAAAGGTGTTCATCACTAACTTTTATGTAGGCTTTATGTATATACTTTTTGTATATAGATGTTTTTCTTTAACTATGAGGTTTCATAATTAAGCAGTGATTGACAGTTGTAGAAATATATATGTCCATGTCGGGGGTTCTGGGAAATTCTAGTTCAGAGAATGGCGCTGGCTCAGGTGTCATCACATGATTTAAGTATGGGACTCGATAGCATGGTCATGCAGGGGGGATAGGGACCCATCTTGATTGTCTTTGGTGTCCAATGCTGATAATGATGGTGAGATGTGGTTAAAAGCTCTGAAAAAAGTTAGTAAGTGGACCTTTGAGTTGAGAAAAACACAAAATGAGCCTCCATACTATACAGCAAAGTTCCGTGCTACGGTAGTTTTGCTGGTGCTGTGAAACCTTCAACCAAATTTTCTGCTACATGTTAAAATTACAAAATGTTAACATACAGCACTGCTTTGTGGACAGAGGCTTTACAGAATCTGTAGCCAGTGGCTTAGTTCCTACTACTGTAGGTCTATTGCAAGCTAAAACACATGTAAGTCAGTTAGCCAATATTATTCCTCTATCCTCCAGTTACTAAAAAGAGGTCAAAGCACACATGATGTAACCAATATGGAGGTCAATGCATCCATTTCCTTAGGTCACACCAACTTGTGATGGGTGGATTACATTTTTCACCACCAACAAGTCAAGACCTTCTTTGCTTGCACAAGGCTAATTTATGTCTGTATGAAAAACCTTTAAATATGAGCTGTTTTTAAAATGTGACTAATTTGGATGCCAGCCATGTCCATATTACAGTAATACATCCACATAGGCATTTGCATTGAAAAATAACCTCTGATACTGATTATGTGTTGACTTGTTTAACTATGTTTGTGTGACGGATCTGGTTGTAGCCTTATACAGATTTTATGCCAATGTGCATTTTAGTTTCTATGTGGTATACTGAATAAGGTAAGATATTGATGTGCATGAAAAGTACATAGCTCCATCCATCAGTACTAGAGGGTGTCTGTGAGATTGGATGGGTGTTTTCAGAGATAGAAGTATTGATTTAATATCTCAGCATTCATACCTTGAGGTTCTTGGGAAGATTGGCAGGCCCAATTTCATTTTAATTATACCTTTAGGTGCTGCTCTCTGTATTTAATTGCTGAACATCTGAAATATTACATGCTGCAATTTGATCTCAAAAGACTATGTTCTATATTTGGTATGCTTTCTTTTTGTCTTAAGGAGTAGCATGTATAGTTTCAGTGTTTCAACCTTTTCCAAGTTGCCAAAATAGCGATTTGAAGTCACTTCATCCTAGTACATAGATGGCCTGTTAGTTTCCATGTATGAACACGGATGAAGACAGGAGTAACTACATAACTGTGGGAGTCTCAAAGGAGCTGTGAAGTCTGGGCAGACAGAAGAAGCTATAGAGCAAGAGACAGAGGGAGGGAGACGGACCGTGGGTGGAGCGTGAGAAAGATGGAGGAGGGGAAAAAGGATAATTATGCTGTTATTTTAAAGCTATTTCTAACCTCTGAGTACACCATGAAGACTTCAAATACATTGCTGCCAGTGAATCGTTTTACCAGCGTCACGTGAACAGGTTTTAACTAGGACACCAAAAGCGCATTTAAATGTTTGGAAGCCATCTTAATGTCAAAAGTCGAGCAGGAAATGTCTCTGTTCATGTAAGCCCTGTGACGTTACATCACGTCCTTCATTCTGTACTGCAGCATGGAGAGCAGCCTGAATAGAGAGAGAGGCTAAAGCAAAATGTTGAGAGATATAAACAGCATTAAGCCACATTAAAGAAGATTAGGGCAAGCAATCAAGTATTGGTTGTCATGGAAACACCAAGCCTAAACTGTTATTAAGTGGAACCGGCTGGCTAGCCAAGACTAAGATTCTACAATGGGGATAAGCTAAATGTTATCTACCTCCCCACCCCTCCACTCCCCTCAGCTTTCTGTCTGTAATTCGGGGGATAACATGACGATCTACATCCCAGATAATCTTTGTCCTCTAAATGTATTTATACTTGTTCTGCTTATTTATGGCAACATGGATTGTAGAAAGAAATCTTTCATGTGATTTGAATTATATTCATCTAGAATGTTGCCATGAGGAACACTTTATTAAGGGGTGAAGCGTCAATTTAAGTGTGACACTGGTTATGTGTTTTGATACCTTTTTTTAAACTTTGACACACTTTCGTGATGCATTTCCCCAATTTGTCCCCCTAGGTTCTCACCATAAGAACTAACCCTTTATTTTATGTTTTTGTGTCACCCACCGCCGTGACGAAAACTGCCCCAATTCCCACTGAGCCAAACAGAGAGAGGGGTGAGATGCTTTACAGCCCTCCGATTGGGCTCTTGAAAGGGAGTCGGCTAAAATGCAGGCTTAAATATGAGCGTTAAGCCAGACAGCATCATGAGTCAACAGCACAGGGAGAAAGAATGCAAGGTAACATAAGGACACTATTGTGTGCAACATTGTAGAATTTGCAAAAATGTTATTTCAAGCTAAGCACTTATGACCATATTATACAGCACATTATACACTCATTATACAATCTGAACAATAATGTGTCTCAGCTGGATGATGAATGATATGCTGTATAGTGTAACCTATCTGGTATTTAATACACATAGATAATTTAGTGTCGGAAAACGATTCTTAAAAAGGTCATTAGATAAAAATCAGCATAAAAATACATATTTTTATAAAGATAATTTCATCTCTTGTTGATTAGATTATAATGATTAAATAATAAAATATATGTGTTAATGCTTCACAGTGCACATAAAACATTAGCAAAGATTCAGTAAAACAAATAGTATAATAAAACATACATTTAAAAAAGTAATTAAAAATTATATTGTCATTAAAACAAACAACAATAAAAAAAACAAGGGACTTATGGAAATGCTTGAACTGGAATTGTGTTCCATTAGAAAATGATACAGTCTGAGTCTGAATGCAAAGTCACTGAAGCATACTCTCTTTTGCAACAATATGATGTTTTTGTCATGTGCCCTGAAGGTGGTTGAATCTGTATCACCTCCTGGTGTCTCTCGCTTGCGTGTACTCAAAATGAAGATGGACAGGCAATGTGTCCAAAGTGTTTCAGGGCCCTTTGCCCAATTCATGCTGGGATAGGCACCAGCCTCTGTGACGGTGACATAAACAAGAATAGAGAAGTAATCAGCGATCTAAATGTCCACTTCTGGGTGGTTTTAATAGCTTTCTAAATTTACAAAGGCAAAAACAGAAACTAGTAAACTTGATATGACTTGAATTTTCAAATTGTGCTGGAGTTTAGTGGAAGTAAAGCAAAATATGTTCCAATATTCTCCCAAAATATTTAGCCATAGGTTACATAAATGTAGCAGAAATGAGAAAGGAATGAAGACAATCATAGTATTTGAATCAATACACACTACTAAAGCAGCAAGTCTTGCCAGAAATAGTATCCACAGGCTAACAAGCACTGAGTGCACTGTCTGACTCACAGGAACAGATTTGGCAAACCCAAAAGCCCCGAAACAGAATCATTGGTCATTCTTTGACATACAGGTAGCGGTTAGGTATGTCCAAGTGTCGAGGGCAGCAAGTATGTACAGAGTTTGTATCATCAACATGTGAGTCGAGCATAAAAGGTTTGCAGTAGTACTGAACGGTTTCAGGAGCGAGCACATTAGCACCATTGTTTAAGGTTGTAATGCTTGATTGCTGGCAGTTAGCTTAAAACAAAAGCTGAGGTGTCAGGAGATGGTGATAGATTTTGCCAGTGTCGGTCTCAGAGTACAAGGCTATGCTATTTCCCAGAAGCAGACTTGGCCCTGTTTCCTGATAACGATTGATCGAAGCAGTTAAGGGCATTCTGTAAGCACTTTTGTGGAAATTTTGTACACGCAAGTGCACACACAATCCGTTAAGCGCTTAATGTCGACTTTCCATGGAACTCTAATGAATCTTGAATACTCTTAAGTAAGTAAAGTAGCGTATTTGACTGTGTGTAAGCCATACCATATATTAAAACTAGATTAGGTCAAAACCTAGTATATGGCTGGACTGTGTATGGGTGTGCAAAATTGTGACCAATTTGTTAGAGGGATAGTCAGTGGTAGTGTCTGAATTCCTGGATAATAAATGTTCATCTGCAATTTTCTGTAGTGGTTCCAGTGATATTTGTTGTTAAAGTGTACTGAAGTAGCATCACATGACACGGTTAAGCTACATTAGAGTCAAAAAAGGTTATAAATGCAGTTGCAAGAAAAATACTCTCCACTCATATCTTAAGATGTTTGATTTGAAAGAGAACTTTTTAAAATTGTAATTATAACTATTCTAATTATCTGTTAACTCAACGCAACCCATACAATGCCATGGCCGTAAAAACAAAAAGGGACATTAAACATCATTAAAGAATTGCATTAAACATAGCACACATGACGGTTAGTCACTTACAATGCTCTGTTTCTATTAGACTGTATCTGGCTATTCAATGATCAACATATGCTGTTGCAAGAGAGATGTAAATACTGAGTAATCATAAGTCACGCTACTGACTGACAAACTCCTAAAATTGTGTTATCGTCTGCTCAGAGTTCAACTGGGTGTGTGTGTTAAATGTTAAATGTCTCTGCCGAACTTTTGTCGTAAAATAGAAGTCCCATAAGATGGCAGTAACTACATTTGAAGTACCATATGGGAACCGTGCAAGTCACAGAATTTTACACGACACGAGCCTGCAGATGTTTCACAATAAAAGCCTTGTCACTATAGGGCCTTTAATTTGAAACAGATACAGGAAGTGGCAGCATTAACAGCATAATAACAGCGTAATATAGTAACAAACAACTGAACAAACGGAATTGCATCAGAAAATAAGGAAGTTTCATACAAAAATATGACCAAATATACATATACCATATAAATATACCAAATAGAGAGAATTAGAAATAAAGGCCTGTCTCAAATATAACCCTGCTCCAATAATCGCCAACATGTCGACTAGTTTTGCTGAAAATGCAGCCACATTGTTCACACAAGCTAAAGCACAGTCAGTGTTGCCAGTGTTGTATTACCTGAGTTTGGAAACAAAGTGCGGCCACATTGTTCGTACAAGCTAAAGCCATGTCATGTAACATTAACTACAATTTCTGGTAAATGTCTAACGTACTAATGAAGCATTTCACTTACCTTGGCGAGATAGACAAAATGGTCTGGTGAATGAATTCCGAAGTCTTTAGTCTCCAGATGGTAGTATCCAAGAGCAGCAAAATATTCCACTCTTAACATGCAATAAATTTGGAATGAGCTGCAGTCAATGAGTGGGAACGCTGTAAATGTCCCCCTGACGATGTAATAGAAAACTGTTTGCATCAATTCATTTTGAAAGAGCAAAGGTCAATGAGGAAACTCCAACACTCGGGCGACCAATGGTATATCACTCAGTCAGTGACTCACTCAGTCAGTCACTCACTGACTGTCACAGACATTCACATTTGTAGGGCTGGCTCTGCTGTTGTGATCCAGCCAAAAACATAAATCACAAAGTGTAAACTTTGTAAATGACACAAAGAAAACATTTTATACTTGGAATCTTTCAGTACGAGTCCCTTTACACCTTGCATTAAAATGCATCTTGTATCCAGATTGTATCTAGATATGATTTAACCTGATTACAGTTACAGCTGGTATTAATATGTGTCTCCAGAGTCCACACTGAGTTCCGATTAAGATCCGATCGCTCTGTCCAGCTCAAACAACTGAACATCACATCCTCCTCTCGCTTGCACGGGTCCAAAAACATGACAACAGCAACAAAAAAAGATGGTAAGAGTGCATTACTGAGGATGCTAGACTAACTATACATTGTTTTTTGCCAGCTGAATTTTAGACCTATACTGTTGTTTAATTATGAGGATGTGTTGGCAAGGAAACATGTAGTTTGAGGTTGCACCAGCAAGATGCTTTTGGTGTTCTACAAGTAGGTAAGAGGCATTTCTTAATCTACTATGATTTCATATATCATAGATTACTTTGAAAGATTATTTCAAAGTTGCAATGCTTTTGGGAAATACCTCTTCAGCTTAAGAAGGTTTGTACCTTTACTTTAAGATGCTTTTGGGTAATGAGTCCTGGTTCACGCCGAAAAGGACACAGAAGAGAAGATGAAATAAAATACATGTTAATTTCAGAGTTCTTTATTTTTTCAGCGCAAGGAACAAAATGCAACAACACTAGCAGTCATAGCCTCACTATACTTTTATTTTATGCTCCTGCCTCGTTATTAGGTCAACAACACACAATCCCTGCATGCTCGTCGTCCATTACGCAGAAGTGTCAACACGGCTCATCCAGGAAGTAATAATAATAATATATTTAATTTATACCGCGCTTTCCACTCACAGTGAAACCCAAAGTGCTTGGCTCCCACAAATTGAATTGGGAATGTTAATATTCCCGCTCGGGGCCCTTGTGCACTCAGGCTCTACATGGGGAAGTAGAGAGAGACGTATAATGTTCTGTCAGCATATGCACTGGGCCCCGTCCATCTGGGTGATGGGGCCCCAAAGCAGCACTAATATCTCTCTCCCCCTCTCCCACCACTGCCCTGGAAACGAGTACAGTCAAGGGCCCCACTGGGGGAGTGAAGGAGAAAAAGTTCCCAGTACAGTACTTGGTGTGTGCATGTATGTGTGTGTGTGTGTGTGTGACCTGTGTTTGTGTACATGTGCCAGCATGTGCTTGTGTCTGCATTACACAAGCTCACGCATGCAAATCCTGCCCTTTCACAACCATGTGAGTTCAGCAGCATGTACTACAACACCCTGACTACCATATTGTGACAGAGGTCATCTGTCTGCAATCTGGGGACTGTTCTGTCATTCCTTCTCTTCCCCATCCTATTACCCTATTAGCTGTTTCCCCAGAGGCACCTTATCCTTACTGCCATTTGCTGGCACGGCATGCATACTGATTAATTAACAAACACGGCTAAAAACAGGCTGGGCACTCATTAAAACACTCATTATATAGGACATCCAAGGGGCTGAGTCAAGTCAATTTAGTCAAGTCAAATTTATTTATATACAGCCAAATCACAACAGAAGTTATCTCATGACACTTTTCACATAGAGCAGGTCTAGACTGTACTCTTTAATTTACAGAGACCCAACATTTACCCATGAGCAAGCACTTGGTGACAGTGGCAAGAAAAAAAATTCCTGTTTAACAGGAAGAAACCTTGAGCAGAACCAGGCTCTAGGTGGGCGGTAAACTGTCTTGCCCGGTTGGGTTGAGAGAGAAAGAGGGAGGGGGAGAGAGAGACACAGAGAAGCACAGCAACAACAATAATAACAATAACAACTATAATAATAATAGAAATATGACTAATAATAATAATTGTAGGTGTGGGCATCAAACAGGACTACAGCAGTGTGTGTCAGAAGTGTGTCGCTGGATTCCTTGAGGTTTCACATTGAGATTCATCAAAGTCTTGGTTTCACTTTCTGTCCTCATCCTGCGATACTATTGGGAGCAGAGCTGAAAGAAGGAGAGGCTTGGGATGTCCTCCTCTCTAATAAGGGCCATGAAGGGGGATGAGTGAGGAGATGAGGTTCAAGGAAAGGTGGGAGATTTAAGGTTCAGCCAGTATACAGCATATTGTGGGCCGCGGTGATGTCAGATCCAACAGAAGTACAAGATGATTAAGAGGGAGTTATGAGTCTCTGGAGAGTTATTGGCTTTGGGATTTTTTATGGGAATTGTGATAGTCAGAAATTGGTTGGACCTCCAATAAGATCTTGGAGTGCTGTGAGAACAAGTCCCTGTTGGATATATTTCATGCGTGCAAGTGTGTGTGCAGGAATGTGTGTGTGTGTGTGCACATTGTTAGAGGGTAACCCCTCATACCCCCCACTGCTCCTAGAGATTGAGATCAGGGTTAAGTACTCTTCACTATCTTTCATGTACACACAAACACACACACACACACACACACACACACACACACACACACACACACACATACACAGTGAGATAAAGCCCTCTCCTTAATGTAAGATCAGTGGATCAGTGATGAGGAAGGATGGATTAATTGCAACTGATGTGACCTGGGGCCATAAAGAAAGAAGTGAAATAAGACTGAAAAAAAGAAAAAAAAAATACAGAGTGGGAGTTGGTCTAAAACCAGCCTGCTAGCCTTATCCCCACATACACACACATAAACCATTATCATGAAACATCTGTCCACCCTGTCGACCCCCCTCAGCTCAGGTCAAATAAGGCCGATTACACTAGTAGTGAGATGGAGATGGATGGGAAGTGTGTGTGTGTGTGTGTGTGGGGGGGGTCTGGTTGTTATGTTGTGTAGTAGTGTAGTATGATGTGTGTCCTAGGCCAGAGGGCTGACACGGTGTAATCCTGATAGTCATGCCTGCCACAGTAAGACACATACCTTGGACTGTACTTATAGTATGTAGTTATGTTATGGTATCTTTGTAGGGCTGAACATTTGAAGAAAATATCTATTTCTAACCAATCGCAATTGTGATTCAAAGTGGACATGAAGCAGTCAATCAAATTAACATTATTTACTAAATGGATTTCCACTCTAATCAACAATTATGTAATAAATATGACAAATGTAATTATTTAAATATTTATAATTATAAATTATTATAATATTTATATCTTCCATGGCAAGGATGCCACCATCTTGCAGTACTATAACCTGTGATGTCACAAGGTTGGTTGGACTGGCTGAGTTCAACAGATACAATGGTATACAAAAATAGAATAGTGAAAAATAGAGATAGAGATTTTCTTTTATATGTTTACATTTGACCTGTTTAATATATAGTTTTTCATTAAAATGGAAATCATTATCATGTTATCATAATCATGTTAACTTGATTGACTGCTTCATGTCTGCTTTAAATTAAAATAATAATTTCCTATAAATTCATAATCCCAGGCCTGTGTTGGTGGTCTGTGTAGTGTTAAACAACATAATAATAATCACAAAAGTCAAATAAAACTTAGCTTCCTGTAAAAAAAAAGCTTACATTTTATATGATAATGATGTTGTATAATAAATAAATAATGAATAAATAATTTTCAAATACAATCATGGCATTCAAAAGCTGTGTCATATTTACTGATACCAGCTAAGTCTGACATTATAAGTGTTTTATTATCTGGCTGACGACCCCTACAGTCGGGCAGACTCTGTACAGATTTAGCCTAATTTTAGAATCAAGCCGAATTTCTGCCAGATTGGTTATCGTTTAACATGCATGATCAAAATTACAGATCTTGTGATTGGAAAATTATATTCTTTTGCACATGTTCAATTTTAAAATGGTTAATCATTTAGCTCTAGTTCTTGTGAAGAAAATCACTGATTGTCAAAATGTGGTCAACTATGACTATGATTTGCTGCAAGCCTGCTACAAATATCTGTCTTTACAAATTACAATCACGTTTTTAGGTACAACTACTCTCAGAACTAAACTTGAAACTAAAAGTCCCAGTTGTGCATCCCATTTGCATTTTCACCGCGTCTGAGGAACCAGGTGGATCATGCAAATTAGACCCATGAGGAATTAAATAATTACAGCCGTGCTTGAAACACAGCATTCACACATGAGGAAAGAACAACACAGATTTGTCCCACTCTTGCTTTGTATTTACTGCTGCATTGCTTGGATGAAATGAATGAATGAAAAAGGGGAGATGGGGAGGAGGAAAATGTAACTTGAATTTTCTGTCTGTCTCCACAGTAAAACATCAGCTGAGTGTTTGATGGTTATTTAATTGTGCTTTAGAATGTAACTGCTGTGAAACAATCACAAAAATAACGTGTTATTTCTGTCATTCACTGTTTTGTTCTCGCTACTGCAGCTCCCTCTCTTCATTCACTCTCTAGCTTGCTCGACCACCGCTGCTCTCTCTCTCGCTCACTCGTGCTCTCTCTCCCTCTTTTTCTCTCACCTTTTTAAAAGGAGCTGGGAAGCCGACAACAAAGCCTAACTTTACTTTATCAAATGAAGAGAAATGTCCTCCCCTCATCCTAAACTAGTCCTAAATTGATACAAGAGTACTTCCTTGTTTCATGAATGAAGCAGTACACAAGTTGAAACAGACGCGCTGTGTGTGTTTGACCAATCTGCGACGGTCATCCCTGCAAATCCAGCCCCCAAAGTTCATGTACATTTGGAAAGTACCCCCCAAGCAGGGACTTTTTGGGGGGTAAAACAATCTCCCTGGAACTTAGTTTAGACCCTGGTCCCTCCAGTGTAAACGCAGGTAGAGGAACTGAGTTCCTCAAAAAGTTTTTAGTGCTACCTGAGGAAAGTTCCTGCGGTCAAAACGTGGCTTCTGGGGGATATTTACTAAGCCTGTCGCAAATTACTGTCAGGGGTGCAAAATTTTGTCACATCATTTTTTTAAATTTAATTTAACGGGTAAGACTACAGATGTAAGTGAGCCCAGGTGCGTTATATCTGATTTGCATAAAGTGCCACTAAGTAAGATTTGACTGACTGGAAAACAGCGGGGTGCAAAGGGGGATCAGTGACTGAATGACTTACAATCATAAAGATCAGTGGGAGAGCTCTTTTGACTGGATTATTTCTGTAAAGAAAAAGTATGACTACCTAATAAGTATTACTGAGTGCTGAACACACTGGACTGGAGCTGTTTTGAGCCATTAAAAGTTCAGGAAGAATAGGCAGGGGGGGCCTGAAGTATATAGAAAGGTAAAACTATGTGAAAAATAGGAGACTGTTGCAATACTGCTCTTTTGTCTTGTGTTGAGGCGTTGAACTGAGAGCTCTGCTAAAGTAAAATTATAATGCCTCTTTTAATTACGTTCCTCTCTCTCACTGTCCATCTCTCCCTCACTGTTCTGACTCAGTTAGTCTCTCTCCCTCTGTGTGTGTCTGATAAAACAGTGCTGCAGATTTTTCACTTGATGTTACATTTCAGACAGGTCAGTTTGCAGTGATCAATATGTTGCAGCGGCTACTTGTATACATTTCCATTCTCTCCTCCCCTATTTTGTGCCTGTCAGACAGGAATGCCTTGAAACAGTGGCTGGTCCCCAGCAAAAAGGGGAATAATTTATTTTCGCTATAATTCCATCCGTAAGTAATACAATGACAGAATATATGACTATTTTGGTCATGGGTTTCATATACTTTCTGTAATAAAACATCTAAAAGCAAAAATCTTGTCAGGTGGGGGACCTTGGGGGTCTGTGGTCTAATTTCTGTCAGTTTAGGGGTCCTTGACATGAAAAAGTTTGAGAACCACCTCCTTAAAATCCATGTTGAATGAGACCAAACAAGCAATTTTCAGCAGTTTCACTTTTTTTCCATTCTACCAGCACAAAACCTTGGTGTGGTCCTTTAGTAAGTGGGGAGAAATTAAATTTGGCTGTTCAGTATCTAAAACTACTTAGTAAACATCCCCTTCCAACTTTTGCTTAACTGTTTTTACAGGCAAAAAAATATTTTGGCACAGCAGTATATGCTTCATCAGAGAAAAAAATCTACATTAATCAAAATCTATCCAATTTCATTTCAATGGGAAAAATGACATTTTTACATCTGCCAAAGAGGCTGTGTTTTTGGTCTCATTTGTTTCTTTGTTGGCATGAAACCTCAAAAACTTAACAGATTCCAATTAAATTTGGTGAAAAGTTGGGCCATGGGCCAAGGAACAAATGATTTGTTTTGGATTTGGATTTTCGTAAGGAGTTATTACACTTAAAATTGTGAGATTTTTCTCTTTTTCTCATCAGCTACTGTGGTTAAAAACATCTGACATGCAGGTCATGACTAGTTACTTGTGTGTTTCATTGTATACAGTTATGTTTATTTATTATACAGGTGCAGATGAAAAATTTCTAAATCTTTTCTGCTATTTAAATAACAAATTTAGAGGTCATGCAGCCTTACTGGAGTGATCACATTAAGTCAAATGTTAAATGTTAATTATGTGATATGTAGAAATATCACTTTATGCAGTACTCCTTAAAGCGCTAGCAATCTGCCTCAGGTAAGACCGATCCCTTGCAGGGATGGGATTGTTAGTTTAGTCGAAAGTGCTGAAACCATAGAAGAATATTTACAATTCAAGCTGAACACCAGAGTTAAAAAAAAAACACCCAAAAGAACATTACACATGATATCATCACTGCTTGACAGATGTCTCCATTAGGCTGCATTGAGACCAAATCCGGCAATCCGGCAATCTGGCAATCTAGCACTATGACGCTGGGGGCTATGGTGGTGGTGGAGTGTTTTGTGAGGTACTAGTGAGAAAGTGAAATACAATCCAGGAAGTCAAGTTGGAGTTACAGATTAATGCATTTAAGGACTTATCAGAAGCCAAAACACTGCGCAGCAGTTTGTAAAACTCGCAAACTGGATTTTACAATTCCGGAAAGTTTTCACAGCAGAAATTGTTTTATCTTTCATTGTGATGATCACAAGGTAACAGTCAAATACAGCGTTCACGTTACAAAGTAATCCATCAGGAATGTGTGGTTGCATGTATCTGAGAGGCCAACACAGTGTGACATTCCGGTTCAACTTCTTGCTAGACGGCTGCTGCATTTTTTTGCTGAACCCTATGTGGTCCCCACTCCTGCAGCATAAACGCACTGCCATTATTCAAATGAATGGGAGGATTGCCGTTTTTCACGCATTGTCAGATTTGGTCTGAACGCTGCCTTAGTGACCCTTCCACCACCTTTGTAAATAGATATTATGGTGTCAAGGTGTTGCTTTTGTTAACACCTCAAAGCCAAATACTACAGTAATGAAGTGAAGCACCATGCTGTGGCATTTGTATTCTGGCTTTAATGGTTTTCCTATGAGTTATGAATGTTTCAGTCCCCCTGTGGCTCAGCTGTCTTGGTGCTCTGTGTTGCCAGCACCATACACATACCCCAACTGCAGGGTGTGACTACCACCTCCTGCTGTGCAGTCACATCTGTCTTTATTACTCTGTTTCCTGTCACCCCTCACAGCTGCTAGCATTAAAAACTAATAAAATAACAAGGAGAGCTGAACTCTTGTTTAAAACCAAGTGTTTCTCCCACAGAGAAATACACCAGAGCAGATACTGAAGTGCATGAGATCCACTGTACTGTATAAGTCTGTGTTAAGCCTTGCCTAGTGCAGCTCTGGCCTCCTTGATCATTTTCACTTGAGTTTCACGGTATGTGAGCTGTAACCCCTCAGGCTCAAAGCTGTGCATTTGGAACTGTTCTGCTAAGTGATTGCTACAAGCTAAGCGGCAGTCATGTCTTTGCCTATAGACATTAATGAGATTATAGCATAAACAAGATAGTAAGTGTGTTGTCTATGTTCATTCACATCAACTTTTCTCAGGACCCAAACACACTGTAAGCTGTAAATACTGCAGAGCAAATCCTGTAAGTAACACACAGGTTGTATTTCATAAGAAAACGATTTCATCATGCACCATATTGATATTGTTTCATAGCAGATTAATATCCTCTGAACGTGCATCCTCACATGTATCGTTCCTGATGTGCCCAAACTGTGGGATTCTGCAGATCTGCACATTTCCTTATCAAGTCCGCTGGCTGAAGTTAGCTATGCAGTCAATAAAAGCTGACGGATCAAGTCAAAGGGTATGAGGAAGAAAAGAACAAAGAGACAAAGATATATTCATTATATATTTAAAAGGCACTGCAAAAGGCCAACGGAGCCAATGCAAATTATCACTCACAGTCACAAACTGCCAGGTTGACATCTGCAGCTGCAAAGTTTCAGGTTTTCTCACTGCAATTTACAGTAAAGCTTTTTTTTTTTTTTTTACAATGTTATGCTGGAAGAAATAATTTGTCAAATGTGTTGACCTTTTTTTCTCCTGGCCAAATTGACCTTTGAACCAAAAAATCAATAGGCTTTAAGCAGTCATGAACACACAGGAACAATCATAATAAGGACATCACATCGTCTGCCAAATCCACATCAATATTTCATATTTACCACACTATTTATCCACTTCGTTTATCATTTATGAATGTTATTTAGCGTGTCACTGTTCGCATGCAGGATGATTTTTGTGTGTTTATACGTCTTTTGTAAGTGTGCCATTTAGATAATGTCATGACTGGCCATAAACTCCTCTGGCATCTCTGTAATGCTGGTATACAGCCATTGACAAGACTCTGAATAAACTAAGTGTCCCCTCCCATCAATGCTCGACCCTTAATTATTCATACGGAGCTGAATGGGACATTGTTTATCAAGGCTACAGCACCAGGAGACCTTGTGCTCTGGGATTTACACCTATGTGTGTGTATGTGTGTAGTATGAGAGAGCACGAAGGAGAGTGATAAAGATATTGAACTAGCTCATGCAAAGGCAGCCAACTTTCTAATTGGTAATTAAAATACCTTTGACAAACTAGCTTTAGCTCTCTACTCGCTATTGGTATGGTAATGAGGGTTGAAGAGGTAAACTGCGTTCCCACCAGAGGGAAAGAAAGGCTGAAGAGAGAGCATTGCAGGCTCCTTATTTGACCCAGAGATGTCCACATACATACATTCAAACAAAATTCCAACCACAAAATTAGCACATAAACCCTGAGTGGTGGTGAACAATAATAGAAACATTAGTATTAACAAGGGAAATGGCAATGCGTTAATGCCACAGATGTATCTTTATTACGTACATGTACTTTTTTACAAGCACAATTTTTTTATTTTTTTACGAGTCACTCAGTACATTTACCCATAAACCAGGTTAGTCTGAAAAGAACAGGTTACACAGAAAATTAGACATCACATTTACACAGTAAGCTCACAGTAAGTAAAATTTCAGGCACATTCACAATATAAGGAAAAACTGTGTTCTCACTGCAAAAAAGTGTCCGTTTCAGTTTTAGTTGGACTTGGAAATTATTTCCTTGTCCATTCATCTGCAGATTATGTCCTCAATCAATTTATCTCGACTGTCAGAAAATACTTCTCCAGATGTGACTGTTTCCATCAACTTGTTTTTTTGCACATTTTGAAGTATCGCATTAGAAAAGGTTGATGGAAATGGCAAAATTTAAAAAAACTTCCTCAATTTCACAAAAAAGTTTTTACACTGGCTTGAGGTGGTTTTTGCCTTTTTCAACAAAGAGTCAGTGTGCTAAATGGGAGATGGAAACACCTTTGTTGAATAAGTTCTGAAAAAGTGAACATTTAACTCACATGACTAAACTGTTCCACTGTTGGTGTCTTCCCAGATATTCCCATAACACCTAATAACATGGCTGGTAGTAGCAACTAAGCAAAGAATACTAGCTGACATGAAAATACACTTACAATGTGCCCATTTGAAACAAATTCCTGAATACCTCTCTCCATTTTTCTCTCTTAGATGGCCAAGGCGAATACTTCTTCTACTCTGTTTATTACAGCCATGTGTGACATAGTCTATACCGCCAACTTCTCATGAAACTACGCTTTGTGTAGCCTAGTTTATTTTCTCCAAACCAGTTGATGGAGACACACCTTTTTTTTTTCCTTTTTCGTGACATTTCAAAAGTTTGCTTAAAATTCACTTGACAATTCCTTAATATTCTATTAATTACAAGTAAATGGAGGAGAAATTAATTGTACATGAAATATTGATATCTGCGTCCGTTACACAGAGCTTGTGGTGACATCTTCAAATGTCTTGTTTTGTCAGAACAATCCAACAATCCATGACCCAAAAATATTGAATCTAAAAAAAAATCCCTGAAGAAGCAGCAAATCCTAGAATCAGTGAATGTCTGACATTTCTGCTTGATAAAATGACTAAAATTATTATTTTGTTGTCAAAATAGATCATTTCATTTAGAACAATTCATTCATTCATTAATTCAACTTTTTTCCAACAGTTTTTTACAAGGATGTATCACTAATGATCTTTCTTTTGATCCCCTTGCACTGTCTAAAGTCCATGTCATGCACATGTATACATGTAAAAAAAAAAGACAATTAGATACCAGGTTGCATTTAGACATGGCCAAGACGTCGGCTTTTCCCAGGAGAAAGCTGTGGAAATCAGGTTTTTCAAATCCCCTACCCCAATTACAATACCCTGTTTCTCATTTGAATGACATTTAAGAAATCAGATTACCACAGAAAGACAGAATAACCAAGTTACTTGAGTCCATATAAAAAAAACTTTTTCATAAAAGTCATAACATCAATGTCCCTGGATTGGACCTAGTAACATTTCGGTAATGTTCCCAACACGGCTTGAGACTGCATTTAAAGTTGCCATATTAACAGAAAGGCCACAGCACTCACATTGTTAAGAGAGAGAAATTGAAGGAAATTATTAAATGCATCTTGTTCCATCTTCTTAAGAGCACTGTAACATGTACATTTGTCAAGTAACTATAATTCCTTATGCACAAAGGAAAAATCTGTTTAACATTCAAAAAATACTGTGAACAAGAGATCTTTACTCATGTTGCACCACACTATAAACATTTATAGAAAATAGAACTGTTTGAATAGTTATATATGAGTACATATGTTTAAAAGCCAGTACCATTATGCAGTTTTAGAGATTCCATGTTTCAAAGTCTTAAGTAAGCTCCATGATTTCTTACATACTGCAGAGCCACACACACCACTGAACCTGCACTACAACATATAAGAAATAATAAGAATATAAAGTTGTAATATGACTTCTGTTCCATGTCTTTTTTGTTAATGTCACATCCCAAAATACATGGCATTTCACGTCTAATAGCATGTCATCATGTTTGAGAGAGTTAAAGGCCACATTAGTAATAACAAAGGAAATGGCAATGCTTTTATGCCACAGGTGTATCTTTAGATTTAATGCACTTCAGAGATCCATAATCACAAGGTCAAGTTGGACCAAATAAAGCCTGCAGTCTTCGCCGGGTGTTGAAGCCGGCATTTTTTTAAGGATGGACTGACTTTGTGCTTCAAAAAGGTCAGTTTGTTTTTAACTTTTACTTGAAAATGAATTTCATTTTTAACATTGTTAAGGGATGGCCTAAACAACTGCAAACAATTATAGTTAAAAAATGTCATGTCTCTGGCATGTCAACACAAAAAATGTTGACCCTATGTTCCAGCTCACTTTAGTCTTTAGACTATCACATGTCAAAATGTCCTCCTGGGCATCTTGACTTTGTTGCATGCCTTTCATTATTATTCTCTTTGTGTGCATTTATCTATCTCAGTATGGAGTTGCCCTGACATCCTTAATATCAAGTGATATATTTGCTGAGGTCTGGATATTGAACAGGCATGTAACAGACCTCCTTCTTCATCAAGGATCTCGCTTCCGCTTTTCCGTTCAACCAAAAAGCTCCAAAAAGCTCCTCCACCTTCCCACCTCACCACCCCACCCCACACCGCCCTCACCTCCTCCTCCATACCATCCTGATCTGCATGCTCCTCAGTGCCCACCCGCCCCCTTCTCACTTTCTCTCTCAACCCTTCCCCGCCTCCCTTTTCTCCCCAATTACAAAGCACTGTCAGCGGGGTTGTCAGTGTTGCACTGAGGAGTGCAGGGCATAGGCAGACACATGGCTGTTTGATCATTCTCTGCACATCCACACAGAAAGCCACCCTGGATAAGCACACACTTTTGAGATAACGTCCTTGTATCATTTAAATGTTAATAGGCTTTCTATGGGCTCAAACCTACATTTATTATTGTGCAAATGAGCCAATTTCCCCATATCTATGCTGTCGTTAGAGCTGGCATGTTTAGTTGTCTGAACATAATTAGAATTATTGTACTGTAAGGAAGAGAGAAGAGGATGGGGGAGAAAAGAAAAGAGAAAAGGGGGAGCTCATCGTCTGTTCTTTGTAGAGTGGGACAAGCTCTTTGCTGAAAGTTTCCTTTGAGAAAGGGAGAAACATTCTCGCTTTCTTTTTTCATCCCACAGATTTATGGATCATCCTAATTTTCCCTCCGCTTTCTTTTTGTTTTCAGACGAGACTGTTGGCACATTTTGCTTCTGTGGGGGAGTTGCTTTGCTGTAGGCAGGGATGGAGGAGAGAGAGAGAGAGAGAGAGAGAGAGAGAGAGAGTGAGAGACAACAGCAAATAATGTACCATGGATATACAGTTGGTGCAGGGAGTACAATCAATGTTAGACGAATCAATTTCAATATCAGGGATCTGTTGGAGGCCCGCAGGCCCTGATCCAGCGAACCCAAGACGGCTCTGATGTATACCCCTAAGTGAGATGATGCTGTCAGAGTGTGTGTGTGTGTGTTTGAACTGTGAATGTGTGCATTTAGATGTCATTTAGAGGCCATCAGTGTTATTAGATGTCATCATTGGTTTCTCCTGTCAGATTACAATTTCCATATAGAGGCTGAATACTAATGGATGTTTGTTTACAGGCCATCTCTGAAAAATGACTGCTCGTAAGGCATCAGTTACAATATGTCAATGATTACTTTGCTGTACAATAGCAACCACATGCAATACAATTACAATGCATTCAACTGCACAGAATAGTGCTCCATGACATTGTCCTAGTTGATAGATTTAAGATTTCCTTAATATATCTGAGATCTTTATAATATTAATTTAATCGTTGTTTGTTGTGCTAAATCTACATTTTATTTAAATTAGGGCTGGAATAATTATTTTATTCATTCATTATATTTAATGTGTTGATCATTAGTTCAAATAATTACCATATTGGTCCCAATACACTACAATATTATATTCTGTAAATTACATTTGAAAAAGTGGGGTAATATTATATTTGAGGATAAGATATTATGTATTCTTAATATCAGATATTCTTTTTGAATTGAGAGAGCTCCAGTGTAACACCCCCCACAAAGAATGTAGCATGACGGGTTGTAGCCTTAATGTTGTTAGACTAGGACACTTCAAGTGTGTTGACCGAGTGTGTTGAGTTGGTCAGCACTAAAGGTGTTTATTAGGCCCAGTTTAAACTACAGGAGTTTCTGATGGCTTGTGTAATGTGTTTTGCTGTCATGGTGGATATAAATTTCTGACAAGTAAAAAGTAGTCAAAAGTGTCTCCCAGTGTGTTCACTGCAGAAACTGACTGGCAACTGATGTATCTATCAAGCAGCCAAGAAATACCAGTATCACAGAATGTCCTGATGAGGAGCTTAAAAAGACTAAAAAGAGTCTGAAAAATGCTGTGTTCAGAACACAAAGCAAATTTTTGCCTTACCAAACAGCCAAAATACCAACAGTAAGTTAGCTGTAAACTAGCTAGCAAGAGACACACCGACCGTGTCTGTGAAAGTGCTGTGAAAGTGTGCTCGTGTGTTCAGTTCAGCCTCTGACTGAACTCACCAGGGAGTTTTTTTCTGTTATTTCCCTGCAGTCCATGTCCTTTTTTCCTCTTGTCTCTGTACATTTATGAAGAAGATTCATAAAGCCCCAAGAAACATGTACATTTTTCAGTCCAGTTAAAACATTTCAAAGTCTTTGCGTCAAAATCGCACCACCCTGGGTGAATTTGCAACTACTCTTTCCATTGACTTTATATGCAACCGTGCCAACTATAAATGTGTTTCATGTTCTGTCTGAGCACAGAGTTAGAGAAAATTATTCTGACCACTTGTACAAGTCTGACAGGAGAGAATGTGAGTATGTGACTGATAGACAAGCCACACAAACATGGGGTTTACAGTGTGCTAAAACGGAAGCAATTCCCTTTTATGAAAAAAAAGGCTTCAAGGATGGGCACTATCTCCTTGGACTAATTGTATTGCAGGGAAACTTTATAACAGGGATAGTCTGACAAAGTGTTTCTCTTCTTCAAAAATGATTTCCAATAACAGATGTTGTGAAAGAGGCTGTTCTTATAATCAGGGTCTTTGTACATTTGAGCCAATACAGTAATACTCTCATACATTCCCAGAGCCCAAGGTGACATCTTACAATTGCATGCTTTGATCTACGTTCCAAACCTCATCTATGGTCATGAGCCCCTCATCTATGGTCAAGTAGCTATTATGGGTTTCCTGCAAAGTGCCTGGGCTCACCCTTAGGGACAGGTGAGGAGCTTGGGTATCCGGAAAGAGCTCAGAGTAGAACCGCTGCTCCTTCTTGTTGAAAGGCGCCATTTGAGGTCGTTCAGGCTTCAAAATAGGTCTGAATGCCTTCTTTTCTGGAGGAATTCTAGGTACGTCTAAATACAAGGGGACCCTGGTACAGACCTAGGGTACATCTCAAGTCTCTTATTTGATGTTTCCTCTCTCCTCAATCCTGGCTTGAACCGGAAGTCGTTCTGGTCGGCATTTTGAAGGCTGTCTCAAAGTTCTTATTTCTGCTCTGAGGAGCAAGGAGGGATATCTGAGGAGCCGAGCGAGGATACACGAGAGCAGTCTTCACAGAAGTCTTTTACCAGCTGACACACCCCCTTATTGGATATCAGTTATTGATTGGACACTGCAGTCCGACACTAATCAGACTGATCTGATACATCACAACATGACTGCAGCCCGGAGTGAAGACAGATAATAGATTAAACTCAAGTGTATCGCTCCCAAGTTTTATATTTTACTTTCGTTTTCTGATTCATCATCTAGTTAAAAATCTGTTAATTGTCGGCCTGAACAACAAAAGAACCATAACAACCTTCTTCATTTATTAGAAAGATTTTTCTTTTCATGATCTGTTATTTCCCCCCATTAACATTTATTACAGATAAAATTAAAGTCAGGGAGAGTCTGTCTGTCAGCAAGAAACACATTTTAAACACATTTATATTTTACATCATTTGTCGTCATTTCCATTAAGTCACATGCGAGGCCAAAAATTCCTGAGTGTCTGGTTTGATATGAGTTACATCATTTCAATTTTCCCTGAAACATTTAGCCTAATAAATAATTTCCAGTGTTCAAAAGACACTCTAACCATATTCTGGGTTATTAATAATTAATTCACAATCAGAATATCAATACATACGGATGCATATAATTAATAAATAATATGAATGCATTCTGCCAGTAGAAATGGTTCATGTGCCTCTGAGCAGGACACAGTATAAATACAGAATGCAGGTTTTTATTCATGTGCAGGTGTTTGTCAAAAAGGTAACAGGCTGCAGAGAGAAAACACTGCTGCTCTGGCAGTGATAAGTGTGCACCTTTATTAGTATTAGCATAGTGCACATGTGTGCAGACACAAACTCCATCAAAAGTCACTATAGCTGTTAAAGCCGACTAACAGCTGATCCAGCTGTGATCAGCTGCCGCCGTCATCAGAAACGGACATCCCCTTACATGACGCTTCAGAGGAAAGGTCTCATATATCTCACATATTTCCTTGTTTACTCTCTCTCCTCGAATGGTTTTATTGCGTCTCTCCGTGCATCCTCGATGGGAGGGACTAAGTCGCAAGGAAAAGACGCAAGTGAGGGAAACATGGATGCAATTAAGAGACTTGAGATGTACCCCTAGAACGCACTGGAGGGATTATATATCCCATCTGGTTTACAAATGCCCCGGGATCCCCCAGGAAGAGCTGGAGGATGTGGCTGGGGGGCAAGGTGGCTGGAAGAAGATGCATAAACATATCTACTGTATATGGAAAGATGGTCCTCAAAGATACAAGGTAAACCAATGACATTGGTTTGTCAGTGCCAGTGTCTTTAAAGATTTGACATAACAACTACACAGTTCTCATGATGACATTAAGACATGCAAGTTGCAGTAGGCTGTAGCTAAGAGGACAGTATCAGATTCTGCTGTCAAAGCTCACAATCCACAGAGATGTCAATCATCCCTCTCCCTAGTGACAGATGACCTCTTTCATATCCCCCTTTCTTTGCTGTATCTGTACTGCACTTCTCTCTTCTCTTTTGCTGTCATCCTCTCTCTGTTTGCCTGTCTCTAACCATCTTCCCTTGTACCTGCATCGTTCTTTCTACTTTTCCATCATTTTTTTCTCTATTCCCCTGTCATTCCTCTATGATCCTCTCTCCTTCATCCTGTTTCTTCAGCTCACCTGCTTGCTCTGTATTTCCCTCAACACCCCAGATCTATCTATCTCTCTGGTTCTCCTAATCCATTCAAAACCATCTTCACATCTCCTCCTTCCCTCTGTTCCATTTTGCCGTCACTACCTGCGGCACCACTCCCACTCTGCTGTCCCTGCATGTTTAAGTTCTCATCACTTGTCATTGCATTTCGTCTCGTTTTAGAAGCTCTCAGGCAGGATCCAGCCCGTTGAAGGCCATCTGTTAGCCGATCTGACAGGGCTGAGTGTGGCTGTAACACTGGCAGTGGCCACTGGCACTGGCACAGTCCAGTGTCTGGCTATGGTAGCACAACCAGACAGCCAAACAGACAGCCAGCTTTCACACTGTGTTTAAACAGTCTGATTGTTCATTTGCAGGCACCTGGCAAAGAGGCTCAAGATGGATTGTGGTTTAGTACAAGGATGAGGTGAATCGATAAGGGACAAGCAAATAGCTCCTATACACATTTGGTCCTCACTTCTCTTCATCCTCCGTCACCTTTCTTCTGTCTCTATGGCCCCAACCTTTCCTTCCTTAGAGAAGTACCTCGACAAATAAAGTATTACACACTGACACAGTGTCCATTTCACCCTCCTTTGCAATCAGGTTAGCCAGGCAAAAAGGTGTGAAATTGCTTACTGCTTTGTGAACCAAATCTGTGTTCTTGTGTTAATCCTAGTTTCTGGAACAAACCTTCGAGAACTGCTTTCCTTCATAACACAAGGAGCATGGAGCATGCAAATGTGCATATGGCTGCAAATGAAAAGCATACACACACAAAAAATGCGCGACACGCATTGTAGGTAAAGTACATTTAATAAAACCATTCAAAAACTCTCTTTGTCTCACTTTCTCTAACTCACCTCATCCTTGTACTAAACCACAATCCACCTTGAGCCTTGAGTTAATTAAGATCCTCACTTATACATGCATACATATATACATACACACACACACACACACATATATATATATATACATATGGTAAATGGACTGCACTTATATAGCGCCTTTCTAGTCTTCCAACCACTCAAAGCGCTTTCACACATTCATACAGTGATGGCACTGAAACCATGCAAGGTGCCAACCTGCTTATCAGGAGGGGAATTTAATGCATTCACACACACTCACACACCGATAGCACAGCCATTAGGAGCAATACTGGGGTCCAGTATCTTGACCAAGGACGCTTTGACAGGCGGACTGGAGGACCCGGGAATCGAACCGTCAATCTTCCGATAAGACAGATAGCTCTAAAAGTAAAGTGAGGATGCTTGCAAAAATAGTACTATTAGTAGATTTTATCCATCACGCAATATCATCAGGGAGGCGTCTGATTGATCCCAAATTTATTCTGCAGCATGAGAACAACCCCAAACTTAGCCAGAGTCATAAATAACTATCTTTACCTACAAGAAGAAAAAGGAGTCCTGCAACAGATGGTGTGGCTCCCACAGAGCCCTGATCTCAACATCATGGAGTCTGTCTGGGATTACATGAAGAGACAGAAGCAGCTGAGATGTCTAAATCCACAGAAAAACTGTGGCAACTTCTCCAAGTTGCTTGGAACAACCTACCTGCCAAGTACCTTAAAAACTGTGTGTAAGTGTACTGAGAATTGTTTTAAAGGCAAAGCGTGGTCACACCAAATATTTATTTCATTTAGGTTTCCTCTGTTTACTGAGCTTTGTATGAAGTTATTTGATTAATAAAAACTATTTATATATAATTATAATAATAATAATAACTATTTATATATAGTACATATATATACTACATATATGTACATAGATATAGATATATATAACACATATAGCAGCACACACTTTCAGTCTTTGTGCTGCAGTCATTTGTAGAAGATATAGTTATGTTTGTGTGACAGATGCCATCTAGCAGTCGTAGTAATTATGACCAATCATGACAAATTGGGTGGGGTGGTGGGGCCATAACCCAACAGTGGACTTCACCACATGAGACCACTGTTCGTTTTCCGTATCTAACAATCGTGAGTGTCACATTTCCAACCACCCATTCGGGACAGTTTTTTAAAAACCGTAACTATGATCATCCCTTAACCTTAACCCCTGTGGTTACTATTGTAGCCATGATGACGAAAGGTCGCCTAATTTTAAGGACGTACTAACTTTAACCGACACCACATGTTTCTCCAAGTGCTTCGTCTAAACCTAACCAGACCTTAACCAGAGCGTTGACACATCAGAACACATCATTATTTTTTAACAGTAATTTGTATCGGTTTTGGAAAGCATAGACAAATGATTTTGCCTGCTGATTACTGCCAATAGGCTGGATAGATTACAAAACGCTCTTATGTGTTGTTCTGGAGTGCATGGTCAAATGACGCATTTGGTTGTTTAATTTGGAGGACTTGTTGCAATCGGTGCGTGAAGAGGGTGTGCTTGTTGGTTTGTCGGTTTTGGAAAGGTACAGAAATTGTCTCACAGTCCCCTAAATGTTGGGAAGGTGTAGGGGGAGGTGGATTCAGACATTGTTCAAGTATCCAATAAGCACTTCGGTTAAAGTATACTGACACCTTTTATTCTCCCTGTAAACAAAACAAATGACTGACACTACATTGCAATGTGGGCCATAATGAACAACAGCGCTCCATTACTAATAAGTCACATGTTAAGGTAACATAAGTAATTATTATTGTCTTGCTTTCATTATTCATATTAGACGGCACATAATGTGATTAAGGGTCTGATTATGCATCGATTATGTTGCTCATAGGTACAGTATCTTGTTAACAAAGTGGGTTTGATATCATAATAAAGAAATTAGATCTTACTTTTGTGGGACAGAAGCACACACACTTCCTCTATGGCTGCCACTGAGTACACACACTCTCACAAATAACAGCAAACCTCAAACAAAAACAAAACAAACCCAACAAGCTACTGGTGACTTGTTTGAAATCAGTTCACTTGGTAATTAACATGGCTGAGTAGCTGCTGTGCTAAAAGGCTTTGTTTTGATTTGCTTTCATATGAAGTTGGAATTCACATCACAAAAGATTATAATTAGTGCTTCCATGATTGTATGATTTGCAAGTGATTGCCTTTAATTACAGTTCAAACCAAATATAGATGGTGCATCTAAAAACCTCACAGTGTGTGTCATTGGTAAACAACAACAGCTACCTAATCAACTTTACTTATATCAGTTTCTTCCAGAGGTAAATTTTGATTAAGGGAGGACAGGTTCCCGCCTCTTTATGAAAAATGTTGACATTTAAGCTGTAGTTTCCATCTAAAGATAATTACTTTCAGTGTCTTAAAGCTCTTAAAGTAACACTGCGTACTTTGTCTATTACTAGACCTGGCTTCGCGTCTACATGTGACACAGAATCCAATTTAGTGGAGGGAACAGGCTCACACGTTCCATGTAATCTTTAATAACAAAATATCTCATAATACGCAGTGCTTCAGCAGGTTATTCTAGGAAAGAGCAGGGATTAACTGTCACAGGTGTTCTCGCAAGGAGAAAAGATAACCATGAGAAATTCTATAAGGACGTCATGCCAACTATTATCAGAGCTTCCATGTTGCTTCAATCATCTGATTTATTCACCAGTTAATACATTTAAAAGGAAACAGCAACAGAATAAAGTGATTCTTCCTTTTATTTAGGATCAAAAACTGTCTTTTATTGAATTTGTTTACTCCCCAGGTTGAATTATATTATCAGCGAGGTACAAGAAACAACCTGGCCTTGAAGAAAGAAACTGATGACTATGCTAGAAGGGAAAAAAGTGAAATCTATTGTAGCTTTGGGTTTGCCTGCTTGCCAGAAGACAGTTTAACATAATCAAATGACCAATGATAGCTCTACTACTAATAGTCAAATCTGTTTATAAATCCCAAAATCACGTTTGTCTTAAAGGGATTTACAATCTTTGTACAATACACTCGCTATCCTTATCTATCCTTAAAGCAGTAGTCCAACATCTTGGGAAATACGCTTATTTGCTTTCTTGGCGAGTTAGATTCAATTGAAGATCAATACCAGTCTCACGTCTGATTTGAAGCTACAGCCAGTAGCCATTTAGCTTAGCTTAGCACAAAGACTGAAAACATTTATGTTACACATTTATGTGCTGGACTGTTTCTTGGCCAGCAGCTGTTCCTGAAATCTCTTGGGAATAAAACAACAAGATATAATGTGTTAATTAATGAGTATTAGAGATGCTGGTAAGCAGATTTTGTTACTTTTGGACAGAGCCAGGCTAGCTGTTTCCAGTCTTTATGCCAAGCAAAGTTAACAAAGCTATTGGCTGGGGCTTCATATTTAATAAACACGTATGAGACTAGTATTGATCTTCTCATCAAACTCTTGGCAAGAAAGTGAATAAAGGTATTTCCCAAAATCTCAAACGATTGTTTACTGGGCAGCGCACACCGGTCACATTGCATAGCGTAGAATCATTAACATCCATACAATGACACATACTGGACTGGAGAAGTGGTCAAGGTAGAGTAGTCATGATGTGAGTCCAGGAAGTAAGTCTTAAAAAAGTGACTGTTATGCAGCAAAAAGTTGACAAATAAAATGAATTTTCTGATTTGAAAACATGGCCTACCTTTCACCTGAGAGAGCCTGGCCCTGCATGTTGCAAGCTTGACATGATGATGTTCTCTGTTTGTCTGTTGCGAGTGCTTTCTGTTTCCCTGGCCTTGATGGAGCAGGTTTGATTCACCTGTAGCTGCAGGACTGAAACATGTATCACCCACCCATCCAGCGCTGAATGAATGTAATTGATATCTGTTATTTCCTGGCAACTCTGTGAGAAATCTTGTGAAAAAGAAATCTGGTTCTGATATGTTAAGTAATCATTTTAAAATAATGGGAAATCCTTAATGACAGACGTAACAGCCTCCTATGGGGCTTGTGGTGACAGTCAGAGCCGTGTCTTGCTATAGGCCGACTATGCATATGCATAAGGCCCTCGCAACCACTAGGGGGTCCTGTTGTGCCAATGTTTTGTTTTTTTTTCTTTGCAAATATAAATTGATACTTTTGGTAACTTTAACCCAATAGAGAAATGAGTCCCATAAAATATCCTATTATTTAGTATCACTTTCTGTTTTATGAGGAAATGATAGAGAGTAGGTTAACTCTTCTGGCTGTCAGACTGATTTTGTTTACGTTAGTTTATCATTGGTTAGATAGCGTAGCGAAAGTTCCCGTTGGAGAAAATACGTTAAGTCTCGCCCTTCTCCACGCTATGAGGTGAGAGAGACGGTTGATGAGAGCAGACACAGAGAAGAGTGAGAAATTCTGTGGATATTAAAGTGTACAATGTTAATAAATGTGTACAACTGAACAGCAGACAAGCGGAGTGACCTAATCTTTCATAACGTCTTGGTGAGTTAATTTTTTGGCTAAGCAAGCGTAGTTAACTCCTGTAGGCGGCAATGTGACGGTCGACATGTACTGCAGGGAGAGTGTCTATGCATAAATGTGTGAGCTATTACTGCTGTGAAATATTACAGTGTTGACCTTAAGTTAAAGGGAAATTTCTGTAATTTTGTTATGTGCATAGCAGCATAACAGTTCTAGTTATGTACTGCCAGTGTGATAAACAATTGTATTTGTGTGTAAGGAGATAATATAGAAGTGAAAGCACTTAAATGTTATTTTGATTATAAAAACATGAGGTGTGTAAGAAAATAATACTGTGTACTGTACCTCAGTCCATGCTTAAAAATACAATAAATTCAGGCGAAATGTTATTTCTAAAATGTTAAAATGGATCAAATGTGATGTTCAAATGACCAGAAACACAGTTCGTAAAAGAAGATACTGTACAGTTAAAATTATTGAACTCATTTAATTGCTATTTTGTTAAAGTGGCATATTGAGAGTTTAATGATGTGTTGATTTACCATGGCCATAGATAATGGAGACTTGACCTAAAATAATAGCCCTGTTGTTAGGTTTTTGAGACTCCCGAAGATACCGTGCCTTGGACCTTGGATTCTGGATTTTCTCCTTGACAAAGGAAATGGCAAGCCACCGTTTGTACTTCATCTACCCGGAGGAAGACACATTTCCTTCATCCCCTTATGTGGTGGTGTGGTAGGATTGTGTTACAAGCCCCACAATCCCTTTGCTTTTATTACCGGGTGCACCCAGAACTCTAAACTGACCGCAGAACTAAAAACTGACTGAACCTGACCTAAACACTGAATAGACTGACTACAACTAAGGACTGAGGAAACTTGAACTTACCGAAGAACTGAACTTTGTTACACCATTAGGGACATTACTTTAGAACTAAGAACATCTATTCAGTTTATTAAGAGGTTGAATAGGTTTAAGTTATGTCTGTTATTGGTTTTAACAGTATGCTTAACTGCTGAAATATTGTGAAGAAATATGGGTTTTGTACAGGCCTACTGTGAAACTGTTTCATTGCATCTGAAGAAGGTTTTTTTTGTTAAAAATGCCAGCTTAGGCTGTATCATTTTATTTTCTTACAAAAAAGAAGATTTAGTATAATCTTCTATTGAACCTACCCTCTGGCTCCAGCTACTGATTGAGTCCTTTACTTATCTTCAACCCCTCCCTACGAACTTAGACACTGGTCCAATATTCATTTCACTACCCTGTGGTCATCAGGCATTGCAGGGGTTACATAACCAAGCGTCCTCAGCAGTCTTGCCATAATCAGTATCAATCATGAGACTGGCCAGCAGCTGTCCTATGATGACATCATTGATGACTTCGCTTCTAAAAACTCAGCAAAAGTTTTGAAGATGGTGATGATGATGATGACGATGGCGATGATGATGATATGTTCCTTAAGTAACAGTTTTTTATGTGTAAAAAGTAGCATTCCGTCTAATTTATATGCATACAGAATATGATGCAAATTTGGTGTGTATTCATGAGTGCTTGACATAAAGGGTGGGTGGGGGTGTGATGTCAATGTTGACCCCTACTCTCTTCCTACACATGCACCAATCGAACAAAACTAAGTAACATAACAGTGGCTGCTCTTCTGGCATATGTTGACCTATCAACATGTTACATTGCAGAGTGATGTATTTTTCAGTGTCTTGGCACCGCCTGTGTGTGGGCTTACATGGAAAACAATAGGCACGGTTGTTTTGAAGAGTGTCATATATCAATTGTGCCTGCCCTTTAGACCTTCAATTCTGATATGGAAATCAGGACGATCATCAACATGTTTTCGTAAAATTACATTGTCAGGAGTTCAGTGAGGGCATATATACAATGACGTCTGCTCATATACTTGTTTTACTTCAGGTTTATTATTACATTACACTATCATTTGGAATTAGTTCCATCGCATCCGACACACATCCAGTGTCTCAATCACTAAGAAGGATGGATAAATTAGCTGTTGTTTGCTTCCAAAACAAATCAAGTTAATAATGCTATTGCCTAGGTTTCATGATAACAGCAATTACCAGTGAGTTAATATGTCACTGAGATTAACAAAAAAATATTTCCCACCACTTTTCTTTTTTAACAAAAGTTTCAATTGGGTTCAATTGGGGAAACCATGTAAACATGGCTCCTCAATATCCTTTTTGTCCATCTGGCACCCAGCGAAGGTCAAGCAGCACAAGGGAAAGGAACGGTGTCTCAGCTGACTAACATGCTCTGTGGCTACATCTGTATTCTTCTAACCTCACGTGCTAGGCTTGTGATATCCGGCTCTTGAGTGGCAAGAGTAAGCCTTTGGAAGATGTTTCTCCCCTCTGGGTGGTGGGCTGCTCTACAAAGTCATAACACAGCACAATGGGCTCCTTGTTGTCAGATGATTAGGCAGACTGGTGTGTGTGTGTGTGTGTGTGTGTGTGTGTGAGAGAGAGAGAGAGAGAGAGAGAGAGAGAGAGAGCATGAGAGAGAGAGAGTGTTGTCTAGTTTGTCTGACAGCAGTTCCAAATAACAATACATGTCAGAGCCGGTGAATAAGCAATCTGACTGTCAGAGCCTTTTGTCTTCCAGACCTTTTCAATATTGTGAGAGAATGTCAGTGTGTTGATTGGGGATTTGCCGGAAGGGGCGCATGTTGGAAGAAAAGTGAGCTTTAGTCAGTTAAAAAAGCTTCTCACATTTGTTGTCTCTCAACTAAAACGACTTTGCCTTTTCATGTGTGTGCGTGTGTGTGTGTGTGTGTGTTTGCGTGTGAATGTTCTCACACCATGAGTGATGGGTTATTGTTAATGACAGAGTCTGTGGCCATCAAAGACTAACAGGTGGATGGGTATCTTTTTCTCTCTCACACACACATACAGACATATTATTGCTTCCACCAGCATCCTGCCAAACTCCCTGTTCACACATCTTCGCTGTGACTGATTTCTCTTTGCTTTCGTTCTCATATCTTCTTCTTGTCATCTGGACAGAAAAAAAACAAGACCACGTAAAAAGACGCAGAGCAAATACCTAAATACAGCTAATAACTGTCTAAATACTGATTTGCTTGTTATTGTTTCTATGTGGTGCAGGGGCACAGTAAGTCCGCTGGCATTATTACAGATCAAGCAGCAGCAAATTAGGTCAGCGAAGGGCAGGGAAGGCGCAACATGAAGAAAAGCCCTTTTAAAGACAAAAGAGAAGTAGAGGAAGAAAATCAAAAAAAAAAAAAAAAAAAGGTGAATGTGACTAATTGGATTAGACATAGCTTAGCTTGAGGGCGGCTACAGGGAAGACACAGGATGTGAGGGAGGGCAGGGGAGGGGCTGGGGTAGAGGGAGGATATTTAACTGCTTATCAGGTCATAGAAATCAAAGCCCAGGGGCACAGTCGAACCAAACATGTCCCACCCGATGAGGTGCGAGTGCAGAGACAAGCTTTGACCCTTGAACTTCAACCTCTCCATGTTTTCGAAGAGGTCAGGGAGTCACATCTACCTCCCTTGTTTGGTGTGTCTAGCCCTAAGGGGAGTGCTTTTAAGCTGAGAAGGATGTATTGGCAAGCAAGGAGATAATGGTTGATAACACATTTATTATTGTGTGTAGTTTTTACACTGAGCCCTTCAGGCTGTTTTTAAGCTCTGAAGGTGGTCTATTTTGCATATGATGGGGTGGAAGGTTCATGTCTGGATTGTATAATGAGTCATAATAAAGCTGAAGTGGAGGGTGCTGGTAAATGTGATTTCTACTCATTTCTTTTCAGTTACATGTTAATGCATTGCATTGTTCCCACTAGTATATATTTGGCTATTAATGGTGCTATATCAAATTCACTGTAGTGGAAATATATGATGTAAGTCACTTAACCAGTATCACCTGCAATTTATTGACTTTCTAAATGTTTCCCTCTGGAGATAAAAACTGATATTTAGCCGGCAAAATGAGAAGCACAACTCCCACAAGACTCCAGTTTAAGGAGAAATCCTGGAAGATACAAAGCTAAGCACTAAAATAGCAAATAGAGATAAAGTTCATTTTGTTAAAATTAGTTTCATACTTGCTTTCTTCTCCAGCAGTGACCCCCACCCTCCCTTTCATTTCCATTCTCGTTCCGTTCTGTCTCCCTTTGTATTTTGCTTCACATCACACGAATCAGGAATCACCAGTGTATGTCCAAAACAATAAGATTCTCCTCTACTTTTGCTAAAAACGAGTGCAATTAGGACTGCTGGATTTTACTCTTTGGCAGCACTGTGTCTGCTACAGCCTCAGGGCTTTCTTGATATGGATGGGATTATTATAGCATTGACGTGCAGCCACGCTGTTCCTGCAGAAGCATGCACAACCCCAAATTAACGCGCACACACACTACATGGATTTTTAAAAGCAAACACAATGATTATTACCAATGTTTGATGCTACCTTGTTTTGGCACAATCAGTTATCTTTTGGGTGAGCTCAATGGGGTAGAAGTAGGCCACAAGAGACAGTGTATGTGTGTGTGTGAACATGCACATGCTCCTTCGTACCATCAACACAGGTTGCAGGCCCAAGGCCACGTTAAGCCATCCTGCCTAATAAACTCTCACTGAGTTCACTGCAGGATATCTGACCTGAAACAAGACTGGATATAACAGAATGAGGATGCAAGTGAATGGAGATAATGGGAAAAAAAGGAAATTATAAATGAGGAGTACATTTGCTCTGCAGTTACTGAGAAAAAATGGAAAATGCAACAATGTACACCAACAACACTGAATACTGAGAAGTGATTTCCAGGTCTAAAGAGGTTAAAAAGTTATGATTTTTTTTAGAATTCTAGGTTATAAAGCTTAAACAGCTTATATACTTGTTTTGAAAGTAAGGATGGTCTTAACTGCATCTTGAAATATAGCCACTGAAATATTGTTAAAACAGCAGTTATATGTCATCTAAACTTTTTTTTTTTTTTTTTAAACTCAAAAACAAATTTCAACCATATTTAGCAGAGTTTTAACCAACAGACAACAATGTCTTTGGACCTGCAAATCACAAAATCTGTGCTGACTGAGAGTGTAAATGACTACATTTTAAAATAAGGCATGTCTTTCATGTTGAGATATATCCAAACACTGTTAGTTATATGTAACCTAGATGTCTTAAAAACCAAAATTTCCAACCACATTTGATGAGGTTTCAACCTAAACGCACACATGTACATTTGCATTCACATATTCACATATATAAACGCAGACACTTATGCACAGACACACACAAATAAATCTGGCAGTCATTCCATGGGTTGCAAATCTCTTCCATTTCTGACTATCGTTTCTACGTGTTCATACATTTGAAAGTGAGACCGGATAACAACTTTTGCATGTGCAGCAACCTTCAGTAATGATCAGAATAATGAGAAGTCCAGGGTGAAATGCCAGAGCAAGAAAGATAAGGAAGCAACGAGGAGAAAAAAAAAAAAGATCATAGCTGACTCAAATTGTAATTCTCAGGTCTTCTCTCTTTCCCTCTCTTTCTCTCTCATGTGTCAGTCTCTTTTAAGGCGCTCTCGCCACACGTCCGCCTCATCCCTCATCTCTTTTATCTGCCTGTTTCACCCGCTCATCCTCACCTCTATCTCATTTACAATTGCTCCTCTCCTCCGGGGAGCGTTAACCTCAGTCTTCCGCCAGGCCCTGAGGCCATGATTAGAGAGAGGGGGTAGAGAGAAACGGATAGACGGAAAAAGTGAGTGCTGCTGAAAAGGTGGGTTGAGGGGCTCGGGATGTCTGCAAAGCACACATGCCAGACGCAGCCAGTGACCCACCAATCAACCCCACAACTGTGAGCTACACACACAACCTACATATTTCACTGCGGAGCTCTACATACCCCTGCTCTGTCATACACCCACAGGGCCTGTTATTTCACAAACAGTCTATTGCAAACAGTGAATTAAATACACCTTTTCAACATCCCTACTGCAGTTACACATCTTTAAATAGCTGTGACAGAACAATTATTGTAAAACATCTCAGGGTGTAATTGTCAATTTGGTGCTTTGCTCACAAGTGTTCCTGCTTCTGGCTGGCTGTCAGTTTTCTGCAGTACTCAGTTCAAATAACATCTATAACCACAAACACGCTCAAGTTTCAGATCATGGATAATCAGGAAATTGAATGTAGGCAGGTCCCAGTGCATTGTGGGTTTTATGGTGTCGAAGGTGGTTAGTGTTCCGTTCGGGATTGAGTGCGCAGTGGTGCAGTAGGGGTGTGATGGACAGATGCTGTCCCCTCAAGAAAAATTATAGCATGACTCGTTTCAGGAAATGCCTACAAATGACATTTGTTTATGTTCAAGTGGCAAAGCCCATAGCAGCTGTAGTAATTATGAGTCTACTTGGTCAGGAGCAAAGGGGGAAGTCGGGTGACATTATTCTAAAGCCACAAAGTCAAGAGAAGGAGGAGGTTGGAGTGGAGGGGTGGGTCAATGAAATGTCAGACTTTGCCACATGAGACCGCTGTTCGTTTCCCGCTCCCTACTTCAGTCAATGTTGGTTTTGTTTCATCATGACAACTAACCATAACCACATGGTTAATATTGTAACCATGAGGATGAAGATCCCCTAACACTAAGCATGTAGTCATTTTAACGCAAACCAAAATGTTTTTATAACCTTAACTAAGCAGTTAAATTAAACCAAACCATGATCTTCCCCTAAGCCTAACCAAACCCTAACCATGGTGTTGTCACATCATAAATTGGATTTTGCGACAGTAATTTCAAATAATAAATCATTTTATCTGTCACGTCATATGTAATCATATAAGGTACAATCACAGTGAAATGTAATAGTTTTAGAAGCGCTAAAAAATGATTTCCTGTTGACAGGGAAAATATTTCTATGTGTCGTTCTGGAAGCGACAACACAATTTGTTGTTTAATTGGTTGTTTAATTTGGAGGACAGCTACACTCCCAGAGACTAAGTGGTGACAGAATTTTAAGAAAAAATAAATTGTTACAATGGAAAAACATAGAAAGATAAAGTTAAAAAATCATCCAGAATTAAATTTTAACAATATATGAATGAACTGTTAAATCTTTTTTTGTTTTGTTGACATTAACTTTACTTCTAGGTTTTGAAGTGGTAGCCTTTGACACAAATTAAGCTTGCGCATTTGATGAAATTACCATAAATGACACCAAATAAGGAAATCTTTCATGTTTTATACAGGATATTCACTGACAAATATCCCCTTTGTTTGCCAAACAGTCTTTCACAGACCAAAAATCCTACACAGTGTCGTGTTTGAGGTAAATTAGACCCCAGAGAGGTCCAACTCCCTGTTAGAGCTTTTATGAACAAACTGTTAAAACTCTTGATAATGGTATTTGATAAGAGAAATCTGAATAGACTTATTTGAGATTTGGGAAGAGTATTGCTCCATAAAAAGGACTGTCAACAGAAAATCACAGATGTAAATTTTTTGAAAATCCCCTGTATTTAACCATGTTTGACAGCTGGGCTTTCTGAGACCACAAACAGAAATAATGTGAAATTTTCTGTAGCTACCTTCTGAAACATGTTCAAAATCTCATAAAACTAGGGGAAGTCATGAAGTATCAAGCTGAAGAAACAATGTGACATATAAGTCTGGACCCCAAACACATTATTGGGGTTAATGTAAAAAGTTGTGGATTCATGAAAATCATTTCTTTTTTTCCATCAATTCCCTCTCCTCACCTCCATCTTTACCCTCACCATCCTTAATTTCATGGCTCACTTGACCTCTATAGTTTCTCTTTCTCCCAATTTCCCATGAGAAATAAGACACAACTTATTTTGTCTTTTCCTTGAACCCTCACATATGTCTATCCTTCCCTTCCATCCCTCAATCTCGACCTTTGCCCTCTGCCCAATCCCTCTGTCCCTCCTTATACCCATTATCTCTCCAGCCATCATCCCTCTTTCCTCACGTCCCTGATCTTTCCATCCCTCTTATCCACTGTATAGATTCCTCCATCCTATCCTCCTCCTCCTCCTCACAGCATCCCTGCAATTAGACCTCTATTTCTCTTTTCCCATTCTCTGGCTCTTTAACTGTCGCTTTCTTTCTTCACCTCTCCTGTCTGCCAGCAGACCTCTCACGCTCCCCTCTGAGCACCTTTCTCTTTCCCAAATATCAATCCTCATTTCAAACCACCTTACATCTCCTTTCCTGCCATCGGGCCACTCTGATCATTCCTTCCAGCATTAGCTCTGCCTCCTCCCCGCCCCTCCCTCATTCCTTCCCTCCCTCCCTTGCTGGTTCCTGACCTCCATCCTCCCTGTGATCATCCCTCCAGAGTTGAGGCCATCTGTTCCTGCAGGAGAACCAAGTGCATCCTAGCCCCCAATGCTAGTCAGGATGTACGTATTTATGCATGTGTGTGCCAACTTATCTGCGTGTGTGTGTGTGTGTGTGTGTGTGTTAAAGTGTGATCACATATTCCTCTGTGAGTGTACGTGAAAAAAAAAAATTGAGAGTGTTGCATATTCATGACACTAAGGGCGGAGTACCATTTCTACCTTTTATGGAATTATCTTTCAGGCATGCCCTATCAGTGATGGATTGCTGCATAAACAAAATCACTTTGATGTCTAATGGATGATGGATGCATATGGATTATATGGAGATGATTATAGCTAATAAAGCTGATACCTGTGTGTGCTCTTACTGTAAGTACCTGTCTGTGTGTGTGTGTGTGTGTGCGTGTGTGTAATATTGTGTTTGTATGTGCCTGTGCACGCGTGTGTGGTAACAGTGAGGGTTCAGGCCCTCAGTGCTCTCCCTGCTCGATTAGGAAATAAACAATGTTTATTCAGGAGCAGCTGTCTGAGGGAGACAGCTGTGTGCGCATGCTCCAACACACACACACACACACACACATACACACATATTCAAGAAGATGAAGATGAAGGCTTGGGAGAGAGAGAGACTGATTAGTTGATCTGTGAAGCCAAGGAGAAGAGGCCTCAGTGGAGTATACACACACACAAACACACACACACACGCACACAAAGAAAGAAATGAATGTTATAAGGTCGCTTGCAGCTATTTCTTCAAAGACAGACCAACACTTAGAGTGACCATTGTGAATGCGTTTCAATTGCATGGTATTGAGAATCATGGGTGTCATTGAAAAGAGGCGTGCATGGCCGCACTGGCTCTTCAGTCCATAACTGAAACAGAATGTAGAACTGAAAGTGAACTCTAAACAAACTGTAATGAAAGACCTCATTGTGACGTTTACTGTTCATAGAAACACATGTGATGCTACTACAACCATTTTTCTTTCCTTTCATTATTTTAGGCTTGTTAAATGGCCACTGGTTATTTGCTGGTTTTAAGAAAAAAAACATTATAAGCATTTTAGTAGCTGGTATTTTTATTCTGTTGTGAAAACAATAAAAGACTGAGACTGTTTGTTGTTTCTAACAGATGTCAAAGAGTGGGGGTGCAAAAAGAAACCTTGCTGCTTTCTATTCTGAGCCACAACAAATACTTTCCCGGGAAAAAATAAAACACAACTTCAGAAATCTGCCTTTACAACCAAAACTATTCGATTTGCCGTCCAGTACACCCACCTCTCTCTCAGCGTTCCCGATCCTTTTCTCCTTTCTCAGCAGCAGCTGTGCGTAATCCTCCTCAGGGTGAATCCTCCACTTGCAAGAAGGCCTGCTTTACAAGAATGACCCAATTTATCAGACACAGCACTCACGCTGTTGATGGATCTAATTAAAATCTGTGTACAAATCTTATAAAGGCCAGTGGTAATCATATTTATGGTGCGAGCTTTCAGTCATTCTTTCACTGTGGTAAACCAGGATAATCCATCGCATACAGTATAAAAGGACCTTTTTCTGCAAGTTTGATCCTGTCAATTCGTTCCACTCTTGTATGTCTTTACTATGACATTGTTTTCAGTTATGTACATTTTCATTGCATGCTTATCACTTAACATTGACTCAGGCGTGTTTGTGTAAAGACGGTAATACAAAGCATTATAAAAAGATATCATTATATAGTATTATCTCTGGGAATAATCCGGCAAAATGCTGTTGCATTGTGCGCCAAGCAAACAATTGATTTGGTTCAAAAGCTCTTTGTGTGGGTCTCCCAGTGAGCCTCATATTGGAAAACAGTAGGGCAGCCTCAACCAAATCTACTCCCTGACCTAAATGTATTTTAAAGACATGCATTGGGCCCACCTCCCTCACTGCACCCAGCTGCTATTAGCACATTTTTATTGTGCCACAGAATTATTCTGATAGGGTGAGCCTCTTTAATGCTAGCAAATGCTTTTTCCAACCCCTGTCAATACATTAAGAATGTATGTGTAGGCTGTGTGTGAGACTGGAGGTACTTTGACTTCATATGAAAATGAGCTAATTTCATTATACACAATGTGGATTGCATTGTCTCTGATGGACTCTGAATCTAGCTCCCAATGCTTCAAATACAACTCAGCCACCCTGCCGCCCATATCTGAACATATCAATTTTAGTTGATAAAATATCCCCCATTTTGTAAAGAAATCATATCCATTCTAAACAATTCAAGTGAGGCAAGGGAATTGTATTTGTATAGCAGATTAGATACACAATTGCAATCCAAAGAGGTGTAAGGAAATGAAAGGGCATTGTAGAAAATTACAGTCACACGGAAGAGAGTTTTATTGTTGATTTGAGAATGAGATCATCAATAGGTTGGCACTGCTGTGTCTATCTGCACCACTTTACCAAAATGAATGTGAAAGACTTAAACCTGCATGATTTTTTTTATTTAATTTTTTGCCACTTTTGCAGCACAAAAAGCAATAAGCTAAATATTAACATATCATCACCTCATAAAGTTGCGTTTCTATTTACACATTCAGCAGACATGGAGAAACTCATTTGGAGTTGTGTTTGTGGATCCATGATGAATGAAAGTTCACTCTGCTTTTAGCTCTGTTTTGTTCTCCACCAACTCCAAAGAGAAATATCTAGCTGCTTAGCTGCTAAATACTCCACTATGTTACCAGCTTGTTGCTAATTTTTTGTTTGTCTGGCATTTGGTGCTGGGCAAGTAGTGTACAGTGGGTTTATCAGAGTTTTTTCTTTCCGCTGAAAACAGCTGCCTGCTGTGGCTGGAGTGGTGAGAGTGAACCAAAACAGCAAAGCTGCAGGCCTCAAAACCAAAATGATGAGCTGAAAGATACTAAAATGCTCTGTAGAGCTGAGGGAAAGTGCACAGTTGGGTGATAATTCTCTGTAGGTTTGTCACTATGACTGAAACCTTTCACATTACTCATAGTCATTTGTTCCATTATTAATATAATATTGATTAGAGCTGCTTCAGCAATTTAAACAAACTGCAGTATTCGAAACATTTTCGAAGACCCACAAAGCACCTTCCTCATAGTATTTTTTACCATATAGCAACATATTTTGTTGTGTCTGTGGTTGTGTTACATAATGGTCTTAGTGAAAAATTATAATGCTGGATTCAAGAAATTGGTCCTTGTTCACACAACACAACTGCTGCTTATCAGTTTAGGTTACACAGTACAGTACAGTAATTTCTGTTTTGGAGGTAGATGGTACAGTGACCCCATTTTAGGATGAAGTGCTGAAGATCTGCTTACGCTTGCTGACCCATGGCTGGCCTTCTCTTTGGATGGTACCATAATGGCTTCACTTTGTCCACCTAGATAGTTTCATGGCATGTACAGTATTTCTGCCACTCCTTTTACCAAGGAGAGCTTTGCTAACTAATACTAAAACATCTGGGCTTCAGCTCAATCAGCTCACTCACCAAAGAAGAGGATCCTTGCATTACACACACCAACTGTCAAACGTCCTTCACCCAGTTTTATTCAGCAAAGGTCGAGCTTGAAAAAGCTTTGATGTCAAACAAGGAGCTTCTCCTTAGACAGTGGAGAGGAAAATTACTGTTGGTGGGCTGATGTTTGTATGTGCCTTTACAAATATGAGCTATATTTGTCACTGTTATTCATTCTGCACTAGATTAACTTGCCTTGAAAATGATTTCACAGTCTGTCACACTTTTACTCTCTCAACATAATTTTAAAAGATCATAGTCTGTGTTTGTCGAGTATATTCTGTTTTCCAAGTTAAGCAGCAGCATGGTAGTCTGTTCACTGATCTGCGGTTTGGCTCAGTCTTTGGGTTTACTGGGAAAGCATTGACTGATGGTTGTTGTTTGTTTTAATATCAGTGAGCTCTCAAGACTTTTTTATCCTGCTGACTCCAGTTGACCAGATGGTTTAAGTCTTCCTTTACATTTGTGATTGCTATGATGCCTTTTCAACCTGACTTAGTATAATTTCTCGTTACAGCTGTTTGACATTTTTGGCAACAGAACTGCATGCCTTCTTTTTTTTTTCTTTTTCTCTTTTTTTGTCTCTCTTGTTCTTTCTTGCGAAATCTATTTCACCCCATCTCATCCATCTGCAAAGATGGGGGTTGTTTGCACAAAGGATAAAAGTCCTGATAACATGATGTTTTCCATCCGTCTAAAATTAATGCTGCTCAGTGTGATAGCACAGCTCAGGCTGAAATTAAAAACTGTAGTTATGAAAGACATAAAGACAGAGGAGTAAATAAAATAGTAACTGGCCCAACCAACAGGTGCTCTAAATCTGTACACTTGCTAGTTAATTAAATCCAAAGTAAAATATAAAATATATAGAAAATACTGGTGCTTAAAAAAGGTAGTCCAGATGTCCTTCTCCCCAGCTGGAGACTGGAGGATCTCAGTGAAATCCCAGGTCAGGTAGGACATGTAATCCCTCCAGCATGTTCTGTGTCTGCCCCTCCCATCCCAGTTGAATGTGCCTCTAGGGAGGCAACATGACCAGATGCCTGCATCACTTCAACTGATGCTTGTCACTGCAAGAGAGCATTATCCAAGCTCAATGTCCAAGACCCTCGCCACCATTTCCATTGGTGAGCCCAGATGCCCAATGCATTCATAACTGCAATGTCAGTGGTCTTTTCCCAGAGGTTAAGACCATAGGCGAGCATTAGAATGCAGCTCGACTGTGAAGAACCTACTACAGACCTAGCCATCACTTTACATAGACAGTCTGATACAAAAGCCACATCTCTGCAGATGCCCCAACAATCACGTTATCTTACCCTCACTCATAAAAAAGACCCTGGGATACATTAACTCCTTCATTCAGTTGTTCCCAACCCAGTGTATGCAGTCCACCATTTCACTTCCAGAGTACAACCTCAGACTTGAAGGTGCTGACCATCATCCCATTTACATCACAATCAGCATCAAATAACCCTAGTGTCCGTGTGGGATCATGGGTCAGAAGAACCTAGCAGTACTATATCATCCGCAAAAACCTGAGATGCAATCCTGAGATTGCCAGATTAGAAAAGTCTCCACTCTTTCGTTGAGACTAGCAAATCTGTCCATGACAGTCACACACAGAATCCATAAAACAGTGCAACCTTGTTGGAGACTAACAGCCTGGAGAACCCTGGTAACTTACTGCTGAAAATTGAGGCACAGCTCTCAATCCAGTCATACAACCAAATGCCTCAGAGTAGACCCCCTTGGAATTTCTGCAGTGCCCCCCACAATTTGTGAGCACTGTTCACACAAAGATCGCAAATGATGGCAAAGATACATTTCACAGATCATTATCACTCACAAATTGTGTCTTTGAGTCTAACCAGGTTCTCGCATGCTCGTGCATGGACCACAAGATTAGTTTAAGCGTCAAAATGATGTCCTGTCTCTCTCTCTCCTCTGTGCATGTGTAGTAATTTCTGTAATTTGTGTCCTATTCTTTACACATAACATCTATTGCATTTCTGGCCATCCTGGAAGAGGGATCCCTCCTCTGTTGCTCTTCCTGGGGTTTCTCAGGAATGTTCACATGTTGCAACTTTGATGAAACGGGCCCCTGGTCCACTGCTCCACTGTCCCATGACCAGGACCGAATCACCATTGCTCCTTCTGAACCCAAGGTTTGTGAGTCTCCTCTCCTGTTTTAATAGGCTTGTTGAGAGAGGCTGAGCAGTGTGAAACCCCAACAACTGGTGCATACTGTCCAAAATGGAAACCACCACTCCATCTGCCAGTCCATATGAAGACCAGGTGAAACACTCCTGCTGAGAACAGCCTTGGTAAGGCCCTGTCTCCCCTTCCTTGGCTGTCTGATGTATTGCCAAAAGCAAACCATATATATATTAATATACAGTGTATACATATATTGCTTCTGCCTCTTCTTAAACCCAAGCCTCTGTACTCCTACTGTTAGCTCAAATGACACGCCAGTTTATCTCATTCCAACTACATCTAACATTGACTGGTATCCCCATTAAGCCTAATTTACCTCTCCCCCTCCTCTCTTTCTCTTTCTCTCCCTCACACACACAGTTTATAACAGATTACTGATAAAGTCACTAAGCAAGACTGATTTACTTTTGCACATAGGGGTATATCTCCCCCTCTCTTGTTCTCTCATTGCCTCCCTCCTCTCTCTCTCAATCTTTCTTTTGCTCTTTCTCTCTCTCTATCTTGTTCTTTTTCTCCCTTCAACACATAGACATGCACACACAGAGTTAAGATATACAACAAAATTGTTGATCCTTGTCTCCTTCTTCCCACAGAAGATTCTCCTGGGTATTGAAGTATGTACGTGCTGGCATGATGTCTGGAACAACAGATGGGAAAAACTCTCCCAGGTGAAGAAAATATCAGAGGTCTTCTCTTAGAGAACATGGAGAGAAAAAAGAAATGAACCGAAGATTGCACAAGCAGACACGTACAGAAGTGATATATTTGAAAATCCTATTAAAATAACACCATGTTGATGGAAACTCATTGCTCATTATTTTAAAAAATGTCACCAAATTTAGCTTATATAGAGTTCTGTTATTCAATTTTATCAAGAGACCTCAGTAATTTCTTTTTATGCCCAACTGTAGTAACTGTGCACTCAGTACAAAGACTATAGAGGTATGGCATTGTGAGTATAAGTCATTTAGACCTTTACTGTTTATTTTTTAAATGAAACAGGAGGTTTCAAAAATGTCTAGTTCTTAAGACTATAAATATAAACAACAGCGTACATATTTATTTTGATAACATACGCTCAAAAAAATCTAAAATCAGGCTAGCAGGTCTTTACCTTAGCTAGTCATTCAAAGTACTGAATACTGCAGATAAAGCATATACAAACAAATATGGGGGGATTTCAAAGGATAACATTATCTGTCCAATAGCAGACTCCTCAGCTGGTATTCCCCCGAGGGGAAAAAAAAAAAAAAAACACAGCAGGATGCACCAGCTTTTTCAGCACTGACAATAAGTTATTCCCTAAGCTTCTAGGATTCGGGAGTATTAATCCTCTGTAGAGTCAGCTCACAGCTACAATGCCTTAGCCCTAAACTGCAGCGGATTCTAAAATCTAAATCCAGTAATAAAATCAGCTGTTACATGTATGAGCCATGTTGACATTTAGGGATGCACATTTGGCTTTAAATCAACTTCATTTCCTATAGTACTGAATGTCACAACAACCCACACTGAGTGTTTTTATGTCTTAATAACTGTGACCTTTTTGTTTTGCCAACTGGACGCAATGCAATAATCAATCTGCGGGTTCTGGTAATACTACTGATATATGGATTTTGTAGGAAGGCCAGCTGGTCTCCGCAGTCACCACAGAGGAGACCGTGGTGGTGGGAGTTGTACGACCCGCACTGACATTGGATTATTAGCAATAAGCAAGGCTGCTCTGCTGACTCTGAGAAGGTTACATCAGAGGGAGTCATCCGTGTGCACACACTCTTACCCTCCAAGGCTCTGGACACAACAGAAATAAGATGAACACAAAGCCACTGCAGTGCTCCCCAGTTCATTACTGAGTGTTATTCTATAGTCTGGGAAATCCTGATTTGTCAGACACAAACACAATCAGTCAGCTACTGCTTTTATATGACTTGGAGTGTTTTAGTGCATGGTGTCCTTCTGTTTAGCGTCAAACAAGATATTAGTGTTTTTTAGCATTATATCAGTGACAAACCCTGACTTCTAAGCCATGAGTGCTTTATGTTACGGCTCACACAGTCTCCTAATAAATTCCTAGAAAGAAACTGTTATGTTATGACAGGTGCCTGTATACTCCCAAGTGCTTGTAGAATGAACAGCATCTGAACCCCCTTTGCACTGCAACTTTCCAACTTCAGTATTGGAAGTAAGGTGAGGGTGGGGGGTGGGGGCGATGGGGTTTGTACACAACCACAAATGAGTGCAACACTATGAATGCTTTCTAGCAGGGAGTGTTCCCCCCTCTCTGTGACAGCTTGCTTTTCACACCACCTTGGAGTTTGGATCAGCTATTGCAGTCGGACGACACGTTGTACTAACTACTTATCTTCTAGCACATCCCATCCTTAACATTGGTGAAGTTTGACAATATATACCATGGAATTAAATACATTTGTTAGGTTTTGCTATACTGTTCACACTTTGGTAGCTACTCATTTTCTATATCATTAGACCACTGTGAACAGTGTTGTTTTGTTGGTATTTAAGTGTAAAACACAGACATTCCTGTCCGATTACTTTATCAATAGACCAATAGACTTTCAGACAGCTTACTAAGCCATGATATATATTTAATGTCACAATATAAGATTACATATACTGTGATATAGGATTTTATCGCTGCCAATGTTGCTGTAATTTCAAGGGGATTTCCCTGCAATATGTAATTTGGCACTAAATAAACCATCCGTTAACATGACCTTTTATCAAAGTAACCATCTTTTGGTGAGTGTGCAGCAGGCATCCAAAAATTTGTCTTTAGATTTAAATTGATGGTGCCTTTAAGATTTCAGGGTTCTTTCAAGGAAATTTCTCTGGAAATCAACAAATGCTTAAAATCTAACCAACTATGAAACAATTCCCTGGTTCTTTCCTAAAAACTCAAATAAATTAGTGGGTATCAACTAGGCTATGTGTACTTTCCCATAACATTGTCTCAAATTCCCTATAATTGCTAACAAATTACATATTTACATATTTGATTACATTTTACATTTAATTACAACATTCTCTCCATGTACACTGTGCTTTCCAGTGCTACCTGTGCTTGTTTTTTTGTACCATCATGTAAGCTCAAAGTAATCCAGTATTTGATTTTAAGGGGAAAAAGTCAAAAAATACATCTTTTGTCTTTGGTATTAGCTTGATAGAGCTCAAGATGTTTGTCACTGACTCTCTAACTGGTCTATTTTAGTCTATTTTAACATAAAAATGGGGGCAAATGGCAAATCAAATTGTGGCATCAGACATATTTTTAAATTCAGGGGTTGAGAGTTGATTCCTCATTAAGCCATATAAATAAAAAATTAATAAAAATAAAGACAACAGAAACAAAGGGAGAAATATAAAAGATGTTGCTTCATTTAATTGTGACAGCTGAGTCAAACAGCTTAAGTAAAAAACCCAAACATGACCACCCAGTGTTAAGCTAAAATCAAATGTTGACACCATTCAAATGCAAACTGATTTATTTCATTATCATGTTTCCTTCTTTGTTTCCCACAGAATGTTGTTGTGATTTTTCTTTAATCTCACCTCACCTTTCTCAAGTGTTTGTCTTTGATGTCTTAAGTAGACTGACACATGGGTCGCCATGAAATGGGTGTTTTTACTACTTCCCAGATTATTTCACCTAATTTCAATTTGACTGTTATCAACATCTGTCCCAAATATATGGGCTAGTAGGGGCCTACTAAACCTACCAGTAGGTTCAGGAGGCTGTTATCACCCATTTATTTCAGTGAGCCAGTGTTGGTGGAGCCCAGTAGGCCTGTTATAAGGCATGTGCTGTCTTGTGACTGTCAAGTTTATTTCTGCCAAAACAAACAACAAAATGGCTGCCATTTCTTTTATTCTCAGTGGAAAATGCAATATTGTTCTACAGTTTTGGGATTTAAATCTTCTATCAGTGAATGTATATGATGTTTAGTTTGTTAAATATTAGGAAAATTTTTTCAGGCCTTCTATCATTGGTCCTGTGGATGTCCTGCTTCCATTACTGCTACTGCTATTATTGCTAATATTATTACAAGTCATATCTCTACTACTATTATTGTTGTTACGGTTATTGTTGTTGTTGTTATTATGCTTCTCTGTGTCTCTCTCCACCCCACCCCCCTCTGAGAAATAAAGGGTTTTTTGTTAAACCGGAAACCGGAATAACTACCAACCCAAAACCCCATTTCTATAATACTAGCTAAAATATCTATAATATCTAAAATATCTAAAAAACCAACATCTTTACTTTTTCTTGACAAAGATCATCTAGATGTGTGATTACTAGTTCAGCTGTACTAGATATTTGATATATTCAGTAGATATATCTCTTCATGACCATATTTACAACCCTACTTTGCAAACCAGAAGAACTGTGGTGCTGATTTGTATCAAGCTGCATGGCATGGCTCTAGGGAACTGTAGTTTTTAAAAAAATATTAGTGTTTTTCCTAGAATTGGAAGTTGTAAATACTGAATTGAGGGTACACTGAGGAGTTTAAGGGGACGGTTAACATATTTGTGTAATCAGATTTTAAATATCTAATTTCTAAATTGGTGAAAATTAATTTTAACCATGTTTTATCCTGCAGCCCCCAGTTGTTGACTATACTCACATGATAGCTGAGGTCAAGAGCTCTCTATAACAGTTGGTTCCATGTCTGTAAGCCTTCAAACATGCACTGAGGTCAAGGTTCAAAGCTCAGTATTTCAAAGCTGGAGCCATGTAGAATCTTCATACTGACATATGTTACTCTCCAGACTGAGACCTTTCTAAATATCTATTTGGTTTAGCTCTACAGCAAAGTTTTAATTTTCTCATTTCATGGACACAAGCATCCCAGGCCTAGTTTCAGAGAGCACTTTAAAGGCCCAATATATAAAATGAAGCCTTTTGTTTGTTTATTTCTTTTTTCTTTTTTAATGGAAATAGTGACCAAAATGAGTCACATTCAGAGATTACAATACTGCTGACAATCTAGGGCATAACTACAGGCTTGGAGGAAGGCCTGAAGTGCATGGGTCAGGGTTAGGGTTAGGGTTAGGGTTAGGGTTAGGGGGTTAGGGTTAGGGTTAGGGTTAGGGGGTTAGGGTTAGGGTTAGGGTTAGCATTAGGGGTTGGGGTTAGGGTTAGGGTCAGGGTTAGAGTTAGGGTCAGGGCTGAAAAGACCAACCCATTCTCATTCCCAGATTGTCAAATACTGACACATGCACAGGCTACCATTTACACAATCCTGGAGATTTTTTGTATCTTTATGATTCTTGGTTTTGGGATTTTATGTCAGCATGACATAATCCATTCAATCTGAATCTGTTTTCTTAGCCAATGCAAGCACACAAAGAACGTGTCTTGGCGTTTGTTCCCAAAAAAATGCAACACAGAATAATAAAAACAGACAAAAGTGAGGTAATAATAATAATGACATGAACAAAGTAATATTGAAATAGAAGAATAGAATAGTAATAGTTTTGAAATGGAATATAAAACTTGAAATGAAATATTGACTGTACAAAGGAAATATGGACTGTGCTACGGACAAAGACATGAAGTGTATGAAATATATGAAGGTGACAAGAGCAACAATTAAATGTGACATGAGCATAAATAATTAAATTATGTAACAGTGGAGGTTGAATGTAATGCACAATCTGAAGTCCAGTTTGATGAAAAATATGAAAGTGACAAGTGCAGGGATTAAATGAGGGAGGTGAAATGATAACCCTGTCTTCATCCCGTTTACACACAGACACACACACACACACACACCATCGGAGTGCTTTATTGGATGACGTTGCTCAATATTAATTGAGGAAGACTGTGTTTTAAGAAAGATGATTTTATATTAAATATCCTCAGCCACATATTCTTGGAAATATAAAATTAAATGAGCAACTTCACATTTTACAGTCACAGGCTATAAAATGCCTTTTCTTAACACAGATAGTGGTGTTTGGATTCAGTTGCAGCGGACTGGTGGCCATTTGCAATGGAATGAAGCCCACTGATGGCAGACAACCCAAAACAGGAGTCAAACACGCCAAATCCGCCCACAACACAATGCTCTTCCATAGCCTTCCGCTATCAAAACCTGACAAAAAAAACTTTATTTCTCAGAATCGAAGAAGAAATAATTCAAACTGATGGCCTTAACATTAACCTGTTGTATTGTTGAGTTATCAAGGACACATTCATGTTTTTGTGTTGAGAAATGTTAGAGATATCATTAAAAGACAACCTTAACACAGTGATAGTGAGGAAAATACTTCCGGACAGCTGATACTCTGGTCAACCAAATTCAATTCTTCCCTAGGGTGCTCTAAAATCTACATTTTTTTATTGAAAGATCATCAAACAGTTACATAAAATAACACAAATAACATAGCAGCTCAGATAACTACACAATGCAAAGACAGTGATTCAAACAACATGCAACTACATGGTTTTAGCAGCGTCCATAGCAACCACCCTAGCAACGATAGAACGCCTGAAAAAATCTTCATAATATCTAACAAACTAAACATCATATACATTCATTTATAGAATATTTTAACGCCAAAACTATCTTAAAATATTGCATTTTCCACTGAGAATAAAAGGAATGGCAGCCATTTTGTTGTTTGTTTTGGCAGAAAGAAACTTGACAGTCACATGACAGCACATGCCTTATAACAGGCCTACTGGGCTCCACCAACACTGGCTCACTGAAATAAATGGGTGATAGCAGCCTCCTGAACCTACTGGTAGGTTTAGTAGGCCCCTACTAGCCCATATATTTGGGACAGATGTGTGATGATAACGCCTGTTCAATAGGCTGAATACACCAAAATCGAGTGATTATTTAGTCTTTGCATATTTACACACTTTATTCAAACAGGGAATTGACTTTGTTGGTAAAATAAGGCAACTACAAATAAAACAAAGCTCCAGATGCCATTTCTGTTTACAGTGGGACTAACAGTACTGTACAGTGAGGGAACAAACTATAGTGATGCATTTTGAAAGCACAATACATTTAATTATTAACTATCTGGTCAGCTAGTGTTACAAATGCAGCAAGCTTAATTGAGTTTGTCACAATACAAAAAAAAAAACTAGATTAAAAGAATAGAGCAGTTGTTTTATGGAAAATGTAGGTGCTGCAAAATCCACATAAAATTTTTCATTACCACTCATTGCCAGTCATGCTGTTTTTGAATGGCACCAGTGACAAAGAAACTGAGACTTGGGTTGAGCTATGGTTTACTGATTGCAGCATTTATCTTGAAATACATTTAAAATTACCCAATCAAAATCTTTCAGCTGTTGAAGAAACAATTTCCTCATAATAACTTTGGGGAATAATAATTATTTTTTCCTGTAACTGACGTTGGATTTCAACTCAGGAAAATGCACAGAGCGCCTAAACCTCAGCATAAAGATGCTCTCATCGCCGTGAAGCAGACACTGAGACATGTGGAGTGTAGGCCTCTGAGCGAAACGGGGTCTGTGGCTGACAACTGAAGCATTTTGTATGTAGCAAACTGAGTAACACACACACACACACACACACACATATAGACACACAAATGTGTTCTAACAGACACACTCAGTGACACCTGCACTGACTCACAAACAAAGAAATGCAAAGACAGATAGTGACAGGTGAGGTCATGTGTATGCACGCACATGTGCACACACACACACACACAGACAAGCACACATTAGCACACACACACACACACACACACACTTTCCCAGCTCCTGAGTTTATCAGAGACTGTTACAGTGTCACCTCGCTCCCCAGCTCAAACCCCCCAGGAGATCGTTTTCTGTCACTGATGCCACTCTGTAGACACCCTCACACAGCCTGTCTGCTGCCTCTGTGTGTATGTGTGTGTTTGTTTGTCTGGGGAAGTGAGAGAAATGTTTCCTCCGTCTGGAATATTTTTACTGTTCTATCAAATCTCTTCCAGCCAGAATTTAGTGTGTTGACGGTATGGATCCAGCATGCAGCAAAGCATTAATCATATCAATATCAGTTTAACTGCAGATGAAAATAAAAAAAAAAGCAAACAGTTCAAATATGGTTAGTATCACTGCTTACTTTTGAAAAATCTCACAAAGTCAACTTTAAATGAAGAAAACAACATCTTTCCCAGAGCTGCAGTTCAAAGTGTCTAATTTTACAACTGTTGTACAGTTTTGGCTACATAAACCACAAAAAAGGCTGGATGTGGTTAATATTACATTGTTTCCCAGCTGAGAAGGGCATAAATCTTTCCATTTCTCACAAGGCCCAGGGAAATGTGGAATCTACGCACGAAGCAACAAAGAAATAGCACAGACTCTTGTAGTCCCTTCGTTTTGACATCTCCAGGCAGAATGCCACAGCAGAGCTAATGGTGTGGTAAGCGATAAAATGTAGGTTTATGAGGGATTAGTCGGCTGTGTGTGTGTGCAATAGACACACACAAACACACTCGCGAACGCGCACGCTGAGGCACACGAGATTCCCCAAGTTTAGCGATGCATTAGTGGTGTTTACGACAGCTTTGAGTGGAGCTTACCCCTGCTCCGGCACCGCCCGCCCTCCCCACCACCACCACCACCACCACCAGCGCTACACACACTCACACACTCCAGCCGCAGAGACCAGTATGACGGGGGTTTAGTTAAAGACTGGAATTCTCAGTCACAGATGGTCAGGTCACTGAGATCGGGAGGGATGGTGGTGGAGGGGGAGCGTGTTGCCATAGATGCACTGTGTGTGGTGTTCATCCATGTTTTTCCATTCTGGGGGTTTAAGAGAGGGAGATGTGGTTTGGGGAAGACAAAATGGGCCAGAGATAGAAGGGTGAGGAGGGTCAGTGGGGTGTTGATAAAGATGATGAGAGGAGGAGGAGGAGGAGATACAGTGAAGGAGGGATGGAGTGGCAAACATTAGGAAGAAGGAAAGCTAAGGTAAAGCTACAGCAAACAACAACAAAGATAAAGAATCATAGCGTGAGATGCACATGGAGAAAGAAATTATGTTGAGCAGAATTTAATTGGATTTTCCAGTTTGCACTACAGTAATCTTTACTACATGCATTATTGATCTATTATTAAAATCCCAAATAGCCTGCATTTAGCGGGGGCACACACTCATGCAATCTGACAGTCCACGGCTGGGATCTCCAAGTGTTTATAGCCTGAAGCAGTTCTTAAAGCTCAACAACACGAAGCATCTCATTTACAGTAACAGATTTTGTGTCCACTGAAAATATAAAATAGACTTTGTAGATGGACTACACAATTCCCTCTGAGCTTGGAAACAAGACCGTTCATATATATATATATATATATATATATATATAGATTTAGATATGTTTTCTAGCTGAGAAGCAGTGGATCAGTGTGTGTGTGTGTGTGTGTCTGCGCGCTATTAAGTGGACATCTTTGAGTTTGAGTACCTTAGAAGTGGGATTGATATATGTGTGTTGGGTATTTTGGCCATTTATTTCTGGCCAGAATCACAAGATAAAAGTTGTGTGTTGTCACTCTACATGTTGACTGTCAGCCTCTTGAGCACAAAAACACACACAAAAAAAAAACACTTCCCTCTCCCCGCCCATCTCAAGTGACAGATTAAACACGGTGTCTTTATTATGGAATTATTTTGTTTGTATCTAAAAGAAGTGCTTGATATAGGACACACATACATATACGCACACACACACACACACATATACATACACTTAGCTAAGAGATTAACGAACAGTGGAATCTTCTTAAATCTATACTAATCCATTATCCTCCGGGTGCGCTGTTACGGTCTCCCATCGGTGGGAGGGACCAGAGTGTGGTTTGTGCTATACTGATGTTGTTTGTGTTCATGTGAACCACAGTTTATATGTAGTCTATGCATACATTTGTGTATATGTACATTTTAGGTTCATTCAAACCCTCAAATGAAGCTAAGATTATGTTTTTTCTTTTTTTCTTTTTTGGATACACACAAAAACTCAATAAAATACATCATTTCAAATCCAAAGCAAAAACTGAAAGCAACAAATTACCCCTCATGCCCACTTCCTGTGCACATGCTTGCGTCTGTGTGTGTGTGTGTGTGTGTGTGTGAATTCAGACAAGACTGTATGGGTAATGAGGCAGCATCTGTTGTGTTTTCTATTGCGACGAAACACCAATCAAAGATGATTATGATGTTGACAAAGTTACCCAGCAGATAGCACTTATTCTACCTCTGCAGGAGTTGGCTGTTTTAAATGGAGCCAGTGAAAACACATTTATTGGGTGGGTTTTGGTGTAGTTGGAGTGTTTGGTTTTACACCATTGAGGCTGTAAACAATATAAATGATTTGTGTGCTGCTCCAGTTATTAAGGAGTCCACAAATGCTGCACACAAATGATTAATTGATTGAATATTGGATACATAACCTCACTGATGAAACGCAGTCTACCTCCCTCCACAGGAGAAAGAATAAATACGCTTACGAATGAATGGGAGCAGTATGTGATTAATTGGATGGTGATTATGATGTGCCTTGTGTCTGAAACAATCATTGAAACCTCCATTTCAGCATGTACTGGATCCACAGGAAAAAGTTTATGTTTTGACCATTTAGTGCTGAAACAGACCTGTCAACTCTCCCGTTTTTCCCGGGTTTCTCCCGTATTTTCACCCCCCCTCTCTCGCCATGCTCCCGTTTTGTAATTTCCCCTGTAAATCTCCCATATTTCCCTTTTTTAAATTTTTACAGTTATACACAGAGCTGTAGCAGAGACTAAACACACAGACGCTGTTTACCCACCTCTCAAATTCTAGTGTTTACGCAGACTTTACAGCTGTTAGTGGTTAGCAGTCAGACTGGCTTCCTACCACAGTTTCTGTCGGAGCTTCTAGGAGCACTCGTTTTGTTTTCTGTTTGAACACTGTATCTTCATATGAGACACGAAGACAGCTGTTACTGTTAACAAGGAGCAACCAACAAACCACCACCTACCCGTGTTACGTGGGTGTTTAAAACAAACAAACCCTCTGTGCTCAAGCTTCAGACACTTTCATGGGACAGACGAATGAATCGGAAGATGAAATATGACATTAACATGGGCAGCATCAAATAATAATCTGTTAGACAAAATACAACTAAGTAATAGCAAGCAAAAACTCTTCAGTGGAGCAGACGTTTTTTAAATTGCCATTAGTGTTGTTTTAACCGTCCAGTGTATCTCGTGCTGCTGCTTTACATTACAGTGATGTTAATGTAGCTTGATAGTAATTACCACCAAACAAGTTAAAGTTCTTCATGCTCTGTCAGATTTTTACATTTTACAAGGAAGGTTTTTTACATTTTGTGAAGTGAGTGAAGGAATCAGGAGAGAGGAGACAGAAGTTAGGAAGAATCACAGGATGTAATGGTTTTGAAAGAAAAACAAGGAGAAAGTAAAGAAGGTGCAACTGATTCAAGATTGAAAGAAAAAGTTTAAGGAGGAAAGAGAAACACATAGAGGCAGCCCAGGTGTGATGGAGAGACATGAACAAATTCAAAGCAGGAAAACTGGTAAGGAACTTATACCTGTATCTAGGTGAATTACTGTACTGGTAAATATTTTTGAAGGCATAATCTGTTTGCAAAATGTCCAAATGCAAATCTAAATGTAAACTAAAGGGCATCCTCACTAACACAAGTCAAAGCACAAGATTGAAACCAGCTAAAGAAGGATTGACAGTACAGATCTTTTTAATACAGGCATTAACTCTACACAACAACTTGATTAACATGATGTTTTCTTAAGCTGTTAAAAGGTTGTTGACCTCAGTGACTGTACCTTAACAAAATAGGTGAAACGTCAGCAAAAAAAATCTCTGTGTAAATATTTAAATACTTGGGAGACTATTTTCCCATTCCTGACAAAAGACATGATAGGAAACAAACAGGCGTGAGAGTAAACCCTTTTCATAATGTAAACATTATGGTCAGGTGGGTACCCAGAAAATCTCCCCTATTTTCAAAGCCAAACAGGTGCTGAAATTATATCGGAGTAATTGATTACTTGAACAACAGAAAATTCACCAACAAAACTCATAATTGATCATTAAGTTAAAATGCCAAACATTTGCTGCTTCCAGCTTCACAAATGTAATGATTTGCTGCTTTGCTGTGTTATTGCAAACTGAATATATGTGGGTTCTGCACTGCTGTTGGGACAAAACAAGAAAACTGAAGATGTTAACGTTGGGCTCTGGGAAATTATGATCAGCATTTTTTAAACTATTTTCTGACATATCACATATCAACAAAATGAGTGATTGATTAAAAAAAACAATCAACAGAATAGTGATACTGAAAATAATCTTTTTTTTTGTTTGTTTGTTTGTTTTGCAATCTGCTATTTATAAGAATTTCTGTCATGTTTTTGTTTTTGGGATGTATCGATAGATTTTGAATTTTAATAATGTTAAACATATAAATAGCATTCAAATTGGTTTGTTTTAAACAAATATTTAGCTAGTAGTTAGAATAAAGACAATAAATAGCATGCATTTGCATTAATACATGCTAATGATGGCTGAAGCCAGCATACACTGTCTGCTTTGTTTATAATTCCTTTCACAACTACCTTTTCTCACAGTGCTTAGTGTTCAGTGCTGCACCACAGACCTTTGTTGCCTTTATATCTGTTACAACCTATTTATTAATTTCACAGCTTTTACCTTTGTAATTTCTTTTTAAATGGATTCTATAGTTTTAATTTGTGATGTTATGTCTTATCCTGTGTTTCTTATATGTTTGTATTGCATTAAGTGTAGTGCCTAGCCTCTGAGTATGAAATTGCCACATAAATAAACTTGATTTGCTTTGCCTTACTCATATCAAAATATACCATCATATATTTCAGAGCAATTCACTGGAGTTAGAGTTCGGTTTTTACAAGACAAAACTTGATTGTAATTGTACTGACAGCCAAACAGATGTATGTCAAAGTGCATGAATAGCCTCATGGCTAATGGTCTGATTCCTTCAGCTTTAGGCAGATATACAGTGGGCCTAATTCCAGAAACACATGTTGTTGAAGGATTGTTGCTTTATAATACCCAGGAGTCATCTAGGGATAGTGTGAGCCCCTCTATTTATGACAAAGCCTTAGCACTGAGACCTCTTACAGTGAAGCCATTATCCCGACCTTTGGGCCGAGGGTAGTTTGAAGTATTATAGTAATATAACAAGAACAAACTGCATGTATTTTTAATTCTGCTTTCTCAGTAGGCCTACTACTCCCCTTTCCACTTTTCCATTGTATCCACTAATCCAGTCCTTTAATGTTAACTTTGATGTATTCATCATGTAAGATTTCAGTGGTAAATGTGAGCTCATGCTGAGTGTATTTAAGGTTATTAAAAAATAAAATATAGGCTAAGATATGTTTTTCCTCGTTTCACCATTTGAAGTATCTCATGTCTGTTTTACTTACATTTGTACACTGGAAATTCATTAATCTTTTCTTCCATCCTGCATCTATGCGTTCTTCGATGCTAGCTTTATCCATTATTCATGTCCCTCTCTACTTTATCTTTCTCTCACATGAACTGACTCCACTTGAGCTGTAAACAGATACATGTTACTTCCCTGTACATCTATTTACCCATATTTTCATCATCCTGCCCTCTCTAAAAGAAACCCTATTGTGAATCATCTCTTTTTTCGCTCCATTATACAGCTAGATAGGATGACTGTCCTATCCATTGACACAGCAATTATGGCCCACCTGTGCTAGAATGCTATTTATTACCTGCTTTCTTATCATTACATCTGATATGAAAGCTAAATCAATATAAAATCAGACTATATCACAGTGCCAACATGGGAATACAAGCTCTGTGAAAAGATGGAAAGCTTTCTGAATACATTACAGGACTAAATGAGCACAACCCTATTGTTTTACCCAGGAAATTGAAACACCTTTCCTGCTCTTGTGGACAGTCGTAATGGTAACTACCTTTTGAAATCCATGTGCAAGTGGATTATGAGTGGAACAAATATCGAACAATGTTTGGTTGTCTAAATCTGTGTAGCTACAAACATCAGCAGCTTAGTTAAGCTACTGGTTCATCAACTGTGTAACACATAAGGACTAGCTACACATTTTGGAAAATATGCTTATTCGTGTTCTTGTTACTCACATGTGTGCACACTAAATATGACACTAGAGCCAGTGGGTGGACAGAGCCAGCTAGCTGTTTCCTGCTACTTCCGGTGTTTATGCTAAGCTAAACTAACTGCCTGCTGGATCTAGCTTCATATGTAGCATACAGACATGAGAGTGGTGTCAATCTTCTCATCTAACTCTCAGCTAGGAAGCAATTAAGCGTATATCCCAAAATGATGAACTATTTCCTCAACAGGGTCATGATTTACTAAAGCCAGAGTCCTGCAAGAACATTTTAGCCCGTACCAACAGCTCCACACTCACATCTTCATACTTCCTTTCTCTTTTCAGAGTTTGTAAAGAAAGTAGTTATGGCATCCTGACTTTCTTCCCTGGAGTCAGTCAAAAGTGATAAGAGCACATGTAACTGGGCACACTGATGTATTTAAGACAATGAAAGTGTGGTGGTGCTTCAAAAACACGGCATCCTGGAGTCTTCCAGTGTTTTGATGTTTGCCTCTTTGATCTTGTTGGCTGCTCCATTAAACTAGATGGCACTCAGTCGAGCTCCTTCCTACCTGTGCCAGTGCTACGTAATTGTCAAAATATGCCAGTTCCACAAGTCAGAGTTACACAAAAAAGTGGAAAAAGTCAGAATTTCACCGAAAGTTAATCTTTTTTTTTTTCCAGGCCTCACTACAAACTTAGGAAATGCACACATATTCATGACTATACCTGGGACATTAGATATGCCTGTGCTTTGGTTATCACTAGACCACATCACCACCTATTATTTCATATCACAGCTCCACTGTACATTTGTTCAATGACCATTAGGGTTGACCGTACTCTTGCAGCTTCTGAGCTTTCAACAGCACTGATGTTATTATGATTGGTCAACGGAGAGTTTGCCATTTTTTTAAGCTAAGAAGTCATGACCACACCGCCATGTAGCTATTTTGTCAAGTTCTCCATGCCCCTCGACAAATCTATCAAATATAATTTCCTGTCTGCAACCTTTTTGAGATTTCCTAACAGAGAGATATAAATTATGCAGATAAAAATGATATATGCAGCACCCTGTTCAGCTCTTCAGGCAGGAGTAATTCCGGGTTTTAAGGACAAATTCACTGTGAATAATTCAGGGTGAAAAACTGCTGCTGCAATACTCCCTATAGGCTGAACATATGAAACTTTCAACATCCCACAACCAGGGATGCCAGCAAGTGTTTTGCATCATATGTCAAAGGTAAAATACCTGCTGTGACATCACCAGTTGGGGTATTGACAGCAAATCTCCACCCATAGAGAGCAGTGCAGCAGCTGGTATGATTCATTGTGGATTAAGGGAAACAAATACTGTATGTGAAAGTTGTGTGTGTGTGTGTGGGGGGGGGGGGGGGGGGGGGGGTGGAGGGGTTGTTAGACAAGCAGCACAGTGATATATTTACTGTAATTGCATTCATTATATTTGTTAGACTGATACTAGCGCTATGTCTGAAATTACTCCCTCATTCACTATTCTGTATATAGCATGTAGTAAATACTACAAATATAAACTGTGCTTTATGGTGAGAACTATGAATCAGGCACATATGAATCACTTTTGCATCATAACTGACAGGTGTGTCATGCAACTGTAATTGTAGCATACAGTATGTCAACACTTTATTTATTGTATACATTTCACACGAAGATTTTAGACACTCAAATAAAATGGTAAATACAGTGCACAATTTACCAATAGGGTGACATTTTGGACACATCAAGATATTTAATTGCATTAAGTTTTGCTCAAAATTTTTTTAAAACATCCGTTTGTAAAAAAAAATAAATCAATAAATCAAATTAAATTAAAAAATGTAAGTTAAATAGAAGCACAAATTTCACAAGACAGTTTTCATTTTCTCTAAAAATTAATGTTTTAGACCCGTTTCACCATTTTCATAGCCATCCGTAATGTGGTATGTAGAAAATTAGCAAGATAAACTGCACAAATGGTCTAAACATTACTCCTCTTATGGACTCCAAAATCAATTCCAATTTTCAACCTATTTTCCCCAAATTGTACTCAAAACAGTGTTGAGACTCAATGGTGTGCCAGTATATGTCATGATAGTGTCCAAACGAGTCTAACCTTCTCAATTTTTGCTAATGTGGACACAATAGGTTATATATATATATATATATATATATATTGTATATATACAGTACCAGTCAAAAGATTGGACACACTTTCTATATATTGGCACTAAATCTTTAAGCTTTTTATTTATGGACCTCTCTTTAGGGGAAAAGATGCAAGTAAATAGAAATGAGAAAAGCCAAAGAAACTCAGGCAAAGCGAACACAGTGTGTGTGTGTGAGAGAGAGAGAGAGAACAATGTAAAGGTCATTGTTACAATGAGGCCTACTAAGGAGTGTGTATTGCACACAGCCTGACCCAGCATAAAACCAAGGCAATTAAAGCCCAGCCACGGACAGGGGAATCGACGCGGCACAGCAGTGGAGCGACCCAACATGGCCTCCGTCGCACAGAGTAAACAGAGACTAAGGGAGAGGCTGAGGCGACTGGCAGTGAAAGAGGGGAATAGGTTATGCAAATGACCCTGGCCTCCGACAGAAGGGAGTCAATGGAGTTCCTCGACGCTGACGGGAGCAGAAAGTTAACTACACAAACGAGTCACTGGAGCTCTGAACCCATTCTCTTCTTCACTCCGCCTGTCTCTTTCTCCAGCCTGACTTGTTTAACTGAGCTCACTCTCCGCATCTCTCTGCTGATTGTAGAGGTTTGACCTGAATAAAAAGACATTTGGAAATCTTATAACTGCATCTTTGAATTTGAATCTAAACCTACCAAACATAAATTCACCTTAATGCCTTTTCAAGTATAATTTCACCCTCATATACCACATCTTGTGTCTCCACTCACCCATCAAATTCCTCTGTATTCCATTCAACCCGCCAACCCTGTTATCTTTGCTTGTAGTCTGCGGCTGACTTGAGAGAGAGCGACAGGACGGCTGGGTATATGTGGGTATATTTTCATGCCATTCTGGTGGGAGAGACTTGGCCTGGTTTTCAAAGCCTGGTGCCAGATGGTGGGAGCAACTTGCGAGGCAAAGGAGGAGAAAAAAAGAAAACAAGCTTGACTCCATAATGCCAAGACCAGATGAGAAGACGTAACCCAAATCACACACACACAGACATCCAATCTTGCATCCTGATCACTACTTCAAAAGACCATTTTAAGAGATGTTCTTTCACAGGAGCCTAAGATACGCTGCAGCATGCTATTGTGGGAATATAAACAAAACCGTCTGTTCATCCCACTTACAGGATCATACATTTACATGAACAATACAGTCGCATTACAAGCTACAACACATATTTCACATTTTCTCTTTGCATGTACAGGAAATAGCATCTGCTTCCTAAGTACATAATGCATTCCATGTTTCTTTCATTATACTACTATAAGTCATTTTATGTTTCAACACTGAGTTATGTAAGTATTTCACGATGGAAGCAAAAACATGTGCTGCAGTGTTCTGGATACACTTTTGTTTAGCTTCTTGCTCTTCTCCCTGAGACCTGAGATCTGTCAAATTTATTTAGCAGGCAGAAAGTAGCAGCATGCACAATACATTACCTCATCTGGTAATCACATTCTTTAACTGTTTCCACCTTAAACTGCTTTTACTGGCTGCACGTAGGCAAGGCCGTTTCAGATCCACTTCCTGACAGCAATTGAGTCCAACAATCAACTTGCTTGACGCACAGGTCCACAATATGTGTTGTTGAGATTTGGAAGGTGTGCACATTGTCTCCTCTGCGAGCCTCTGCAAGCTATGGTTAGCCATAACAGCCTTCGTTGCATAGGTTTGCAGAGACGTTTACATGTATCTTTAAAGAAGCCTAATTCCAATTTCACATGGCAAGAACCAGGGGTTTGGTTCTGGAAGGCTTTCAGTTTAAGTGCATAACCCCAAATGTGTTTTTCTTGGGGCTGCAGTCTTAAGAATGACAAGAACAAGTCTGTTGACCTACAACCTAGTTATAGCAGCAATATGTAAAAAACATGTACAGCCAGTTGATAAATTAAAGGAAATGAAAAACGAAAATAGATAAGCGGAGAAACATAAAAATGCAGTTGCTTCCATGAAGGCACAAGTGGTTACTGAATGGTTTGATGACTATGGCAGTGATTTGCATCACTGCCATACTCATCATGCCACTGACATACATATTACATGTTGGGGTCGGTATCAAACCTCAATACATTTATGTCCATAGCACCTAAGATCGAAAACTGTCTGGTCAGATTAGTAATCTTCTTTACTTTTTTATTTATTTAATTTTGCCTGACTATTTTATTTAGACAAAGCTGTTGTATGGCTGCTCATGTCTGGATAACATTTAAAATGTAAGAACTTTGGCCTCTTTTGTTAAGATTGTGTAACTGTAAGTAAAACTGTAAGCAAAACATTGTTATCAGGTCTGAAACTTATACAAAATATATATATACTTATATAATACTTATTTTATAGTTTCTTTTGAAAGAATGGTGTTCTTCTATGCCAAGAAGCACTAAATTGCAATGATGCATTGGCCCAACACCTTACAAAGACATTTTATATTGGTTTGTCCTTTACTTTGTTGCAATGTATATGACTCAGTATATGGCCTGGTGATGAGGTGTAAAGGTTAGAGAAACGTTTATGCTACTAAAAGACAACATACCATGACCAGATATAAGCTAATTGGTGGAGTCAAAATCCTTCTTGTGTAAGACACTTAAACTCTGCTGCTCACTTCTTTAAGGAGAAAAAAAAGAAATGTGAAATATGTGAATGCGCACTGTAAGCAGATATGGTATACTGAATTTCAAAAATATAACTACTAGTGCAGTGCCCGTTCAATACGTGACTGTTTGGAACGGGCCCATAATCCCACCTCCAACCACAGTGTAGGTTGCAATGGCAGAGTGGAGCTGTTCGTATTTCCGCTTGTTAACTTCACAGGCAAAAGAAGAAGCAAATCAACGCTGTAGAAGCAACATTGTCAGGTATTTTTATATATTTTTGAACATGCCTGAGACTTCCAGCACTAAGTCTTGCACATACATGACGAGTTTCATTCACAGTAATGTTACACAGTTCAACAGTAGAGTTTAAGTTTCTTAAACATTTGAAATCATTAACACTGTGGATGTAATCCCATCCAACCACAATGTGGGTTGCAATGGCAGAGTGGCACTGTTCATATTTCTGCTCGTTGACTCCACAAGGAGAAGACGAAGGAAATCAACGTTATTTATGAGGTATTTTTATATATTTCTTAAGAACTGCTCATCCAAACAACTTCACACATCGACATTGCACTTCCTCGTTTCCCCAGCAATTCACCTGCCAGGTATGAAGTAGATCAGATCAACGGTTCTCGAGATATGCAAAGGACAAACCTACATACATACATACATACAGACATACAGACAGACAGACAGACAGACAGACAGAGATTCCTTGCTTTATATAGAGAGATGTTGAATACAGGTCTGGATTCTGAGGCAGGGGTGAACAGTTCTTTGGTGGCAGAGGTGTTGTGTTAGCCAGCATATGGTGAGGCCAGACAGCTTAGACCCTATTTGGACCAGTAAAGCAGTACAAGTCAGGTCAGGCCGCCCAAACACAAAGATTGTGCTCACATGACCTCACGAACAGATGATCCCAACTTGTGTGTACCCCTCACACCTCAGTGCACACCCCCCTCCACACACACACACACACACACACACACACACACACAAGCTGTTGATGAGCTGTTGGATGCACTGGATGTCTGTCTGTGTGTGTGCTTGTAACCATCACAGGTACTGTAAGATTTCAAGGCCTGACATGAACTTTTGTCTGGGATCAGACAAATCGGATGAGGTGGGCATTTTGGTTTAAAGTTGCTTTAATGCTGCTTTTGGATAAAACACAGCTGACATGTATGCATGTCCACCATTGTGTGCTTTTAAAGAGGTAATTGTATTAAGTAATTGCATTAGTTAATTGCAATCTACTACAAATGTACTTAGATTGCAACTGGATATGTTAAAGTTATTTTAATCTTCTTCTTTGTATCACAAATGAAGCAATGCAACCTGAGACTTACCATACATATTATGTGCATGTTTTAATAATAAGGAATACATCATGTGTCGTACTGCAAAAATTGCTATAATGCCTCCTTGTCTACATGCACTTTCACATTCAGAATGCAAAATGTAAATGTTAGTCATTATTGCTCTCTAGTACAGAGAAATTTTTTAATCAGTTTTAATCACAGCAGCTCATTGACACTGGATTTTCTCTATTTATTCAGTAATTGGATTAGAACAAACAGAGGTGATCATGCCAGATAAAGTAGTAGTATATACACTGCACCAAGCACAGAAAATGACCCGCTAACATCTGAACTAAACAGAACTAATGGATTGCAGGAGACACAGAGTTGTCAATTATCTCAGGGCTGTGTCTGACACGTAAAGACTTTAAGGACTTGTTGAGAGGAAGTGAGGCCACGAGTGTAAAGCGATCAGGAAAAGCGGATGACAGTGTGACAGTAGATTATACGATGACACATCAGGTGAAGGTTATGGCTGGCCAAAGTTTGACTGACCTACATGGTTGAACTTTAATCGGAAAATGTGAGGACAGATGGTTGTGATTTCAGGAGATGAAATCTGCACCTCAGGAATTTGATTTGATTATCCTGGTGCCGGTGAATGATAGGACCATCAATAATTAGCTGTACAAATGTGCAAATTCCTCTCAGGTCTGTCACTGTTTGGTTTGGCTGGATGAAGGTTTTTCACTGATGGCCCAAGACTGGACAGTTAAAGGACCATACCAGTGTTGCTACAAACCATCTACAATTAATTTACAACTAACCATTTTCACTTTCTGGCAGAGTTAGATGAGAAGATCAATACCAGTTTGACAAAAATCCACCTACCAGCCTCTAAAGCTCACTAAAGCTAGCTCATTTGTTATCTGTACATCTGTACAAAGACCCAATTGTAAAAATGACAAGTTGTGGTTTCACAGGGGGGTACATGCTGTCCAGCATAAACTCCAGTAAAACTACACTCTGGTGTCGTTGAGCCCGGGAGGAGGGGCCAACTTTGAATGTTGTGTGTAAAATACCAACCCACAAATCCTGCATGGTATACCTTTAAACCTACATATTGTTGCGTAGCGATGCAGTTGAAGCACAGGTTGATTCAAATAATCTGCAGTGTTACGTCACAACAGTAATGTAACTTTGACAAATATTAATGCAGACTTAAATGTTGACTGCGATAGATTACATCACTGGAAAGCCATGGAAGCCTGGCATTGTGAGACAAAGACATAAAAAAGCAAAAGTCAGCAAAAATGTTATTAAAAAAAATGTTATACATGATTTCTAGTTAAGGAACTGAAACTTACAGACACACTGTGGCCCTTTAAATGAGCTCCTTTCAAATATCTGAGTGATTGGTTAAGCTTAGGTATTGGCAGTTTTAATGTTAGATATGTTCATGTGTATATGTCTTACAGTGAGCCTATGCGGGCTGGGCACCTTTTGGTGCATGACACTTTGAAATAAATATACCAATATACTACAATATACAGCAGGATCTGCTACTTAGCCTGTTTAAATATTTTCATAGAATAAAATTAGATAAAAAAGGTCTACAGCTAAGATGTTGAAGCATCTGAGACTTGGAAATAACTGTAACAAGTATCAAACTCTGCTGTGCTTCCCTTGAGCTCAGTCATTACTATGTCTTACGGCGATTAATGTTTTCAAAGCATTCACATAATTTATTATCAACTTATAGCTTTGCTATGTGAGGGGTTTGTCTTAATTTCTATTCAAAGTGTGCTTCTATGTTCAGCAAAGCAAATACAGCAGAGCTGAGAGACTCTCTCCAGCCTCTCCTCATTTAGCTCTATACGACAAAGGGAGATGAGTTGCATTTTCGGATGCATTCATTATTCCTCCTCTGTCTCTCTTTCTCCCACTCTCACACACTCTCTGTCCTTGCTATTAAAATCTGTGGGTATTTTTGTTCCCATTAAATGAATTATACCCATTACTCTCTCTGACAACTCTGCATTGAGTGTGCGCGCCCCGATTTAACATTGTTCTAATTCCTCTCACTATTATTGCAATAAAACATTCATCATAATAATTAACCATTTTGACACCTAATTTAAGCTAATTAATTTGAGAGAAAGAATGCTTGTGTTATACGGAGCTCCGTGAATTGCCATGAAACTTCTGCTAATCATGAGAACAGAAATGAGCCTTGATGAGTTTCAACATGCTTTTAGACTGCAAAGAAATACACACACACACACACACACACACACACGCATGCACACACGTTACATGGGTCACCTGTCCATTAAAAGTCAATGACAGTGATCCATCTTGATAATGGCCGTAATGGCCGATGCCAGTGAGGATAGCCGAGGGTGGCCGTTCTTCTGTGTGCCAACATAATGATAGACACTTCACTAAAATGCTCTATTCTTAGATTGTTAGCACTGTAAACTATCTGGATAGAGGCAATCTAGCTTTACAAAATCAGGCTATCGGTTTTCTTCTTATTGCTTTTCTGTTATGGATCCCTCCAGGCAGCACATTGATATACTATAATTTGCGTGTCTTTGTTCTCTGCATTTGGCCCAAAGCATCTTTCTTTTTTGTTCGAAAAGATATGCGAGCGCAAACAACAGTAGGCAGATATTGTTATTGGCACGTTGCTTTCTTTATGATGAGGCAAACTCTCGCATAGAGCGCTTTTTGAATTCACATATTGATTGTGTCTTTGAAACTCCAGCCCAGAAAATATATTGTCTATTTTGCCAGCTTGTTTGTTTGCTTTTGCAACACTTGGCATTGAAACAGGTACCTAGTGCAATAATAAAACACATCTGATGAAGACATTTTTAGATATTTATTCCTGTACCTTACCAACTGCTGTCCATCTATCTGCCTACCTATCTATATATCTATGAGTATATTGCTTAGTAAGGAAGGACTGTACAAAGAAATTATGTACAAAGACTTACAAAGAAATTTATGTTAGCACACTAGCCTCTGATGTGTTAATAAGTGTCAGCTAAATTTACTGCCACGCTGCATCAAATTTCTGTGCATTTCAAGCCAGTGAACACACCAATATGCCGCCTCCCATTGCTGTAACATTAGGCAGGATCATGGGCTGGATGCACATCTTCCACCGCTGTGACACCATTAGATGATATTTAATATGAAATGTAATCAGCAGTACTCAGACAGGTATATTTATCATACATGCTAATAGAGTGTGGAAACACTCATTTTGTCTCACGTACTACAAGTCATTAATTAAATTCGCCTCCAAAGTGATTTGTTAGAATGCTCTGCGGAAGCGCACCAGTGATTAATATTTGTGTCTAAAGCAGAACAGATTGTCAGACTACAAATATAAATTCCTATTAAAGGTGTATGAGAGAGCTTGGGTAACTTTTTTGTCACACAGGCATATAGATTTAGATTCCATAAGTGAGAAAAGATATATAAATATTTTTTAAATCCAAGGGGCAGGGCTTCCCCAAAGTTCATTCATGGTGAAGTTTCTACTGTTTCCCTTGTGGTTTGGTGCTTGAAATCCAATTATGTGGAGCTTGTCTGAATTTGAATGCTTTTTTTCCCCACATATCAGTCCTTCAAACTGGCCTTGTAACTCGCCTTGCTTTTACACTGTGCCCTTTGACTCTCACAAGTACTTCAAAACAATGACACTATAGTGGAAGTTTGGGGGGGCGGGGGTGGAGATTCAAATTTTTGAAGTCAAAAGCTCCTATTCACAAAAGATTTTGCGCTAATGATATGCCGGCGCAAACACGTCCATAAAGTTTTGCAGCTGAGTGCAATTTGTCCTTGTTTTGTGTCTGTTTAAGTAAGCAGAGCGCTTTCCAGTGTTTCAAGCTTTTCTCCACATTTCAGCACACAGATTGTTCCATAATGAAAACTGCAGAGAGCACAAAAGCCTCAATTTGCATGTCTTTAATTAGCAGAGGGGCACACACAGAGCTCTCCACAATCACAAACCAACTTTCATGTATTTTGCTTCCTTTACTTCTCTAGTATTTCACATATATGACATAATCTACTGAAATCACATCAAAATCTGCTACAGCTATTAATGTGACTCAGGCAGGTCTGAAATGTGTCAGATTAATGTCTGAATCTTACAATGTTCAGGTGTCACTGAATGTATCCAGGATTTTGCAGAAACATCATACTGATGTTTGTAGCCCACAGCTGGCTGTGTGTCACAGCTGGCTGCAGCATCACACAGCAGCTGAAACAATAAGTGCGTCTCCAAACTGAGAAAGAGGTTGTGCGCATTTACGCACGCGGAACAGCAGCAGTAGTTTCATTAACACCGGATCTGTCAGGATCTGACAGTAATTAATGTTGTGTGTTCTGCTTCACATCTACACAGGTCAGCTGTTACACACAGATTCCAGGTTTATACGGTGGAACTGTTTGTAATAAAGCAGCTCTTATGGATGAATCCTGAACTCCATCAGAGCTGTCAGGACATTTTTATTTTTTAGTAGCTGAAAGTCTGAGATAAGTCTACCACCCCCTACCCACTTGACCTCCCCCAACGCCTGACTGAAGATTTTGCCCATGATATCATTCAATATCAATTCAATATCATTCAAGCCTCACAAGCTTGAAGATTTGAAGAGAGAGAGAGAGAGAGAGAGAGAGAGAGAGTGTACAGTTAACACCAACTATCTGAAGATGTTAATAGCACCACCCTAACTGCGTGTGGCAATTAGTGCTGGTCTTTGTAAACTAGACTGTTTTTGCAACAAGGCTTATTTCCATAGAAAGGGGCCAATTTTGCGCCGAATGTATAAATATTACCTAATTTACATACATGCAAATAGAACAGGTGCACCATGATGCCATTCGCTTGGCAGCACAGTTTGCGGTGCATTTCACCCTTTGTGGGTGCTTTGTGAATTACACGCTTTTTGTCTCATTTGCACAGGTTTAACAGCCGCAAAAGCCACACAAGCCTTTTGTGGATTTGGCCCTAAGAGTTTTGAAAATTATTCACAAAATGAAATACCTTTATGAGAATATAAGAATATATTTGAATTTAGAACTGATTGGAAATTGCAAATAAATGTAAAAAATATTCTCCCATTTATTATCAGTACTGTATTGTATTTTTTTCTTTTTTCCACTGTCATAGAATTACAAAACTAGTTCAGAGATGTTTTAGGTTTGTTTAACTCAGGGTTATGATGGTGGTTCACTTCTTACCGGGGATAAATCACCATGGTAACTTATGCTGAACAGCTGACCTCCTCCGGAGCAGGTTAACTTCAGAGGATCGAATCACAACCTGTCAACACCCCGACCACTGACCAATCAGATCACTGGAAAAAAGGAGTCATCATTCCTTCATCATTTACACTCTGATTCCATCACTGCAGCTCAGAATAACATGAGACACCTGTGTGATGATAACTGGAAATAAAAACAAAAAATTGTCTGTTATTAGAAAAATAATCCACATACTGTTAATTGGCTCCCATGATTATAAATGCAACATCTGGGTCAGATAGACCTCATCAGTCATTAACTACTCTTCCACTCTTTGCTTCAGTAGCAGAAACAGTCTGACATTACTTTTAAGTTTTTTTTTTATGTGACATATTCAGAATGGTTTCTTCATCATCCAACTAAATAGCAAAAAATACTCTATACTGAAGTCATATATAATAATTCCTACAGGTATTTTAAGCCTCAGTCTACTTTTAATATTTTAAAATTATTTCTAGTGTTTCTACATTTTCTTATTCTGTTGTATGATTACAGGCCGTCGTTTACATTTCACTTGAATAAGACTTTTCGCTGTCCCTAAAACAGAAGTTTTCTGCAGGTACTTGGTATCATCATTTCATCTCAAATCATATGAAGTACTTCATTCATGGTTCTGATGATGTCACTCATAACTAACAACCCCACCTCTTTCACATGAACGTGCTCGTAACTGGATAGAAAAACCCAGAGTTGACTGAGCTGGTTGACTTCATAGTGCTGGTTATCTGGACGGCCAATGTTAGGCTCAGTGAAGCCAGCTAACGAAAAGATATCCTGGTTATGTTGAACTTGCTGCATAGTACAAGCCCCCGGTCCTTTATTATCTAGGTTTGCTCTTGGGTTGTTTTGACACCCTCCTCTTTCCCATTTCTATTATTGGTTTTATCTTCCCTTGAGCATTGAAATATTTGTAGAAATGTTTCCTCTTGTGTTTTCATTTGTTTTGGTCTCCTTGGACCAAAATATTGGGTTTTGAATATGGTTAACAACTAGAGCTTTGGCGCTTCTTTCTCTGAGATTTTGTTGTGTGTCATCTTTTCTGCATATTCCACCATTTCAAGGTGCACTCCACCAATTTTACATGCAAAGGTCTACTTACCTTTTTGTGAAGTGCTACTCAGCCTGTGGAAACAGTTGTGTATAGATCTTTTTTAAATTAGACATTTTGACACGTCAAAACAGGATGCAGTTAATACCATTAAATATGACTGAATCCCATTTTTTTCCAAATTCATGATCCTAGTATAGTCCATGATGATTCACCAGTATGGCCTCCTTGGATGATTGAATGGCAGTTACTAATCCCAGTAACGCTCCGTTACTTTTACACTTGTCAGTGTGCTCACTGTCTTACTGGGATTAATGGAGGGTTGATATTAGTGTGGTCTCTGTGTTCAGCTGACGGCACCAGAGGAGGAGAAATGCAACTCACGGTAATTCCAAAGTTATATGATACCAGCGTCCATAGCAAACACCATAGCAAAGATAGAAAGCCTGCAAGAATCTAAACATCATATACATTCACTGAACAAAGATTATGAAAAGAAATTGCACATTTCTGGCTAGAAAAATATCTTAAAATATTGCATTTTCTACTGAGAATAAAAGGAATGGCAGCCATTTTGTTTGTTTGAGCAGACAGAAACTTGACACGGAAGCAGGCAAATAGAAAAGAATAGGCTAGATAGATAGATAGATAGATAGATAGATAGATAGATAGATAGATACATAGTCCCAAACTGCATTGCCTCAAGAAGTCAGCCAATCACAAAGCTTCAAATTCTGTTTACTGCATAGTTTATGGCTGATCAATTTTATTATACATACACACATTATTTTCTTTACATTTCAATATACAGTACAGTATTTTGTTCCTGATTGTAACCGCCAATCAAATAAAGAAATAAAAACAAGGATAACAGTGAGTGATGTAGCGGTTATAGTTAAAAATGAGAAAAAACGATACAGCTTCTGTGCTCCCGAGTCCCGACTGACAGGGCAGGCACAAAACTTACCTCCATTTGAAATACATTAGTTTGAACGTCATGCTGACTGTCACGAAAAAAAATGTAAAAATCGTGTCCATGTACACAAATCAATAGATTAAATTTCGTGACTATTTCAGGAACTGCCGTGAGACTGGGTTGTGCAAAGAGTGGGAAGGGTCTATGTTGTGTTTATTTTGTCCATTCTATTTTCAAACTGTCTCTTTTGAGTCCCCCAACTTTATAAAATTGCAACACTAAATGGCTGAAGTACCCCGTAAAGGAAGTGCTTCTAATTGCTTGAGCATGATTGTGTGTGCATAGGGGATGGGTGATCGCTGCCTTTTTTCTCTAAGTGCCAAATTGCTGTTTTAAAAAATTCCATTTACTGGATGTGTGTTTCCTCATGGGACATTTTCATGCTTCATTTGTTCCTTAAAATCACACCACAAGAGCACCTGGCGTGGTTTGGTTAAGTACCCAGGAAGTGCTCTTCTTGTTGGCCCTCTTGTTAGTTCAAGTGCTGTTCTGGCGTGACCTTAGGGCAAAAAAAAGGCACCCTAACTGTAATCCTGTACAGATAAGAGCTGCCTTTTTTTACTTTTTCCCCCTAGAGATTCCCCAGGCAATGAGCTGATCTCATGCATTTCCATGTATAAGTTTGAAAAATCAGATAAAATATCCTAGCTGAATTCTTGCAGTCATGGCTAAACTAAAATTCACCACACATATCTCAGGAAAAATCTCTCATCGTGTCCTTTTCAATGCAGTGTCCTGTTGCCATTTCCAGACATGCTTAGCCATTAGTGCCAAGGAAATTGATAGAATGTTTGCAAGGGGGTGGGGGGGGGTGGGGGGGGGGGCGCACACAGGTACGTAACAACACAACGTTTATGGCTCCGTCTGCCAGACTTCCGTGGCTAACTGTATTAGTTCTGCTTCAGTCACAGTTGGAGACCCCACAGAGGAAGAGACGTAGCCGCAATGATCCACCCAGGAGAGAGCAGGCGATCAACTGTGTTTACTTCTCAAGAAAGTCTGTGTGCATTTGGAGCAGAATCTGTGTATACACTTACTTTTACATTATCATCATCAACGTTTGTGTGTGTGACGGTGCAGGTTTTTTCTCGGGAGGTAGTTTGGATGTGGGGAGAGGAGTATTTCTGGAGTGGGTATGTAGGAAATGGTTTGGCGCACACACACAAACTGGATTTGAGTGTCTCACTGTGAATGGTTTTCAGGGAGATGATTAAGGTTTATTAGTATGGGACTGTACAGCTCTTCTACCTGATATTCAGATGTTGCAGTGGCTGTTGCATGAAATTCATTGACTTTATAAGGAGGGCATGCTGGGTTTTGGCTGGCAGGGGGGCACCAACAGCTTTGTAAATGTTTGGGAGATAAAAGGTTGTGTGTCTGTGTGCGTGTGTGTCTGTCTGTGTGAAGAAATCCGTGTGTCTGGCTGGGGTATAAACAATGGCTAAAGGAGTCTCGATAAAATGTCACCAGGGCGTTTGACCTTGTTTGACAAATTAAGAAGCAAATAAATAAATCGGTTTGGATTGCATCACCACGGGGGAGTAATGTGTAAGCACATACACACACACACACACACACACACACAGAGCCACAAATAAATACAAAATGCAGAGCTCTAAATTTTTAGGATGTTGTATAAGGTTGGGTTCAGAGAGGATTCGATTTGGGAAAGCTACGAGACTAAAGAATGTCGTATCAGATCTTGTATCTGTGTTTGGTCTATTTTTATTAGCAAAGAGCAAAGTATAAAACAGTCAAGTGCAGCAGACTTCTCATTTCTAGCCGGCGCTAACCGTCACTTTAGCTGGTTGAAATGATCAAAGTTGCCAGTGGCAGATCATGTTATAGTGGAATTCAAACTGCAGTGAACCTCTTGCCTGTTTGTCTAATGTGCTCCTTGTAAGCCAGGGGTCTGTATTCAGCCAAAGATAGTTTGTTAGAGAAAGAAACACCACTCTGTGATTGCAACTGCCCATTTTTGTAGTTCAACAAGACCTCAGGAGTGAAATAATCAGCTGATTATGTCACATCAAAGTAGAGTAAAAATAAAAATATGTTTTTTTCAGTGCGTCACATACATATTTAAGCAACACATCATGCTGCACATCTTATTTTATCAGGCTGTGTAGATACTTGAGTTAAAAGGTTAGGTTTGAGGTTGGAGTTATCGGGTGGTATTCCACAGATTTAGTACTGCACCATAAAATTGGAAGGCAAGGTCAGTCAAAATCAAAGCAGCAGAGCACAAGATATTCTGACTTTTGGTCCCTAGAATGGATCAAGTCCAGAAACACTGGATCCTAAAATTCCCACAGTGCAACTTGATAGTATCTTTTTTTAGACCCTCTCTGCTGATGACATCATCTGGGTTATTTTTTCAAACTTTGGGACGCTCCCTGCAGATGCACAGACGTTTTTTGAGGCTGAATGCTACTCATCATGACAAATGAATTTAGCGCGGCGTGTAAAATCAGTTCCCCTTTAAGTTATTACTTACAAATGTTAAAAGATGAACCAAACTGGATTCAATAAGGGATTATTTGATACTAGATTGAGATTTGATAAAATGCCTCAATTTAAACCAAATCCATTCAAACAGCTCAGATACATTCTAGCTTGTAGAGTTGTTTATGGTATTTACTTACTTATAAAGCTCATGTTTCTTCCAAAATTAGTCGTTAGAATCACCTGACCTACCGACCTACCAGCACTGTCTCCTTCCTTCCTTTGCACCAAGGACAGTAGCTGTGTCCCAGTTCCACAACATACTAACTGTTATGCTATAGACTAATCTTAGTATACTGTTTTTAGCAATTAGTACATGAGAAATCAACATACTACATTGTTTAATATAGCAGGGAATGATGCAACAAAACGGCAGCAAAACTTTTTTTGTGTGTGTTTCAAATTATTTGTTGTTTTCTGGGGTGTTCCTGGAGCTGTTTCACCACCATCAACTCTTTGTTCTAATTTTGTGCAGCTGTGAGTAGCTCCTTCATTTCCTTTGTTCATTGCTTTGCGGGAGAATAGCATCCATCAACAACACACACAAAAATCAATGCATACCATTGATTGCATATATGCATACCAAATGTTGTGAGTACACTTAATTTTGTCATTTTTCCAGTGTGAACACATTAAATCCTCAAATACTAAATACTCAAATACTCAAACCCCCCTCATTCTGCGGGGTCTGTTTTCTCCTCCAAACATTATTTTAACTTAACCTTGACTTCAACACACAGAACGCTTTCTCAATAAATGGCTTAGCTTTCTTTAAGTGGAATATTAATACATTTCCACGCTGCGTGTAGAATATTAACAGCGATACGTCATTCTGAGATTAATTTTGATAGCACAGTTTAATGGCTGTGGAAAAAGTCATTGCTCTGAAAACTGGTTTCTTCTTTAAGTTGTTTTCCGTCTGTTTTTTTCCCCCCGTTTGTCCACATAGGAATAGGAGAGGTGTGCAGAACTAATTTAGCTTTAGCCAAAATGGCAAGAGTGCTGTCTCTTTTTACTTTTAGCCTTTTAAATACACAGACAGTCCAGATGCTACTCATTCCCACAGTGCCCAGCTTGGTATGCAGCATTAATCTGTTACTGCAAAAAAGAGATCCACTCTGCAATCCAGACACACTTCAATGGGTAAGCTGTCTTTGCCTGTTAGCTAAAACATTTCTTCAGCTTCAGCTGCACAGTTACCACATAGATAAGCTGTCCGTGTAACACTTATCAGTTCAATTTTCCATATAAAAAGTCTATAATAGACCATTGGAAAATGTAATTTAATTTGTATTTTTTGTTCGTCAATGTATGTATGCAATGTATGTAATGTATATGGATCAATGTATAAAGATTTTGGAATGTTTTTTCTAATTTTCTATTTATGGTCAGTTGGATTTAAAAATGGAAAAATTAAAATTAGAAAAATGGGGTACTTTTATTTCTATTCATGCCTTGGGTTGCCTAAGAGGGCGGGATCGACTCAACTTGCATCTGATTGGCCAGCAGGCCCTGGCTTTTCCTGCTAAATGCACGTTGGGCAAAGGTGCCACCTCATGAGAAAGACTGTGTGCTCATGTAAATATACAGACATATAGCATATAGCTTGAGAGATAAATAGTACTTTCCCCATATTGATTGTATTGAATCCAGTTTTCAAATTTTCTATTGTTGAGTTTTTATATGGAAAATTGAACTGATAAGTGTTACACAGACAACAACCACAGTCTAAATCAACACTGTATCATGAACAGCAGGACAGAACGCTGCTGCTGCTGCTGTAAGGCTCTCTGTGAGCTGTACATTCCAAATGTTACCGTCCTAAATAAAAAAACATGCATTCCTAAAATGTCAGCTTTTAGTAGGCTAAGCTCTGTGGCAATGCATTTTTCAGATAATCCAACTTTTTAAATTGTTTATTTAGTTTAGGAAGTAGGGCAATATTCTCAACCCCTAAAAGAACAGTTCAATGCTGCAGTACTGTACAAAACTGTATATCATATAAAGTTACACTCTAATGTGTGCAGCAGCGTGTTCAAACTCTACACTATACAGTAAAACAATATAAGGTATCCTGTATGTGCTAATTTTTGCAGTTAGTAGCCTATACAAAAAGTTCATGTACTTATGTAAGTGTATCAATGTGTTGATTGATATTAAGTGCAACTTTGGAACTCAAGTACCAACTTAACAAATAAGTGCTGAAACAGTATGATAATAATATATTTAATTTATACAGCATTTTTCAAAATACACTTTACATGACAAATATAAAATTAAAATAATAATAATTTTTAAAAGTCATGTATCAAGCAACATTGCAAAACATTTGCTGGTTCCACCTTCTCAAATGTGAGGATTTTCTGCTTTTCTCTCTGGGTTTTAAACTGCTAGTTGAACAAAACAAGCTATTTGAAGACATCGCCTTGGGTTTTGGGAAATTTGGGTGGGCATTTTTCAGTGTGTAAAAAATAAGGCTGAATTACTTTATTTGTTTGTTTTTGTGAGCTACTGCCAGATCCGTCACACCTCCGTGCACACTTTTGTTCCCTTTTTTCAGCTGTCGGTAGCTGGGAGGAGACACTGTCCATCAACACATAAGAAGACTGCTGAACTCCAAACATTAATTTTGAGCTCGGCACAAGACAGTGTGCTACGCTCTTACAGTACCTGTACAAGCATAATATCATGAAGAAATACATATTTTTACACCAAAATAACAGATGCAACTGAACTGCACTGTCCCTGCAGTGGAGGCCAGCATCTTCATCACACCTGACCGTATGCACATACACACATATAGCATTATAAAGAAATGATTAGCATGTTTGATCAGATGTTGAAAACCACAGCTGGTGACACTGTCAGAGTCATTCGGTAGACGTAATTCACGGTTTAATCAAATTTCAAATCTTTGAATATGATACAAACGGGTTACATTCAGCTATAAAATAGCTGTTGAAGTCATCATTGACTGCATTGGTGTAAATACTAGGCTCACTTGCAAGATGAACTAACTCACAAATAAAGTACCAACAGCTAACTGCCAAACCTAAAATTAGTTTAAAATTGATTGGATGCTATAATTACTTCAGGTTCAGTGCTTTAGAGGGACTTAAGATGCTTGAGTAGAACTGAGTGAAGGAGCACAGCTACCATAATTTGTACCATCTGTGGAATAGCGGCCTCTTTGAAAACTACAGTGTAAATTATGCACAATCCTCTACTCATCTTTCAAGTTCATGGAGAAATATAGACACATACACACACGTACAAACCCTTTCCTCTTTCCCAGAGCTTCTCTTCCTTTATCTAATCTGTGTTTTATTGAATATGGTAATTATAATGAAAGGCCTATCTTGCACTTGGTTTAATTTGTTTTTGTGCCTTTTTTCTGCTCTCTGGCTCTCTCCCTCTGGTGTGTGTGAGTGTGTGCTTGTGTATGAGAGAGACACAGCATGTGTGCTAATGAGTGTGTGTGTGTGTGTTTGTGTATGAGACAGTAGTCCCTGCTCTGACACACTGCGTTATAGTGGGACCTTTGTAATAGGGTATTTGTAATAAGACATGGCTGCTGATGTCACTGGGGTTTAACTGTGGCTCGGGGGGAAGAAGATGCACACGCGCACACACACACGGTGTGTAGACAACCCAAGACATCAACAAAATTCTTCCAGCATCAGGCCTGTGGGGGGTTCAGGGGATTAAATACAACATGTAACCTTGGAGACCCGCCTCTGGTTGGCTGAAACATTTTCGCTCTCGGTGCTCCTGTGGGGTTGTTTGTTGTTTATGCTCTCGTGTCTTGTCGATAAAAACCCAGAATGCTTGATTATGCTTAAAAGGGTGAACCATGCAGCTGCAATTCTACCACCCAGGTAAGGACACATTTGACGTACCTTGTTTTTTTTATTCTCTGTCACCTGTTATTCACTCATCAGGACTTCCAAAGCGGAGTGAAATTAAATACCAAGAGGAAAAAAGGGAAAAGGTTGCCAGTTTCCTTTCAACTCCATGACAAAACAGATTCTGTGCTGACAAAAAAAACAGACAAAGTCACCAGAAAAAAAAAAAGAAAAAAAAAACAGCTACCCGAGCCCATTTTCTCTCGCTTTAACAGGAATACCAAGAGAATCAATTCCTTTTTTCTGGCCCTTATTTTTGTACCAGCCCATGATTGTGATAAAACAACCTCCCTTCAAAGAGCTTCTTCAAGATCCAGACACTGCCAAGAAGGTAGCCTTCTCACTCTATTCCTGGTTGCTATATATTTTAAGTGGCAATACAGTGAGAGGGCACAGCGGGAGATGTATAGTTACTGTAATGGGGAGTCTTTTGATATAATGACTCCACTTGACTGGGGTCTGGGGAGCCTTGTTTGAAAGCATTACCTTTAATGTCAAGCTGCTTCCACTCACTCCATCACCTCTGATGCTAGTCAGCGTTAATAAGTAGGAGAAAGTCTTATCATTTTTCACAGCATTTACTGTTACTGCAAGTCTCACCAAATAGCAGTGAATATGAAACCCATAAACTGCGTTCTTCTGTGTGTGGGTGTGAGCACGTATGTGTGTGTATAACAGAGAGAGAGAGAGAGAGAGAGAGAGAGAGAGAGGGTGCGGGCAAAATAATATAGCAGTAGATGGCCGTAGCCTTCAGTATGAAATTACTGGTTCTGTACTGTAGATGAAATACTGCACAATGCACTCTCTGAAGTAAACCAAGCACTGGTATGCACACACACACACACACACACACACACGCACATTCATACAGTGTCTAATACTCAATTTGAGACTTCTTACAAGATGAGACCTTCAAGATGGGATTTAATCATTGTGTATGAACTCCAGTTTCATTGTGCGAGTGTGTGCTGTTGTGTGAATAAAAGAGCTTGTATGCTTTTTTTTTTTTTTTTCTATTTCTCTCATACAGGTCATGGTGGCAGGCCTTGTGTCCGTGTGTGTATATGAGGTAGAAAGACTATTTAACCACTGAACCTGCCCACCACTGCTGTCAGCAGCAGGGTGCCTCCCATTCAACTTTTACTTTGTAGATGCATTACAGATTATACACTATGCAACAGGTGAGCAGAACAATTGGGTTGTGAACCTTTTCTACAAGTAACACGTGTATTTTGGGCTGTCATGCGTTGTTTGTTTGTTCCTCTCTGTCATTTTCGGCTCACACATGCAGCATCGCTTCACCAGCACCTGCCAACCGAGGACCGGCGCTGCTTTTTCTCTCTGAGGGCAGACGTGGCTTGTTGCCTCTTGTCTCCACATGTTATGTGGGATGAAAGTGCCACAGGGGTGTCACACAAGGGGTTTCCCATTGTGACTGACAGTGTTAGATTTCCATTTTCTCAATCCACTGCTACTGTCTCACTCTCTGCTTTCATGTATACATTTTCAGTCGATGCACCTTGCCTGAGTATACAAACATTCCACTTTTCTTGCCGAGACAGTTGTCAAAGTCAAATTTATTTCCTCCGCAGCATAATCACTACTAAACTAAACAAGACTTGAACAAATGTTTTGCCGAACAAAGATCCAGCTTTGATCTCCCACTGGCATTTGTTAACTACAATACCCGTCAGAAATAAATAAAATAAATAAATAAAATACATGCTCGTTTGCTCCTTCCAATTTTACCCCTCTGCGAATGCTTTTTTATCACAGACCTGCTGACAACACCTCGGGAAGGAAAGAAAGAGCCCTGAACCAAAAGCCTAGGAGCCCATGAGGAATTGCACATTACTATTGAACTCTCTCTGGGTGTACTATATTTCAAGGGTGGGATGCTATTCACAGAATGAAATGACTACAACAACCAGTAAGAAAGAAACTAATCCCACAGATATCTTTCATTTTACTGTGTGTAAGATTTTACAGAAATCACTTGAAAAAAAATCTAATGGCATAACAAGAAAGGATTTTTGGATTAGAAAAAGATTAAATTGTGACATACAGTATTTCTTGAAATAACGTAGTGAACTTCTGAACAGTTGCAGTTCAGTCACTTATTTGCTTTCTTGTCGGTAGTTAGATAAAGACTGGAAATGCCTAAAGTTAAAAATACACTTAACGCCTCACTAATTAACACATTGTATCTTGTCTGTTTAATCTGTACAGAAATGGAAATGTAAAAACAACAAGTTGTGGTTTTCATTTTGTTTTCCACTGGTTGCCTGGCATCCTCACAATAATGACAAACCTCAGGAAGTCACTGCACCCACCTATTGTTCACCAAAAACCTGTTACAGCACGTAACTTTCACTGTGTGAAAACCACAGTTTATTGTTTTTTTGTATGGACTTATAAAACATGATAAAATATGTTAAGTAGATAGATTTAGAGGTGCCAGTAAGTTGGTTTTTTTTTTTGGTTTTTTTTTGGACAAAAATAAGCTAGGTGGTTCTCCCTGCTCTCAGACTTTATGCTAAGCTAAGCTAACCACTGTCTTGCTCAAGTTAGAATAGTTTGTAATTTGGGGAAATATGTACATTCACTTTCTCGCCAAGAGTTAGATTAGAGGATTGATAACCCTCTGCATTCAGCTACAGCCAGCAGCTGATTAACTTAGCTTGGAAAGTTGGAAACGGGGGAAACAACTAGCATAGGCTTTGTCTTAAATTGAAAAAAAATCCACACTCCAGCACAAAGCTCACCAATTAACACCTTATATGTTGTTTGTTAAATCTATACAAGTAGAAGTGTAAAAACAGTTTTGTTTTGGTTGTACAGGGGGTTATGTGCCACATGATTTCTTAGCCAGGTGCAGTAACTTCTCTACTGGTTGCCTGGCAATCTCATGGTGGCAGCATTTTTATTTATTTATTTATTTATTTATTTTTTGCTCTATGCCTTTTTGAAATACACTTTAAGTCAGTTTGGACTGTGCAGGCAGCACTAGACAAATAACTCGGCATTATACTTTTTTAAATTGTAATGTTCCCAGTTAAGCAGCTTCAGTGATACATTACATTGTGTTGCACAATAACTTTGATCAGCTGTGAGGCATATATTTTGGGCTTTGGGTTACATCAGTTTTGACAGGGCCATATCATCAAATAGCGCAGGTCTGTAGATGATTGAGTAGCAAGTAAGTAGTCTGGCTAACGCACAGAGACTGAACTTTCAACAAACGCAGTCTGAAAAAACTTGCAGAACAAAGGTCAGAGTCTGTGTGTACATTTTCTTTGATCTTGTCGGAATATCACACTGATAATGAAGGGGCTGTGAGCTCACTGGTTGGATATTCCTGTTTGATCTAATGAATCCCAATCTATCGCTTATCAGAAAAACAGCAGTGTCATACATAGTTCATGTACACCTTACAAACACCACACATGGCATATGTGCATTTTTGTTAGAAATTAAACTGGAAGTTATACTGACCCATGGCAAAATACATCTAAATGTGTAATAAAGCTGCATTTTATATAACTATTTTACGAACATAACTAGTGTTTAATGCATATTTTTAACTGAAATAAAACATGATACTTTTAGCAAACTTCCTTCTGATGTCCCAACCTCATCATCCAATTTTGATTGCCATAAATATATCTGTAAGAAATTTGGGATACACTCGGGGAAGAAGGTGCCGGCAGTGCTGATTGGCTGTGAAAATGACAAATGTCACTCATCACAGCTCTAATCTTGTTATCGCTCTCAGACCTTTTTGTCCTGTTAAGGTAAAAACTCATGCCGTCATGCTTAATGTCAAAATATGGAGCTGTTACACAAAATGTGCACCAGTTGGCAGGTGTGGAGTGGTACACACAGTACATTTGTGTGTGTGTGTGTGTGTGTGTGTGTGTGTGTGCGTGTGTGTGTGTCTGTGTGTGTGGTGTCTGCCTATCAGCACATGTGTGTCTGGAGGCCTCCGTCCTCTCTTGCCCATCTCCCCAGGCAGAAGACCCCTGTCTCGCCTGCCATTTCTCAGTCTGACAGCTGAGAGCTAGACAGCGGAACGGGAGAGGAAAGGAGGGAGGGAAGGGGAGAGGCAGGGCCTGAATTTGAGGAAGGTGGAAAGAAATGAGAGAGACGGGGAAAGAAGTAGATATACCATGGGGTGGCCATCACTGGATCATTCCTTCCCCTCCCCTCCCCTCCTCTACTCCTTTCCCTCTTTGGGGACCAGGTGTTCTCCTTCTGAGGGGGCATGACTGGAAGACAAGAAATAAAACCTACCCTCATGTTTCACTTGGCATCTCTGCACCTGCATCTCCAGGGTTGGGAGGTGAAGGGTGGTGCGGGGTGCTTTGGGGGGGGTGGGGGGGGGCAGAGACAGGGCGTCAGATAAGGTTGGTCTCTAGAGGCTACTGGCTTTGTTGTTACACCATCCTACAGCAGACCTCTTTGCCCTCACCAACACCCTCTCCTTCTGCCTGACACATCTCCTTGAAATGAATGCCAGGCTTTGAGTCAGCAACTCTTTCCTCAAACTGAACTCTCTCTGTTTTTTTTCCAGCTGGTCATGTATTCTCTGTTCAGCTTTTACTGTTACTGTTTTTAGCTGAGGTTTTTTTACATCTCGGTATGAGGCAGGCACTCTCTGTTGTTTTTCTGTGGCCTGTGTTTACCTAGACTCACCGCCGTAGCTACCGCTGAAGTCCCTGATCTAACTTTTACTAAAGGCAACTCTCTTTTTGGCTGTTTTTGTAAATAAAATTGATTTTGAAGCCTAAGTGACATCATTTTAAGTGTCCCTGTGGATAGCCTGATATCAAGTATCAGGACAGCTGTAATGAAACAGGCAACTAAAACTGAATGAATCAAGTGATATAGTGTCAAAATCTATCTAGATCATCTGGTAAAGATCCTATTTGGGAGGCTGTCAGTGACAAAGTCAGAAGAGATAATATCAATATGAGTAAGGCATTCATGTAATTTCTTAGAAGTGATAAATAAGGTGTTTCTGCATCGTGTATATAAATATATAGGTTATCCCCAGGTGTTATTTCGGCTTGAAACATGTATGATGTACAAAACTTGGGGAAATGAATCTGACTCATGTCTCCTGTTATTTCACAAATTTAAAGAAAACAGAGTTTACTGATAAAAGTCAATCTGAAAACTTTTCTTTTTAGTTTAGCTGAAGATTGGGGCAGGTACATAATCAATGAGCGCTCGGTTTCCATACCAACCAGCACGCCTGAGCCTGCGAACCAAGCCTCCTCTGAATGCCACAGTTTGAGACTACAGTCCAAAGATCAGACTGCGTTTGTTTGTTGATTCGGTTTTTTAGCCAGGCGGTCAGTCAGCTCTCATTGTAGCATTTGGCTGTTAGTTCTTGCTAGTTATTCAATAATAATAATAAAGAAATAACTTTTATAATTTTATATATTAATCTAGTATTTGGCTTTATTATATGTTTTTGAAGCAGCTAATGGAGTGCAGCCGAAGAAAAATCACCTTATATCTGTTTGGGAAGTGTTTGGGAATTATCCTGGACAAAGAGAAGGAAGTATAGATGGAAGCTACTCCTGTGGACTGCAAGAAACTGTTTACCCTCAGCCACTGGTGGACCTTGGTTAAAAATCTGCCCTGGCTACACTGGCACACTTTCTACTGGTTTTGTGTTATAATGTAGCGGTGTGTTCAGTAGTCAAGTTGCAAACCTCACTTGTCTCTTGTTACTGATTTTGAATTCTGTTTTAACAATCCTTATTTTTTTCCATGGAGGCTGTTGTCTTGTTCTGCTAGCATACCAGCATTAAACCAGCCCTTTTTTTTTGCCTTGCACGCACGCATCTATTGCTCTCAGTGATGTTTGTTCTTTTTAAAGTATAGTCATCCTGGATCTGTGGTTATCCTTTTTGTCTCTGTCAGCCATGTTGTGTTAGCCTAGCGCTGGAGGCTGAGGTCTGTCCTCCACTGGGTTGTTCCCGCCTTGAGGTCAGGGCGTGAGTCAGAGGCCTGATTCCGTCACCCCAGGTTACCAACTCAAATAAATCCTGAATATAGAATGAGTGGGGATGGTGGCTGAGGGCAAAACGTTTCAGGCCCTGCGAGTGAGTGGGCCTGAGCATGTTTGTGTGTGTGTGTTGTGTTAGTGGTAAAGTGGAGTAATTGTGATCCGAAAATTCTTTGTGTTTCGCCCTGGTATGACAGAGCCCAGAGGAGTGACATATCCTGTCTTTGTATTCAGAATTGTCATTTTACATATAGTATGTGAATGCACTGTCCACTGACATTTGACTTCACATCAAAATGAAACTTCCTTTTTGTTGTGGCAGCACATTAACTTCAGTTACAAAGAAAAAACATGTATTGGCCTTGGACAGCCAAATCAGGAATTACTCTTAAAAGCAGCAATATTTGATCTTGTTGGCTACCTGGGGGTCAGATTACCAACTATCTAGGTCACCTCACTTGATATATCACCGTACAAAGTTAGGTTAGCAAAAAATTGCTTATTTACACATCCGGCAGACATGGAGCAACGTTAGCATTCATTTGGAGTCATGTCTCTGACTCCCTGATGAATGTAGGTCCAATATTGAATCTCCTTTTATCTAGCTTTTTAATCTCCACCAACTCCTGAGGGAAATATCTGTCTCTTAAGCTGCTAGATGCTCCACTATGTTCACCAGCTAGTTGCTAACTTTTTCTGCTGTCTGCCATTTGGTGCTACATGAGCAGGTAGCGTACAATAGAGTTTTTTTGCTGAATTTGAGAGATTGGTCATCAGCGTTGAGGTGTGTTTACCATCCTCCAATTGGGGGACGTAAAATCAAAACAATGAACTAAAGATATTAAATATGCCCCATAGAACTGAGGGGAAATGCAGAGTCAGGTGGTAATCCTCTGTGACTTTGTCACTACAAGCACCATCTTTCACATTACACACTGTCATTTGATATGTTATAATATAAAATACACTAATTAATGCAGCTTTAATGCAAATATTTGAAGATACAATAAATTGTGGCCTCTGTGTTTTAAAGAAGGTCATCTTAAGAAACTGAAAAGTGCCAGACTCCTACTCATTCCTGGGAGTAGATAAGAAAAGTGCAGATTAAGGTAATTTTTGGCCTGGATGGCTTTCTGTCCACATTATTGTGGAGTTATCAGACTGTAAAAGATGACATCTCAAAAGACAGCATCTTTAATAAGACCTGAGAAAGACTGTGTACAATATGAATGAAAGCAGAGAGCGTCTGCTTCTGCTGTCTTCTTCTGTCGGGCCAAACCACAGAACAATTAGCCATGTTTTGTTTAATCAAAAATGTAATTAAAAATGTTTTGTCTTGACTTTGAAAGCATTCACATTCAGCAGGGTCATTTCCAGAAGTGACTTAATTAAAAAATAATCTTTGGACTGATGATGCCTCATTATGGATTTGGTTCCCAAACCTTATTTTAAAGGTTATATCTTTAAAACTGTGACTTAAAGATGACTTCTTTGCTGCTTGGAGTGAAATGATTTCAGTAAAGTGAAGTGAAACCAATTCACACTGCTATAACATCTTGACATCATCCTGACATCCATTTGGCCCAGGTGGCAAACACAATGTCAATCCTGCCTTACCTGAGGTGAAATGAATAAAATGAGCAGTTGTTGGATGGAGTTTGGCGGGTGGAAAGATAGCAGGCATACCGTTAAGTGCACACAGAGTACGTCCAGGTCAACGGGGCAGCGAGGTTACGTCTCAGGTCAATAGGTTGCTGCAGACCTAGCAGGCCAGCAGATAAGGAAAGAGATGGGAGGAGAAATGGGCATCAGAGCGCACACTGTAATAGCTGTCTGCTCTGGCCTGATGAGGTGGCTGGGGAATCGAGACCGAGGATGCCTCTGTGTGTGTGTGTGTGTGTGTGTGTGTGTGTGTGTGTGTGTGAGAGAGAGAGAGAGCGTATGTGTGCATGTTGACTGATGGGGTGTTGAGGGATAACAAAGGCAAGTGAGGAGGGAGAGATAAATGCGCATCCTGTTTCTACATGTGTGTCTGCATGGGTGTGTGCTGTGTGGTGCCTGTGTGTATGGCAGGGTGCGTATGTCTGATGAGATGGCCGTGGTGAAAGGTGATAGGGCCGGGCTGTGTAAATGATGGCTGATGGGGTCTCTTGAAAGTCTATTTAGCCAGAGTAATGAAGTGCGTCTGCCGGGGAAGAATATGAGGGACAGGCTCGGAGGCTCAGACAGACAGCTAGGTCACCTCACTCAACCTTGTATGGAGAGGAGAGGAGAGATGGACAAGATGATTCAGTTGTAATGACTTATTCTCTCTGCCTGCAATGGAGGCGCCTTAAAGGACAACCAGAGCAGGTCAACTCACAGCCACTGATAGAATGTCAGTCGAGATGTTATACATTCTTGCTTTCTTGGTAGCACTAGAGCTGAGTATCAAACCTCAAAGGTTTTTGAGTATGTTGAGCTTGGAGATTCAGTCTTGATCTTTTGATCCCATAGCTGACGGCTGTACCTCGTTAAAAAAAAAAAAACTAGTGAACTATGAGCTTAGAGTATTTTATCCTGACCAGATATTTCCTCATGTACATATTAATAAAAAAATCTGACTTTAACAGTGATGCTATGTGCAGTTTAGTGTATTGTAAAATTTAATTTATATTGCATTCTACAAACTAAGGAATTGAAAAAAAATTAGGTTTGGGTGTTGGTACCAAAACTCAAGTATTGTATTGTCATCCATATCAAAAATTTGGAAATGAAACCCAACCCTTGGTAATCTTTTACATTACAGCTCATAATAACAAGATAATTAAGGGATGTAATGTCTTGCTAACAGGGTTATACCTGAAAATATAATGTAATTACATATGTAATAACCTTGTAATATCTTGGTAATAGAATTCCGAAATTTCTGTGATATTGGGGTTTATTTTTTGTAATTTGGTAATCATTGGGCAAATGTATGACTGTAATATTGGGGGAAATATTTCAGGTTAACTGGTGATAATATATCAATAATAACATCGTAATAACAGGGTAACACATGGCTAATCTGCTTGCAGTAATCAGGATATCAGTGTAAATGTCTTTCAATAATAGTGGAGTGGTAATTGGGGTAATATTAACATGAGGAAATACTGGAATGAAAAAGAGTACCTCAATATTACACTATTATTATTACCCTTTATCACCATTGCTAAGTTGTAAAGTGTTACTTTCTTTTTTCCTGATCCCCATTTTTCAGCCTCATACATAAACATTCACTGGATTGTTTCTGGGTGAGATTTTAATCAGAACCCCAAAGGCCATTAACTCACGCAGGCAACCACCAGATCAGTCACATGCAGCAGTCACATGTATCCCTGCTCGTAAAAGAAGGCGATCTTGTGATAGACACAAACAGATCGTCTCTGTTTTTAGCCTGTCAAGTGAAGGACTGCCGTGTCACCCCCATGACCTCGGACTCCAGTGCTCTTCTTCTTCTTCTTCTTCTTGTGTCTGTGAACTTGTGCCAGGCCATGTGAGGATCACACTGGAGTAAAGAAATGGGATTGGGGCGTACAGTAGGGGGATGGCGCCAGTGATTTTTTTGGAAGAAATAGATACAAGGCTTGACTGACAAGCACCAGAAAAGTTTTTTTTTCGTGAGTTATTGAGGTCAGGGAATGAGGAAAGTAGAGCAAAACTGTGGTGACTACATCTTGAAAGTCAATGGGATTCATCAGGGATAGCCGAATGTCTTTTCATGAAAAACTTGCGCTAAAAACAACAGGGGAAGCAGCAAGCGGAGGTGCACTGCGAGGATTTTAAGTAATAAGCAGGTTCCTTGCTTTAAATTGGACATATGGTTCAGCTGTTGAGCAGCTGCCTTTGGCTGCGAACGTTTGTACAGCATGTTTCCTCTGACTGTAACAAAGGAATCCAAGTTTACAGCATGATTTGTGAGATTATTCCCAGATGAACGTGACAAAACACACATTAGAGAACTTCAATGACACTGTTTATTTATCACCACTTGACCTGTGTGTGTGTATGCGTGTGTGCATGTGCGTGTGTGTGTGTGTGTGTGTGTGTGTGTGTGTGCCTCTCTTGTATGATTGTAAAACCTTTGATATCTAGCTCGATTGTGATAGTCCTCCTTCCTATACATGAACACATATTCTGCTATTAAAAATACACAACAGGCCAAAACAACTCAATTGGTGTCTTCGCTACACACAACAAGGCCTGGCGTCTGTAAACGGTGAAAAGTAACAATCAAATAAGAACATCAACTTAATCCTTGGTAGGTGTGAAGGGGTTTGCTTTTTTTTAGGTTGAAGCACTCCTCCTTGTTTTAGTCAATACAAGTCTTGATTTTGTAGCACTTGGTATTATTAGATTGAATGACATTATGAGGTGTAGAAAATAACCAATGGTTACACAGTTTTCAGAAAAAAAGTATATTGTATATATATAGTTATATATATAGATTTATATTCATTTATAAGCTTTTTAAAATAGCACAGTAAACACTTTGCACACATGATAAAAACCACTGAATGTGTCTGATTGTTTATGTATAGGCCAATGGCGTTAAGGGAACCACATCCTCGTAAAGGGTCATTTCACTTTCTCTGCAGTCAGCTCAGGAAGGAGCTTGAAATATCTGTTAGTCACTCGTTTAGAAATGAGAACATTCATTTATGATATTTTATTGTCAAACTAAACTCAACGATTGTTTTAGCTCATTTTTTCTTGCACAGTGTATTTATTAGAATCCCCTTCCTGAAATGGCTAAACTTGAAAAAGAGGCTAGACCCCGGCTCCGGACCGCATGTTCCTGCTTGTAACTGAATGTTGGAATACGTTAGAGTCTGCACACTTGAACCACACAGAAAGAACAACAGAAACAAAAAAGAGAAGTTATATAAAGACAGTCAAGTCAAAAAACCGGAGATACAGAATTTATAGTACTGCACATCATCTCTGCTTGTTCTTTTTTTCTGTGTCATTTTATACCTGTACAACACCTGCTCTCTGTGTCTACTGTAATTGTCTCTTACTCAGTCTCTCGCTTTCACTCCGGCTGTCCATCCCCACCCCCTCCCCCCACAGTCTCTGTACAGTTGGCTTAGTGGTGACCATAGAAATAGCTAAAGGGTTCCGTGTGACGTTGGTTGAAGTTTGTACAGAAACAGTTTTTTTTTTTCTCTTCATGTAAACAGGCACACACAGATCTCTAGAGGCTAACTCCTCAGTCAAAAAAAAAAAAAAAAAAAACACCTCTGTGAGTTAATCGGTCCCTCTTCGTCTTGTTTTGTATTCCTCTGTTTGTTTCAGTTACTCTCTCCTTTCTGCTGATGACTTTATAATCTTCACATCGTCGAGTGTTTTCGGCCCCGGTCTCAGTCCTGCTGAGAGGAATAAGGCTTTGGATTGCTCCTCAGATATCTAGAGGTTTACAGCTACTCAGTATTTATTTCTCCTTTCCTCCCTCGGCGAACACTGCCAAGGCTTCGTTACAGTTCGCCACCCGAGATAATGAAGTTTAACCAAGATTGGTGTTGTCCAGGTTGCTGTTTGTTTAGTTTTATTTTGCTGTCTCCAGCATCAGTGTTGGTGGTCTAGTACAGAATTTCACGCTGTCTCCGACAGGTCCACATGGAATGAGCTAGCAAATCCTTTTGCGGGCTGAAAAGACAGAGAACACACTTGTTAAGACAAATGACACCCTTTCCCTGGAGACTCTTTAGTGACACAATCAGCCCAAAATACCATCTCTTGAAGGATACATGCCACAAAGGACTCTCTGTGATGTTATTTATATACCCTAAAGGCTGGTCCTCGCAGTATAATGGTAAAACTAATTTGGGAATTGGGTAAAAACATGTCCATCAGCGTAGATAAATGTTCAAAATTTGGTGGCTACATAATGTATGCATAAAAAATACACAGAGCACTAATTGCTTCATTAATTATCTATAAATGGATCATTAAACATTTATAAACCCTTTATCAAGGCAACCCTGGTGATCAGAGCATTGCCATAGCCACTAGTAGCAAACGATGCTATTTTTAAAAGGAGAACATGATGCCTATTGGTTAATATAGCCTCAGCCTCTGGGAGTAGTCTCATATTTTTTTTACAGACTGATGAACAACAAAACCACAGGGTCCATTTATTTCAAGAGACAAGGCATACGGGAGGAGAAGCCGTAAATCAAAAAAAGTAAAATGAAATAGAATTTGTGTTGTGAAAAGAAGTTGTGAGTTTTGGACTTGGTGAATATGGAGTGCATTTATCCTAACCCTGCAAGGCAGACGAGACAAGCAGCTATATTTGGAGCAAAGCGGGCTCTAGCACCTAAAGGCTAAATACCAATTATTTTTCACATGGACCTGATGTGCAAGGAGAAGATTGCTTAGTTCTGTTTGCTAAGTCGAAAACAATACAGACAAGAAAAAAAAAAGCAGGTTATGGTGCTCATCGTTTACCTGAGAGACAGGCCACAGTCAGCATGCAGTATCATGGAGGATGGTGGTTAACATGGTGGTGACTTGACTGGAAATGACTTCTCTACTGAACGTGTATATCGAATCCATTCTCTACTCTTAGAGCTAATAGAATATTCATGTAATGTGGGAGCTTGGAAAGCAATTGAAAGCGGCAAATGTCCTGCCAGCCTTTTCAAAAATAATACCATCCAGCTTCTTTAGAGATGCAAGCTGGAAACTCCATTTTTATTCCAAAGGATATCAATATGTTTTATTTGACAAATTAAACCTTCCTCATATTTTAATAGTTTCCCTCCTTTCTCACACAAAACTTGTGTGCGTGACTTTCCCAACTGAAGAATCTTGACCTCATGGTTGCCAGCGCACCTCACCCACCCTTCTTTGTGTCAGGTATTGATCCACAAGCAAGTATAGATACTCCAGACATCCCTTTTAGAACAAAATGGACTTCAGTTCTTGTAAAGAGAAGAAGCGTGGGTTGTGTGCTTCACCTTTCGAGCTATTCAGTAGGGAAGTCATCGTGCTCGAGCAAAACTCTGTTGTTGAGCAAATAGAAAAAGATGTCCTGTACAGCATGAGATGATCTATATCTTATTTCCTCTCTGTGCATGTTTTCAACTAAACAGCATTTGGTTGCATATGTGTGAAGATGGTGAGAATAGAAACGTGATGTGTGCTTGTGTTGATGACCTTTACTTGTATGAGCATCAGATAAAAAGACTGATCAGAAAGGATCTCGAGGGGGGAATTTAGAGAAAAGCAAAAAGAAAGAAAAAGGGGCCACAGCAAACTAATATGAGTCCAATTCAAATTTTGTTTATTTTATAATAAGACACATGATTACAGACAGTATTTAGGATTAGGGCGGGGTTAGATCTATTTTTTTAAAGCGGGTTTTGGAGAAGGGGAATTAGCAATAATAGATTACATTTTACATTCGACAAAAGAAATAATAATTTACAAAAAAAAAACAATACAACAAAACATAAAGCCATATTTTTAAACTCCTTAAAAATAGAAGAAATAAAAGTTGATAAACAACATAAAAAGTCCCAATCAGAATCAAGAGGCAGATTCAGCGTCCCCTCCTTTTAGTATCTGTACTGGACCAGACCAAAGTCATAGGGTCCCAGGGAACTTTCATACTGATACTCACAGAGAAAGGTGGGTTTGTACGGTAGGGTCCCCCTATCATACTCTTTCCTCTCTAGCGTGCTGGAGCTGTACTGCTGCTGTTGCGGATGGAGGTGATGGTGAAGGCTGTGGTGTGACTGTGACCTTTGACCGTCCTTGCCAAAGGTGGAGAATGACCTATCGTTGGACGAGGCGGTGGACGAGGTCATGGTGAGTTGGTCGGAGAGGTTGACGGAGGAGGGTACCTCAGTGTCGGGCAGCGTGGCGTCCATGCCGGGGACGTGCAGGTTGCTGCGGTAGTCCGGCCCCTGGCGCCCGTCGGACGGCACGAAGGACGGCATCCAGCAGCGGTCGGAGTGGCCCAGGGCCTTGCACTCTTCTGTGCAGTTGGAGAACAGGTCAGCACCTGCAGGGAGAATACAGATGGAAGGATGGAAAGTTGAAGCAGGATGAGGTGAATGTGGATGGAAGATTACAGAGATGCAAGGGAGGAAAATGGGGGGGGAAAAAAAAGAAGAGGAGTCGAGGGAGCGTGAGAGGAGAAGCGGCGAGGATATTTGGAGTGTAAAGGCAAAATGGAGGGGGAGATGGGAGAAAGAGACCAGAAGAGAGAATACAAGTTAGCAATCATTTGCCAATGTCGCGAGCAGAAAAAGTGCAGCAAAAGCTATTCATCAAAGAGACAAGGCCAACATTGATGAAGCGAATTGTTTGCTTTCCTCCTCACCTCATTCATTCTGAATGAAATGTGCAATCAAAGTGATGTGGTGTTGCAAAAACATTTCACCCCCCCTCTCCACATCAACATCCTCAGACTCACAATTGATTCCCAAACACCAAGAGACAAAATGTGAATCCATATTCCATCATCCTTACACAAAAACGTCAATTATCTTAAGAAATGCGCCACAAAAAGCAACAAAATATTCATTGGCTGATTAATCACAATCTAATGTCAATCATCCCTATACAAACCAACAAACTGTGTAATTGACACAGAGCCACTGCCAAAAGCAAAACATCAACATAAAAAAGATTAAATTAACATCTGAAATGACATAATAGAATAACACACACACTCACGCGTGCACACGACCAGCATGAAAGAGGTACCAGTTATGTTAATTACACTCTCTTAGAGAGAATAAAGAGAAGAACAGGGGGAGAAGAGTATGAGCGAGATTATAAAAGGGAAGAGAGAGGAACAAGAGATGTGAACAGAGTCATCATAATAATGAGACCCTGCAGCCATTCTTCTCCTGTGCAGATTGGATTTGTAGTTTTCCCAGTTTCCACTGAAGCCGGGACAATGTGGGAAAGCGCTGGAAAGGCGTGATCAAAGCGGGAGACGAGCAGATTAAGGTGAGATAGAGATGCGTTACAGGGAAGAGAGGCAGAGAGAGAGAGAGAGAGAGAGAGAGAGAGAGAGACAGACAGACAAAGAAGCGGACAATCTGTAATCTGTAATTCCCTTGAGGCTGAGAGGGCTTCAGATCAAAGGGTCTACTTACACAAATCTATTCTACTGATCTATTCGACTGATAATGCCACTGTTCCTCTATTACTAAAAGAAGGCACGCACACACACAAACAATGTAATGTAAGCACTTACATATCAATAGCTATTAGGCTGCAGAGAAACATAAGCCTATGTTGAGTATATATACACAGAAACAAGGGAAGAATATCATATTTAATTATCAGAACAGATTGATACAACCATGCCAATGAAGAAATATGATCATTTAAAATGATCTGCTATAATATAAGAGGGTAAAGATCAATTTTTTTTCCTATTGCAGCTTTACTCTGATTTATTTCTAATTTATAAGAGAAGAAACAAGTATAACCTCATTATTATGGATGATCTTTGCCTTCAGTGAAAGCAAGGACAGAGAAAGTGTCACTGTTCCAACAATATGATGCCAATTTAACAAGTCTGAGACTTTTTTTAAAAAAATAAATAAAAACCTGTCTGTGGGAAACATTCTATTATTGTGGCAAGATCACAGTGGTGCCCTATAGTCCAAACTCCTACTGGCAGCCCTGAGGGGACTGATCTTTTCATTATTATATTTTATGACAATTATGATAATTTTATTTATTTTTTTATTACAATATCTGTCAATTAGTATGTCTATATGCACACTAGTTCCTATTATGTCTTATCGTGGTTATAATCATGTTTGGGATATAATATAGCTGATTATAAATTTTCCTTCATTAAGTCTGTCTTAAAACATTAAACATTGACATGTTTTTCTTGCTGTAATCATCCCTCCTGTTCATACTGACCATTAGAAGACAATGCAATCCTTCATAATGCACTTTGAAGGTAAGTGATGGGGGACAAAATCCACAGTCCCCCTGTGCAAAAATGTATTTCAGAGTTGTTTTTTTATGCTAATTTAAAGCTTCAGCTGTCCAAATTAGTCAAATCAAGTCAATATTTTTTAGTGTTTTTAGGGCCAAATTCCCTCTTTTTGTTACGATCCTTCCACTGCAGTTGAACAGGAAAACACTGTCCATCAAGACAAAGAGGGAATTTTTTACTAAAAACTGTAACTGTGGAAGAAATCCACTCACTTTATTTGACTAACTCAGACTGCTGAAGACTTATATTATCTTCGGGAAAACATTTTAAATAAATTCTTTCTCAAAACGAGACTTGTGGATTTTCTTCCCCATCACTTCCAATATAAACGTGTTTGAAGAGGATCCTTAATGATCAGAATGAACAGGAGGAATGATTACAGCAAGCAAAAGTTTCAATGTTCACATAGGCACCTGACTACTATTTTATGAAAGACTTGAAAAATTGTGAACATATCCTTTAAGAAAAATTAACACAATTGTTTCCTATATTTTGCATGGTAACTTACTGTATAGTGTTTTCTATAATATCCATAAAGCGAGGATGTCATGTGTGAATCTCTTATGGCAGGAAGGACAGGATTTAGAACATGTGGACATTATTATACATTACTGAAGTTTTCAGCAGCAGCTCTTTAGAGGTGTGGTTCAGCTGCAAAATGTCTGAAATAGACGACAGCAACCGCTCTGCTCACATCATCTACTGCTGCTAGCTGTCAGACAATTAAATAAGACTACTCTTTATATATATGTTTTATAGCTCAGTGGGTCACTCGCTCACAATGTTCACATGGAAGATATTCTTACACAGCGGTGTGACTAAATAAATCAGGATTGCAAAATAAGCAGCCAGCAGTTTCCATCGATGATATGATGAGTGTCATTCATATGATGAATGTCATTCAGTGCAGTGTAAATAGCATTTATTATTAACTGCCTGAGAACCGCGATTGTGGCTGAATCTATCCTTTGTGTTTGCGTGTGCATTGTGTGGATGTAATCGCGTTGCTAATTCAGGCCTCGCGGGGAGCGAGACAGACCACAAGACTGCAGTGACCAGAAAACCAGAGGAGACCCGAGGTCTCACAGACAAGAGACAGCAGGGGCCAAACAGACGGGGGAGTCGCAGATTTCACAGACAGAGACAGCAGGCAGGAGAAGCAGCAAGACTGCAGGAGCCATACGGAAGGAGAGGGGAGACCCGGGCAATCGCAGATGGAAAGAGCAATGGCCAAAAAAAGACAGGGGGAGACCTGGGCCTCGCAGATGGAGACAGTAGAAGGGTTAGACAAAGGTGGGCAGCAAAGGGGAGGATTCATCTAACAGAATCAAATGAAAAATGTATTTTTATTTATTTTATTTTAAGCCAGCCATTTTTTATGCACTCTTATCTAACTGTTAAGGGGCTGAAGTCCTGGCATGCTTTATGTGAGAGGCCGAATAAATGAAAAGGAAAATGCAGAGAATGTAAGAAAAAATGTAGACGTAAAATTCTGCTTAAACTTTAATAGAGTTCATTATATCAATTGAGGATTAACATGATTAGCGTGATTTCATTTTCCCATGGGATATAAGGAGTTCACTACAAGCCGACAACATGCTGTTTCACTGTGCTTAGCTATTTACTTTGAGTAAAGCACAGGATTTGAGGGAAAAAAATAGCTGCACATAAGAGCCGACAGCTACTTTCTTTTGTGTTTTATTCAACAGATTATGTTTGATTCAGCAAGTTTTAAAGATGTCAATGTCTGTTTACCAGACAGTGCGTTTGCTGCCAAGAGGTTCATTTGTTTTTTATCACCACCTTGCACTTGTGGGTTGGGGTTCAGTGGCAGCTCTGTACTCAAGAAGAGAAACCGTGATTCGGCGGAGAACAAAACAAGCGTTCTCTAAATTTATAACATGATCAGTGCTGGAGTGCTACTCCAAGAGATCTGTGTAAAGAAATGCAAATTCCAATTTTGAGTGGCGTTTACTTGCATTTATCCTCCGATTCACCCCTGAAATGAATGTATGTTTATGCTGTCTTCTAAGGTTGGGGGTGTATAAATCATGGTATTTCTGTTAATAACCATCTTACATTTAGCCTTTAGCCTTTTAATGGACTTTTTCACAAATTAATTTCCTCTTCTGACACACGAGGGTGTTGGCCTCAGGCCCTCCAATCATCTCTGCGCTCTTGTGCAGATAAAGTGGTTTGTAGCCACAATGCATATGTTTCTAAATGTGCAAACAAAATCAGCAGAAAGGGTAAAAGCACAGGTGCAAAACGAACACACGTGCAACTGTGCAGAAAGGACATGGACACACACACTCCTACACATGCATGCAGATACACAGGTGATGTCAAAGGATTAAGAGAAAGCTCAGTTTGTTCCATATTTTTCATATATCAGTATATTACCAAGTAGGCACAAGGGCATATTGTACTTGATGTGTAAATATAGTCTGCAGCAGTCACTGTTTACCATGCATCAGGCTTGCAGAAACTCTTGTCACAAGCTTCCAAACTACTCCGTGATTTTTTGCCTGCCGGCTAGCTCTTAAAAACAGTGACATCAACATGTACGTTTGCAAACACACGGGCTTAAAAATACTCTTTTACGCCGAGATATGGAAATGTACACAAGTAAACAGACAGACAGACCACACGCACATGACACCCGGTGGCTGTTGATCCCCGCGAAGCACCTTTTTTTCCTCGGGCAGGAAGCAAAACAACAACCATCCAGTGACTGGCAATGACAGGCCCTGCCAGCAGCCCTATCTCTCATCGTGACCTCATCAGGCAGGAGGAACACACACACGCACACACACACACACACACACACACACACACACACACACACACACACACACACACACACAAGGAAGCAAACGATGTTGCACAATACAAACACAATCTACTTGCTAATAAGCAATCAGCACTTCTGTTCTTTTTTTTTTCCATTACATCTCTGCATGTTTCTGAAATCCCACGTCGGTGTGATTCGACTAATTGCGCTGCCTGACATACATCCAGCAACTGGGAGTGAGGAAATGAAGGAAAACAAATCCTGGGAAAACACAAGCCCCATGTTCGAATTCACTTTGTGGGTATATCTGCTGCACTCAGATTTGCAGTCCCTCCCTGCACTCATTCCTCTGTCTGTTTCTCTTTCTTCTCTATTAGTCCCTCTGTGTCTCTTTCCCTCTTTCTGTGTCTCTGTCTCTTGTTATTTCCTCTCACATTTAATCCTCTTTGCCCGTTTCTTCCTCTTTCTTTATCTCTTTTTTAACTCTCTCTCAAAAAAAAACACTCCTTCTCCCCCAGGTAGAAGATGTCTTCTATCCATACCTCTGTTTTTCATCTTGTCCTCCACTGTTCCAGAGAGAATACAGACAAAAAAAAAAAACGTCAATATTTGGACAGCAGCTCAGGTCGGCAGGGGAGCAGCATAGCTTCCTTACACGAGTTGGCCAGTGAGGCTGTGATGAGTAAACCAGAGACCTCCCAGGGCCAAAACAGAGCAAGATGGCTCCTACCTTATCCAGTAATGACAGACAGAGAAATTGTTCTGAGTCTCTGAGAGGCAGCTAACCATTTTCGATGTTTGCTACACGGCAACTGGGCTGGGAAGGAGAGCCAAGACGGCTGCTTGCCCTGTTTGATTAATCTCCTCCCTTATATGTTGTTAGAGAGGTTCTGGATGACCACTGATTATCAGTCTCTGGTTTGTATGTTTTTCATTACTTGGTCTACTCTTTGAAAGCGAGCTACACTGTATTTAGCCTTGACCAGACAAAGTCTTAGACATGAGACTGTATGTCTGTATGTCACTGTCCTCCTGATTTACTTATGTGCAACAAAGGTGGACACTGATGACTTCCTTTAGTAAAAAAATTCATAGTAAATTCCAGGTATTTACAGGTATTTACAGCACACATACCAGTAGCACGTTTTTCACGGTCCAACAGTGGTCTTTCTATTACTGTTTCTTGTCTGATTGTACTACTTTTTAGCCACTGCAGTCACTGCATTCCCAAATCCAATCAATTTGGTAAGTATAGTGTTGTTAGTGTCATTAGGAATGATGACCAAAACTATTAGACCCAAGTTGTAATAAGACGAAAATATCCTTTTTTAAGTTGCCTTGTTGAGATTCATGATCATGTACTTCCAGGCCACAAATGTGAACGAAAGTAATGTAGTTTATGTTGTGCCTACATTAGAGAAGAATGTAATTGAAGCTACTGATCACAGATCAGATTACCCAACACTTGTGCTTACTTTGAGCAACGTATCTTGACATCATAATTTGTCATTAAGTTTAGCATGGCAGCCTGGCTGAAGCAGATGTTCAGTCTCTGGGCAGAGAGGATAATATGTGTGTCACTCATGGCCAAAGCTTGTTCATTTTTATGTTTATAAGGCCACTTTCTGAACACATCTTTTTCACTTTTTGATCTTATGTTTTCAGCATATTCAAGGCATATTTATTTGTACTGGTACTGAAAGTGAAGAAAGCCTGTGGTTGTTTTTCATCCATTTCAGGGTGGGAACACTTAATTTGCTCTTCATTTCATTCAGAAAGCACAGCTTATTATTTGAGTTGGACCAAAGCAGCTAAATTTGCATGCACAAGGCCTTTTTTCATCTTGTTTAACTTCAAGTGAGCAAGATCTCCTTGTTTTTTCTACACGTGAGCTTTTGAACTTGTACACCTGAGAGGTTGTTTTGGTCTCAGGGATCATATATACCTTCATTATATCACATTATTTTGACATATATCTATGTATGCAACAAACAGTCATTCTACTGTACAGCAACCACCAGTTTTTGTTATGTCTAAGGCCTGTGAGAGGGCTGTTTCAAAACCCTGTTTGCTAAATTCCTTTGACAGCTCACTGACATGGGAAACTGCAACACGGTGCCCGCCACTAATTCATAATCAGCCATCTAATAAACCATTGCCACAGTGATTTAATTGTCCCATTTGTCACGACTGTTGTTCTCACCAAAACAAACGTCATGATGATGATCATTTCCAGTCTCCTGCCCGTCATGCAGACTTCCACAGCTGATTGAACGTTTCTAAGGTGCCAGTTTTTTTTTTTTTTCACTGATGAATATTTCATCCTGTCTCCTCTTTCATCTGTCACCTTTTTTTGTTTTGATTATTCACTCTACACTGCAATCTCCTATTAGGAAGGTGGGGGAAATAACAAGAAAAACTGTGTCTAATTTGAATCAAACAACCTAAAGAAAGAGGGTGTGGGGTAAAAAAAAAAAAAAAAAGGTGTGGTCGTGCCTCACTCCAGACATGCTTCTTTCAAAAAAGGCATTTGCCCACTTTTTAAAGGTATCCGGTGATATTTCAGCCTCACAGGCAGTGTCCCTTTGATTTAAAACCACGTCAGGAGACTTATTTTCTAAAGTGTCAGACGAGCGGCCGAGCAGGAAGCTACGGCAGGTGTAGTTGATGATATGCCAACTGGAAATGGTTTTCCCTTGATTTGAAATATTCCTTGGTGCACCAAAAAGGGAGAGTGTGCCGCGCGGTCCCGTGAGGAAACCTTGCCTCTAACCCTCCTTTGATAATTGCTATGCAAAGGTTCTAAAAATGAATTACTGATCAGCCGAGTGTTGCAGAGAGCCAACGTGTGGGGGAGACAGAATGAAGGATGAGACCCTGCCACAAACCCTGGAAGTGAATATGTGTGTGTCAGACAAACACACGCGCACACACAATGCAAGCATATAAGGGCGCATGCTAAATATATGTGTGTGTGTATGTACGGATTTGTTTGTGCACACAAATGCTGCAGAAATATGTAAAAATTCACATGGTCTATACATAGTCTTGGCTGAAGCATATTCAGTTTGGCTCTCTACCCGAAAAACATGCACTCAGCACAAAACTCTTATAGGCAAGTGCCCACAATAATGTACACAAACATAGTGTAGCATACAACCCACATGAGACAACCAGCAGTATTCTGATTCCCATATTTACCCAGTAAAAAAAAGTCATACAGAGACACAAATGAGCAATGGTTATGCCTGTATAGAGGCAATATACACCTGGCAGAGGGCCAAGTATCAGCTACCACTCTCGCCTCTTAAACTGAATCTCATTTAAGCTTCCCAGCTCACCATCTCCGAGGAGAACTCCTTTTCAATACAGACATCATCACCTAGCCTTGTTCTCTCCTACACAAAACACACAGCGCACACAAGCGGATTACATACAGGTATCATGTAGACACCCACATATTAAATTAGACAATGGTATACCTTTACACACACACACACACACACATGCACATGCACACACACACACACACTCCGTCTGGTTTTGTTTACAGAAGTATGTGAAACTCAAGTGTCCCTCTTTCCAAAATACCAGTCATGTGATATTACCTCCCATGGAGTCTTAAAGCTGTTCCTTTCTAAATCCAACATGAGGAACAAATGTTGGTTCCTAATATGAAATACAGAGTACAGCACCAACTGCGTACACTCCCAGGCCAGTGCCAAATGAACATGCTTTGAGCCAAATAAAGCTGAGGACGCCTCTTATTGGTTCATAAATGCAGGCCTGTAACGCTGCTAGGAAAACCATCACTTTAAAAACCACGATATGAAGGAATTCAATGCAATATTCCACGTAAGTGTTAAAATGAACCCTCTGGTCAGTCCTGGAACATCATATCAGGGCTAAGATGCATATCACATATTCGCAGCCGTAGTACGTTCCATGTCATCCTTTATCGTTGCTGTGTGTTTCTGTCTCTGGTGTGTTGAGTAGAATAGCAGGAATGCTTAAAAAAAATAAAGAACAGTCCAGCTCTGCATGACTGTGCTGCTCCAGACATCCATACATCACATTCTGATGGAGGGCTTTCAACTCTGAATGTATTTTTCATCATCCATGTTAATATTTATTCCACAAAACAAATCCTTCTTGATAAAGAAAGAAGGGAGGTTTCAGATGTATTCCAGCTCTGCATTTCAGTCTCGTACAGTTTGACCCTCCCAACCTGTTTCATCAGCAAGGGCAGGGAGTGACGCTACCACTGCTGCATATTGGCTCTCTATTTTGGTTTGGTTCATTAATAATGTCAAACACTGTGGAGTCTGATGAGGACCATTCACTATTCTACAACACCTATCTAATCTGCTCTATTTGTATTCCCAGCACTGATATGATATTTGGCAGGCTCCGGTCTAGACAGGGATCTTACGCGAGCCATGTGGAACAATCCCTCAGAAGGAAAGGGCAATTCAATATGAAATGAGATTTTGTATTGCTCTACTTTTTGTCTGACTCCACTTTGATCAATAAACAGGTACTAACCTAATAGAAATTTAGAGAGAACAAGGGGAGTCTTATGATAAGACTTAAAGCCTTGTCTAAAAAAATCCACTGCACTGTAAAGTTTAGAAGAGAAATCAGTCAGTAAATAAACCTGAAGCTGAAAGGAAATGTTCCTTTGCTTTAACTTATGCCAAAGCTACAAAGATTTAGATTAACAATAAGAAAGAAGAAAAAAGCTGCTTATGTGTTTGATCAGCTAAATCTATAACCAACAAAAGCAGAACAATGCACCGACTGTGAGGCAATTCATACAGCTGATTGAAATGCATCTCATTATATCAATTTAGCTTCCATGTCTCTTCCTTTCACTTGAGTGAACCTATTGATTTGTGCCACTAAAGCACTATAGGACTCACACTGCCTCACCGCAAGTCGCTGTCCTTTCAGCACCATTCGATGAAACAGCAGCGGAGTCAGAAAGAGAGAAGGGGGGAAAGTGAGAGAGAGAAAGAAAGAAAGAAAAGAGATTTCCCCAAATATTTCTCTCTTTCACCCGGGTGTGAAATACAATCAACACCTCTGGGGCTGTTCATGCCAGCCAGCCAGGAACCCGGAGCCCAGGCCTTTGCACACTCTCAAATTAAGGAAATTAAAAGTCACCAGTCCGCACCAACAATTCAGCATTATCCCATTCACAATCACAAACACACACACTGTTGAGACGAAGAAGGGAAGTGGGGTGTTTGAGCAGTGAAATGACAGTGTAATTACACGATGTGAGGGAAACTCACCGGCCGGATGACCCCGGTTGGTGGCATCGTGGTCACTGTCGCCTTGTTCGCTGTCGCCATGACCACTGTCTTTGGAGCTGACGATGTCTGCTTCTTGGAATGCCGAACTGACAGAGGCAGGGAGGTGAGAGGAAAAGCACAGACAGTCGTGTCAGAGAGGGAGGAGAAGGCAGTATGGTGGTATGATAATAATGAAGGGGGCAGACGCACAGGTCGAGATGCAGTATCGGGACGGGGAAGATGAAGAGAGAGGAGGGGGATTAAATGAGGGGCAGAGAGGGAACAAGAGACAGGGAGAAAGAGACAGAGAGGGAGAATCAGAAATCAACACCACATTAATACAGTCATGGGTGCGTCAAGAGTCTAAATTGGATGTTACACATGGCATGTAATGAAATCCAGCATTAGAGCTTTAATAGGCGCTGCACTGTCAGTTATGGGACTGATGCCAAATTGAAGAGCAACATTATGGATACGTTGGGAACCATGTAGCCTCTCAAAGCCACAGTTAACGATGCGGAATATACAGGATTCATACCGATGGGTGTAATATTCAATTTTATAGAGGCCTATGTGAATAGCTTGTGGATCTATGATGCCTATTGGATGTTACAAGTCCTCTGATGGTGGATGGTATCTGGTTCACTAGACACTGCACATTGGTAATAATATGGTGTGTGTGTGTGTGTGTGTGTGTGTGTGTGTGTGTGTGTGTGTGTGTGTGTGTGTGTGTGAAAGAGAGCGAGAGAGAGAGAATGTGTGCTTTTCCCTACCTGTTGACACGTCTGGGTCTGTCCACCAGATAGCTGAGTTCTGCTCGTTGATGTTTTGTCTAGAAACCCACAGAAACACACATTTGATCACCTTTAATGCCAAATAGACACATTACTAAATATAGAAGGAGGTTCGCTGCCACATAAGAGCAACATAACTGACCACGAATGCATACATTGATTGTCATCATGCAACAGTGTTAGAAGAGTAGTTATGCTGTGGCAGCGTGAGGCTGGGTACCGACGTTGCGCGCATCCACTTGGTGAGTGAGTGGGCGAGAAGAGACGAGAGCAGGGGAGAGTGGGTTAGGGAGGCGATTGAATGCGTAAATGATTGAGCCGCCCGATGCTGAAACTGAACAACCTTTGTTCACGGTGCTGCCGTGCTGGGTCGTGCACGGAATACTTAACGCACAGCAAAGGCAAGGCTGTGACTGGCTGTCTGGCTCCACTCCAGCCACACCGCAATCAACAAAAAGCTTCAACTCCTCAGCTCCCCGAGCAGAACGCACAGCCTGAACACAAAACAGCTCCGTCAAGTCACTCGTCTCCTCCCTTCCTGTGATGGTATTTGCCACCCCAAACTTCTTCTGACCTTCTGATATATATCATCTAAATTTTCTGTGGTAAAAGGAGCAATTAAGGAAAGCTACTGATGTCACCAGACCATCAGAAATGCGTTTCTGGGGAGATTTTTACACAAAGTTTCTGATAAATTACGTTTCCCCTTCATTGTAATTATCAAAAATCTATATTATTTGGATTCAGTGTGGTGATAAATGCCACACCTCGACAGACAGTTAACCCAAATATTCAAAATCAGCTGATTTTGATTTTGCCCCTAAACAAAATTGTCTATCCATGTGTGCGCGCTCGTGTAAAGAAGTAAATATATGGGCCAAATTAAACCATTATCACCAAATATAGCATAAAAAGATGAAAGAAAAGTGTCTTACAATCTGGTAGTCTGACTGAAAAATTATAAGCACTTTATGCCCAAATAGATTAGCTCTGTCACACTCAGAAGATAACAGCCTATTGTGTACGATATAAAGGTTGATCTGACACCAGTCTATTGCGAATAAAACTAAAAGGCCACATGAGATTTAACAATTGACATGTCCAATCACCAGTACGCATGACAATGATTAAAGGCCACAGAGCAGAACAGCCAAGTCAATACCATTTCCATCTTCTGCGAGACTTTCGTTGCGCATGACCTGAATGGATAACATGACGTGAAACGCAGGCACAGATGTTGATTTCTGGAGGATCTTTTAATTCAGGTTAAACCTTTAAATTGTGGTTTTGTGAACTTTTAACACATAACGGGGGAGTTAAGAGGAGCCCTGGGCAAGAAAAGTTGATTCAGGCTTCTCTTACCTCATTAGAGAGAATACTGCCATTGGATATGATGTCCGGTTGTTGGTCACTGTAACCCGTGACTATGGCGCCGCAGGGGTTGGTGTGATCCGTGTCAGTGCTGCGGGAGGGGCTGCACGGTTTGAGGAACATCAGATCCGTTTTGGCGGACTCCGGTGTCAGACACACCTGGTAGCAGTAGGAGTTCTGGTTCTGGTGGTGGTGGGAGCCGAAGCCCCCTCCCACGCCGCCCACACCAGACTCTTCCACGGGCACCTGCCCCACGGGCCCGACCCCTGACGTCACGTTGGTGCTCTGAACTAACATGATGTCGGATTTGCTCAGCTTCTTCTGTTTCCGGCCGCGAGCCTGCCTGCTGCAGCAGGAGCCGCAGCACAGGCAGCAGTCACCGGCCAGCAGGCACGTGTACAGGTTGAGCTTCTTGTCCTTTTGGCAGCGCACGGCCAGTACGATCATGGCCAGGAGGAAGATGAAGGAAACGGAGCCTAGGGCTATGATGAGAATGAGGGTGAGGTCAAGGGAGGTCTCCTTTGCCTTGGAGGCCGAGCCGCGATCCCCGCTGCGGCCCTCGACCACGCTGTCCACTAATATTACACTCACACTCGCCGAGGACGAGAGAGGGGGCTGCCCGTGGTCCCTCACTTCGATCAGCAGGTCATAGTAGCCCTGGGGGTCCCGCTTAGGAGAGATCCTGCGGGCTGTCCTCAGCTCCCCTGTCCTCCAGTCCATGCGGAACATGCCCATCTCGTTGCCCCGCAGGATGCTGTAGGACAGCCGTGCGTTCTCGCCGTCATCCGCATCCATGGCCACAATGCGCGTCACCAGGTAGCCGGGCTCCGCAGAGCGCGGCAGGTGCTCTTTGGCTGTGCCGTTTTTACCGATGGGGGCAATAACAGTGGGAGCGTTGTCGTTTTGGTCAACTATAATCACATTTACAGTGGCATTAGAGAAGAGCTCAGCAGCACCCGAGTCCTTAGCCTGGACCATGAAGCTAAACTCCTTCAGCTGCTCATAATCAAAAGAGCGCAGCGCGTAAAGGTAACCGGTGTCCTGGTTTATGGACACATATGTGTCCACAGACATGCCCTGTATGTCACACTCCAATATGGAGTAGGTAATAAGAGCGTTCTGTCCTATATCAGGGTCAAAAGCGCTCACGGCGTGAATGAAAGCACCGGGCACATTATTCTCGGTCACATACACATCATAAACAGCTTGCGTAAAACAGGGCGCATTGTCATTCTCATCGGAGACGTGCACTTTAATGGACTTGCTGGTGGCGAGGGAAGGCTGACCCTTGTCTTTGGCCACCACGGTGATGGTGTATGAATCTGTGTTCTCTCTGTCCAGCGGCCCGTCTGTCACGATGGTGTAGTAGTTTTTAAACGACGATTTCAGCTTGAAAGGAACGCCTCCCAGTATTTCGCAGCTCATTTGCCCATTCTCACCAGAGTCCCGGTCTGAGACGCTAAAAAGTGCGATCACGGTGCCCGGGGCGTCCTGCTCGCTCACAGATTCAGTCACAGTGCTGAAACCGATCTCTGGTGTGTTGTCGTTCACGTCCACGAGTTTCACCAGCACTTTGCAGTGCGCTGGGACTGCGTTAGCTCCCATATCTTTAGCCTGGACGTAAATCTGGTGCGTGTTGCTCTCTTCGTAGTCCACCTCGCCCGCCACCTCTATCCTACCTGTTCTGGCATCAATATTGAATAAGTCCTTTATCCGCGGGGTGTTGTGGCTGCTGAAAGAATAAACTATTTCCCCGTTTTGTCCCTCGTCAACATCCGTGGCGTTGAGCTGAATGACCAAGGTGCCCACGGGCGAGTTTTCCCGCAGGTTAACCGTGTACACAGACTGGTCAAAGGTAGGCGCGTTATCATTCGAGTCCAGAACTTTAACGACCAGGAGAGCCGTCCCGGTCCGCTGCGGGATGCCCCCATCCACAGCCGTCAGCACATAGCGGTGCACCGCCTGCTGCTCCCTGTCCAGCGGCTTCTCCAGCACGAGCTCTGCGAACTTGTTTCCGTCACTTTGTGTCTGCACGTCAAGGTAAAAATAGTTATTATTCGTTATGGCATATGTGCTGAGCGCGTTTGTGCCCACGTCAGGGTCGAAGGCATTCTCCACCGGGAAACGGGTCCCGGGGATGGCGCTCTCCGATATCTCCACGGAAATGTCTGTCTCGGGAAAGCTGGGTGCATTGTCGTTGATATCCATCACCTCAATCTCCACGCGAAAGAGCTCAAGCGGGTTCTCCAGAAACACCTCCAGGTGCAATAGGCACGGGATGGTCTGCTTACAGATTTCTTCCCGGTCAATTTTCTCCTTCACCACGAGCGCACCGTTTTCTAAGTTCACCTCCAGATAAGGTGTCCGTGAACTAGGCACAGTCTGAAAGCGGCGAGCGGAAAGTTTGGTAATGTCCAGCCCCAAATCCTCTGCAATATTCCCAACCACAGAGCCAGGTTCCTGCTCCTCTGGCACGGAGTAGTGTAGCTGGGAGACAGCTCCATCCAGGATGGAGAGCAGGAATACTAACCAAATCATCTCCTCTGCCTCTCTCAAAGTGCACTTCAAGACGGAAAAAAAAAGTGTTATTCCTTTTTCTTACAAGAAAAGAGCATTTCTCATTTCCTCTGTCCGTAAAAAGGCAGTGAAATTAACAGCAACAAGGCTGTCCGATTCTGAAATTCCTCTCCTGTGCCTCGGGTCAGTGGAACATTGTGTCGTTTCAGCTGTGAGAAGCACAGCCATTTGATCCGAGCTTCTCTGTTTTAATCAATTCTGCACCGGTCTGTGAGTTTTGGCGTCAGCGCAAACATTGCAGGCTGGAGCCAGGACGCAAAGCCAACACTCCCTGTGCACAGAACAGACTGCCCCTTCTTCACATGAAGTCACACAACAAAACAGGAAATTCCACACGAGCAGAAAAAGAAAGCAAAAACTCCTATTTACGCAAAGGCGAAATCTAAAACAAATGCAACTTCTAAATGAAGACGGGCGAATAACAGGACTTTCCCTCTATCTCTCTGTGTGAGGATGTAATCACTGCGCCTAAGCGCTCAAAGCGGATGATGCTCTCAGCTCGGCTTCTGTAAGGCGAGTGTGAGCAGCGGGGTTGGTTTTGCGCACAGCTCCTTTCCCCACCAGCCAATGGTATTCTCAAACACCGGGTGTAATGGCACCTGATTGGGGCTCTGCAACGCCAGCCAGAGCACACATCGGGCCCTCATAACAAAACCAGTTAAGTGCCGCTGCGCTGTTCTCCTTTCCTCTCCTCTTCTCCCCTCTCCCCTCCAGACTCAGCCTCAGTTGTAGCAGGGAAATTAAATGTTTTACACATCCAGTGAATTAAGTAAGTCGAATAATAGTGGGCGACAGTTGGTATCGGCGGTGCTGTGTGCAGATAATATTGCAGCTGCTGAGGGAATGCTGGTCTTTGTGAAATGTTATATTGAAAAAAAACGCCTGTATTTATTATGATCATTATTGTGTGCTTCATTTCACTTTTTTTCCAATGTAACAATAGCTCTCGAGCTGCCACATAAAGGCCCATGACTCTCACAAGGTTGCCATTGATGCAGCTATGTCAACAGTTAGGTATTAAAGCAATGCTCTGAAACCAATGCAGGTCAGAATGTAGAAAGAATGCCCACAGCCAAAGACCACCATGTAAAGAGCCTGCGCAAGTAAAGACAGCTAGTGACGCAATACCCTACAGTGCCATGGCTATCCTCTCTCTCTCTCTCTCTCTCTCTCTCTCTCTCTCTCTCTCTCTCTCTCTCTCTCTCTCTCTCTCTCTCCCTCTCTCTCTCTCTGAGATGTACACAAATCAAGGCACAATAAAAAAAAAAACATTTTAAATAAAGTTATATCTCCATCGCTATTTGGCAGTGAGCATCAGTATAATATAAGGTTCCATCAGAGCAGGATCACACATGACTTACTTTAATTCAGTGTAATGAAGCATCATACTTTGGTCCTACCGTGTTGCTAATAGCCTGGAGCCTATTAGTTCCCATATCTTCCCATTCTTATCATTAACCCCCTCACATGCTGGCCTTAACTGTAGTGCAGTTGCATCATGCGGTAATTTAATTCATAAAGCATAAATTAAATATGCAAATTGAATAGTTGTGAGGGAGACACAAATTGTGGGGGTCTAACTACTTGCACACCATTTGGAGGATGATGACAAAAAGATGAAAATGAGCGTAATTGAAGTTAATTAGCATAAGTCTCTAATTCCAAATGTAATAGATGGAGCGCAACAATATCGGCCGTAATGCAAAGCGACGTGCCCATTGTGGGGTGGATTAAACAGCGAGTGATACGCGATTCTGCATCTCGCCATACAAGTCAGAAGAAACAAAGAGGAGACGTTAGATGAATTTCCACCCATGTCTGAGCCGGAGCTGTGTGACTGAATCGAGCTGACACTGGAGTCGGATCTCAGAGCAGAGCGCACAGCAGCTCCTCTCTCTCTCTCCCCTCTCTCTCCTCTCTCTCTCTCGCTCTCTGTCAGGGTGTTACAGAGACCAACGTCGCCCCCTCGTGTCTGCCCGGTTTCTTTTTAATATTTTTGTAGATGAGAGGGGACGGCTGGAATTTGGACACTGGTTTCTACTCAACAATATAGTGGTTTACACTGTTCCCTCTATATTCCCTTTGACCAGGGCTGTAGTCATGCAGGACTGTAGAAATACCAGTGTCATGAATCACATTCCCCCTGTGCCACCCCACCTGCCCAAGAAATGTTTAACTAAAAACCAAAAACTCTGCTTTAAGTTACATCTCTCTGCATAATGGACTAAATGTTTCTTCAAAGAATTCTCCACACTGTCAGGTGTATAGTTTTAGTATAGTTTTATTTTAATTTAATTTGATTGTTTTGCTTAAAAGCATTCATATAAGATCTTGCCCCCGAAGAATATCAGAATCAGCCTTAAAAGTCCACCACGTGTGATTTTCCTGTAACTGTAGAATGTAAACATCTTCTATAGGATGTTAATGTTGCCAAATTCTCAGAAACAATATAGATGATATGAACTTGTTGTCCTCAGTAGCATCTATGGCCCTACCTATGACAGTGTTTGTGTGCACATTTGACATGTGACATTTTAATTTGATGTGTTAAACACTAAGTATGGGCGCTCCCCGGTAGCCTACTGGCCAAGCCGCGTGCCACATAACCACAACATCCACGGCTCAATTCCGGCAGCGGACACTTATTGCATTACACCCCCCCATCTCTCTCTCACCTTCGTTTCCTGTCAACTCTCTCTGCTGTTGCTATAATAAAGGCAAAAAAATGTCCTAAAATATATATAAATACATTAAAGAAAAAAAAAACACTAAGTGTGAAGCAAATGTCTACTTCAAAAATGAACTTTGAGTGTGAACAAGTTTACCACTTGTTTCACGGAAATCTTTTTAAAACTTTACACAAGAACAATCAACCTGTACATGTTTGTAGTGTACATGTGTGGTTATAAAGGCTCCACACAGGTGTTTTCAGTCATTGTGGATGATTACGCCTCTGCTCAGATTGGTGTTGGATGGAGCTATTCTGGGAGTTACCTGAGGTCACTGAACTCTTTGCACTAACCAGCCTTTTTCACAGCAGATATTTGGACTTGATATATTAGGAAAAGCACCAGTGTAACTAATAACATTAATGACAGTGTGACAAGGGCCAGGACCCTGAAAACCAAAGCAGCTAAATGGAATTCAGCATTCATCATTAATGACATTATTTGCACCTGTGCTTTAATTGTGACGTGTCTTCCATGAAAAGAGCCTATGAGAATAATAAAGGTGTCAAATTTCACAGGCAGGAGTAAATCAAAGCTAACAGGAGAGTGAGGGACCAACAGTCTAGTACATGCCCACACTTTCAGGTGTTCTTAGTTATGTAAAAGATGTAAACAGATCATCACTAAAACACTAATATTTGCATACCACCAACTGCAGTCTTATCATATCATTAATCCATGCTTAAATCACCCTTAAAGGACCCTTTCATGAGATTATTAATAATAACAATAATAATAATAACTTTAATTTATATAGCGCCTTTCAAAGGACCCAAGAACACTTTACACTTAGTGAGGCAGACAAAACAAATAATACAAGAACAGATAATAATAACAGCAATGATTGTCGGGGATGACAGTATTAACTAGAGACCATAGGCCTTGGTGAACAGGTAAGTTTTCCGGAGTTTTTTAAAAGTGTCCAAAGATGCAACGTTGCAGATCTCTGCCAGGAGAGAGTTCCATAGGGTGGGGTCTGCCACACTGAAGGCCCTGTCCCCAAAGGTCCACAGGCTGGTGTGAGGGGTGGAGAGCAGGCCTGTGTCTGAGGACTGCAGATTCCAGTATGGGTGTGGAGGAGGTCTGTTCTGGGGGGCAAGGGCATGGAGGGATTTGTAGGTGAGGGGGAGCATTTTGTAGGAGATGCAGGACTTGAGGGTGGATGAGGGTGGGGGTGATGTGCTGCCAGGGCTTGGTGTGGGTGAGAACCCAGGCAGCTGACTTCTACACATACTGGAGCCTGTCCAGGGCTTTGCTGGGTAACCTGGACAGGACTCCATTGCAATAATCTAGACTACTTACCATGCTGAATCTACACTATGTAAAATTCATGTAAACATAAGAAAAATATAAAGTCTTTGGTTAACTGCATTTGGCTTCACCCTCTACATCCCTGGGTGTTTCCTCATGAGCAAGGACAACATCGGTGGTCTCTCCCCTTTCACTGTTGCCACATTTATAATTTAATGGCTCCAAAATGACAAATGGGACATAATTTTTGACAAATGATATAATAACTGGCCATGATGTGAGGGGCTAACAGACTAAGGCCAGTCTGTAGGTAAAAGCTCAGTAGGCCATTAAAATTTCATAATATGAACAAAAAGGCAATTAAGATATCATTAAGGGGGTTAGCACCCAAAGGATATACCACAAGTCTATTACAGTGCACTTTGATAGGCCCATACCCAACTGCTGTTCAAAACTGCACTTCAGAGACTGCAATAGAACTGAGTTGTGGCCCAGTGACAAGCTAGTAAAGGGGAGGTATAGTCCCTTTCAATATGTCAACAGGAGTCTGTGTTGTTTGGATTTAACCACACAATCACTACTCAGGAAAATTAGTCCGGGATGGTTTAAATGTACTCTTGGTGATCAGTACAGAAGCAGAAAAGAACCTTGTTAATTTCTGTGATGTTTGTTCATTGGCTCCCCGAAGCCCCACGGTCATAAATGCTGGAGAAACTGTAAAAGAGAGCAGAGCAGGCCTATAAACAAACAATGTAAGTGTGGACACCAGAGTCAGGCCCTCTCATTGTTGCAATGATCAAGGTTGAGAAGAAAACTGATCAATAGCACAGCAAATACAATTTGTTGTTGATAACTTTCCCACTCCTACTTGATAGCTTCCAACAGTCGGTAAATTCATAGGCAAATAAAATGAAAACAGTACAGTTGTCTATAAAGAGCACAATAATACTCTTTAACCTTTCACCCAAAATGAATGCGATCAGATTCATCTGTACCATTTGGGCTCCTGTAATTGCTTTAGCCTAGAAAGCGCAGTGTGCTGTGAGCAGGACGAGACCGTGTACAAAATGGATGGTTGTGCCCTCAGCCCAAAGTGACTGTGTGTGTGATCAGTGTCTGTCCCAGACAGCTGCAGGGTGACTCCCTGCCCTGATGGCCATTACTCAGCCTGATGGATGGAGGGATAGCAGAGGGAGTGGTGGGGAGAAAAAGCAAGGGGTGGTAGGAAGGAAGTGGGGAGAAATGGGGCTCAAAGGAAGGCCTGGACAGTAGATTAGGGCAGGATGAGTGAGAGAACGGTGGTATGGATGGAGGAGCAGGAGCCTCGGGAGGTTGAGGTGTTAAAGTGAGATGGGGAGAGGTGAAGGAAAAAGGGGGTGGAGAAATGGTGATCAGGGATTTGGGCATGACAGCAGTGAATGGTGCTGGTAAGAAATGGAAGAGGAGGAAGAGGGAGAAGAGAAGAAGATGAAACTGATGCTACTTTAGGTAATTGGTTTATTTTCACAGAGAGAATCCATCACCATTTCTGTAAATACATCAGTAACTGTCAGCTAGATCATTTTCAACTCTTGCATCTTGGCATGATGCTAAAATACATAAAAAAATCAGACCATAAAGAATGCTGGTGTCATTTAGAGCAAAGAGGAACACGAACTTTATACTATAGACAAACATAAAATGCAATATAATGTGGGTACAGAGGCAAGCAAGTACAGATAACATACAAGACTATAAGTAACAAGGATGTGAGTGATTACCCAAAACATGATTTATAGGGTGACTCATTAACATATCATTTCAAAAACATACTACTGAATAAAACAATAAACAATAACACTAAGGTGAAAATTTTGCTAAGTTGAAATGACACATTTTTTTGTCTTCTGTCTGTGATAAGATTCAGCCAATCACGACAAGGGATGTGAGAGCTAAGCATTGTAATGTAAAAACAATGATGGATCACCCTATTGTTTATGTCTCACAGCAGCCAGCGCCCTTTGATAAGACCCATAAATACCAGATATTGGCTCAATTAGCAATGTCACATTGCAGGGCTAACACCTCCATGATGTATTCAAACTGATTCTCCATCATCTTGTCCTCTCATGGTGATAAACATTATTGAAAACACTGTGGGGAAGTCTTAAAGGACCAGTGTGTAAGATTTAGGGGGATCGATTGGCAGAAATGGAATATCATATTCATAAGTATGTTTTAATTAGTGTATAATCACCTGAAAATAAGAATCACTGTGTTTCCGTTACCTTAGAATGAGCCCTTTAAATCTACAGTGGATCCTATTGCACCGCCATGTTTCTACAGTAGCCCAGAACGGACAAACCAAACACTGGCTCTAGACAGGGCCTTGCGTGTTTTTCGCGAATTGCGACTACTTCTCCTTCATGCTTGAAAGGGAGGGGTTGACGGTTGAGAGAGTTGCAATCTGCAACCTCACCGCTAGATGCCACTAAATCCTACACACTGGACCTTTAAAGCAGCAATAATTGATTATTCTGGCCACAAGGGGGCAGCCAAACAAGTTGAAGACACAACATTGACACGGAACAATATTTGCATTCATTTGGAGTCTTGTTTCTAGCCTCCTGGTGAATGTAAATCAAATATTCACTCTCCCTTTACCTCTGTTTTGGTCTCCACCAACTCCACATGCTCCACTCTGTTCAACAGCTAGTTTCTTTGTCGTTTGGTGCTGGGCAGGTAGAATACAGTTGGTTTATCGGAGCTTTTTTTAATTGAAAACAGCTGCCTGCTTCAGCTGAAAACAGGGTTGATGCAAAGAGTGAGACTGAACCAAACAGTAAAGTTGTGGGCTGTACAACCAAAGTGATGAGCTAAAAAACATTAAAAAGGTTAATAGAGCTGAGGGGAACTGCAGAGTTGAGTCATAATTATCCGTTTGTCATTACAAGCGACACTTTTCACATTACAATTGTAAGTAATTTTACCCATTGTTAATATAAAGATATTGATTAGTGCAGCTTTTAATTTGCGTCACAATAGACACATCCATGTGACACATGCAAATGTAAAAAGGCCTTATCTTTGATATAAATAGAGCAGCTGATGTAATACTGATGATGATAGTTATGGTTATGATGATGGTAATAATTAGTCATTGGTGACAATGGTGAATGAACATAACACTTTATATGCCACAATTATGGTGATGATAACTGAGAAGATGGAAGAGGAAAGTAAAGACCATCACTAAGGCGATCAACAAGAAATTTGCAATTATATAATTGCCATTATATAACTGCAGGCAAATTAGTATACAATCACCATCTCCCCATGGCATACCCTCCACAAATTCCATAGACTGTCAGAGCCACAGAGCACAAGCTATTCTGAGAAAAACACTCCTTTTCAACCATATGCTGTTAATACCGTCACTCTAAAAACAGCTCAATAAGCAATCTGTATCTGTCTCAGCTTGGCCCTTGGCTCTGATGTGCTCCGCTCAGGGTCTGTTTGGTTATGCAGTGATTGCCTCCTTCCCTGCCCTCCTCACTCTCTGCCTCTGAGCCTCGCAGCTTCAGCGTACACAAAACTGCATTCCTGAGTCTCCCCAGACAGTAGACCAATCTATGTGCTCATATTCATCTTAGCTGGAACTGATCTGTTCTCTGTCTAATGCACTGGCCTTTCCCTGGAGGTTAGGTGAGGCCCCCATCATATTCCTCCCACTCCCTTGTTCTCTCTGTCTCTCTCTTTCTTGCTCTCTGAGAAAATGAAAAATTGAATCCAGTAAAGACGGCACGGACACTTAAACAAATATAAAAGTCACTCTTCGTGCAGGTATATTGTTCATGTGCGCTACAGCTGCAGGCTCAAAGTGATACATGCGCGCTGCTTGGGACTGATTGAGAGTAAGACAGGGAGGTCCCTCTCATCGTCAGAGTCAGGGGAAAATGCTTGAAAGATTCAGACAGGGGGACTGGTTCCCATCAAATCCCTTTTAAAAATGGATGAATCTTCTAAATGACTCAAGAGGCCATCTGCCCCACCCGAATCCCCCATCAGAAAATAGATGTTTATGTTCAATATCCTTGCTTTTCTCCCACTCCAACCTCATTCAATTCTGAAATTGTTTTGTTATGTGGTTGGCATAATAAGTTATGATCAATCTCTAGAGAGTGTGTGTGTGTGTGTGTGTGTGTGTGTGTGTGTGTGTGTGTGTGGCTATGAGGCTCACGTCTCGGGGCTGTCCATATAATATCTGCTAAGTACTGCGTCTTAGCTGGAAGACAAGGAAATAGAACAGTAAATATAACCTGATACTCCTGCCACTGTGATAATTGAAGGATTCATGGTCTAATGGATGTGCAAAGTACAACAGCAATAGAGCGTTTAAGTTAGCAGAGGGGTTTTTGTGTGTGTTTTTGGTATTCAGAGCATCAGCCAAAATACAAATGCCTTTAGCTTCAAACTGCTATGGTGAATGTTTTCTCTTTCCTTTGTGCTTTTTTGAGTGTTTGAGTACATATTTGTTTATTCAAGCAGTGTTGCATTCGAAGTTCGTGACATTGGATTGGTTCTGGAAGAGTGTGCTGTATGTAATGCAGTATATCCCCAAACCTCATAATCACCAAGGTACAGCTTGCTTCTTCACCGTATTAAAGCCTTAAAACTCCTGGCAGTCAATTAGGCAACGTTGTGTGTGTCAACGAAGCGAGGAGAGTTTGCTTGCTGATATTATGGCTAATTAGCTCAACTCAGCTCCCCCAAGACGGAGAGGGAGACACCAAGGTATTGTTGTGGTTTTACTGACGTTCCAGGCGGAATCTCTTAAGTCTTCACTGCATAATCCTCTCCTCAACATTTCTTCAGCTGAAAAAAGTGGAGATCGTTTGTACAGTTGAGACTTTGATGTGTTTTGGAGAAAGAGGCAAGCTGAGATGACTGGAATTCAATAGTTTATCCGAGTACTTTATCTGTTCCAGGATTTGTAAATACAGAAGACCAGAATTCAGCATTGGGTCTCCTGGGGCTGTCATGGATTTATTGAAAGCTGTCAGTTATCGAGCCTACTTCATAAACCCAGTCAGTGCGTTTACATGCACTTAAATACCCTGATTATTGTCTGGTGTCTGCAGGAAACTGATTTCTTAAATGTATTATCAATGTGAAACCATCGCAGCACAGCTCAATCTCTGCTGACAGATAAAAAGAAAAAACAGATTTTTTGGTCATTTATTCACTTGACCAGTTTTCTAGTGGGTGATGTGAAATGTGTGCATGTGCAGCCAAAACAAGGAAAGTTACTGTTGCAGCTCTGCTGCTGTGGGATGAAAGGAAAGATCTTTGGTTGTAGCAATGAGTTCTGCTTTCATGCAAAAATAATTTTATCCTATGTTCGCTGAACCAAAAATAATTTTATCTAAATATGTTGATATGTTCCCCAGCCAAGCAGTAGGTTATCTGTGAAGCAGATACATGTTTACAGCTAAGAAAAACTGTGTACTCTCTAATGACAAAACTTGTCATCTCTGTTGCATTACATGTAAATTTTATTCTCAGTTTCCCTGTCTTAACTAGAGTTCTCCCACAGGGTTTTGTTGTGTGCATTAAAAAATGCTCAGCCCAGTCTACCTCTGCTGTAAATGAAATATGTCTGATGTCAACATTCAGTGCCACCAGGAAGCAGACCCAGGTTCATGTTCCTTATCACAGTATGGTCAGTACTGGCTTTCAGTATATTTAACCAAATTCATATTTTTCTCCCACAACAATCATAATCCATATTTTTCTTTCAACAGTTTTTCCCTAATCTTACTTGCAATTAAAGCCACATGCCATTTTTTAGGCCTTTCAAACCTGACATTGTTTTAGTGGTAGTGCCCCACCCAACGGATCTGACCCGAGGACACATGAATAAGTACGTAGTAACCTGCACTAATTCTGTTTACATAGAGTTTTATTGACATGTATTTCAGTTAGGGCTGACTGATTTTGAAAAAATATTATATTGCAATTATTTTGACTGATATTGCAATTGCAATATGATTTGCGATATTAGAGGGAATGATAATATTTACATGATTATTCTCATTTTAATTGAAGAACATATTAAACTGATTATGGGTGTGTTTTCTTAAGCCTATAGAATATGATGTGTAGGCCAGGTCAGCTCTGCAGCACGAGAATATTTAATTTAAAATGGTATTTTGAGACATATTTCCAGTTTTATAAAACAATTGAAATATCCTCTGTTTGGAGCAGTGTTTGAATCTGTCATGTCCTAGTTTTCTGTTGTTTATTGGAGAGCCAGGTGTCAGTTTGTTATTAGCCAATCAGAGATGAGTATTGTAATGCGTTCCTAGAGGGGGCGGGACTAGAGACAGAGAACGAGACAGAGGAGACAAACTAGTGAGAACTATGAGAAGCTAAATAGTGAGTTTAAGTTCGGTAAAATTGTTACTTTACTGTTTGTTAATTAATTTAGGAGCCGGAGTTTTTTTTTATCAGCTTGTAACCCTGTAAAACGGGAAAGTGAGTCGTGTTCGGAGTTGTTTTCAGTCGGTAATTTCACTAATCTGGCGCAAACGCAGTAACCTGGCTGTGGTCTGTTGCTAGTGAGCTGTCGGCCTTGCTAGCTGGGATGGGAAGAGACTAAGTGTGGGAAACACATTTAGCACACAATTTCTGAGTGAGTAGGGTCACTATCTGTGAACTGTAATGATATGGACATTTATAGCTTAAAATATAAGAAGTGTATTCGTGTTTGTGCATGTTTGTATAGTGTGCTTCGGATGCTGTCACATGCTGCTGTGGTAGAGGTGCTCTGAACTTCCCGCTGCATGCCAGAGAAACTTGGCCTTTTCACACCCCGGAAGACAGGACAGCGCCTCCGGACGTGTTTCTCTATGGCACAGCTCACAGTTTGAAAACCTGGTTGCCAACAGCTTTTTCCAATGAACAGTGAGTACAGACACAATACTTTTTATCAGCATTCAAATGAGCTCCAACGAGCAAATATATGGTTCCATAAACTGAGTTACACCCCCCCCCCCCCCCCCCCCCCAATTATTAGTTTTTATTTTATTTGCGTTCATGAGAGAATTTTAAAGGTGTGAACCACCAGGTCCTGTAATTGATATTTTATTCTGTTATTACATTTTAATCTAAATCTGGTTTGCTCATATTGTGTTATGTGGGGTTATGATTGAGTGGGGGTGTAGTTTTTAAGTGTAATAAAGTTTTGGCTCACAGTAACAGTATAGCTAGTCTATGTACTAACCAGGCCTCTCTGTGCCCTAGTCATAGTCATATACTCTAATATGCAGTTACTGTAGACAAATCCTGATTTTAAACTTCAGTAGACCCTCAGCAAGTCACCTCCCATGCAAAGGTGTTGTCAATTCATATTAAGAGGTATGCCAACACAATGTAAAACAAATGAGAATTGAGTGGGTGGGCTATAACTATATGTAAAGTGACCAATTGAAAGTGGCAATGAACATTAGTGTTCCTAGTCACCCCATTTTCCGAAACATGACTCGTTGTAATTGAAATTACAGAGTAGCGTAGATTGTTTTGTGTTTTACAGCACTGCCTGTTGCTGTGAGGTTTGTTCAGCCTGGTCATTTGCTGTCACCACAACTGGGCCCATGAAAGAGGAGAGGCAACTTGAAAAGTGAGATTAGCTATTTCCGGTGACTTTTGTTCTGGGAGTAAAAGCCCCATTCATTTTTGGAATAGATCATGTCACATGACTCACAGTTAGAGCACTTTTGCGTCTTGGATAGGCATGAAACTCTCCTGGCTGGATCGCCAGTCCAAATGATGAACAACTGTTAGAAAACTGAAGGGTATGAGACTGTGTATGTAAAAACTTTGGGGTAGAAGTAGAACTCAAAAATATGAATTTTGTCAAGAAACATCCAATCAAAGAGCTTAAAATGTTTTGTCTGTCTGTGGCTTCTTTTTCTTAGCAGGGGCGGCCAATGCTTAGTATTTAGAGCTGAATGATGGAAAAAACATGATTTTGCATAAACAAAGTTTGAAATAATTAAAACTGGTCCATAACATTACATAATCCGAGTGCCGCTTTTCTACATTGTGTAACATCGAGGATATCGCATAAAGAAAAATGCAAAATGGTACAGAATGGGGAAAACTACAATAATCCCCTGTGTAGTCTCCCAGTTCATGCCTATAATAGACTAGAGGTGTGGAAATTTCTCGATTCTAAGATGCATCACATGGTGGACGTGGACGATTGTGAATCGATTCGCAAATGTCGAAAATTGGTTTTCTAAATGTTAGTTAAACCTGCAGTGCGGAACTTTTACATATAAATGAACGTCTGTGAAATTCAAGCCTTTGCCAAACGAGTTCATACAATGCTGGTTAAGCCTATCACCACCAGATAAATCTCTCTGTATTTCGCAGCATATGGAGTTTTTAAATCTCATGTTGAGCGCGACGTTCCCGCGCTTGCTGTTTGGCCGTTAATTGTGCGGCTCTTCTAGACTTTCCAAATATTATTGGACTGAATGGATCAAATTCTGATAGTGTAACGAGTCATTTTGTGGGGGTTGTGTCACGCTGAAACAATTTATCTACAGTTTTACAGCTCTAACAGTAGTTTATGGCCAGTATGTACTGGCCATCGGTTATACTGGGATGCATCCCGGTAAAAAATATGTTTTTGGGCCGGTGGACTGTCAAAACATACCTGTTTTTACCGGCCCTCTCTGTGTGCCTGTCATTCAGGGTGCGCATGAGAGCGTGCTGTGTGCCTGAGTCAGGTGTTGCAGCGCACCGCTGCAGGGTTGAGTGGAGGTGTGGGCGTGTTTGTGCGCCAGAACTTAACTGCTGTGAAACAATACAAAATAATGTTTTATTGATCTGATTCGCCGGCTTTCTTGCTACCATCGCTCCCTCTCCTCATTCACTCTCTAGCTTGCGCGACCATGGCTGCTCTCTCGCTTGCTTTCTGGTGCTCTCAGCTCTCTCTCTCTCTTTTTGTCTCGTCTTTTTTAAAATGAGTCGGGAAGCTAACAAAAAAGTCTAACTTTACTTTTAACGTTATCAAACTAAGAGAAATGGCCTCCCCTCATCATAATAACGTCTTTTTACTTAGTGCCCCCCTTTACTCTCACTGCCAGAAGTCCCGCACTCCAGCTTTAAAATAACGTGATGTTGACGGAACAACAAAAGTGGGACTCAACTGCGACGGCAGTGCAGCACCTCGACAGTCTACAGTGCGCAGACGCAAGCAATTTTTGATTTAATGACTAAATAATTACATTTGAGAGACGAACCTGAAGTATTTTGTGACCTTTCTACGCCGTCACTGAGAGACTAATCGTGTGGAGCAATGAACTCCAGCAGTAACAAACGAGACCGGCTGACCAACACACACTGCAGCATTAAACAACTGAAACCAACTCTGGGGCGAAGAAAATAACTCTGTGCACTCTACAGCGAAACCAAAGCCCAGATAATGGAGACCATGAGTAAAGCTAGTCGAGTAGCCATCACTAAGCCAACAGCTTTTTATATTATAGATTGTTGTAGTCTGATTTTTGAAAGCACTTTCTAAATAAAAAGGGAGTTCAGATTTATCTGACTGCTTGTATTAATTGATGAAAAAGTAGCCATGTGCAGTAATATAGAAAATTGAAGATACGATACATTGAGATACATCATGCAATCAAATCATTGACAGGTGAATTGTAATCGACTCGTGAGGCCAGTGAAGATTCACACCTCTATAATAGACTCAATGCTTTTGTAAAGATTGGTGACAGTCTTCTTCACAATCTCTCTGTTCACGCGTGTATTAGAGACAGTCAGTTAGTATAGATGGGTGGCAGTGAATAAACTTTGATTAATATTAAAGCAAAGACACGGCTGTTGGATTCTAAGTCATTCTGTTGATTGCCAGACACTTTACTTTTCACTTCTCTCTTCTTATCAAAACAACACTGCAGGAGAAAGTATGATTGAAGGAAGCTGCAGTGTTCTCAGTACATCTGATAAAGAGAAGAAAGGCAAAAAAAATACAAAGGGATTCATGAATTTACAAATTATTTTGTAAGATGCTTATGTGTTAAATGTGTCATCTGCAATATTAATCCAACATCTCAAATTTTCTGTAGGCTGATATCAAATCAGTGCTTGTGCATATGGTCTCAGTGTGGCTAAGAGAGGGGAGGGGGGATCTTACTTTGAAAGAGTGAACAGAAAATGATGAAACGGGGTTGACACACTGTAGTTTTGGTTGGCTGAGTGGGATGAAGGGAGGGAAAGGGATAGAGTACAAAGACACAGGTAGACAGAGGGCTGTTATGTGTGGGAAGTATGAGGAAGTGAACACAAACACACACACACACACACACATTCTGTGACTATAGTTAAGAACACTTCTGTGATAGGGATGGCATTAAGGCAGCAAGAACGCATCTTTTTCAATTAAACACTCAATTGCCACCACACACACTTGCACCTAATGCACACCATTCTGCACTGCTGCCGTCACCATTAACAGACCGCAGCAATCACTTTTTTCTCCCCTCAGTGCTCCCTAGTCCTTCTCAACATGGTGTGAATGGACACACCTCAGTGTGCCTGCACTTGTGTGTGTGTGTGTGTGTGTGTGATTACCACAACAGTAACAATCAACAAGAGGGCGATCCATCAGCTGTCAGCCCTGCTGTGAAGTTTTAATTAATTACATGGAGGGAGACAAGGTCAACGCTGCACACTACAGTGGACTGCTAGCCTTGCCTCTCTACAGGGGATCAATAGGGCTTTACACGCGCCTGTAGACTTCTATACAGAGAGTTATTAAGGAAGTGGGACCAGGCCTATTGTGTCTCCAGAAGCCTTGTCAGAGCGAACAGGCGTAAAGGATGTCAGCTTGGTTTAAGTTCACAGTAGGGGAGATAGTGAATGGGGCTTAATGGAGCTAATGGATCTGGGAAGGTAGGAGTGTTGAAGAGGAGACAGACAAGAGAAGGAGAGGTACAAGAGGTGGGTTAATGTAGTGTAACACACGCAGAGAGGCAGTTTGTTTGGTTGGAGAAGCTAGGATTTCACTTCAGTGTCAGCATATAGGATTGCGCAGCTGCACACGTGCTCGCTCCTTTTTTGTTATGATTTTTTTTTTTTTTTATCCAAGAGACATTTTAGAGAGTGTGAAAAAAATAAATAGTTGTTTAGCATCTGTTCCCAGGCTGTATATCATTTGAAAGGGCATATCATTGCATAACAAAAGGTCTGGTTGACATCTCTGTTGTGCACCCCTGCCGTCCTCATCAGTCAGTCTGGGAGGATTGTTAAGCGAAAATGAAGTAGCACTCTCGGAGGGATCAAGACCTTCACTTTATTATGAAGTGCAAAGGTATGAAAACACTTGAGACATTGTTCGACGGGGCGCATCGCAAACACCGAGCAAGAGGGGAGAGTGGGAAAAGATGGGAGTGAGGTAGGTTTGAAGGGGCAATGCATTATTCATTGCAGTAAAGCACACAGCTCATTGATTTAATGGAAATACGATTTTTATCTTTAGATCTCTCAAGACAAAGGCCTTATTTCTCACCATATGTCACTGTCTGATTGGATAATGCTCTGACCGACAGGCAGAGACAGTAAATGTCATCCCGCTGTATGTGGTGCTCACCTGTAACGGGATAGCTACCTTTTTGTTTAAGTCAACTTCAGGAGCACTTATTCTAGAGAAATCTCATGTAGGCTAACTTCATCTCTTTTTGTACAAGGGTCTGCTGTTATGAAATATATTATACAGGGCACATACTGATACCTGTTATTGGCATAATACATACCATCTTTTCATCTGCATTTAAGTTATTTTCTGAAATGCTGTATCTATTACTCATTGTTGTATTTTATAAAAAGATAACTGTATAGTCACAACTATTTTTCCAAGCAAGGGATTCAGTTTCCTTTTTATTCTTTAAAAAACTCCTATGATTTGTTTACATTTCAGCTATCAGTCACTCTGTAAGTGTAGGTGCTACAAAATCACACATACTGAGCTCAAATTGGTATGACTGAAATGAATACTGAATCTGTCTGTTTTGCATGAGCGCAGTTGTGAAGCCACGTGGGCTGTTTTGAAGGGTTTTCAATCTGACACTTCTTCATGAGTGAGTACCATATTTCCTCAAATGGTGGCCTTTATTTACCTCAACTGCAGAGGGTACCAGGCCTTTATTGGAAGCAGGCTTATATTAGAGAGAGGCTTTTCTAATTTTCTTCCTAATTCCCACTGTTTGATATATATTTGCTAGGGGTGGGGGGAAAAAAATCGATTCTTAGATGCATCGCGATGTGGACGATTTGATTTTCTAAATGTTAGTTAATAACGTGATGTTGACGGAATGAAAAAGGCAGAACTCAACTAGGAGGGCAGTGCAGCACCTGGGCAGTCTACAGCGCACACACGTTAGAGTTATCTTGCAGTTCATCTTCAAAAAAGGCAGCTTTTTTTGATTGAATGACTAAAAAGTTACCTTTTAAACAAACATGAAGTAAAGTGTAAACTTTCTGTAAAACTGACGGTAGCAGAGCGGAGCGGCCGGCAGAACAACACACACTGCAGCATTAAACAACCATAACCAACTCGAAATTGAAGAAAATAACTTAGTCTGTTTCACCTCAACAATCCTGCGTGCACTCAGCGTCTTGGACAACGATGTCTTTCCCCGGAGCTAACGGTGCAGCAGAGAGGCTGCTCTCCACTGCAGGAGCCATGACATTAATAACAACACAGCGGAGCACTCTCCCTCCCCCTCACTTTATTCTCATACAGGCAGGAGACTGCTTTTAAATTAATTTATTCAAATGCAGTTAACTTTTTAAAATAAAAAGGCTGCGGACTCTTTATCTAATCTGCCAGTTCTGTTTCATATTGTAGACTAAGTGGACAAAGGACACCAGTGAATGGTTTGGCACACAGTATACTGGAGCCAGAGACTGAAAGTAGTGCCCCCTTTTCTATTTATTCAATCGAGAATCGATTCTGAATCAAGTCGGACACTAAAGAATTCCCAAGAAGAGATTCCCAAAGATTCCCACCCCTGATATTTGCTCATAATTTTGTATGAAGCCTCCTTGTTTTCTGATCTGCTTCTATTCACGCTATTACATTTTTGTTACTACATTACCGATAATCCACTTACTCCAACGTAGAGCAATAATTCTTGCACTTGAGTTCCACTCAATGTTTTGGTAGTGCACCACTTAGCTGTAGCATGTGGGTAACATGCTCATGGATGTATGCTCACTGGCTTAGCCAAGTTACCCTGGTTACCCGTGCTTATGTAGTGTCGCTGCCATCTACTCCGCCCCCCTCCCCCTGTCTGCGATGGTTGGCTAGAGGGCTACAGCTTTGAAATGACTACTTTTATTTGAGGATACAGTAATGTAGCTTTAACATCAACTCTTATGAAGCATGTTTGAGATGAATAGAAAGCTGATATGTCACAGGGTTGTGGCAGAAGTGAATATTGAATTTCTACATGCTTCCACTGTAAGAGAGAACACCTTGGAGAGTTTTGGTTTGGTCAAGGATTTTGTCTGTATTGGGGAAATAAGAATGCATGTCGGTTTAAGCGGTTTATTCCAACATGAAGTTTTTGAACATGAAGGATTATATTCTAGTTACGGCGGGTATGGAGAAAGTGTGTTTCGTCTGTGTCAATATTGACAGATCCAGTTAGATGTTTGGCTCCAGGGGGCTTAGCTAGTCTGAGATGCACTAAAGCGAGAAGAGCCAGGGGGCAATGCTCAAGTGTCTGTCTATTTATTGCAGACAGAATAATGGCACACACACACACACGCGCGTGCACACGGACAGATACACTTCATCTCTCTCTTACAAAAACACACGCATGAAGCAGCCGTGCACATACATCACCAGTCATACACTCACACCAGCTCACTGAGGCGAATCAAACCTGCATCCCAACCTCAGTGGAGTGAATTTTTTTTTAACCCCTCAAGGCCTGCGGTGGAGAAATACCTCAATCCTTCTCCTCTTCCCTTTACATAGCCCCTAGGCTTTCTCGAAACAAGGCTTAACCCTTCCACAACGAAACACACTTAACTTTGATTCCAATATCACTTTTTCCTGTGGTTACCCAACATGCCCCGAGGCGGTCGATGCAAAAGCAATGGGCTTCTTTTGATTCTTCCATGGGTTCATCCCCAGGTGGGTGTAATTCTCTGGGTGGCAATGACTTCTGAAAGTGGCGTAAAAGGTGAAGCTGTAGGTGGAGAGTAAATGACACAGGGGGAATGAGCGATGGGCTCAGGATACATCAAGCCGGTGGTTAGATTTGGAGGCACAGGACTCGTGATTTGTGCTCTGAATAGATGGAGCTGAAAATCAAAAGATTTGAGTGAAGCGGGATGGAAAAGATGGGAGGCTTTAGATTTAGTGAGTGCAAAGCCGCAGTCCAGCTCAGACACAGCTTGAATTACAGGTAGAGAGACTTTGATATTTTAAAACAAGCTGCTTATATAAAATACAGGCTCCATCAGATAAGCAATCAACCTTAAGAACATGATTAACAACTGCAGCCGCTTCTTCTTCTGTTTAAATTGAACCAGTTTCAGCAGAATGTAGCAGTTGGCAAAAATCTCATTGGAGAGATTGAAATTGGTGAAATTAGAGGTCTGTTACATTGTCGTGCAATCATCTGCTACCCCAAAGGTTAGATGAGTATGTACGCAGGTCAGTGCTACATGACAGAACCTGGTGTTATCAGGTATTATAGAAAGGTAATTTCAGCCTAGTAATCTCACTGGTTAAAGACACACTTCAATGGTTTTGATAACTTCTGAACTTTTTTTTTTTTTTTCTCATTGCAAACTGTGAGTCTGTTAACAGGATTTTGTACTTTCTCCTGTTCTCAGGAGCTTTGAAGACAATGAGGCGCTGCTGTAGATAAAATGTCAAACCAAGCTACGTGAGGGAGCTTGAAAAAGGTTGTGCAAGACTATCCCTACAAAAAATGTCAACATTTGTCATTTGTTCAAGTACCTGATATGGCCTATGTTAAAGATCCCCTCCAGACATGTTGTAAGGTATATAAAATTACTCTGCTTGGAATAATATGTGTTTGATATGTTTTTTCCACAAAAAGAAGTCCAATTACCTCATTTAAATACTTAAAATTGCATCTCCTCCTTCTCCCTCATTGAAAAATCCATTCAAATCTATGAATATGCAAAAGTTTAGCTGCTGTACACAAGATGTCTCTGACATCACTGAAAAGTCCATTCTCAGTATATGTGCGCTGGAGGCTTTAAGTTTCCACATGACACTGGTGTAAGTTGCATACTGGACCACACTAGTTATCTTCCAAACTAGTTGTGATGTCACAAGTCATGCTTATAGGCCCGACCATTTTAAATCAGATTTAAGGTGAGCACAGAGAAAATGTTCCCCTTCAGCAGATGAATGTGAAAACAACCTTCTATTGTCAAACTCTGCACAGACATCATTCTGCACATTGAAGCTCAAACATCCAACAGAAGGAACAATAAGCAAAACACGTTTTTGAGTGGAGGGGGGCTTTAACATTAGTGGCTGTGTGAATTATGGTGTCAGGAGCAAAGGTGGAATTAGCGTGACGCTGTTCTAAAACTATGTAGCGAGAAAGTCGGGGTGGAAAAATGAATCCACAAAGAGTGAGACTTGGACAAAGGAGACCCCTGTTTGATTCCTATTTCTTACCAACAGTCAACATTGTTTTTTTTAAAATGGTAATTCTTCTTGACCAAGGCTATAGTGGAGGGTAAACTCCATTTACCCACCAACCTCACAGATTCTGAAATTGTGTTTATGTTTTTTCATTGTTTACTCAGTGTTTACACATTACATCTTAATATGCTCAAGCTGGGTTTCCCATAGCAGCCTCTTCAGCAAATTCTAGTAGTTTGTTTTGTTCTCTGCTGGAACATCCTCATGTCAGCACCAATGTATCCTGTTGAACGACCATCAACTCGCCACCTACATGTGTTATGCGGGAGTTAAAACAAATGAACCCTGAAGGCTGGCTGGAACCGCTTTTATGAGCAGAGGAATGAGTCAAAGGTCACAGGATGGACATGCTGCATGACTTAATGATCTGTAAAACACAAGACCAAAAAGTGAGAAGCTCATTACAAGATACAAGTGAAGCTAAAGTTTTTTTTTTTTGTTGTTTTCTAATAGCGTTGTTTTAACCACCCTGTTTATCTAGCTTGTTACTGCTTTAATGTAGCTTGATAGGATGAGTTAATTTGAATGTCTTTGAATATCTTATACAGCATGTTTCCACGACATTCTGTTGTTAATCCACAATTGCTGTAATTAACACATGTACGTAAAAGTAGCGCTTCATGCACTGTCAGATGGCTCTTTATATTTCCAGAGTGTAGGAAGGGATGTAGAGAGAGGAGACGAGAGTCGAGGAAGAAATGAAAGATGTAATAGTGGAGACACAGAAAGATAGAGATAAATAAGGTACAACTGATTCCAGATGTAAAGAAAGGGAGAAAGGAGTCAGGGGTTGGAGAAACACTAACAAATTCTGATAAGGCTAAAAAAAACTCTTTAAGGTCTAACTCATAATTATTTCAGCAAGTCCTCCAAATTAAACAATGAAATACGTCGTTTGAACATACACTCCAGAACGACACATAGAAGTGTTTTGTAATCTGGCGCCCCTGTCTGCAGTAGTCAAGGTCTGGTTAGGTTTACGCACAAAAACCTGTTGGTTAGGGTTACAGAAAGATCATGGTTTGGGTTGAATGATCACTTTAAGGTTTGGAAAAGTTAAAGCGTGGGTTAAAGTTACTACTTCGTTAAAGTTAGGTGATCTTCATTGTCATGGCTACAATAATAACCACAGGGTCAAGGTTAAGGGACGATTGTAGTTGCGTTTTTTTTTAATTGTAGTTGCGTAGTTGTAGTTGTTTTTCCTGACTCACGTTTGGAAATGGGGAATGAACAGTGGTTAATGCTTCCATCCAAATGAGGAAATTTGCCAACTTCTATATACGTCATCTGAACTGCACCACTGCTCTGGGTCATAATTGCTACACTCAAATGTAACTATGTGCCATTTTTGGGCGAATGACATCTTGAGTCGTTTTTCTTGGGAGGACAAGAGGACGTGATATTTAGGGTATCATTTAAATCTAAATTCCAAACAAAATACTGGAACCTGCCATAAAAGGATTGATATATCTTTTAATATAAAGGCTACAACTACAAAACAACTATATTTAAATTATGTTGTTAAATGGGTGTTTACATCAGTAATGTTTGTGAGCACAAATCATTTTTAATGATTTTTTTATTTTTAATGAAATAAAAAAGTTGTAATCCTGATGGTTATACGTGTAAAATGTTTTCCTATAATCTTTTCTTCAGTCCTAATACTGTCTTTGTATCACAGCCAAATAAGAGGTAGTTTTAGTAGAAACACCACTGGTAAAAAGAGAAGCTGTGTTCAGACTGTGTTGATGTAAAATGATGAATTCAGTAAGTAAGTATAAACAATGGCTACAGCGGGCTAACTGAGAAGAAACAGTTAACACTCTGAGGTGATGGAGACCTGATTATCTCTTTTTTATGCCCAGCTCTCTGTTCCCTTTAACCTCAATTAATCTGCACTGCTTTGTATCCTCTTAACTAGGCACTGTTCAGCTTCTAGCGAAATATCAAAAGTTTCATGCTTTCCAAATAAATTAAAAAAGATAGAGATAAAGTACATCATATTAGGACCATGGCAAAGTGAAAAAGCCTTTTTTTCTCTTTGACACAGGGGATCAGACCACTCTGACTGATTGCATTTGATTGGTTTGTTAGTTAGTTGGCTGAGGAGTGTCTATTGCTGAGAAAAGAGGCACATCAGTCTAAGCCAATGTCAGCAACAGCACTGCTGTAAATCAGCATTGCCTGACACGCTGGCTAAAAGGCAGCGCCGAAGTCCAGGAGGACCAGGATAACACAATCAAAGGATTCGAATACACACCATTTAAAAACACACTCTCCATCTCAGGGAAACAAAAGGGACCAGCCTGACGAATGTGTTTGTATAATATGCCCACTTGTGTCACTTCTATTGCTTCCATTTGGTATGCATTTTATTTGACTACAACACTATGCACGCAGATACATTAATTAGAAACAAACAAGGTTTAAACAATTCCTTGAAATGAAATGGTGTGAAATGAATCACTTCCTTTGAATTCCTTTATCTAAAAACCTCACAAACAGCAACTGTTGCCATGTTGCTCCATTGAATTAACCAGCACATCACAATGAATTAATGTTGTTGCCACTTCGCACCCCTTCACTTTCCTTTCTTTCCCATCTCATCTCATCTCTCCTTTCATCAGGAGCAGATGTTGAGGTCCACTTGACAGATAAACAGCATCTCTCATCGAGGCTGTGAAGAGTCTAAATCAGGCCCTTCACTGTCACTTTGAATGTTCATTATCATGCTTTATTCTGACTGTCACTAGCAGAACACAGTTGTCTTTTCAAGAGAGCCTATTAAAGATGACAGCCTCGGTTGGTCCTTACATGCTAGCTAGAAACTAGAGAAATCAACTCAGAGCAGACATAGAACTATCTAACTTCTGATATGTGATGTATGTAGGTTTCAGCACCAGAGTTATTGTTATTTAACAACACACAACAGCTCCTAGGAATAAATGTGTAAAATAAAATAGAAATATGTACTGTCATGACTAAGTACCAGTGAAAAGTTACTGAATCAAAGCTACATTTTTTTTAATTCAAATGTGTAAATTAGAAACTAAATTAAGTTTTCACTAACTGATGGCTTTAAAACTGAATTTTGTTTGGAAATTATAAACAATGTCTTTTTTTAAAATTAATATTATTCACATAATGTCATTATGCCAATAACTCATGCCAACAATGTTCTGTCTGGGGATATGAACGTTGAGGCCTCAATTCACAGTTGCTGTTGAGAGCAGGTCACTTTTGTCTAAGCGAGACATTACAGCAACACAGCTGGTTTGATTGGCTGTGGGCTCTACTTCATTGCCTCAAGCCAGCTTCAGGGTTAATCATTCAAAAGATAGACAGCAATTTCAACATTAAAATTCCAATCTAACCACTTGTTAGGTACTGTAACTGAAGCAGTATTGTAGAGATAAGCCCTGAGGTTGGATATCGTAACAATGTCACATGTGTTCACGCAACATTATTGTTTGGGGGGATTTTTGTCGTTATTTCGACAGGAAACAGTAGAGAGGTAACAGGAAATGAGGGGAAGGAGAGGAAGAATGGAACAAAGGTCCGTGGGCAGACTGAAAATGTGGACATTTAATTTATTTGTAGTTTTTAAATGAACAGGTATCTATCCCAAGGCAGTGCCACATTGCTTGTGGAAGGGAAAGGAACATTTAGGACTAGTGCTTGAAAACATTTTATCAAATCCTGTATTGAGTTCGCTTATCAAATATAAATCCTTTGAAATTACATGTTAAATAAATTAGGTTAAGATTCAATTTAGATCTCTAATCACCTTTTGTCCAATTAATGTTCACAACCTGTAGCTAACTCACAACCCGAAAAGGAGACGAGCAGCATAAGATATGAAATGTTGATTAAATGTATTTGTGTGATATAAATGGAACCTGATGTGACGTGATCAGCAATTTTTTTTTCACTGAAGTAGTCTGTCTATTCTGTTGATGTTGCAAAAAACCTAGATTGTAGAGTGTTGCATGAGTGTGATCCTTGGCTGAATCAGTCACAAGCTTGCAGAGAGCACAGTAACCAGATAACAGCTAAGTTTCATTGTGGCCTACAGCATTAACGTTAATTGCATACATCTGATATAATCTGCTGCCAGTGATGTAACTGTTGAAAATAATGTTCAGCATCGTTCAAAATTATAAATAGAATTATACATTTTGTACATGCTCTTAGCAAATAAAAAGTGAAATAAAGGTTTACAATGAGATTTGTTAACATTGGAGCTTAGTGAACCTTTGGCCTGTTTCACCAAACATGCAAGCTGCAGTTTGCAACGTAACGCCTGGGCCACACATCCTGCGTGAGCAGCGCGTGTGCGAACTTCTTGCTTTTCATTTCGGCGCCCATGTTAACAGGTTCAAGCAGCCACACAGCCAGCGTGAGACACGTGTGGCATGCGTCTCACGCACTGCAGCAGCCACGCTTCATCTAGAGATTCGGGGTCTCGCCTATTTTTTCCACGTGACGCGTGGTTCTCAGTCATTAACATCACACCAGCAACAATAACACCTTTCACTATGGTTTCAATATCTATATCTGTAGAATATGTCACAGACATGAAGTGTCACCACTGCGGGTCAGCCTGCGCACTGCACGCCGGGGCAGCGAGCCTCTCTGGTGGGGAACTCCAGCACAGAGAGTTGGTGACACACGGAGCTTCTGGTTTCGACTCCTGCTCGCTTTCTGTGATATTGGCTCAAGCCGGGGCTCCTGCCTGCTGCTTCCAGAGAGACAGCAGAGACAGAGATTTAGCGTTGTTATTTTCCTTATTTGTTGTCAGTTTCCCTCCTGACAGTTTGGATGTTTGTCGGAGTGTGTTTGGGTCGTTTGGGGAACTTCTCGTCTGGTTGGATTTTCCTCACTTGGAGCAGTGACAGCAGGGTTTTAACTGGCGGAATAATCAATATAAGCAATTTAAAAACCCCGTCCTGTGTGAGGTGTGTATGTGGCTGACACATAAGTATCCCCAACCAGACCCTGCCATGCCCGTCAGAAAGAAAGCCGCTTTCACCTCACATATTATTATTTATTTTTCACAATTGAGCACACGCTTCTTAACCTTTATCTGTCTAAACTAAATATAAATAAAATTCATAATTAAATGATATTGAACATTCTATTATTGATGGCCATTATCAAAGTGAAGCTCTATGTAGAAAGCAGTAGCAGTAGCAGCGCCGCAGCAGCAACGCTGCCTGTGTGGTCACCGCAGGCGTGTGAACTGCAGCAGTTCAGCGACGCGCACACACACTGCTTAGGTAGAGGTAGCCTGTGTGGCCCAGGCGTAAGATAATTCATTCTTGCATTAATTTTGACATGGTTCAATAATTAAAAGAAACACCATTCTTGCGAGCCATGCATGAGCATATGAGACTGTAAGTGGTCTGCATGTATCTGCAGTTTACAAGTGACAGTGTGTTGGACAGTTTTATTTGTGAAACACGACACTGGCACCATTCCAAATTTGCGTGTAAGCAGTGCTTGCTTTTGTTAAATGGGCCCTGGGGGATTTGGTCATCCTAAAAGGAGCAGGCCATTGTGACATGACCCTACTCACATTTAGTTTCATTTGCACATCTTTTTTCTGACAAACACCAAGACAAAGCACAAAACTGTGGCATTTTTGAAATGGCAACTGGGGCTGTCACAATAACTGCAATATTGCAATATAGACAAGCTAACAGTGAATGGTAAGCAACTGCCACAACCACACTATGTTGTATGTACCATTTTTTTTTACTTTTTTCATGAGGCTAGGCCCTTCTTGTTTTACACTTACACTTTAACACTTTACACTGTATTGAATGTTTGGTGGCTCCCCTGGTCTGGTTCTAAACTCTCCCAGGTCACTGCGTGGCTGAGCAGACTTCCATTTAACATGCGAGGTAAAGTAGTTCTCCACCAATCATACAATCTAAAAGGGGTGTCCAGCCAGACTCCATTCATAAATCCCAGGTTTAAGGGGACATGGCTGTAGACCATAGCAACCGTCTGTAATACTGACAAGCTGATTTTTGCAACACTGCATCAACAAACACATCATCATTGCTCACTTAGAAGTCCACTGCACGTACACTCAGGTCACAGAAAAACTAAACCAAGCACATTGTGTATGGCTGGTAGTTCAGGGTTCCTGGGAGATTAGGGTACCCACAAGAAAAACAGAACTGAGCTAGCACTGCCTGATTAGAAAGCTTGAAATCTCAGCCTCTGTTGAGGTAACAGAGGAATTACTGGAATTTATCAGCTGCACTTGTGAGCCCCCACTCATAAATTATAGTAAACGTCTGCTATGAACGTGTATAAATTATGCAAACTATGCTGGGGATAGAGAATAGATAGAGGCCATGCTATCTGTCGATTGGGATGATGCAAGCTCATTGACTACAAGGAAACATTAATATACTGAAGTAGATTTTCTGTGATCCCTTGTGTTGAATTCAACGCTGATGGAAGTCGGCTCTACTTATATCTTGTTAATAAGGAGACGTAATCTACTTCTTTCACTAGTATATTATGTCTTTCTTTATATCTTGGTGTGCACATCTGTAGGCAACACGTTTCATGGTTGATTCCAGGAGCAAATTTGGTACAAGGGCCCACAATAAGTTATTTTTCTGTGTATTTCTAGTTTATCATTTTCATGAGAACGAAATAAATTTTATTTCTCATTTTTTTTAGGAAGTGTGGAAGAGTGAGACACAGAACCATAATTGTAGATCCTAGACTGCTGTTTTTGTATTTGTAATTGTCCAATCATTTGAGTCAAAATCTTCCCAAAGTAAACAGTAAACAGTAATGAAATCATGACTTTCATGTTTGGTGGGTTTTCTTTTCTTCTTAAACTCCTCCTGCACAAACAACATCAAATCTGTCAATTTGTCTGTCAGAATGCACTGAATAAAAATTCTGTCAAATTTGTCCGTTACGAATACACCAGTAGCTTCGATGCTTGGCTGTTTGCTTGGCTGTGTGAACACTGTGGGTGCATGCATTTTGTCATTAAAGGGGACCTATTATGCTTTATATGTATGTGTGTGTGTGTGTGTGTGTGTGTGTGTGTGTGTGTGTGTGTATATATATATATGTATATATGTACAGTTAGGCCCAGAAATATTTGGACAGTGACGCAATCTTCATGATTTGGGCTCTGCATGCCACCACATTGGATTTGAAATGAAACAACTACAACGGAATAGAAGTGCAGACTTTAAGGTTTAATTCAAGGGGTTGAACAAAAATATATGATTAAACATGTAGGAATTGTAGCTATTTTTATACAAACGCTCCTCATTTCAGGGGCTCAAACGTAATTGGACAAATAAACATAACCCTAAGTAAAATGTTACTTTTCAATATTTTGTTGAGAATCCATTGCAGGCAATGACTGCCTGAAGTCTGGAACCCATGGACATCACCAAACACTGGGTTTCCTCCTTTGTGATGCTTTGCCAGGCCTTTACTGCAGCTGTCTTCAGTTGTTGCTTGTTTGTGGGTTTTGTCTTGAGCAAGTGAAATGCATGCTCGATTGGGTTGAGATCTGGTGATTGACTCGGCCATTGCAGAATATTCCACTTCTTTGCTTTAAAAAACTCCTGGGTTGCTTTTGCAGTATGTTTTGGATCATTATCCATCTGTACTGTGAAGCGCCGTCCAATCAACTTTGCTGCATTTGGCTGAATCTGAGCAGAAAGTATATCCCTATACATTTCAGAATTCATCCGGCCGCTTCTGTCTTTTGTAACATCATCAATAAACACAAGTGACCCAGTGCCATTGGAAGCCATGCATGCCCATGCCATCACACTGTCTCCATGTTTTACAGAAGATGGGGTGTGCTTTGAATGATGAGCTGTTCCAATTCTTCTCCAAACTTTCTTCTTCCCATCATTCTGGTACCGGTTGATCTTAGTCTCATCTGTCCAAAGAATGCTGCTCCAGAACTGGGCTGGCTTCTTCAGGTGTTTTTTGGCAAAGTCAATTCTGGCCTTTCTATTTTTGAGGCTGATTAATGGTTTGCACCTTGTAGTGAATCCTTTGTATTTACTCTCATGAAGTCTTCTCTTTATGGTAGACTTAGATACTGATATACCTACTTCCTGGAGAGTGTTCTTCACTTGAGTGGATGTTATGAAGAGGTTTTTCTTCACCATGGAAAGGATTCTGCGATCATCCACCACTGTTGTCTTCCGTGCACGTCCAGGCCTTTTTGAGTTCCCAAGCTCACCAGTGCTTTTTTTTCAGAATGTACCAAACTGTTGATTTGGCCACTCCTAACATTTCTGCTATCTCTCTGATGGATTTCTTCTTTTTTTTCAGCCTCAGGATGGTCTGTGTCACCTCCATTGAGAGCGCCTTTGACCGCATATTGTGTGTTCACAGCAACAGCTTCCAAATGCAAACACCACACCTGGAATCAACTCCAGACCTTTTAACTGCTTAATTGATGACAGGTTAATGGGGGAAGAGCTTTTTTTTTTTTTTTTTTGCAGCCTTCTGAGTCAATTGTCCAATTACTCTTGGTCCCTTGAAAAAGAGGTGGCTACATATTAAAGAGCTGTAATTCCTAAACCCTTGCTCCAATTTGGATGTGAATACTCTCAAATTACAGCTGAGAGTCTGCAGTTTAAGCCCATATTGATTATATAATTCTATCCTGAATATGTTTTCGTAAACAGATAAAATAACACTGTCACTGTCCAAATATTTCTGGACTGTATATGTGTGTGTGTGTGTGTGTGTGTGTGTGTGTATATATATATATATATAATATATATACACACACACACACACACACACCAAAAACACATTGGCTTGGCCCTCTGATCTAAGTTCTTGGAAACTAGCTGCTGGCTGCCAGACACATTTTTGGGGTTAATTGCTAAGACAGATTTGAGAAACTGCCTTGTGAATATGACAAAGTGAAGATCCGTGTGACCAGGCATTAAAGGGATTTGATCCGTTGATAATATGTGAGTTATAGAATGGAGATGGTTTGTCATTATGGGTTAATAACAGGTGTCAGTTTCCACTGAGCCACATTATGATCCACAAATGCAACTGCATACTGTAACATGTAGACAAAAGCGTAGCCAGGGGGGATGGATTATTTCACACATCAAATTCCTATGCATAAATTTAATGCAGTACAAACAGTCATTGCACATTAGTGTTATTTTGCGCAGTCCATGCCATACATTATCATGAAGAGTTCATTATAACAGGACATTTTAACTATCCTCCTTAACCAACTTTTTAACCTATCACATTAGGCTTGGGCGGTATCATTTTTTCACACCTTCATACCTACCTGATATTTCACCGGGGTATATGACGGTATTTGTCAACAACAAACAAAAAACACAAATGCTGAGCTGCTGGTGATAGAAGTCATTGTAGCATGTATGACATTGTCTAGCCTACAATGCTGTGTCTAATATGCAATTAGCCTACTTAGACAAGTCTTGCTGGTTTTAAAAACTTATGGCCTATAGAATAATGAATAGACAGGAAATAAGCGCCCTTCTTCCATAGATTCTGGCTGGAGGCCCAGATGACACTTGTTGCCGTGGCAGTTACCGACACAACAGCAGGCTAAATGGAGATGATGCGCGGGTGGTGTTACCCTCTTTAGCCACAACTTTCTTGAGGCAAATAATGCACATAGCTTTGTCTGTTGGCTGGCTCACCTTTATCATTGGGACTGAACCCAAAATACTCCCAAACAGGGGCAGAGGCATTTTTCTTTTTTACTAGTCCTGTAACGTTATCTATACCACTTGCAGTTGCTGTTTTTCTCAGCTCAGCTGCCTGTTCCACCAGTAGAGACTGACTTCTGGTGGTGTGTGCTGTGCACTACAATACATCACCTCAATATAGCATCTCCATAACAGTTTAATGGAAAGAGGAGCATCTGTATTTCTGATGGTATTGAAAATCATTCAGGATTTCTAAATACTCTGGTATACCGTAATACCTTGACACCGCCTAAGCCTGTATCACATTACTCACTTTGTATAATGTGATTTGCCCTACCAACTGGTACTTAACATATATGAGAGCCAATCAGAATGCAGTATTGCTACAAAGTGGGGTCACTGAGCAATTCACATGGACTCATTCAACTCTTACAAATAGCATTTTAATGTTGTAGCTGTTTGGGGTGAAGCTAATTTTAACTTTTTTTCTTTGTTACCTGTTGAGTAGTTTAATCCTTAGCAATGCATCAGTTTATAAACTCATTTTAGGTTGTCTGTCTAAAATGTGTAAAATCTTAACCTAAAAAGTAACCAGCAACTATCAGATACAGGAAATAGGGCTGTGTGATATGATGATATATATCATATGATGAGAGAAAAATGTCTATTGTTTCATATTATGCTCTATTGTTTATTTTGTTGTGATGCAAATCGCACTCTTTATGGCAATATTTTTCGTCATTTGGAGTCTGTCCATCTTTTGTGTGGATTACATTAATAAAATTACTCTTCTTGGCTTTTTACTCGCTTTTATTGCACTTACAGTAACGTAACTTGTGTAGTTATTGTGAACTCTCCAGTTTTCCACTGCTGTCTGTTTCTCCTCTGCTGCGCTGCAAACACACGGAGGGCTCAGCCCTGCCCGCATTGAGAAAGAGCAGAGGAGAAGTGAGAAGCAGCGACCATAAATGACAGCAAAACGCAGTAGAGACTGTCTTTATTTATGTTATTTACCAAATTTATGTGCACTTGTTTAATTTCAGCTCAGTGTGAGAGTCCCTGCTGCGTTTTGCTGTCATTTATGGTCGCGCTACTCTCATCTGCTCTCTATGCTACACCGCAAGCAGGGCTGAGCCCTCTCTCTCTCTCTCTCTCTGTGTGTGTGTGTGTGTGTGTGTGTGTGTGTGTGTGTGTGTGTGTGTGTGTGTGTGTGTGTGTGTGTGTGTGTGTGTGTGTGTGTGTGTGTGTGTGTGTGTGTGTGTGTGTGTGTGTGTGTGTGTGTGTGTGTGTGTGTGTGTGTGTGTGTGTGTGTGTGTGTGTGTGTGTGTGTGTGTGTGTGTGTGTGTGTGTGTGTGTGTGTGTGTGTGTGACAAGTACACCCGTTACATTATTGTAAGTGCAATAAAAGCTCTGCACAAAGGATGGTTAGACAAGGATTGGGGGGGGGGGGGGGGGGGGGGGGTGTGCATCTCTGTGTTGTTGCAGCACAGTCGGGGAATTTTTCTTGCCGTTGATTAACCTAACCAAACTTTTATTTTGAAATAACTCAATCTCCCTTTAACCCCACCATTTCTAAGAGTGGAGCTTTTGTTAAAGGTCTTATATTATTCTGACTATATAAATGTGAGATATCTTCACATACAGTATGTAGTTTGACTTCTAGATGAAAAAAAAGTATTTCTGTTTGTACCAACGGATCATAATTGAAAATGTCACTCCTGTGCTTACAAACATTACTGATGTAAACAAACCTTTCAGAGCATAAATTACATAACATCTGTTTATTTCTCATCTTTTGTTTGTCGAAGTGACAGCAGGCTCCAAATGTTGTTTTGAATTTTGGTGGTGGCTCAACTCTTGTGTTCACATTTGGCTCACACATTGTCTTTAAAGAAATGAGGCTATTTATGTTTAATGAAAATGTATGTCATAAACAGATGTGGAAGAAGGAGCAATCACGAGTAGAACCAAGCTAGCCATTAACGTGATTGCAATTTAAATCATACACAAACTCATTCTCGTTTTGTTTTCAGCTCTCTTAAGGGCAAATCTATTCAATCATCCAGCTCAATTATACTCTGATTGTTAGTGGGGCTTATATCCTCATCATGCGTTGCTCACGATATGAAATCACATGACCTAAACCTAATTGAATTGCACTGGCATGACAGCATTGGCTGTGAGTGCTGTGAGAATTGTCTCCCTTAGAGAGAGCTTTATTTAAATAAAACAGTGACAACTCCAACATTGCAGCGGCAGGTTTGCTTGTTTTAATTGTCCAATCAGAGCTGCGGTGAAGGAGGTGTTACTAATTTATTCTGCAATACAAGCACCACTCACAAGCAGGGGATCATTTTTAATCAGGTAAACAAATAAACAGATATTAACAGTTTCAGAGTGACTTTAGTAACGCTTTTGAACATGAAACATTTACAAATGCTGATTTTCTTTTTTCATCCTTAGTATTGGTGACCTTCATAAAGTCACTGTAAAACAAATAACATGGTGGTAGAGGCAATGCAACATCTGTCTCGTGAGCAGTATTGTTACAGCTAGTGTTATCAGAGTTAAGATCACATTTCCCATAAACACTGTACAATACATTCAGCTCTTTGTGTTTTTCTTCTGAAACGTATGTAGGAGAATATAGTGACATGAAGGGGAACATTTGGCAACAACAAAAAAAGAATGTTTCTTATCCTGGCTTGGGTCTTGAGGAGTTGTAGCATGTATTCACCGACAAACAACCTGGACTGTACACACACTGCACTGTTCACAACTATACTGCTAACGTCATACTCTGTGCTCCGGTCACTGCAGCCTCACCGTCACACACACACACACACACACACACACACACACACACACTCACTCTCTCTCTCTCTCTCGCTCTCTCACACTTGCTATGCACTGAGCTATTCCTTAAAGGAGCTAGGCTACTTGTATAACACTGGCGGAAACCCGGGTGAAAAACAACTGCTTTACTTGCATCAGTGACAAAGTTTACACTGCAGAATTAATTTCTTGACATTACATTCTCACCCCTGTCTTTTTTGTAATTGTTTTGGGGATTTTTTTCATTTTTTTCATTTATTCTTTTTTCAGTTAGATTTTCTGTAAATTAAAAAAAAAGTAGTAAGTTAATACAAGGTGTAAATGCACTCAGAATTCATTGTGATTGAATCTCAGCCTGGTGTAAATACAGTCTGTACAGTGTGATCACATTCATAAGAAATAAATTGGCCCAGTAAGTTGAAAGGTCACCTAGCTCCGCCTCTTCCTGCCAGATAAAGCAAGCCCTGCAAACTCTCACAAACAGTAGCTAGAAGTAAATGAAGCCTTCATGCAGAGTGATCCCACTGCCCTTTTTGTTGCCCACATTAAATGAAGAACATATAATAATGAAACTTTGTCAAACTGTCTTTCAAAATAATCAGCCCTTTCCCATGATCTCGGGGTACAACTCTAAACTCTTTCACATTGTTTGTCCCTGTCTCCCTAATTTATTTCACCTTTTGGTGCCGCCGTATTTTGTGCTCATCTTTGAAGTGAGTGTTGGCAATTTTCCCTCATCACTTTCTGTTGGGTCAAAATCAAAGTCAGATCAAAACAAATCAACTAATTAGAGGTTGCATCAAAACTGTCACCTACGCCATCCTTGATCCAATCAGCATTCACCTTGCTTCCCTGTCTTCCTGTCTCCTCAAAACAGCCTCATTCCCACTGGTGTTTTGTATCTGCATATATTCATTTACTTACTCCCTCATTCTTTATTTTCTCTGAATAATCTCCTTCATTCTCCCCGTTCTCCTCTACCACCCACTGCATTATCTGCTAATAACCTGAAATTTGTTTGTCACTGTGGTGATACAGAAGGCCGCTGCCCGTCCTATTACCCCCTCCCCCAACCTTACTTGGTTTATAATACCTCTTATTGAGTCTGATCAAAAGACAATTGAATCCCAGTCAAATATTTGTATTTCCCCCTCGTCTGTTTGATTTAACTGCCAATGCTGTCAATCCCGCCTTTGCTGCTACCTTCCTGAACCCTGCCACAGCTCACTGCCCTGCAATCTAGTTTCCAGATTTACTGTGTAACAGCTCTTAATGACAAAGAGAGTCCCTGGATCCCCAAGTGGTGCATTCAATGCCGAGGCAGTCAAGGTTATTCAGGAATATAAAGCAGGGATTTGTTGGAACAATAGGCTTTATTGAATGAGTCTCGAACAATGTGCATAGTATACAAAAATACCAAGCGAGGAGTTTACTGAGTGAGACATCAAACTGCGATGTACATGTAGAAATTGTCCTTAGAGTAAAGCACATGGTGAAAGTAAAGAGGTAAGTGATGACATTGCTTTGAAATAGCAAGCAAATTGGAACTTGTGCAGAACATTACTTTTGTGCGTATGACACACACACGTCACACATACCCGTTTATGCATGTATGTGCATTCCTGCTGTTTTTCCGACTGCTGCTCAAGAAAGCAGCAACAGAATCCCAAAACTATTTCTAAGGCGGAATGAGTGTGCCTGAATTTTGAATGGTTCTCATCTGTTTCCTTTATTAATGTTGAGGCAGCAGTGTTACTCCCTGGCCAGCCGTATCACTACTCTCTATAACACTCCAAACTGGAAAAGGAGGAGTGGGGTTATAGCTGTTAAAGCCTGCTAGTACCTGGTGCTACCTGATTCTATGGCCTGTTGGAGTGGCTGTAGCCACGATCAAAGACACCCTAGGGAATGACACATACAGTCACGAGCACACATCACACACAGAGGCTGACTCATATTGTATGTAAGGCAAGACCTCAGTCTGTTCTTTATGTATCACCATTCATTCATCTTTGCTGTTTCTCACTCACCTTGTCCCCATCCTTTTTAACATTTCCCCTACTCATTTAGTACCATAAGGTCCGCTGCATGCTTCTTGCCCTCCGCACACACTCGCAAAGGAGATCGCAGACCATGCTGAGAGCCTAACTTCTCTTGGCCCTGCCACCATGCCAGCCTTAGAAAGTATCTGACCTAAGTGAAGCTGGCAACCCTCCACATGGCTGGGGCACAGGGGGGAGTGCTGTCTACCTAGCCATGTAAGGGGGCGAACTGCAGGTGTTCCTCTTTCCCCTTCCTGTTGCAGCGTGACTACCTCACCTCCACCACTGCTTTAGACAGATGGTTTGGTTGTGATCATTTAGGGGGCTGCTGTGAATGAGCACTTGCACACTGGGACATAATCCCATCCCCAGCTGTCCTGCTGAAGCATATAACTGTTTTCTTTCAAATGGTTGGAACAGTGGTGTGGTGAGATGTCTTACTTGGCAGCTTTGTCAGCCTGTCACTCATGACAGATGTGATGAAGTGACCGGTTCGATCGGACATAACTGAGGACAGTGTCACCATTGTGGACATAAGGGAAGACAGTGGCATGAAACTGTTTGCTTTCTTCGGCTCTGACTCTGAGATGGAGACAGTCTGTCCTGGGCTTTTAAAAAGATTGATAGGGTGCCAAGGATACTTGATAATGGGTCAAACTGTCTGAATGGGGAATTTTTGCAACTGAGAGGGCCAAAAAGATTTTGTTTCAGCTGGGCAACTAGTTTGTGTTCAATTCTGTTTTACCCTTAAGCGATTAATCTATAAATGCAAATGGCTACCACTCCCTTGCACCCAGCATGCATCCACCCCTTAAGGTGAATGCATTTGTGGGTGCACCCTGCCTTGAAAGGTTGCTGTATTCATTTCCTACTCGCCGCGTGATTCCTCCACAGCTGAAGAACGCCCCTGATCGCATGTCAGTGCCATGATTTACAGAGAACCTATCAGCCCCACCCATGCTAAAACATATCATAGGCAAAACATGTAATAGCTGCATGGCCCAGCCGCGTGTCTTATACCCTGTGCATGCCATATCACGTTCCGTTGAATACACAGCTGTACACAGCCTTTCCTCCTGTTGTGCTATCAGTAAAAGGACTTGCAGTGATGAGGGATCATGAGCAGTACCTATAGCCAGGCTCATGCCTAGCATTCACAAGAGACCTGGGCATGTATAGGCCTGGACCAAGGTTGTGCTCTTACCAGTGCTTCAGTGGGTGTGCAGAGATCTGTAATTTCAGTGGTTTGCCCATCAAGGTCGGCAAGGTAACCGACATTCATCACTATGATTGCATGGTTATTGTCTATAAGTAGGGTTGGGTACCGTTCACATTTGAACTGATACTGGTACATGGAATTCGGTACCGATACCCAACAGTACCTTTTTTCAGTAATATCTCTGTGATAACAAAGTTATTTATCACAGAGAGATCATATGTAAACATATGGTCTTATCCATATCTCTGTAATAACAAAGTAATACTACTTTATACTACTTTGTAATTAGAGACCATAGGATTAGCATGCTAGGCTAACAGTCTGTCAGCTGTGTGACATTACATCTGCGCCTTGACGTCGTTCAGAGCACACAAACACCGTAAACACACCTGTCACCTCTCCAGCATAGTGCTGTTAAACTGGAGACACTGTGGTGCGGACTACACCTTATTTTTATACAGTCTATGCAGGGTTTTTCCTGCATAGAGGAATTTTTGGCACCCCCCAAAGGGGTTTTAGCCAGCGCCAAAGGAAGAATAATAAAAATAGCATTCAAATTCTCCCTGAATGTGTTTAATAGCAATTTATCAAACAACCTTTGAACAAGCAGAACATAAACTTAAAAATGATGTTTTGACTATCAGCAGTCAACTCCCCTCTCATCCACAGCCGCTATGTTTTAAATGTGTGGCTGGCAGCTAAGCTGCATTGTTTTGACTGGGCCTGAATGCTCTGCTGCGAAGTTAGTGCTAATGGGAAAAAGGACTTCCTGTGATTTCTCATAAAAAAAAAACTGTTTTATTTTTTGGTGAAAATCTTGAAAACGCCGAATTACAACCGCAGCGTACTTTTTGTGTCATGGCCTGCCTCCTGCACCCCTCACCTAAACCAAACAGTATTTCCAGTAGGTGAGAACGCTGACACGGACAATCTCCTGTTGTGTGATACATGTGTGAAAGGACAACTCTGGAAAATGTCCGGACCTGATTCTCTGGACATAGTTCATATGTGAAAACGGCTAGAGACAGCTAGCGGAAGATAGCCTTCAGCCCCAAATGCACTGAAAGCGTCTTGACATAAACCTATTGTTTTAAATGGCCAGCTCGCACCAAAAACGTTATGAGGCATGTCAAACTGCCTTGACGCCCCTACACTGACCTTGTTTTGATTTTGGAGTGTCAAAGGGGGACCCAGTGACCAAAGCTGTTTAGTTTCATTTTCCACCTCTGCATTTCTCCTTTTCATTCATTCATTGCATCCAACTAATGCAGCAGTAAATGAAAAAAACAACAGGACAAATCTTTGTTTTGGTTCATTTCAAATCTGATGCCTGCAGTGCACATAGGAGCATCAAATGAGGCACGTCATATATCACTTTCAGTGCATTTGGGCCTTTATCAGATCACCTGTGAAGTAAGTTTCAAATGAAATTCAGCTTGTTTTATATATATTAATATGAGGATATGTATACAGTTTTGTTAATTGGGGTTTCATTTACCCAAGCATATTAGACATTTTTGTTTATCAAATGGTCAGAAATAACAGGAAAATGCATAGATTTCTGCCAAATAAGGTAACACCGACTTATTGCCTTTACTGTACGTGGACCAATTGTGCTTACTGTCATGTGTAGTCACCCCCCAAATGGCCATTCTGAGCCAGGAAACACCCTGCTAAGGGCTACACATGGCATGGTACGGCTATGCTAATGATGCCAGCCATGCTAACTAGCTGATAGCCGCCATGCAGGCTGGTAAAATGGATCTGTTGCATCTCTTTATATCCACAGGTTGGGGCTCCTGTCAGTGTCAGAGCCTCCGTGTGAGACGCTTTGATCGGTAAATGTGTGTTTGTAAAACTTATTTCGGGGCTGCACTCACTCTCAGTCCCGCTGCAAGTAAGCTGTGCTTGGGGCTGTGCTCACTCTCCACAAGGTACCGAAATTTCGGTTCGGTGCCCAACCCTATCTATAAGGTCCATAGGTAACAAGACCACCTTTTATTCCAACCAATCACCCCAGCAGGCTGTCTCACCAGTTCTTCTTTTCTATTTGAAGCAATGCTAATCAGTGGGTAGAGTCTTTGATTGGAATGAAAACCTGCAGATGATTGCCCACCCCTGTTATATATTATGGTATAGTGATGCATTCATATGGCCCATAGGCTGTGCCTTTGGTGTGCAGTGTCGCTGTTACAGCAAGGCGTTCAGGTGTCGAGTTTCATCCCCAAATCCCATAAGGCCTCCTACTCCACTAGTCTCTGAACTTCAGTGGATGCAGTGGTGAGTGATATGAGGCTCAAATTTGTGGGCTTATCATGGGTTGGCTGGCTTAGCGTGCATTATTCAAATTTTCAATGTATGAATCTGCAAGCATGAGAGTTAAAACCCATAAAGCCCTGTTAGAGGGCTTCGCCCGTGTTAATACAAATAGAATTATAATACCGAATCATTGTTACATAGCAAACCAGCACAGGAATGGGATTCTCCACTTAAGCATGATGTAACTGGCCATGGAGGTAAACCTGATTGGAAAATATCATAATAAAAACAGCAAAAGAGTAAATGCAGTGGGTGGAAAGAATGACTATTAGATGTTAGCTTGGCCAACCTCTACCCAACACTTTCATCAATGTAACTATGAAATTTCCTATTTTTAAGTATAAAAAAAATCATAATCACTTGTTTTTTTTCTTACTGTACATAGGATGTGTAGTGAAACCTATATTAGCATAGTGTCCCAGCAGGCCTAGCTCTATGATTGTTGAGAAATACCACCCCTGACCTTTCTTACATCACCCTACCCACACGCACCAGGCTTTTTCTTTCTACTTTGATTTGGTCACAGCCATTAAACTACAGCTTGGGCACCTCCCAGAGGGTCTCTACAGGGTCTCAGGACCCTTCCTACCCCCTTTTTTTTCAACATCCCTTCTCGTTTTAATCCCTCACATTATAAATACATGGAGAAGGTAATTATCAACCATCAGGGTACATGGGTCAGCACAATAACACCATTAACATGTCACCCTGGCTGCCTGCATGGAGTTAGCCTCTGCCAATAACGAGTTGGCACCTGGGCACTAATGAGTAGCTAGGTAATTAGAGGTTGGCTTGATTCTATCTCACTCACATGCAAACGCGCACGCACGCATGCACGCACACACACACACACACACACACACACACGCACACTCTCAAAGAGACACATCTCTGCTAATGCAACACATATCTGGGCGTGGGTCTGTGTCTCTCCCTCTCTCAGCCTGAATGGGTGGGCTAGCCATATGTCACAGCAGTTGTGCTGCATTAGTGCAGTGGGTGATATGCTTTAATGAACCTGGTTCTGTGGAGGAAAGGGAAGGAGGTGTGCTTCTTACATTTGTTTTAAATGGTAATTAATGTCAAAGTTTCTGAGGGTGGGAGGGTCAATGGCAGAGGGGGTTATATGGGGGTATTAGTCTGTAGTTAACCAGAATGACTGATTGCATGAGTGACTATGTGAAAGACTTTGGACAGTGATTAAGCCGATAAAGATGTTTTTGTTTGGGTGTTTTTTCTATTGGATTTTTTTTAGTTTAGGTTTGGTTTCATAGGGGACCTGGGAACTGGCACCTATTTGCAACTAAACTTGCAAGTATATATTGTTTCACTGAAGTACACACCTGCTCCTACACCTTAACATTTCACAGGAAAATTACCACCCTTACTATATCATAACAGAGCAACTGTGATATCACACACAGTTCCTGGTCCTGGTGTGTCATTAGAGGTGAAAAACAAGGTGGTCTGCTGCTTAACATTATGTGTCACATTCTCTTTACTTGTCACTTTACTCTTTACTGTGCTCAGCCGAGTTTTTTCTGACTATAAATATTTAATGATACTGTATAAAATTCATTTGTAATGCTTGTCACTGGCATTCCCTCAGGCATTGAGAATCAAATGGATGCAAGGACACAAAGCTGGGAAATGTACAAATATCATCAAAACATCTTGTACTCAGTGTTTCCCACTGGTGGTGTGACGAAAGCCCAGGCAGCCCATTCTCTGTAGTGGGAGCTTCTGTGATACTGTCACACTACACTGAGTTGGATTCATCACTGGAGATTACTCACTATCAAACCGAATAAGAATGAAATGATTTGTATGTGTTGGAAATATGGGGTCGCCTGGATCGGATCATGGGCCCAGTGGTGAGGGTTAGCAAAACTAGGTATGTAACCACTAAAACATGAAAGGGGTAGTAGCTTATGGTGACAAACACCACAAATAAATCACCCGACACGTCAGCTCCCCCCTCAGTTTTAGCATCTTTTAATTCATTGTTTTGGTTTTACACTCATCTCTCATCGTTTTCAGTCACAGCAGGCAGCTTTTCAGCGAAAAATCACTAAAAACCCAATGCATGACAGAGAAAGTTAGCAACTCACTGGTGAACATAGTGGAGCATTTGGCTATTAAAGAACCAGAGATTTCCCTCAGGAGTTGGAGAACAAAACAGAGCTAAAAGGAGAGTCAATATTAGATTTACTTTCATCAGGTATGACTCCAAATGAATGGTAATATTGCTCTGTGTTTGCTCAATGTGTAAATAAACGACTGTTTGCTAACACGTTTGCCATATCAATATATTTATGAGATGATGTTGTATTTACAGCTTATTGTAATGCCCCCAAGTGGACAGAAAATCAGCAACACTCATGTTGTCTTTTAATCAAATGTAAAAGTACTCATTTAGCCATTTATTTGAGTGTTATAATATTATATATTATATTTATTATATCTTATTTATAGTTATAATAAATCAAATTTTAGAAGCTGATGATATGTCATAAATTTCGCTACCTTTACACTTAAGATACAGGTGAAAACAGTGTGTAATGCTCTGGTGTGTTCAGATAATTTGTGTCCACAGAAACATTTCAGACTCTGCACACGCATCACAAACATTTCCTAAATCATTTTTTCACAAAATACTTTCTGTATATATTGGTAGAATTGTATGTCCACAGTGTAAGTGTATTGTATGGTAAAACAAGAAGGATCTGAGTAAAATGAGAGATGCAATGTAAAAAGGAGACATAGAGAGCAAAAAAAAAGAAAGTGGCAGAGAGGGAAGACAAACAAATTGGAAAGAAAAAGAGGATAGATTCATCATAAAGGTAGTGAGAGATGCTTCCACTCATTAGTGGAAATGAGAACCAGCAGAATTGGCTAATGGATGGCTGGCGAAAGCCCAAAGTTTCAAGAAGTAGGCGTCTGACTAAGGTGGTCAGTTGAAGTCCCTATGCAATCTAGGAAAATTAGGTGGTTGAATAAATCAGTGAATCACTGACTGCTCAAGTAGCCTTTTTTTCTGTTTATCTAATGTACCAAGCACCAAAATATGCTTTTGTGTGAATTCTGCCTGTTATTGCATATAATTTATCTATTTGTGTGCTTCTTTCCCCCTTATGTTGCTGCTCCGACAACCTTATTTCCTCAAGGAAATCATTAAAGTTCTTCTGATCTTATTAAAAGGTTAATAGACCAAATAAGTAGTAGACACCTTACTAATACTTTACTAATATGTCACAAGTTATATAGTCATGGATCATTTAAACCTGCAGTGCGGAACTGTCATGTCGGGGGCGTTATTCCTACGCTGGCTGTTAATCATGTGGCTCCTCTAGACTTTCCAAATGTTATTGGACTGAATGGATCAAATTCTGATAGTGAAATGAGTCATTTTGCGGGGGTTGTGTGATGCTCAAAGCAAATTATCCACCGTTTTACAGCCACAACAGTAGGTTATGTCTAGTGATGTACTGGCTATCAGGCGTACTGTTTTGGGACAAATCCCGGTGGACCGTCAAAAATACATTTTTGGGCCGGTGGACCGTCAAAACATATCCGTTTTTACTGGCCCTCTCTGTGTGCCTGTCATTCGGGGTGTGCATGAGAGCGTGCTGGATGCCGGAGTCAGGCAATCACAGCCGAGCACGTCCCTTTACTCTCACTGCCAGAAGGGGGAGACAAAAGTTCCGCACCCCAGCTTTAAACAGGATTTTTTACTGGGCCATCAGAAAAAATTAATCAGACACGTTTGTTCTGGATTAGAAAAAATGTGCAAAGGTAAAAGTTAATTAGGAGCCTATCTTTGTACCATCAATGTGATCCTGAAAGATTTAAAACAACGTATCTTTTTACGTGTGGTTATCCAAAGCTTGTGCCAGCTGGGGACAAAGCACCAAATCTGTGAACTGTCTCTGGGAAAACATAAGTCTCTGATTTACAAGGTTTCTTAACACGTTAACAGGTTGGATTTTGAGGAATTTGTCCAAAAATCCTTGAATAACAAAAGCATTTGGCAGACTAACACTAACATTTAGAGTTTAACCAGCATTATAATTGGCTAATCGTGATACTGCCTGTTAGCCAATTCTTTCTCTTGGTGAAGTATTGTCTGATGTAGCATCTGTCATCCACCAGATTTAATTTCTGACTTTTTCTTTTTCCTGACTTATAATTGTTCGAGAAGGTTGAGAAGGGACTTTCTGTCAAGTAGGGCTGGGTTTAAAAAAATGTATTTTCCGATTCAAATCGATCTTCCTTTAAATTTTCCGATATGGATTCATAAAATCCGTGATCTTTTAATATATGCCTGAATATAATAACAAATCAAATTTTAGAAACTGACTAAATGTTTTGTCTTATCTTATTCTGCAATGTAACCTTTGACTGTAGCTGCCAAATAAATGTAGTGTAATAAACATTTCCTTGTGAAATGTAGTGGAGTAGAAGTATTGAGTAATATAAAGTGGAAATACCTACGTACAAGTACCTCAAAATTACAGTACATTAGACAATGAGCTTTCCACCATGAAGCTTAGTCATACGTATAATTGTGTTAGGGAATGATTTGTTAGTGTCTATCTTTTCTGCCTTTTTAAATCTCTCACTGCCTCCCCCTATCACAGAGATCACCTCATAACCTGCTCAAAAGCAGCCCAATCAATCACACTGTATTTGAGTAAATATATTTGAATCATCTGTGTTGAAATCTGAAGCTCATCCCCTGTGCAAATACCTCCTCTTTGTAAACGGAGAGATTAATCTGACCGGCTCTCTCCAATCATATGAGAAGGGAACCTTAGCTGCTGTGAATCATAGTTATTTAAGAACACGGGGCAGAGAGGCTGTTAATGCCACCTCTTGCCCTCCTGTCAACTGATGAGATTTCTCATTTTCATGCACACATGCACTAAAGTAAGAAGACTGATATACACACAAATACACACCCCATTCATGATGAAACACGCAATCACATACACTAACATAATCTTACACACATTTCCTCCATCACATTCTGCTGAAATTGTGACTGACGGAGCACACAAATGTCAGTGCTGACATTCTCTATCCCTTCTCTTGGATGCATGTGCACCTTCAATGGCTTAGTGTTTGTGTGTCGGCTCTCTGTGTGTGCGTGTATTTATATCATTTCCTTTTTGGGATTATGCATATGTGTATATTCATACATATGCATGTGCCCGTGTCTATCACTGTCTTTGTCTCCATGCCTGTCTCTAGCTCTTCGCCCTCCGGATTCACCAGCCGTATTAGCATTAGCCTCTCCGTATGCTGCGGGGATGGGACAGATCTTAGCCAGAGAGGAAATGAGGGATGGGATAAATGAGGAGGAAAGAGGTCATCGTTGTCAGAGGAGGATGTGGGTGTGAATATTGTCATGCAGGGAGCACGTGGGAGTGGCACTTCTTAGCTGGGGAAAGGATAAAGAGAGGAGTAGAAGGGAAGCCAAGCAAGCGATTGCCAAGTAGGGAGAGGGAGTGGCAGGTCTTAGCTGGAGCATGGCTAAGTGGAGGGGGCATGGCTCGGTGTCACTCAGTTTGAGTTGAGTTTAACTAGTCAAACCCAGTGTACCATGTGAGTTTAACACTCGGGGTACACTGTCATAAGAAACATCTTCCTTTTAAAGCCATTCTTTTTCTGAACTCTACATGATTATTATGTTTCAGCTTATTCTGATGACGTCCATTTGTGTTTGTAGAAAAACAATAGATACCATTAATTCACTGTCAGGGGGTCAGAGGGGAATAGGGTGTGTGGGCATGCATTGCTGTCTGCCATATTGTCTGAAATTTTTAAATTGTAGCTCATGTTGTTCTTATTTATTTTACACACTTTTGTGTCAGGTTAAAGCCACAGTATCGCCAGAATTTATGCTCAAATGGTGCGACTAATTACACTCATTTCTTTTCAACATATTGGATCATTAATTCATTACATACAGTACATTTGGTTACTGTACAACTGGTTATTCTATCACTACTGGCAACTAAAATGGGGTTAAAGAAATCATAAAATGTGTATTTAGGGTGCACCATCAGAAATCTTAAAGGCTCAGTAAAATGCCAGTTAGTTTCTTTTGCTTCTCTAATGTGACATATTTTCGAGTGAAACAAGGTATATTAGATTTACGAGACATTAAATAAGATTTTTCAAAAAACTGATTCATTTGCTCAAGGTTGGCATGGCTTAGTGAATACTAATGCAGTGCCTGTTTGGAAAGGACCGACTGCTTATTATTTCTTGAGAACCACATATATATAATTGTCAATTTACAAATGCATTAATTAAAAAGAAAAGGATTTAATAAATTAAATGGTTTTAATCCAGACAGAAGCTTCACCAGTGAGACTAAACTGAGGTTGAACCATAGAAGCGGTTTACAGCCTTCCATTGGTTGATTCTGCTGCCAATCAAATGTGTCTGTGCTCCTTTTGGGTAGTTTTATTGCCTCCGCCCCTGTTTTTTTTCCCCCTCTGTATGATCATTCTTCTCTCTTGAGCAGTTTAATTAAAACGGAGCGCATGCCTTTGTCCCGCTCAGCAAGTCAGAGCCCAGAAGCCCCGCCCCGCTGTGATGTAACAGTGTTTATATCAAACAGTCACCATTGCACTCAGACACAGAGCTGTGCGGCTCCTTGTTTGCTTGTTTATTCAAAGCTTATTAATATTAAACATGCTGCGTGTCCAAATTGCACCAAAAGTGCGTCTTTCTCCACAGTTAACCCCTTAACATTCCTGTAAAATTCGCCTGAAACGCCTGTCTAAGGCATACCCAAAGTAAATTGAAAGCTGTTGAACCATTTGGAGTACATGCATGGTTTTGGTCTCTTTTGAAAGCTAACACTGAATTTTTTTCACCAGCAGTCAGAATTTTATTTCCGCCTGAACTTTTTTTTGCAAACAGATGCTTGGAGATGACTGTAGCTGGGACTTATTAGCTGGAAAACACAATGGGACCACAGCACACAGCTTACCTAGTCCAAGTTGAAATTTGATAACGATACCACAGAAAATGAATATTTTACACATGTTTTTCTATGGGTATGTCTGGGTGTTTTCCAAAAGTGGCCATTTGGAGACTCCAAAAGGACCCTTGGTAACCATGGTCACATAACTAGGCTACTACTCTTGAATGCTTGAACGTACAGTAATGGTTTTGGGCTCTAATGAAAGGTGATACTCAGTGAGTCTGGATATGGGATGAGATACCTCTATCAGTATTGCTGACACAGAGTAACTGAAGCATAAACACATTATAGTGCTTTTTCCCCTTCTTGAAACTAAACTTTGTGCATAATAAGAGTCTAAACAAGAGTTAATGGTGGAAAAACAGTTTATATAAAATATAACAGGAAAATATTTACATACTTTACAATTAGACTTTTTACAGGTTATTGGCAACATGCCAGTCCTTGTAGCAGTCACAATGGGGGAGCAGCAAACTATTTACATATTATACAATTAAGCTTTATACAGCTTATTGGCGACATGCCAGTCCTGGTAGCAGTCACGACCAGGGACAAAGCACTGCGGCACATTACAGGAGGAGCATTTCATTGGTGTCTTTGCATGGCAATGCCTGCACTTCAGCCAACCAGTGGTGCTGTGTCCACTGATATGCACTAACCTATGATGTGCTCCGCATGGAGCAGGAGATGGTCTGGCTTTGGAAGGAGACCCGTTCTCTGCCACCTCCTCGGCTAGGAACCCCTCCTTTTACCTTTCGCGATCGCTTTGTGGAGAAACGCGATATCCATGATGTGGTAAAAGAACGTCTTATACCATTTCTGGGTCTTGTGGAGGACTTTATAGTACCCTATCGGCATCAGAGAGGTCCACTTCACCCATGCACCTGGAAGGACAGAAAAAACACAACATTGAGAAAAATATACAAAAACATAAATATGTCAAGCACACAAATTATTACATTTCAAAGGGCATAAAACATAGTTGAATATATAGTATGTACTGGTTGTACTACGTCACTAGTGGAACTGGGATGTCCTCAAACGCCAGTGTTTATCTGCATCTTTGACCCTCCTTCGCACTGTGTCAGCTGCATTGGCCATGTGGAGTGATAAACACAGGGAGTAGTCCCTTGTGTCTTGCCACTGGACAAAGAGGAGGGAGTCCTTCCTGATCCAGCGTATGCTGTTGCAGGGAGATTTTGAGTCCAGACCTTTGACTTTAGTCTTTGGGAATACAGTTATGTTTGTGCGGTCCTGCATGCCCAGATTCTTTCCTGAAGCATGTTGTGGAAAAGGGTGGGACTTATGTAAAAATTGTCCACAAAGAGCTTGTAGCCAGTGCCCAGCAACTTTGTGTCCATCCGCTCCATCACAGACTCAGAACTGAGCCCCTTGCCACTGTTTCCCTGGAACTTTCCCTGGTACACAAAAAAGTCCCATGTATAACCATTCTGGAGTCCACCAGAACAAAGAGTTTGTATCCCCAGCGAACAGGCTTACTCTTCATGTACTGTTTGAGCCCAGTGCGGGCTTTGGAGGCAACCATCCGCTCATCAATGGAAATATCCTGGTTAGGGTGAAAGTTCCTTTTGTAAGCGTCCCTCATTTCCTCATAGAGTGGTTTTATTTTGCAGAGATGATCAAAGGCTGCTGTGCCTCTCCTTTGCTCGTTAGCAGCATCCTTCACTGAGCCACTGAGGTGAAGGGCCTGGCAGATCCTGAGGAACTTCTTACCGGTCATTACCTATCTTGGGAACGGGAAGCTGTAGAGTTTACCTGCTTGCCAGTAATCAGTAAATATAGAGCATTTAACTACACCCATGTAGATGACCATCGACATGAATGACAATCAATCAATCAATCATGGGTCAGAGGGTGTTGAGTGGTGAGTCGAGCCAAATTCATTGGTGTTTTGAGTTATTGTCTGTAAAACAGACTTTGTAAAAAAAAGTTGGAAAAGCTGCAGGGCTGTGTAGATAGCTGTAAATATGAGCTGGGGTCCTGGTGAATGGGTGGGTCTGAAGGTGGGCTGTGGTAGTGTTATGTCTGGATCATCAACATCATTCATATGGTACAGTGCGGCGTACAGCCGCAGGGTTGAGCGGAGGTGTGTGGGGGTGTGGGCGTCTTTGTGCTCTAGAACGTGAGCGCTGTGAAACAATCAGAAAATAACGTTTTATTGATCTGATTCACCGGCTTCCTCACTACCGGCGCTCCCTCTCTTCATTCACACTCTAGCTCACTCGACCACACCTGCTCGTTCACTCTCTCTCTCGCTGGTGCACTCAGCTCTCTCTTTCGTCTTTTTTAAAATGAGTCTGGAGGCCAACAGAAAAGTCAAACTTAGAGAAATGTCCTCCCCTTGTCCTAGTAACGTCTTTGTACTCCCTCATGGCAGGGTTTACAGCTCTGATCAGTCTTACATGTGACGCCTCTGAACCGGAGCGCCGGCATGCGATGTAATAGCACACATGGAGGCGGCTTTATGCCGGCCGCACACATGCACACACACAAACACCTGCCAACAGGTAAGGAGACTCACTGGCAAAACACACGGGGAAAGGCAATCTACAAACTCTGTATTCAAAATTCAAACGAAAGCTTATTCCTGTCAAAATATACAGTGAGAGTGATATAAGTTATAATAAAATGCTTACTTGTTGAGAGTAACTTTTTCTCCCTCCAGAAACATTTCCTCTGCATAGGAGTCAACGGATGACAGTTTGCTGTCTTCGTCAGACATTTCCTCCTGAGATTCGTCGCTGTCACTCTGAGTACATTCTTCCACCACTTCTTGGATTGTGTATTTAGTTTTCCCTGTCTGTTTCGCCATTATTTTCTACACTAAACTGTCCAAAACTCTCAAAAACCAACCTTATGCCTTTTTCTTGCCTTTATGCACGAAAACAGACTTGCAAGTAGTTTGCTTTACGCACGTAGCAGTTTGTTGTGGTTATAAACCTACACACTGAAGCAGCATATCGTCGTTTTCAGAATTTCATTCTTTTTTTAAAATGAGTCGGGAAACCCACAACAAAGCCTAGCTTATAACATTATCAAAGAAAGAGAGATGTTGTTACCTCGTATCTCTCATGGCAGGGTTGTACAGCTCTGATCATCACCTGCAGTAGCAGAGCCCAGAACTCCCGCCCCGCCGCTGCAGAGCGGAGCGACTGATCGCTTGTTTATTCAGAGGTTAAGTTTATTAATATTAATCCTGCTGCTTGTCCAAATTGCACCAAATTCAACACTGCACTCCCTTTGTTCCCCAGCAATGCACCCACCAAGTGTGGAGTCAATCGGATGAACGGTTCAAGAGATATGTGAAGGACATACAGACACACAGACAGAGATTCCTTCCTTTAGGTGGTATGGAGTGTCAGAGATCCTCCATCCACACCTCCCTCATCCACATTGATCAGGTGAGAGGATAGAAAGAAATGAACAAGTCAGAATGTAATATGCTCTTTTGACAATCTAGACAATGTTTTTGCCAACTGACATCCAAACACACATTTACTTATTATGATATTGGTCTGCAAACTACAACCTGTGACGCAATGGTCAAAAGTGGTTTTATATTTTGGGTAGGGTTTGGTAGTTGCCCCAAATCACATGTGATTGGATAGCTTAACAAAGAATAAGAATTTATTTCACTTGGACTTCAAGGTGTTGAATGGTTTGCTGTTAGTTCAGACTCTTTGCGACTTGAAGACTCTTGCTAGCCACATTTATATTTTTTCATTTGGCAGGCGCTTTTGTCCAAAGAGACGTACAACTAGTGGTCCCCGTTGAGTTAAGTGTCCATCCTGATCTCAAGGCAGGAAAGCTCTGGAAAATGTCAGTAAGTTGACCTTAAGTGAAGATAATTTCTATGGTGAAGAAGGAAGTTCCAAGCTCAATCGTGGTCTTGGTTAACTAACTACTAGGACAGTATGAAGTAGGATACACCTGTACACCCATCCACCACCTACCCTCCACACCCTTACAGCGCTATATGAACACCATCTCCTATAGCACTGATCATTGTCTTGAACGCTAATCAGTAATACAGAAAAGCTCGATATTTTTTAAAAGTAGCTCAACTCTTCAAAGGACAGATATGTTGCCAGTGCACAAAAAGTGGGTAATAATTTTTAATGCAATAAAGAAGATAACTTGAAAGAGATAATAGAAATGGGCCATGATCTGACATCAAAATGACATTGGGGAAAGTATGTGTATTTTGGCTGAGAGGCGCATAGGTCAAAATACTATATTTGCCCCTAACCTTCTGTGACTAGTGTTCAAATCCCAACTCTACAATATATATTTATTAAGGGAAGCCTTAGGTCATTAGGACCTTTTTTTATTCATACAATATTTATTCACTGAGGAAAGCTTTCAGTCAGGGTCCTTATTCATTCATTTGGTCCTCATTCAAGTGTGGAAGAAAGTCCCTGACCAAAAGCTTGTACATACAATACAGAGTCCTCTTAATTCCAGCACGTCCTCCAAGCTTTTATCTGGTGAGCATGGAGTTACTAATATTGAACTCATACAAAAATAATCAAAATGTAGATTAAAAAAAGAACCATGGCCTCTGATTCACAATTTCACAATTATATTGGCAGAATTGTGTGTCCACAGTGTAAGTGTATTGTATGGTAAAAGAAGAAGGAGGTGAGCAAAATAAGAGATGCAATGTAAAAAGGACATAGAGAGCAAAAAAAAAAGAAAGTGGCAGAAAGGGAAGAATATAAAACTAGAAAGATGAGACAAAAAAGAGGAGGTTGTGTATTGCTGTGAGGGATGGAAGACAAACAAATTGGAAAGAAAAAGAGGATAGATTCATCATAAAGGTGGTGAGAGATGCCTCCACTCATTAGTGGAAATGAGAAAACCAGCAGAATTGGCTAATAGATGCCTGGCGAAAGCCCAAAGTTTCAAGAAGTAGGCGTCTGTGCAGGGACTTCAACTGACCATCTTACTCAATCTAGGAAAATTAGGTGGTTGAATAAATCACAGTGAATCACTGACTGCTCAAGTAGCCTTTTTTCCCTATTTATCTAATTTCCCAAGCACCAAAATATGCTTGTGCGCGAATTCTACCTGTTATTGCTAAATTTATAATCTATTTGTGTGCTTCTTTCCCCCTTATGTTGCTGCTCCGACAACCTTATTTCCTCAAGGAAATCATTAAAGTTCTTCTGATCTTATTAAAAGGTTAATAGACCAAATAAGTAGTAGACACCTTACTAATACTTTACTGATATGTCACAAGTTATATAGTCATGGATCATTTAAGCAGGATTTTTTACTGGGCCATAAAAAAAAATCAGACACGTTTGTTCTGGATTAGAAAAAAATGTGCAAAGGTAAAAGTTAATTAGGAGCCTATCTTTGTACCATCAATGTGATCCTGAAAGATTTAAAACAACGTATCTTTTTACGTGTGGTTATCCAAAGCTTGTGCCAGCTGGGGACAAAGCACCAAATCTGTGAACTGTCTCTGGGAAAACATAAGTCTCTGATTTACAAGGTTTCTTAACACGTTAACAGGTTGGATTTTGAGGAATTTGTCCAAAAATCCTTGAATAACAAAAGCATTTGGCAGACTAACACTAACATTTAGAGTTTAACCAGCATTATAATTGGCTAATCGTGATACTGCCTGTTAGCCAATTCTTTCTCTTGGTGAAAAGTATTGTCTGATGTAGCATCTGTCATCCACCAGATTTAATTTCTTTTTCCTGACTTATAAGTGTTTGAGAAGGTTGAGAAGGGACTTTCTGTCAAGTAGGGCTGGGTTTAAAAAAATCGATCTTCCTTTAAATTTTTCGATATGGATTCATAAAATCCGTGATCTTTTAATATATGCCTTTTCCCATAGATTTTAAATCTGAAATGAATCCAGACATCTGCCTTTAGGCTTGGTGGTGCCTTTAGCCACGAGATCTCATTGTGCAAGATCTCATGGCTACATCTCGTTGAACACGGTGGGAGCAGCTGCCCCACTGAAGGCACCGCCAAGCCTGTTGCACAAAAGCTTTGTTAGACAATCACAGCAAAATGTATGTTTTCCTGAGGTATTAGTGATGTTTACATTACAGTAGGTATCTGTGTAGCCACCTTATTTACACTGCTGCTGTGATTTGATTTAAAATCTAAAGTTGTTTATACATTGCACTAAGAAAAGCATTCATCTGATCACTCAATACTCACTGACTGTAGAGTCTTTAGAGTTGCACTATATTGTGTTCACTGCTGTAGTGTGTTCATGTTAAATAAAAAGTACATTAATGTAACTGCTTTGGGGTCAATTCTCAATGTAAGTATTAATTTTTTATAATGCAGCGGTAGAGGGTTCCTTGTACAATTTACAGCATTAATTCTCTGAGAATCTTTCATTTTATCGAATCGGGAATTGAATCGATTTGGGAAATCTGAAATCGATATCTAGCCCTACTCTCAAGCCTATTCTGGTGAGAGAGGTGGAATGCTTGCTCAAAATTTTGTTCTATAGAAACCTGTTATTTGACAGGTCGCCTAAGTAAAGGTTAAAAGGAAAAAAAGGAATCAAGTAAAAAATAGTCCATAAACTAAATAAATGGCCACTTACAGTGAGGAGTGAATAATAAAGGAACGTTGGACAAGAACAGAGTGTAAGAGCTTTGGCTTTTAGATGCATAAAAAATGAGGGCTATGTCAGAGACAGCGGTGGAGTCAGATGGATTTACATGAGAAACAGAGCGATCTAAGAGCAGCCAGACACCGGCTTTAGTGACGGGTCTCAGCTAGGGCTGCTATGACATGACATGACATGAGACCAGATTTTAATGCAGAGGCTCTCAAGTGATTCTACACAAATGTGTGCACATGGATGAACATGTGAGTTGTACATATCTGTATCAGGGGAAGAATGTAGTACAAATGGTGTACCCATCCATCTACCCATTTATCCCTTATCTGTCACTTATACTACCATGTCTGCTGCAGTTGGACGTATTCAGGGTAAAGGCCCGGTCACACCAGCATTTGAAAAGGTGAACTTTCATGACAAAAGAAATTGATTTCAATAAATCACAATCAGTGGATTCACATGCAGGGGGAAAAGTCAAATTCAACTTTGGTTAACTGTGGTGCACCTTGACCAATAGCAAGTCATCTTGACAGAGCTGATTTTTGAAGCAATGGAGAGCCACAGAGCTTACTAACTGACAGTTTGACACATAGCTAGCTCACTAGCTTGGAGAGCTTATTTCCCCACTTTTACCATTGAAATTTCTTTTCTTTTTTTTTTTTTTGAACGAAATGATGTACAATCCTGACAACAAAACGCCAAGGAGGAGTAAATGGTCCAGTACAGCGAAAATGGAAAGAAGCTTGAAATGCTAGTACAAGTGACTCACTTGTACTAGCATGTTTTCCTGGCCAGTTAGCTGCTAATTGTGGCTAAAGTAGTTTACCTAGTTCCCTGTGTAGTCCCAACATCACCAAACTTCTACAACCACATATTTTGCAAAAATGTGTGGACTGTTTTGGTATGCCATTTTCTGGTGTGACCAGGCCTCAATTCTGCAATCTAGGAGAGATCCTCATCAGTTGCCCAACCTATCTCATCTATCCTTCCATTTTCGGCTACTTATCTGAGTCCAGTTCACAAAAAGCAGCAGACAAAGCAGGGTAGCCCAGACATCCTTCTCCCCAGCTCTCTCCTCCACCTCCAGGGAAGCCTCCAGGAGGGATCCTCATCCAAAACCAGAACAGCCTCAATTGACCCCTTTTGAGGGAACAGCAGCTTCTTTTTTAGATGTCTGAGCGCAGCCACCACTACAAAGTAGGGTTGGGTGATATGGCCAAAAATGTTATCATGATAAAAATTTTCAGTCTACCGATAAAATTATCAAGATAAATGTCAAATCATTGGGCCTCATGCACGAATGTTTTCTTATTTTTCTCTGAAATTTGTACTTGCACAAAGCAATAAGAGGAAAATAAAAAAAATCCTATGTGGGATTCATGAAACTCTTAACTACCTGAACTTGTTGTAAGTCGCTCCTTTCACCCTGATGAATGCCACCTGTTCATGAGGAGGTGCGAGTTCATGAGATGTGATCATTAGCATAATCCATGCCCCTAAAATTGCCATATAAGGCTCCATGTTCTGCTCTGTTTGTGGGTGAGTTTCATTCACAAAAAGTTCCCAAAGAGTAAAAACACCACACAGCTTCAAGTCCTGCTTTCAGAAATCAGAAGACAAAAATATAACATATTAGGAGTGACAGTAAGAGACCCGAAACAATTAGAAAATACGAATCCAGCTAACATGTCGTCAGAACAGCTCTGATCTATGACAGAAATAATGAGGGAATGCTTTGACATGAAGTTAGATGCTAAGAAACATCTTTCTAATGGCCCGTGATGGGAGGCAGTCAAGGGTTGTGACATTCACAAAGATATTAGAGGAGTATATTATGGTCTACAGGTGATGTTACACTGAAATGCAACACAAGATGATAATGGACAGAGAGCTGCAGAGAGACACAGGCAGCTGTTGGAATGAGAGACGTTTCCTAGCAAGAAATGTAGAAGTTGCTGCACCAAATATGCCATTAAAAATCATAAAATCTAAAAAAAAAACAAAAAAAAAAACTTTCAGTAAATTGGCAGGCATGATGGTGAAAATTTGTCTTACTTGTATATTAATTTTTTTGTTAATTTCAGTATCATATTTAAACTCAGAATTAATTCAGATGAGGGCATTATAATTGTAAGTCAAACAAGTGTGTCTCCCCGTTCAAGAAAGGCAGAGATGATGTATTCATGACGTACCACAGGTCTGGACCACTCGTAAACTTTGTTCGTACCTAAGAGAAAGTTCTAAGTACGAGAAAATTGATGAATGTTCTTAAATCACTTGTACGTGCATTTTAATAATTAATCTGTTCGTATGAGTGCCTCTTGCATGAGGCCCTTTTTTTTTTTTTTTTTTTTAACTATTCTTTATGGTCAGAACATGACAAACACTTGCCAAACAGCGTAACATTTCACAAATCTGAGAACATTCAAAACACAATGATAAAATCTTTTTTCAATATCAAAATATGCATGAGTAAAATTAAGTAAAATCCTTTTTCAGTCCTTTTTCCTTAACAAAATAAATATCTTGATAGAAAAAATAAGTGCAGTGTGATACAGCACAGATGTAAGATGGCTCAGACTGCAAAGTTAGTTACATGTCCAGTAACACACGATCATGTAAACGTTTAAATTCCAACTAAATTATACAAATGAAAACAACCACAATATAGCCTACAGAAATGAACTGTGCCCAGATGAGTTGTGACCTGACATGCTGATGTGCTGCAGTGGTCAACGCATTGTCTTATTTCCGGTTGCCAGCATTTCTGTTACTGATAATGTTTCTGCATCTCAACTCAGTTAATTTTGCTATATTCTTCATTACTGTGGCTAATTACCTGCTGTGCATTTAAACTTACAATAGTTCTGCTCAAGCGCTCTTAGCTCTCTCCTTTTAGTGACTTTCTCGCTAATCCCACAGTTGTTTACAGGCTATTCAGATCTGCTAGTTACTTAGCTTAGAAGTTAGCGATGGCTCCTCTCTCTCCCTCTCACTCTTCTGCTCTCTCTTGCTTGGTGTGTCTCATGTTTAGCTATTCCTCTGCCTGCTTTAGTGATAATGGTATATGTAATAAATGTAGTTTATTTGTCGTGATGGAGGCGAAGCTCAGTAAATTACAAGCATGGCTCCACACCATGGAAACCCAATCGTTAGCTACTGTAGTTAGCCAGCCCCCAGTAGCTAATGCAAGCTGACCCAGCCTCTCAGTTTAATTATATCGAACATTTGTTATATTTCTCTAGAGGAAAATTATATTGAGATTATTATTGCTATGGTTATATCGCCCAGCCCTATTAAAAAATAAACTCCTCTTGCCCGCTGGTATCTGTGTTCTTCAGGCCTCATGACATCTTTAACTGCCACCATCTGCAAGGGCACAACAGAGGTTGGGTGCGTTACCAGTCAGGCAGCAAGTAAAGGCGCGGACCCTAGCGTACTGTGGAACTTAATTCTAGGGATAAGATCACTTCATTTGGCTTCTTTTGATGTGATGTAGCAGTGGTTCTGCTCCAAAATCACCTTTGAGCCCTGTCATACGGTGGAGGAAGCTCATTTCGGCTGCTTGCTTGTGTCCTTCAATCACATTGTTTTAGTCACTACCCAGAATTCATGATCAAAGGTGAGGGTTGGAACATACTGTAGGTCGACTGGTAAATGTAAGACCTTTGCCTTCAGGCCTGGCTCCCTCTTCACCGCAGGAGTCAAGCACTACCATCTGTCGAACTTCGGCTGTCGATCTCATCTTATCCTCACATGAGTGTGGCCTAGGACATTCTTCCTTGTGGCAGCAATTGCAGCAAAACTATTGTTCAGTATATTAGAATTAAAACATATACGCAGCCACTGTTTATCCAAAGTCTTGCCATTTTGTAAAACAAATCTAAAAGCTTGTATAAAAAAAATCCATTGACTTTTTCTTACAAATAAAAAGTACAAAAAAAATCCATTTCTTATAAAAGTCTATTCAGCTCTGTCTAACACAAGTGTGAAATGCAATGGGACCGTGTTGAAACACACAAAAACACACACACACACGCACACCCACCCTACAGCCTCATGACCATACTAAAAGCCTTGGTCGGCTTTGTTCTTCACTTAAGAGTGAGAACCTTGTTCTATTACTGTCTCTCTGTCTCACACACACAAACATAAGGTTGCACAGTTACATACTTACACATACAAACACATGACACAGACACGTGCACACCAGCATAAACGCACGCAAACAAATTCATCCTCTCACACACGCACACACACTCACAAACTCATATTCACACACCATGCCGCGCCCCACTTCTGTTTAGGGAAAAAAGTAATTACTTTCTCTCCCTGCCTCAATGCCTTCAAAAGCCTCAGTGGGGCGATTCCCCGGTGAGCCAGTGAAATTCACTTAAACAGCTTTTGAGAGAGTAAGCAGTCTTATTGTTGCGCACTGAAACTTTGATTGGAAAGGGAGAAAAAATGAGAGGAGGAAGAGGAGGGGGCAGGGGAAGATTGGTAAATAAAACTGTTGGCCAGTATTATTTTTCTCTGTCTCTTTTTCCATTTCTTTTACCCCTCGGTGTCTTTGTTCTCTTTGACTCAGCTAATGATTGTAGGCAGACAACAATGGCAGGTAAAGCCATATCATGCTGTGTCTTTTCAGAAACTGGTGGGGCACAGTATGTGTGTGTTTCTATCTATTCTGTAGGTGCGCGTTGCTGTGCTGACGCGCGCACGCTGTCACAATCCCTCCTCCATTAAAAATCTGTATCTCCTCAATCTTTCAAATCAATTTTCATCACACGTATTTATAAGCGCACAACTCTATTTTAAGATTTCTCAACCTTGACTTTGAGCCGCTCACTTAGTCCACCTGCAAGACTTTTCCTGTTGGGGCTCTTTAAGTGGCATCAAAGTTGACGCACAAGTTGAGTAATATCCCAAAGATTCCCACTTAGGGCAGCTAACAGGAGAATTCCAGTGGTATGCCTTCAGGAGAAGAAGAACTAAATAAATTAACAAAGCTCAAACTAAAGGCTCTGATGATGTGTCCCATGGTGGACTTGGGGGGGACTTCTTTGAGCAAGTTTTCATGTACAAGCCTTATGATGCACTGGAGAGATTTGCAGTGTTGTGTTAGAAATTTCATCACGTTGCTGTACTGCTAATATTTTTATGAAGTTGTGCAAATGATGTGTGTTCACATGCGGCCCTCATGAATACATTAAATGGACATTCCAAGACATACACACACACACACACACACACACACACACAGTGCTCTTGATCATGACTTGTATGTGTGTATTGGCATGTGTTTGGAGACTATACAACACTCTAGGGGAAATAGAAAGGGATGGATGAAGCAGCTTGGAGAACAAAGAAAGTCTACAGGGACATTATTAACATATAAAGAGTTTGAGTGTATGTAGGTGTGTGGTGTGTAGTTTGTGTATATATGTGTGCCTTTCTGCATGTGGGTAAATACCTTTGCAAATGGGTATATGACTATATTGCCATTTGTTCAATTGTGTGCTCATCTGTTGTGTGAGGATATGTGTGTGTGTGTGTGTGTGTGTGTGTGTGTGTGTGTGCGCAGCTAACTCCCCTGCTTTATGGTTAAAAACAAAAGAAAAAAACAAAAAAAAACAAAAAACAAAGACACTGACACTAATAGGGCTGTTGAATTATGAAGAGAACAGAGATGTGCGGCCCCCATGGCGGCTCCGGGGGGTGAGCATTGCTACATATGTGGGAACTCGTCTCTTATTATTTCCTCCCATCCCTTTTCTTCTTTGTTTCATCTTGCTATCTAGTGAATCTTTCAGAGAGAGCCGGTTTATCTTTTGCATGTTTCTCATGTGTCAGAGTGCTTTTTAAATGATTTGGCGGACTGACGTCAGCTGTAACAACATGTATTCAGATCAGAGGAGAGGGAAACAAGGGGGAAAGGGGTAAAAGAGAGATGTGGTTCTACAGGAAAAATACAGTACAGGTAAACTGGCAGGGAGGAAAGTGTAAGAGAAAGAAGATAAGAGGGAGGAAGAAATGGAATGAGTTTATTGAGGAGATGTTTAGAGGAAGACAGACTCAGATTTAGTAGCTAGAGTGGGAAAGAAAAAGTGCAGGGAAGATATATGCGTGGGGGTTAGTGTTGCCTCTTTCCATCTCTTCCTCCCTTTGATCTCTGTGACTTCTTGCCTGCAAAGAAAGTAGGATAGAGTGAGAAAGGTAAAGAGAAGAAACGAGAGGCCGAGTCATGAAGGAACAGAGAGAGATGAGAGGGAAGGGAGCAAATGAGAATTTCGGTGAAAGAGGAACAGAGAAAGTACAGTGAGAGTGAGGGAAATTTATCAAGAAGTGGAGGAGAGGTGAGAAAGAAGTGAGAAAATTAGAAAAAGAGAGCTTGAGTGAGAGAGATGGAGGGAGAGAAGCTGAGTCACGGGGAGAGATGGAGACAGATGAGACAGCAGGGAGTAACGTGTGAGAGGAAGGGTGTGAGGCAAAATTGTGACAACGTTTCACGGCACTAATTATCATTAAGCAAAGCAATCAAAGTCAGTTAGCATTTGAAATCAAATTAGTGGCCGATGATGCAGGTGAGGTTATGTTTCTGGAGAGGGAAGACTAACAAAGGCAAACGGCAGACTAACAAAGATAGTAACTAGCTAGTGAACATACTGGAGAATTTAGTAGCGAAAGAGCCAGAAATATCCCTCAGGAGTTGGTGTAGACAACAACAGAGCTAGAAGGAGAGTGAATCTTAAAAACTTCATCAGGTTGTCAGAGACACAATTTCTGGTGAATGCTAATGTTGCTCTGTGTCTGCTGGATGTGTAAATTGGGTGTCTTTCTGCTAACTGATAGCCATAACAGCTTTATGAGGCCATTAAATGTCAAACATGTGTTTGCCCCTACCAAGCCAAAAATAAGTAAATAAGGGACAGAAGTCAACTCTGACTCCCCAGGAGCATACTGTAGGTGCCTGAGCAATGGAGCAAGTGGAGCAAATGCATCCCCATTATTTAAATAGGGGGAGCAATGTTATGGTTTTGCTACCCCACTTTGTCTTTTTAAAAATAAACTTATCATCATACAGTCCCTGAAATTAAGTGATTATATTTAAGCAGCCTATAGCAGTGATCATTTTACTATTTTCAGCAACTGACAAAAACAAGTAATAAAAAAAATCACTTTTTTTAAAAGAGGACACTGACAGAGCACGGACAGACGAGACGGAGCAGCACCGTGCAACAGCGAGTTATTCAGACCATTAGGGGGAAAGTAAGAAATATGCACAAATCTATTATATTGTAATGTATTTCCATGCATGCTGCTCAGAGTAATGCGAGTTGAACCACTGGACCGTTTGTGTTTAATCACCCCAGACAGCCAAAATACATTACTGCACTTTAGCTGTAAGCTTGCTAGCAACAGCAGGCACTGGCTGTGTCAGAGGGAGAGTGTCTGTGTGTTTTACTTCAGTTCAGCCTCTGACTAAACTCAGAACTTAACAGGAACTCCAGTTTCTTCTGTTATTTCCCTCCAGTCTCTCTCCTTTTCCCCTCTCCTCTCATATATCGTATATTCATGAAGTACATTCATAAAGCTCTGCAATACGCGGAAGTGAATTTGCGTCTATTTGGGTCTTTGCATTGACTTTGTATGTAATTGCGACGTGTAAAAAATTTGCTTTGCGTTTGGTCAATAATTATGAATACACCATAATAATCATTTCCTGTCCTGATCCACCCAATTATGTACGGTTTTTGATGCATTCTTGGTTTTCATAGCACCCTCAATCTAACTAATCTAGACTACCTACACCACCTAACAAAGAGGTTAGGTGGTGTAGAAATGCAGGAAATTGGTTTTAAATTGCAAATTTTTTTCTGGGGGAGGATCCCCAGACACCTCCGCCAATTATGTGTCTTTCCAAGTTTGCTCCCCCATTTCAAAACATATCCAGTTACCCAAGCCCATTTCAGTGTGAAACATTCAATCAGAAACCTGAAAAAACATTAGATTCTGGGACAGTATTAGATATATTAAGCACCTATAGCACTATGTTTTGTTCCCAATTGCAACAATAAAGCAAAACATATTTTCTGCAGCTCTGACTCGCGCCTCTGGATGGCTTATTGACCATAGCAACAGCAGTTAGGCCTCCATAGCATTTACAGCTATTTGCCATACCTGACAGAAAAAGACATGCTTTGTCATAAACTCTTAAAATAATTAAAAATGATAGCCGTAATAAAAACCTGTAGTATTGTCAAATTATCCAGGAGACTAATGTGATTCTGTGTTAAGGAACATTGAGGATATCATTAAGGGAAAAAATTCAAATGGAAAATTTATAGTCTTTCCACTTCATTACTCTATTTGACATGTGTGAGGAGGGTGCCCTTTGTGAAATGAACTGAACTTTTTCTGCAGCTTCATTAACAGTTTGGAAGAAAGAAACTTTAATGATGAAAGTGATTCACCCTGGCCCTCCATTTTCCCTCTATCATATGTAGGCACAAGGCTTTCTGTGTCAGTCCGCAAATTTTAATATCTTAATATAAGTATTTCAACAACAAAGTGACAGTGACAGGAATACATCAACTGCAAGTGCTGGCTGATTTCTCTCCACAAATGAATGTGCCCTGTGTGTTTGTCTGCGTGAGACTGTGTCTGAATCTGCGGCTTCATGCAAACTCTATGGCTTAAACTCATGGGCTCAGGTGTGTGTGTGACAATTTGCCCCCAGTTTGTTGGCACATCCGACAAACAATTGATCGGCTAATTGAACTCGGGAGCTCTTTCATGTTTCGACATGTGTTCCTGGATAGATGATGGTGATGGGACGTTTGAAGAAGAAAGCCGCCGCCGTAATCAGGACGCCCTGTCAGCTTCAAATGGATTAGCGCTTGATTTGCGTGCCGGCACTTCTGAGTTCAATTGCAAAAGGGTGGAGGGATGAAGGGGGTGGGTTGGAAGACAGAGAAAGGGAAATGCATTTCAGAGAAGGTGGCGCTTGTGGATTCTAAAACAGGATGCGTCTTTTGCTCATTAGCAAGAGGGAGAGCTGTTTGAAGTTGGGATGTTTGGCAGTGTTGGCAGCAAATGCGACAAGAAGGCCCTGTAATGAAATGTAGGTGCTCGTTTTCAGACGAGCTTCGAGGAACGATATGAAAAGTCCCCGTCTGACAAAAATCCTGTGGGTAAATGTTTACATTGGATAAAAATATGTAATTATTATTTTATTTCTTTGTCTCTTCAGATGGGTCTGTAGTTGGGTTTAGCCATGTGATGGTAGGTATCACTGGAGCTGTAAATTATACACAGTGTGAAATCTCAACGTTGCAGCATTGTGCCATCTGTTTACCCTGACATTATTTGGTATGCAGCGCTGCCTTACACATGCTACATTAACACAGAGGTGTGATTATTTGTTCATTTATTTATTTTTAAATGTACTTTCAGTCTGTACGTTTTCACTAATTACTGTACAGGATAAAATGTTTCCGGTTTCTTATGTTGAGCAGCGTCAAATATGTAAATAAGTTGGTATTTTGAATACACACTAAGATGTACCATTTTTCTTTAAATATTGAGCTATAAATTATCTGTAAGATGAAAGTCACTTGACACATAATAATGTACCATAACTATATGTTAATACCTAGTAATATACTAATGAATAATAAAATACTAGTAATACTAATAAAACAAGTCATTGATAATCACTCAGACCATCTCTCAGAGGAGCTCATAGTCCACATAGAATACATTACATTAATTATACCCACCTTAATAACTGTTGAGGCAGGAAAGGGAAAAAAAGAATAAATAAATTAAATGAAAAAGTGACACTGTTATTAGATGAGGAACCACAGACTTGACCGATGAGTGTGGTGCAGGCCAGTCTGTTAATTAATCTTAATATGAGTCATAATATCAAGCAAATTATCCAGTGTCATAAAAGAAGGCTGGCTTCAGCAGCCAGACCGTTTTGTCAATTACATGGTCCCAGTCACCTGATGTGGGAACATGACCGGGGTCAGATGCTCCGTGACAAGTTAAGATGCAACAACAGTTGGTGAGGAGGCTCATTATAGGGAGCAGATGCCGACGAGAAACAGGAAATGGAGAGTATATGGTCTGATTGGTTCTACAGTTGTACAGAAGATGAGACGTGAATATAAGATATCAAGCTCATTGATGTGATTGCTAAAAACATTTACGCAAGAACAGTTTCTGTTTTACTTTTTCTGTGAGGTTTGCTTGAATAAGCGTTTAAGTCGGATTCAACAACCTTAACTGCACAAGGTTGTTGTAAATTGCTCGTTTCAACCAAGCAGCAACTACCACGGCGTGAAGCCAAAAAATCAACAAAAGTCAACAAACCCATCAGAAATACTAACTCAATCATTTTTTCAGTCATTATGGTCTTCATCGATAAATTCAGGCCTTCTACTAAGTGTGCTGATTGTCATTTTGAAGACTTACAGTTGCTTTGATATTGGCTATGTGGGTGTTGATTGACAGCTGTGATTGACAGTTAGTTTACCTGCTGCTCTCCCCGGCTCCTGGACTCGCATTGACTATTGTCATAATATTTTGGTAAGTTTAATGTTACTTGATATGTACCAGGGCTCGACTAGTTAGATTGGCCTAGCCAATCTTCAGTCATCAAACAATCTTTCACAAACACACACACACACACGCAAAAAAAAAACCACACGCACATGCGAACAAACATACACATACAAAACAGGAGTTTAATGTTTTCTGCCATTTTCTTGTTCTTTTTATTTATTTATTTTATTTTATTTAATGAACTGTAGTATGCTTGACTCTTTGGCAATATTGTTCATCTGACAGTCATGCCAATAAAGCATATGGAATTGAATTGGAGTTGAAATTGAATTGAGAAAGAGAGGAGGGGGGTAAGCGACAGTGGTTTAGCCTAACCTGACCAGGCTCACTTAAGGTGGACCAGCAATTCTCATTTTAGTGTCAATCTCAGCCACTCGTAAACAGAGAACGGAGAAATGTCTGACTGCTGAGCCTCTCCCGAGTTTTGCTCAGCCCCCTTACACTACATTTATTCTTCCAGTTGTTGTAACTGTATGTGAGTCTTGCACATGTTTATCAATAGAACCCGTCATGCAACCAGACGGCCCATTCCCTTTCAAAACCTGACAGTCAATAAGTACTGTAGATGTACATTTTACAGAGTTTGTTTTGACCAATAAATAATAACTACTAGGGATGTTACGGTACACAAAATTCATAGTTTAATATGTACCTTGGGTTTGGGGTCATGGTACGATTTTGGTACAGCAGGAAAAAAAAGGTAGAAAATATTTTTTTATTTTAAAAAATGTAAACATCCAACAATGGCTGACTGGTCAAAACTATTACTGACACAGTTTAGTATGTTGCAGTGGAAAAGGAAAACAACTTTTCTGTTTCTTGCAAGCAGTCAGGACACCTGCTGACAGTTTCATGCTGATTTATGGTCTAACTGTATATAAAGTAGTTGAAACTAGCTCCACCTCCAGCAGCTACAACAGTAACATGCTGCTTACACACTGATGCTTCAGTATTAATAATTGATGATGTCATATATAATAATATATCAGTCAGAGGGACCAAACCACTACTTTTATTTTGATACATTTTTGTCTCTCAGGACGTGTCTGACCACGTCAGAAATCAAATGTTTTTACTGTTGTTCTTAAACAAACGAGACTAATGAACGAGAGGATAATGATCTTAACAGGTGTTTGTAGGCAGATTTTGTTACCTTTTGACAGAGTCTAGCTTGTTCCTTGTATTTCCAGTCTTTGTGCTACTCTGAGCTAACCGCTGCCTGTAGCTTCATATTTACTGTACAAACATGACACCGTTATCCTTCATCTAATCTAAATCCTCTTAAGGTTAATTGTATTTTTTTTTTTTTTTCATAATACAGAATCATAATTACTAAGTCAAAGAAGTGTTCTCTGTGAAGGAAGACAACAGGCATGGACCACTTGTTAATGTCTTATAAAACATTCTTAATGCACGAAAATTTGTGAATGCAGCAAATTATGTGAATCATTGATATGTGCGACTTAAGGACAAACTTGTTAGAACAAGTGGTTCTTGCATGTGGCCTAATGATTTTCTTGAGTGAATGGCCTTTTTAGACCAAATAATGAAATTCAGAAAATGAACGGTATAGTTAATAAAGATGTAAAGGAAAAAAGAAATGACAAATTATAGCCTGTGAAACCTTAATAGCTTGTCGATTGGCTTTATTCCCACTTTTTTATTTATTAATATACAGTATTATTATGTTTCCAGAAAGACAAAAGCGGTTCTGAGATGTTGTGTTGTTTCTTTTCATCCATGGGAGAGGGAACTGAAAGAAGGAGAAAACAAGGTCCTGAATTGCTCTCCCGTGAGAACACTGATGTGGTCTTCCCTGGTGCCACCAGGGACATCTTCCATCCTCCTTCGCCCACTTCAGGGAGCGTCGTCTGTCCCCAAAGACTCTGTCGTGTCCCCACTCCCTGGTATAACTAGGGCATCTGGGAGAAAACTTCACAGCATAATTAAAGCAGTGTTTGTGGCTCTCACTTTGTGCGCGCATGTGTGTATGTGTCTGTACATCGCACCACAACGATACTTGTGGGAGAAGTGATTAGTCGCAATGTGCAACCCAAATGTGGATAACAGCCTTCTCACTACCCGCTTCAACTACTAGTCTTAAACCTTGGTGAATAGTACTTTAGATGATGCAACAGTCTCCAAAAGAACATGTTCCTCAGCTTTGAGTGGTACAGTGTGCCCCAAAATCTAACGCAATAAAAAACAGCTGAAGACGATAAAGCCATTTGTTTTAAATAAGAACTACATTGGCACATTATTTTGTTATTGTACAACTTTCAGTTGCTCTCTTTCTTTTGGCCTGATTACCTTTTGTGCACTCCTCTCCATTTGTTTCTATTCCTACCCCTTCATCTCTCCAGCTCCTTCCGTCTCCCTGTGTGTTATTCTTTCTCATCCTCATAGCTATAATGACCTTCCCACCACTCATCTTCTTTGCTGCTGAAAGTAAGGGTGTGTAAAGCCGGTGTTACACTTAACGCATCCGCTAGTATGCAAGGGTCCGCTAGGGTCCGTGTGACGTAAATTTCGTCATCAGAGGGTGTATACGTAGGCTGTGTGCAGACACCTCCAATTTGTTGTGGCCATTACGCTACAATCAGTAGCCGCCGATCTACTGTGCATGTGTGGAACACATCCTCCAAGCCGACTCCAGGAAAGTAGTATAAACAGAACCACTACTGCGTTCATGGTGTCTGCAGCTGTCCGCGTATGCATCTGCTTGGGAGTATATTCGGGGCTTAAGAATGAAACAAGGAAAAAAGAAACGCTCAAAGACAAAAGAAGGAAAAAACAGAGAGAGACATTGGAAGCGGGAGCAGCTGCAGAGAAGAGCAGACCAGCGGCATGAAGCTCAGTCATTTTCCCAGCCAGTCGCCAGTTAGTCAGTCCAAACAGACTGTACCCTCACAGTGGCTTCCTCTTAACTCTCCATTTCATGAATGTAGAATTGCTGAGAGGGAGAGGTAGCAGTCACTTTGCAAAACATGAAAGAACACTTTACATGGCAGAGTCCCCTCGGATTCCTTCCCCTCTTCGCACTCGCTGTCAAAATATTGACACAGGAGGGGAAAGCAAGCTGCATTTTATTCTCATGTATCAGACACTTTGTCCTTGTGAATTATTGATACTCCTAGAAGGGGTTTTGTGTTGGACACAGGGCTATCCTCAGGTCTTTTTGACCCATCTTCAGCGGTAGTACCTGTGGAACCAATCTGTAGCTGGCTGGATTGAAGCTCTTCCTGTTAGAACTGTAGTGTAGCTCAGGGCTAAAAAGGAGACTGAGTGGCTCTCAGTGAAACACCTGGCCTCAGGGCTTGCAGAGACTTTCAGAGTGTAATAGCAAATTGTAGAGGTTGTAGGTTCAAGTATGCATGATGGCTGTGTTGCCAAAGTGCCCTTACAGTAGGGGCAGGGACCGGCATATTCATTCGAAACACAGTGTTGAGAAAATACAGAGGGAGTATATATGTTAGGTGAAGACTGAAAGTGACCTTAGACCTTTCATGAAATGTTGTGTAATGTTGCAAGCAAACAGGTCAGAGTGAACCTGAAACAGACGAAGCACATAGATAATAGTTGCCATTGCTGACAGAAATGAAATCTTCCACTCACAGTTTTCCTGACCAGAAATAACATCCCAGGATATGTTGGTATTTTGTGGGGATGAAATCAGGTTTCACATTTCACAGGTCAAAACTACTTTAACTGCACTGATGTGCATTTGATGCTTCATTAAATTACACTTTTATGTATCCATCATTAACCACACATAATATACATACAGGGTTTTTATTATGTTTTTTTGGGGTGGGGGTCATGGGGGTTTGGTGGTCCTCCCCCAAGAAAATATAAATATTTGACTAAAAACAATGCATTTTCACATAATTTTGGACTATTATCATTACAATCTAAAAAACAACGCACTGTGAGCCATAAAAAATAGTAATCACAAAAAAACTAAACAAAATTGGTAGAACTGGCTTATAGTGAATGGATTTAAACTCTTCTCATCCTCTCATAGGCAGGGTTAGAATTTTATCTTTGTTATTGATACTCCAACAGTAATGTTTACAACAGCAAAGTCACTATATAAACTCAATATCTCACTGAAAAGAAATCTGAAAATGTCAGTAAAATAAACAATATTTCTGACATCAAAATATTGAGTGAAGTTTAGAAAGAATGAAGAACACAGACATCAGTCAGTATCAGTCAGTGATCCTGTCCTCTGTTGTCCTCCCTCTGCTGCTGATGTGATTCACTGCCTGCAGGTACCGCTGGTAGAGAGAAGAGGGGCTAATTTGGGAGGGGGGGCTGTTGTTTCAGCTAGTAGCTAAGTTTACAAGAATTTGACTAGTTTTAATATGTTACAGACTAAGCAATTAGGCTACATAAAGACAGCTTTTGTTTTAGCTTGCTCGTCACAATTTGCTATTAGCCTAACAAGTGCGCTGTGTTTGTGTAAAACATATCAGGAGACTGTGGACAAAGCATTTGAAAATATTGCTCTTCTACATGTTTATGCTTGTTGAACAGATGTTTTGATAAAGTACTCTTATCGGCTTTTTACTCATGAAGGTTTTATTGCACTTACAGTAATGAGCGTTGAGTTGCTGTCAACTTGAGTAAAACGTTATCTTTCACTTCACCGGGTTCACTCCACCGCGGCCTCTCTGCTATGCCGTCAGCTCTGTGTGCACGTGCGTGTGTGGAAGAGCTGAGCTGCCCTTGGCCAAAGATATATATATCAGATCTGATATGCATTTTGTGTTGAAGCGTGATGGTGAGGTGGAGCATTCTAAAATCTAAACCAATGGGCTTGCAGTCATGAGGGGAACGGCTGTTTTGATTTGGTCAAAAGCGCATTTTTTTGTGTTTGTGCCAAGTTTCCACTCAATTCAAAACAAACAAACATCTCATGCCAGTTGTGCCAACCTAAGTTTGACACCACATTACAAAACTCCATTGCCTGATGAAGACCATGGGATGTGGTTGGAAGCTTAGAAAGCGGGTTTAGCTGTGAGTTACCACAGTTTGTTGTGCATAGATATTTTGCTGCAGTGATAATTGTAAAACTCGTATGCTCCCTAACAGACATCAATCTGACAAGTTTATAATGTCGCCTTAGCTGATAATTACCCGTTTCACAACATCTCATCCCCAACAAGAACCACAGCTTCAACCACACTACCTGAATTTAACATCATACCTGCCCCTTGGTTTCTTCACACAGATTCATAATGGCACACCAACACAACACAACAGAGCAAAGGCAAAGATTCACTGTTTTCCAAAAGCTGAGCCTTTTCCAGGAAGTCACTGCCATTTTCCATAACAGTCCCTTCACACTTAGCACTTCACTCTGCATGAAGTCATGCTCACAGCTGTGGAGGACAATCTGTAGTTGGTGGGAGATGATAAATAAACAGAACTCTGGGATGCCATATAAGCAGGAAGCAGCCATCACCATGGATACGGGCAGACACCTCACTCACTTAGTTGTTGTGTTATTATGTGCAGTTTGCCTGTAATTGCAGACATTTTCAAAACCGTGACCATGTGCTATAAAATATATAAATAAAGAATAGAATCTACAGTTTAGCTACAGAGTCGCAATAAAAGACAAAAGAAGTGTTCAAAAGGTTTATGTGCCTTGACAAGAATTATATTTCATAAAGTAGCCAGACAGAAATAAAATCTATATAATGGTTCCTGCATTCTCAGGCTCATGTGCTTCCATTTAGGGGTAGTGAAGGTACAGTATAGCAGGTCTCGCGATATCAGACAATTGGAGATCTCCGTCTATTGAAGTTTGGGGATTTCTAAATGCACGGTAGTTCCTTGAACAGCAGCGAGAACAGCTGCTAACAAGCCTATGCCCTTATATTTTGTCAAGGACGCGCCTTACCTGAAATGATACTCTCCCCCCATTCTCCTCCGTAGTGAACTGCATGTCACCCCTCAATATGAAGGGCCATCCTAAAGACTTTGGATTGGTTGTGCAATCCAGGTTTTTTTTTTTTTTTGCCACCCAGTTTTAACAACAAAACCTGGCAGATTGTCCTCAGTCTCTATGAGCGAAGCAGAGACTGACCTGTGAGTCTACCATTGCTGCAGACTGTCAGAGGGAGGAGGAGCTCAGCAATTATAAAAAAGTGAGCATCAGAGCAGCGATGGAAAAATTTGACACAAAAAAACAGCTCAAAGAAATGCTGAAACATCTTGGTTCTCAACACAGAGACGACCTAATCCAAGCTGACTGACAAAAATACTCAGTTAATGGCATGTCTCATTAATTGAAGAAAATGAAAGAAATACATTTAACATATTAACTTTAGAGATAAAACAGTATGAAAATTTCATATCAAAAAAACGATTACGTTATCAGTACAATCGCAGTATTGTAAAATGTGCTGAAATGTGTCAAAGTACTGATACACACACTGAAGTCATTTTACCAGGTTTTGTAACCACAAATAAAATTAGCAGCACTATTCACTTTTCGTTTGCATAAACATTAAATAATAACATAGCCAATACCTTATGTAAACATATGAAAACTATATCAAAAGTGCATTAACATTAAAAATGGCACCGTGTTGCCATGAGAAGTAACTGCACTTTGTGCACATTGCAGATAAGAAAAAAGCAACCAAAAAGACATTTCTTCACATTCTACACTCAAGTAATGAGATCTAGTCTTTTATAGATTTTGGCCTGACCAGAAGAGCTTGTAAGGGCAATTTCACTGTCGTGCATCGCTGTAAGAAGCATTTTTTTTCCCCAAGTGCAGGTTTAAATGAACACAACCTTAAGTAAGCAAATCAAATGTGCATATAAAAGCAAGCAACGCAACCATTATAAACAAAGCAATGTGCATGTAAAAACAATACCATATGTAAACAAATCCAATGTGCAGGTGTTGACATTAAAATAACATCACAAAATATGTAAATAAATCAAATGAACAGCACTAATTGTATGTCTGTTCTCTCCTTCATTAAGAAATAAGGTACTACTGGCCTAACATCTGTATGTATGCATCTTTATTCACTTGACATTGAAATGTAAAAGAGAACTGAACTGCACTGAACACTCTCTGATGGCACGCTGGTTGCTGGGATGCACAAAAGCTTCCTGGCAACCCTGGCAACTTGAGACGGCTCTGATGCATGGCCACACCAATGGATCCTCCTCTGCTGGAATGGATGGCAGAGACAGACCTTGATCTCTTTTTTTCACTCTGTCTTCTGGGGTGGTCGGAATCTGACCCTCTTCACCTCTCTGCTGGCTTGTTGAGGTAATCTTTCTCCGCAACCCAGCCAGGCCTTTCCCCTCTGATGCTACTAAGGGGGTGTTGGTGACTTGTGCAGGTGCCAGCTTCAAAGCCTCCTGGACACAGCTGTCAAGTGTTGCAGCCTCAGGCTCATCTAAAAAGCTCATTTTGAAGCGAGGTCAATGAAACAAGCCATGTGCATGACTCTCTCTGCCTTCTCTGTGTATCTGCTGTTAAGGTCTTCTCTGATTACCCTTTTCATCTCCTTGGTCAGGGATGGCTCCTTATCCTTTTCCACCAGAACATCACAGATGATGTGGTCCAGGACAGGCTTGATAGCTGTGACAGTGTCACTCGTGTCTCTGAGGCAAGTGCATCTGTAAACTTGCTCAGAGGTTCAAGGAGCTGGCACAGTTGCTCCATGACACTTATGTTGGCATCCTTGGGCATCAGATGCCATGTTCCTCTTTCTCTAGCCAGTGCCTTCTCTAGCCTTCCGTGGCATGTTGAGGGCAGCTTGCTTTTCTCTCAGTTGTCTCCTCTTGTAGCTCTGTGAGAAGCCTTGGACCAGATCACGACAGGCCTTGGCTGCTGTGTGGCCTTTGAGATGGCCAGGTTCAAATTATGGCCAAAGCACCCAAGCCACAGGTCTGGGAAGCCTTGATCATGTTTGTTGTGTTGTCTGTGGTTATGCAGACCAGGTCTGTCTTGTTGATTGCCCACTCTTCCAGCATATTCTCAAAAAACTCTGATGTTGTAAGCAGAGTGATCTTGGAAGAACTGTGTTTCCAGGCAGTTTGGTTCCAGCTGCCAGTCTGGGGTGAGGTAAGGGAGAGTGAAGCTGATGGAGGGTTGACCAGCCCCACTTTCACTGGTCCAGAGGTCAGTAGTTGAAGCAAACCATGTGCCTTGAGACAAACTTGTTCCAACATCAGCTTTAACCTGGTTGTACAGGTTTGGGATTTCAGTCTTGGAAAAGATTGTTTGCGATGGCTCTTTGTACTGAGGCATGGCAACCTTTGCCAGCCTCAGAAAGCCAGGCCTCTCAACGATTTGAAATGGCATCATGTCCTTTGCTATGTAATATGAAAGAGCTGCAGTGAGGTCTCTAGCATTTTTTGATTTGAGTGCATAAACAGCCTCTCTTTGAAATGCTTGCTTGAGTGTCTGTGTCAAGGGACCAGTAGCACCTGGGCTTGCCTGCTACATGCCCGCTCTGTAAACAAGGGAATTGCAAATGTATTATTATTAGTGTTACATTATTATTATTTTATTATTATTATTCTCTCACACACTGTCACATGCATGCACGCGTGCACAAACTGCAATGAGCCCAACAATTGCCATTAATACAGAGGAGCCTTCTATAGTGTTTCTCCTGTTGGAACACTTTGACAAATGCTGGATTTTAATTGGAACAAAATATGTTGGTTGGGTGACTAAACTATGTAACATGTTACTGTGTGCAATGGACGAATACAGTCTGCAGACACACAGTGCAACAATGTGTAGTGTTTTTACAAGAGTAGGTAACACTGAAAGACAAGTTATTAGCAAGTTAGACAGTCAAACAATAACATTTTCCCCCATTCTGAAGTCTCCACATCATACATTTAGCTGAAAGTTAACTTACCTTGCATTCACTTTAAAGTTGTGGGTGGTGGTCATGAAGATGACTCATAAGATTTGAAGTATTGTTGCCCTCTTTTGCAGCGACTTTCTTTCTGCATGTTTTGCAGACAGGTGACCATCTTCGATCAAGTTTCCCTCAGCACTTTTATAAAAACCAAAATACGACCACACTTCAGACTTAGTCCTCTTAGCAGACTGAAAAATCTCTGGAGCGCTGTCACTGCCTTCTGCCATGTTTTCATTGACGCACAACACACGTTGCATGCTGTGCCTGCGTGCCTGCTTCTGGGAGACTGTATTGGACAGTACGGTTTTAATGATAATTCAAATTTGAAACAGTAACACTAACCGTTGGGAATTTTACTGTGGTTTATAGTAAAACCAGTAACCATTTCATCCCTAATTAATTTATTGGTAACCATTTAATACATTTTTAATTATTTATCTGTAAATCTGCATAGCACCTGTTGGCTTTTATTCTGAGTGATGAACCTATATTATTTAACTTAATATTGATTTAATAATGATAATATGGTATGGTATTATATTATGAAATTGTTAAAACCGATAAGCTTCTGTATACATATTGGTCATGCAAGTTATATTGGGGGATGGTGGCTGTGGTTTAAAAAAGTTTGGGAAGCACTGGTTTATTGAATGGTATGGGATTGAGCTGCCATTGCATGGTTTCTTAAAAATTGGGCTTTGGCACAAAAAGCTACAAGGCAATAAAAACTTTACTGTTTTCAGTGCCACTATTATAGCCAACATGGTTTTTGTACATGTGCTGATAAATAATAAATGCAGCTTAAAGAGCAACTTGCAGGTTGAATTTTTGACTGGTTTTACAGTTTATGTATCATGAAAATTATCCTGTGAAAGGTTAATGTATGATTTTATTAGTTTAATGAGTCATAAAAGCAGAAATTAAGATGGAAAAGTGAGCATTTTGAGCAGCACCTTAAAAGGATTTTTTTTTTTTTTTTTTCCAACAGCATGTCATATTACCTCGCATAAGGGAGTCACTCTCCCCGTCCCAGCTGCAGTACACTGAGTACTACTAAGTACTAATGAGTCTGAGCGGTCGTCATTTAGTGAATTTGTATTTTTTTCGCCAGTTTTGTTTTGCATTATATAATTTTTCATCATTGTAAATAAGTTTGTGCAGGCTGCACAAATCCAGCCTGTCAGGCCCTGAAGTCTACTTTCCTAGCAGGAAAAGCAGCAGCTAGTTTTCATGCAGGTGAAGAAATGGATTTGACTGCTGCCTCTGATGGAAGAACACGGTTGTGTGCGGGCTCATTTTAGACAGGAGGGTTATGTTATTTGCGATATGATGAAGGTCAGGATAGGATGTTGAAGCTAGGACTGTGTGAGGCTGACAGCTGGTGTGGTTCCTCCGGTACACACAGCTGCTTGACCAGCTTCGCCTTCAGCAGCAGTGCTGCGCTGACCAGAGAGATTCAGCTCCACAGAGACATGAACTGCTCTGGTAAGTCGTTGTTTCTAATGTTTTTAACTTCCAAATCAGTCAGCATGCTGGCTTGAATTGAGAAGTAATGTCTGATGTGTGTTTGATATTGTTAGGCAGTGTAACTAACCTGTAAACCACCAACTAATGAGGAATAATGCTAACATTAGTTAGCGAACATTGTTAGCATTCTATTTTGTAAACGCGGTTACCGTTTGACATGGCATGAGGTTATCTTTGGTTATCTAACGCAGGATCCTTGTCTAGTTACATAACTTGGTGACTTTCTGTTTGCTCAGCTAAAACATTTGTAATTTTCTTTCTCAGGTGGTGTTATGTAGCTGTGGGGATATAAGGTCTGTATAACTCTGAAACCATCCTCAGGAGCAGGTAGATGTCAGGAAACGGCTAATAAATAGCAGGTGCGTCAGCTGAATGCTCAGCAGCATTTGTTGATGTCTCAACATCGTGTAAACACCTTCAGTTCCTTTGATATCCCACAACTTCTTTAAATAGTTTTGTGTCCAGAAGGAAAAAACATTTCTTTAATGCCTGGCATGTTTGGTAAAAATTGTATCCTAATGTAGTTTAGTTTAAGTTGGCTGTTTTTTTATGTCTAATATTTTCTTTTCAACATATTATTTCTGTTCTGAAACCAGTCCAGGGAGGCTTTGGATGCAGGCATGAAGAAGAGGGAGTGGAGGCCAGCCATCATCAACCAGTTAGCAATTTCAGTCAGTCATTTAATCTAATATTTTTATCTCTCCCAGCATATGCATCAGCCCTGATGGAGTCTCTGAGGGAGGAGTACTCCGCGTCATCCACGACTCTACGAGAGAGCAGCGCTGTCTTGTCCTTCACTAGTCTGGGGTCCCTTTCCAGATCCTGCCAGCAGATCACCAAACACGAGGCAGCAGGCCTGTAACCTGCACAGCCTTGATGGTTTAACACAGGACTTCAGTGTGAAACCCAGCACGGATGTTGTGGTTCTCAGTTTGCAGTTTGGCATTATTACAAGTCAGATTAATTCTTCAATTTATACTCATATTTACCAAGAGGTTACATTTTCAGTTTCAGACTGACTTATTTGCTTTGTGGTTTATTTATTTATATTTGAAACCTGGTAAAAGATTTATAGAAAATTTGCGGAAAAATTTTTACTCATGGTTATTAAATAAAAACTGTGTATTTTGTTGTAGTGCCAGACACAGATTGAAACATCTTGAAACAGCTAAATAAGCATTGTGCAGCTTTGGCATATCCGCTCTGTGCTCTCTGGTTGTTTTAAAAGGGTAAATTGATATTTTTTCGTTTGACCATATATGTTTGAGATACATCCAGATACACCATTTAAACTTATATTCAGTATGTTCGTATGTATGTCTTACCTGATTCTAGTCAAAAATAGATATAGTGTATTTCATACCAGTGTTTCATACATTAGTGATTGTCTAATGTTACTCTGTGTTAAAACACTTGACCAGTTTGATGGTGATAGTAACTTCCAAGTTAGTGTTTTGAATTTTGGTGGTGGAATTAAACATTTACATCAGTATTTTACATAATGTGCTTTATTTTACTCAATGCAGTTGGGGAATATTAAAATGCACTAATAGTTTTTATTTACATAGGTTTATTTGTATTAGCTGCTGATGCCTGCAGGCCTATAGCCATTGATGCAGTATCTGATAATTATGAAGCTGCTCTGCTAAAACTGCATAAAACATTTTAATACATCCAAACACTTGATTGTTATTGTGATAACTTTTAACTGTCACTTAAATGAGGCCACTGAAACCCTTTATAACGTCCTCTGTCGTACTATTAAAAACCTAGATTAGAAACATATCTCTCTCTCTCCCTCCTGACGTATCGAGCTCTGTAAAACGTAGTGTGGAGTTATATTACGCAGTGCGAGATATGACTGATACAGGCTTTTTTAAATGCGGAAGTAAAATTCTCTCAAAAAACGACTCCAGAAGTCACTGTAGTGTGTATATATAAGTATATTTTTTAGGAAACTCTAGTTCGTACATCATTTTCCTACACATTGATTCACTGGGGTCTCCAACCTGCAAGTTGCTCTTTAAGTTGGTGTTATAAGTAGGTGTTACAGGAGCAAGAGAGTTTTTGGAATGGATGCCAGGTGGTAGTTAATGTGTGGATAGGTAGATATTTAGTTGTTTAATGCAGTGCAAAATGGATTCTTTATTTGGTGGTTGTGGTGTGACTTCTCAGTCGTAATTAAATGGTGGTGATTTGGGCAATCGCACACATTTAGCTCCCACTTCCATTTTCCCTGCAGCAACAGAAATGTAGCACTAAATAATACTTTTTTGATGAGTGAAGATGCACTCATACCATTTTTTTCATGTCTAATTTAATGAAAGCACTGAGTAGCGCTGGTGCTTATTTTTTCATGCTTGAAAATAACCAACCAATTTATGTAACACATACTTGGCCCATTATTTACCTGGATGACTCAAATCTGCCTATGAACATCTTCATAGAGCTTACAAACTCCACAGCTGCTCAGGTTCAGAGACGTCAAGAGCATCTGAAATGTGTTCCAAATAGGGCCATTATGTCAAGTCTGGCCAAATCTATTTATGAAGCACACCTAACTAAATAGCCAACACAGTGGGTGCTGCTTTTGTAAATTACTATCATTAAAAGAAATTCAAGAAACTGTCTAAAGTTTTTCATGCAAAATATGCTCTGAGGTGTTATGCAGCTTGCCATCTAGTAAATCAGGTGTTTAAGTCCCTGCAGTTTTTCACAGCCTTGTGATCATGCAGTTTTTCTTGACACAACATAATTTGCAATTTTAAACTTAGAATTAGGCATTCTACCACATACATATTGCATTATATTTCACAACATGGAAGTCTCAAAAATGGATGTCTCAAAGGTGATGGGGCAGCTGTGAAATTGAAATTTAAACCACTAATTCTGATAAATGCCATATTGTAAGACAATATGGTTAGCCCTCAAGTGACAAGCAGACTCGTGGTACTTGTCTTCACCTTCACCTTGTCCAGACAGGTGTGCAGCACTGTACATTTGGCTTTAAACTGACCGAGACAGTGAGTTTGAACCTTTGGACCTCAGCGGTATCTCTGAGTGCTGCCGGGGGGTATCAGAGAGTGTATGATAGGAGCCAGGTGGGCCGCTGACATTTAGCTAACAAAGAGCATGGTAACATAACCCCTGTGGGGTTGTAGGTGAGTCGATCACTAAGCCTTGTTCCCAGGTATCAGATGAGCTGCTGACATTTTTTATTTTTTATCATTATCGCACTCTCACTCTCTCTGTGAAAAGTCAACTCCACATCCACTTTTCTCTCAATGCATTTACAATGAGTCAAAAGATCGAGCAAGTGCTGTGGATAGGGGATGGAGGTTGAAAGCTGTTTCACATCATATTTAGTTTTCTTAACACTCAAGCGCTTTTAGTGGTTTGTGTCTGTGCGTTTACTGTTCTGCCACGATACTACCCTATATCACCCATGTGCCATATAGGGCTAATTATGTTTGTTTTTTTGTTTTTTCAAAAAATATAAAATAAATGGATACATTTTGTATATATAAAATATTGTAAAAAAAAAAGAAAATGAATATTAGCACTTTCTAATAAGTCACCCCTTTAAAAGATGTTTATAAGTGGTAACTTATTCATGGTAATTAAGATAATAACATTGTGCTTTATAGATCACTGCTTAGAACTGCTTTATAAAGCATTATTAAATAGTTTAATTAATCACAACTTCTAAACCCCTTATTGAGGGTAATGTATTAGAAAGTGGTACCACATCAATTAAAACATTACTTTAAGGGATATTCAGCAGCACATTTATGTTTTCTCCATATTTGTCTATACACTGTCTACCACTGGAAGCATTTTCTGTGCTGTCCTCACCACAAGAGGACCCCCTAAACTGCAGTGAGCATTTTCTTTTTTTGGCAAAAAACAATTTTTTGGATCTGTGAGGACATTAAGTCTGTCTTCTCTCAACAACCCAGGTATATTCAGTGTAAAAACCTTAAATGATAAGCCTCCAAATGCGCTGACTTTCATACAATATGAGCCAACAAGCCAGTGAAGAGCTGCAATTGACGGCACTCCCACATCGGCTTTAACAGTCAGAGGTGTGGTGGTTTGGGTTAGCAATAAGCAGTGGTGAGGTGCTTTTAACATAAAAGTGGAGCATCAGAAATTCAATACACTTGAAAATAAGTGTTTTTTTTTTTTTTTCAAATAATATACATACACATATCTTCAATCCCCTCAGAATAGACCTGTGACCCACTTTTATGTCATGACCCTCCAGATAAGGACAACGGATATAAACAGTAAAAGAAATCTTGCTCCATATGTTAAACAGTTGTAATCGAGTCAGTAATTGCCTAATTTCCATCTAAATCACTGCAGTAATAGACGTATTAACATATAAAAAGTACACCTATACACACACACTCTATATTGCAATATCAAGGAATAAGTGCATCATCCCTCATTGTCCTATTACTTCCCCATTTCCTCCTAGGCATGTGCTGACACACACAGACTCTGTTCCACAGAGCAATGGCTGAATAATTTCCGTTGACTTCCTGGTGCATTGGCCACCAGAGGCAAATTCATAAAAGCAAAGATCTAAGACATTAATTCACATGATTAAAGATGTGTGATTGCATTAAGCCCCTTCGTTGGTGGTGTGTATGCTGTATGTGTGTTGCCACCGTTGTGTAATTTGATTCAGGGGGGTTTCCAAGCTTATTTCGTCACTTAATTAACTAGAGAGGAGTATCGCTGGTATGTCTTCTCTTTTTCAGTTTTGTTTATCTCTTGGGTCACAGAGGTGTGGAGTCATTTAGAGGTCTTGGGCATTGTGTAAAGATTAACGTCTGTCGACTCCTGTGGAATCTTCCATTTCAACACTGATTAGAAGGTGACAAAATCCCTCTAATGAAGCCTAATTTCTCAAACATCCTCAGTATGTCTTAATGGTATCATGTAATATTCCCATGTGATAGTGCCCATTATGACTGCAATTAAAAGCATTCCGCAGGTATTTTTTTTTAAAGCCCACACAATAGGAAATTTTAATATTGTACCCAATGATATTTCTCATAATAACATCAACCTTCACAATTACCCCTGCCTTGTACTAATTACAGACAATTAGTTGCAGAGACAGGTAGAGATATCAGACTCTTTCATCAAGTATTAGTTTCAGCTGATTACGAAGAAGCAGCACATTGCATCTCCACACACAACTCTCCCCATAGGCCTAATTGGGTCTTGGATGATTCCAGCATAGTTTATTTAGCCCTGATTACACCTGGGATAAAGGCTTCAATTAAAACCAGAGCCATAATGATCTTGTCTCAAATGCCAGCCGTGTACCGCCGATGGCCTCTCACAGAAAGGTCACCAGCCCTCACAACAGCACGTTGTTCGGTATCATTCTTTTTTTTTTTTTTTAAGATTCAGTGCTGTTGCTTCTGAGAGATAGTGGCCTTGTCGAACACTAAACATCATAAATACTTAATCACAAACTTTCTTCTGAGAGCCATTGGGGAGGAAGACAACAAAGTTAGTCATTTAAAGGTACTAAAATGAGATATTTATTCTATCTGTGTTTACATCACACAGCGCCTCGGGGCTACAACCATAGCAAAGCCTGATTAACATGCTGACAACAACAGCTGAGGAGGTGTTTGTGTATGTGTCCATGTGTGTGGGTGCGTGTGGTGAAGAGGAAGAGTGCACTTGAACGTTTCTCATTTGTTTCCCTTGTTTACCTGTAGGGCATTGCAGCAGAGCAGAGGCATGAATTGCTCGCTATTGACAAATCACCCAAAGCTGATTGCTGCATTAGCTCTGCTTTTAAAATTACTCCTCACTGTGATTGCTTCATCATTGCTTTCTCAAAAAGCTCAGTGCGATGAATTATGAATTTTCCTTACATTATTTTGAAGTGTCAAGGACAAGGAATGGGGACTACAATTTGTTTATCTTCTTTCAGACTTTTTATTTCAGTGAGTGTGTCTGAAATAATAGGGTTAGAGAGAGCTGTGTCTGTAGCACCAGTGGCAGGCAGGAACCTGATTAGGCCACACAGGAAGTGTGCTTTTCATCTCCTATTTCTTCAGGTTGCATCAGTGCAGCTTGTCATTGACACATCCTCCCTCGCTGAAAACACATGGGGTCTAAACCAACATTTCCCACCTGTCAAATTATTTCTTTTGTTGCACGATAACGTCATTGTCGACTTGACATCATGCACATACCTACAACTGTCAATTTAACTAATTTTGACACCGTGCACAGCTGTAAAGCGAGTTGCTTTTATTCTCCCATGTCACCCGATAGCCTTAGCAAACTTGTGTTCCACTTCTAATTGTCTTTGGGAGTGTATGAAACATTTCCTGCAGCATGATTCACCCCACAGCCAACCTCCCTTTGCATCATGGGAGTCCCTTGCATCCATTGCTGTTCCAGGAGCAGCTCGAGACTCACTTATTCTATCACCCTCTTGCTTATGCGTCTTCCTTAATAATGGAAAATTAACATACAGATTTTTTTTTTTTGGTTCTCTACCAATGCTGTTTTCACTGTATAATAATAAATTACATTCTAACACAACTGTGGTCTTGCGTGCAAGGTAGGCAAATTATATTTTATAAATATATTTATTTAAAAGAAAACCTTTTTTTTCAATCAGCTCTGAGCAATAGTGTCCTACATAAACACAGCTCTTCTCTCTGGTTTAAGTGTACGGGATGGGAAAAATGGTGATGTCATATATTTCTGTGCACCAATCAGGATTTAGTTTAATTGTTGCATTGTTTGCTGACGTTCCTTTCTAATTTCAGCATTTATTTGCTGTGATTGTTGCTACTGTCTGGCACACATTCTTCTCTCCTATGTGGCAAACTCCACCCATCTGTTACTCCAAACAAGATGCGACAAATGCTAAGAATAATTTGCAAACACCATTTAACCCAGCTCTGATTCTGACTTCCTCGGCATTGAAACACAGATGATTTGGTTTATGCGTTGAGGAAGGAACAGCAAGGCATATTCCATCCAGATTGAAATATTTGTCATCATGCTCTCATTCGTAAGGCTATCTCTCTCTCCCTCTTGCTCTCTCTTTCTCTTTCTCTCTCCCTCTGACAAATGTGTGCTGTACTTAGACTCCACAAGCAGCATTATATGACTCACCAAGTTAAGATTTATTCCTTCCATTACCTCCCGCCCTTAGTGTCTTAATATTGGGACTTTCAAACTTGCACCATAGCAATGAAAAAAAACAACAAAACCATTTGCCTTATTTTGTTTTTCAGTGCTCATATAATTTCTTATCTTAAAGCAAAAACCTTGAGATAAAAACATTTTTTGTTTTCCAGTGACACATTTTCCCATCTGTCACTCTGCATCCCTTGTTGTCGGAGCATGCTTGGGAAATGCGACTGACAGTTTTGTGTTTCTACTAATGTATTTGCCCTTTGCATATATAAATCTGATTCTCTCCGGTTTGCAGGCTGGGGTTTGTAAATGTGACAGGTATCAGTGTTGAGATCGGCTCATCTGAGGGCACGGCACTCCTCACTTCTTTCCGCTAATTCTGTTAAAGCCACTGGGACTCCTAATAAGGAACAACAGCGCCTTGATGTTTGGCCCTCTGGCGTGTGAGGTTTATTTGTGGGCGGTGTGTGAAGAAACACGCGCATATGTATGCACACATACACAGATTTAGGAAAGGCACATTTCCACTCACTTTTACACTCCGACACAAACACGCACACCCACAGTCACACAGCCACAGGCGTAAAAGAGGTGCAGAGATGCTGGAGCATTCATAACAGGCTCAAAACAGAAATAGACCCTATAATTTACCTGTGCTAAATGCAGCTTTTTAGTAAGTGCCAAAGCGACCAGCATCCTACTCTCCCATTCCACTCTCTTCTGCTCTTACTCCTCCTCCTCGCCTCTCCTGCCCCAGATTGTAATTGTCTCCTGAAAGAGCACACAGTAAATAAAGCTAATGCAATATTTTCTCCGGAGTTTGTCTGGTGATGTAGCGCTGTGTTTGGCTTGCCGGAGAACTAAGTTTTGAAATTGAACTTGGGGGCTGGTTAGATGAATTATGGCTTTTCTGAAATAGTTTTCAAGGTTAGCATTCACTGAAAAGGACACACTTTCACATCAGAAGTCCATTTCCCTTGTGTGGAAAACATACACAACTCCTGGAAATGGGGATTTTATTTTTCCTTAGCTTTAGTGCTACTCTCTAGTTAAAAAAAAACACACACACTGACAGTCTCTCCATCTGATTTTGTCTCTTATTCTCTCTGGCTCTCTGGTTCTTTGTCAGTGTTTCTCTGTGTCAGAGTCTCTCTCACCTCCATCACCTCCTTCCTCTCACTGCAGCTGCCCCTGCACAGCCTCCGTAACATCTCCTTCAGCATTTCCTCCACTCTTTGTACCAACTGCGCTCTCCCCTACCTGCCATCATCTTTCTCTCGTCCCTAAGTGCTGCTTTCCACTCTCCACCATCCCAGTTAGCTTCCCACTGCTGTCTCCGTGGTGTAGTGATGGTCACTATGGCAACTGTCAGGCGAATGGAGGGTGGCTCACAGGACTGCATTGGGGGGAGGGGGGTGAGGTTGTGGAGGTAAAGGGAGCACCATGTAGAAAGGGTCTGGCAATAGCACGGTGAGACAGCATATTATCAAACAGTACTGAAAGCTCACACGCGCACACACACATACACAAAAAAGCATCCATGCGGTGCACCCAAATATGCACCCATACATACTACTACTTTGTACAAAACCATCATACTTACAGTATAAATATACATATGCCTCCTCTCTCACACACACATACACACACACACTTCAACACAAAGAAGCTCTCAACGCAAGAGCATTAGAGTTGAGAGGCTTACCATTGGAAATGGGGTTTTAGGACTACCTGTGGATTCCCATACAAAGAGAGTGAACTAATATAAAATTGGCTTAGATGGAGAGGAAAATGCAACATGTGATTTCACGAAATTAAATTGCATCTGAGAACTGTAAAGTAAGTTGGTTTTGCTGGAAAAACAAGTGAAGAGAGAGGAAAGTGCCTATTACCTTTACCTGAGGAAAAACTCCAAGCTATTATTTTATTTACCAGTCTCTCAGGCTCCATCTCCTTATTGTTGCATCTGCAGGCTTTATCTCGGTATGCAGCTGAGCTCCCTATGAAGAGACACTGGATTACATTGGACAGTTTGGTCAATGAAAGTAGAGAATGAGAAACACAAGCAAGAGATAAAAACAGTTGCCAGTGCTGGGAAAGGTAGAACGTCGGGGAGTAAAGATCATCACATAACAGTACAGAAAAACAAAGAGATGGACTGTCCAGACAGGTAAATGTGTGAGTCTGAGAAGTGATCAGGCAGGTAGAGAGAGTGTCCAAGACATGCTAATAGGTGGTTGTCAGCCAGCCAAGCAGTCATAATCCATAATTCCTCATCCTCACGCCATCCATATGAATGTATTTGGAACCTGTTTTCATTAACCTTGTAGGCCCTTGTGTTAGTGCACTGCATATACAGTATGCAACACTCTGCAACACAAATTCACTCAGGGCCACACACACACACGCGCACACACACACATTTGCTTGCATCATGTAAGCCTAATGACTGGGGTTTATTTGTGCATGGACACGTAAAATGGTTGAGCAGCCAGCGCATAATTTCTGCAAGGCCTGACTTGTTAGTGCCAGGCCATATTTTAATCAACCAGAGGACTGCACATGACTGCTGGCTTGGTGATAGGGATGGTACTATTAAGTGTGCATGCGCAGGTGTGTGTCGGTGAATGTGTATGGAACACCAAAATGGCCAGTATTATATGCATAAAATGAGAAAATTAAAGAATGAGAACTGTTTAAATAGAGTACCAGTCAAAAGTTTGGTCACACCTTCTCATTCATTGTTTTTTTCTTTATTTCTATTATTTTCTACATTGTAGATTAATACTGAATACATCAAAACTATGAAATAACACATTAAATTAGTAAGGGAAAAAGGTAAACGAAGCAAAATATGTTTTAAATTTTAGATTCTTCAAAGTAGCCACCTTTTGGCTTGATGACAGCTTTGCACACTCTTGGCATTGTCTCGACCAGCTTCATGAGGTCGTCCCCTGTAATGCTTTTCCAACAGTCTTGAAGGAATTCCCACATATGCTGAGCACTTGTTGGCTGCTTTCCTTCACTCTGTGGTTCACTGAGGCAAACAGTGGCTTCCCTGAAATATATGAAAGATATTTTGCTGTTTGCTATTTTTGTTTACTACATGATTCCATGTGTATTATTGTGAGTTGTGATGTCTTCAGTATTGTTCTACAATGTAGAACATAGAAAAATAAAGAAAAATCCTTGAATGAGTAGGTAACTGGTACTATATGTGAACTCAAATCATAACTCATACTGACAGTTTTATTGGTCTCCTTTTTTTCATTATAGTCATTTTTATTTTCAAAACCCTGTTTTATTATATAATAAAATTTTTCCCAATTATACTAAGTCCCTTTTTCACAGCAGCCATTTTGATGTGTGTCGAGGAAAATCACAGGTGAAACTAGTAACCTTAATGAAGGCTACCTTCCAGTTAGATGTTAGCCCTATAGTTCCAGGCCCCATGGTGTTTTGCATGCTGAACATGACTTACTGAGACACCTAAATAGAACTGAGACATCATTAATGTTATTAGTTGTATCTGTACTTTTGCTGCTAAGACAAGTCAAAATGTTTGTCATAAAAATGTCTATTCGTGGTTTCACTAATTACAGCCTTTTAGCAAGCTCAGCAACTGCTACCAAATTTAGCCAGCGAGCGCCTGTTAGCTACAGCTACAAGAATCTCAAAGTAATTAGCCAACTCGCTGTAAATAAACACAGTACACAGACACAATAACTAACCTCTTTTTTTTTTTTTTTAGCTCTCACAAGACTACAATTGCTGCTGCTGTTAGCTAGTGTTAGCTAAAATTGGCAATTAGCCAGTTTATTTTAAAAAATTGCAGTGTTGTGACTTTAAAGATTTCTATTAAAAGACAAGTAAAAGACATTACTGTAATGATTAAATCTACTATAGT